>VDFB02000003.1:735359876-735554930 GCA_007258455.2 Sequoia sempervirens | reverse complement strand
TTCCCTAAAGAATTTAACCATATCTCAACCTAGGTAGATCGAAACACAAAAATGTAATTTTAATCAATGGATTAGTTCAATATGCTAATATGGCACATTAATAAGAACATGGTTCCTAAACTACCTCTACATATAATGGTCCCAATTGTTATCCATCTTTATACTTAGCTAAGAATTAAAATATCATCCATCTAAAATGGAATACACTAGAACATGGTGTCTTATAAGTCTAATTGTTTGAATAAACTCTATACACAAACATTATGCACAATAAATCTAGTCACATCCTGGCACAATGTAGAAGCAATCAATGTCATCATCAAGCAATAATTATGTAAAAGTCATGATATGACTCCACATGATGTCCTACTATAATATGATTTAATGATATTGAGTATCATTGTTGGCCTCCTACAATGATTTAACAACTAAGCCCATAAAGTTGTGATTCAAAGATTGGACATCTAATCTAAATGGTAGTCTTAATCACCATGAAGGTGCATTTAAGTTGTCAATCCAGGGACATAGACTTGAAATATGTTAGCACAGTATGTGCATTAGGGATCCATAGTAGCCATATTCATCCTACAGCTAAGGAAGACATAATGCTTAAAGTAAATTGCTTGGAAAGAAGTAATATAAATGCTAAACATCAACCAACAACTATACTAAGCTGAAGTGCATGACATAAATGAAAATTTGAGCAAAAAAATAGGAAACCACTCTATCTGCTTTGGCTACAGGAATAGTCACATAATGGAATTCTAGTGGCTGCAGGAACATATAGTGCCAAATTATTAACTAATTGTTGAACAAAAAGTATTAACTAAACTAAAGGAAGGAATGCTCACCAAGTGGTCCCCCTTGGATGAGTATTTATTTAAACAAATGTAAACTCAGATGCACAAACTTATAACTTCATTTTATTCATTGGAAAACATGAATACAATAGTGCAGCATAATTGTATTACTGAAAAACCAGGGATGCAAATACAACATCAAATCAATCAACCTTCTGAAAAGGAGCATCTGAGTCTTATTTATATGAAGAAGAGCAACTAACTAACTACCTAGCAAGCAGTCAACTCCAACAGATTAGGAGGAGGCCACTTTAGGGAAAGCATAAAAAGTGGAGAGGAGGTTATGCATGTGTAGAGGAGGTTATGCATGTTTTCCTTAACGCAGATCTAGCACAACAATAAATCCTCTATTTTCTCAACAAACAATTAAGACCATGTACAAGGCAGTTACAATCCTTCGATTTGAACTAGGAATTTCCCTCTTGTTGAGAGTCTTCCCTCCATTGACTTTTGAACAATCACCTTATTGACCTTTATGGCGAATGACCAGCTGGTAGAATCTTCCTCAATTTTATAGGCTTCTAATTATATCTGCATAACAATATTAGTACGCACAACAATTGCATATATGTAACTATCTTCAAGTAACATTCATTAATCCACATGTAAAATTAACATAGATAGTTCATATAGCATGTCAATGTCATTTAAAGGTTACAAAAATAAGCTTATGCCCAATGTTTATGGTTTTGAGGAAATATCATAAAAAGGTCAATATCCAAGTATCAAAGTCTATGACAACTACAACAAATGGATAATAAACTCTATCAAAATTGAGCCATAAACTAGACTCATCACTCCCCCCAATCTAAGGTTTTGTTGGTCCTCCAGTAGAGGAAGAGTTGTTCTTTTGCTTGTTCAATGCCCTAAAATTTGCAACTGTTAGGTTTCCTACATTAGTTCTTGTAGTGCGTGAATTAGGGTCCCAATAGAACCCTTGTTGTCTGTCCAACCTGCTCCATCTCTGTCTCTCTACAGCTATATCATACTGATAATACCTAAAATTTGGAATAGGCCATAACATGATAGGTGGTTGAAAAGTTAGTGGAATCCAAAATTGTCCCTTTGTCCTTCCAATCTGTATATATCTATCAACTCTTTTAAGTGTTGCAACATAGTTCTGCAAATTGTGAGGCTCAGCTTGTTTTAATTCATCAATCAGACTATTCCACCTCTATGCTAGATATCTCGTTACAGATTCCCCTATGGTTTTTGCTACCTTCTCATATCCTTGGTAAACCGCTTCTCTCTCAAGTAGGATCCTACTGCCATAGCTTGGTCGATAAATAATTTTGTGCCAATCCCTAAAAATGTCTCCTGGATTTCTAGATTCAACCCTGATGGGCAGGGGAGTGTTGGATTCTATTTGCCTATAAGTCCTGAACTGTTGTCCCCAACTAATTTCATTTTGTATCCAGGACATGAATGCCCTTAATTGGAGATCCCCAACATACAACAATGGATTCCAATCATGATCTTGAGACAACATAATTATGCAAATAGAATTCACACAACAAATTTTTCATTTTAGGAAGAGCAATCTGATAAGCCTAGAAAAATTCAAGAGTCGTCTCAATGGAAGAATTCAAACAATCCTTGCTAGTTTAAAATAAATATTTTTCTCCTTCAAATACATTGCATAGACCCTTGGAGGAGTCTTGCACTCTAATATCTGAGGTACTAAGGCTGCTATATTGTCCACCTTTTCCTTTAAAGCAACAATTTCTACATTCTTATCTTCAATCTCTTCATCTCTCTTTTGAATTTCCATTTTTAGCTTGTGTTTCTCCTCTTTCCATTCCTCTTCCCTCCTTTGCATCTCTCTCCATAAATTCATGGCTACCGTGTGCATTGAAAAATCAAAGGGCTTATGTATTCCTACCAAAAAAATTCCTAGCACTGATGCTTACTCTTCATATGGCTCTAGTTGTAGGGATTTTGTTTGTTCAAACAATTCTGACTACAGGGGTATTGATTGTTCTTGCTACAGGAACTCTTGCTCTTGATTTTGCTATAGGAGCTCCTGATTTTCCTCATACTCTTGAATTTCAACTTGTTCTACGATGACAACAAGATCTACCAACGTTACATTTTTCGCTTCCTCAAATATGTCCTTTTCTTCAACATTCACCTGCCCCATTGGAGCTTTTGTGTCCTCCCGTGATGTTTCTCTAGGCTTAGGGATTTCCTGTGAAGATACACCAAAGGCTGGCCTAGTTGGTCTAGTTTTTCTAGGAGGACTCTCATGTTTTTCTTCGGTTGCAGGAAGAATAGTGTCAGCCTTTTGTTTCTTAGAGCTTGGCACTTCTTTTTTTGTCGTTTGCTTTTTAGCTTTTCCTTTCCTTATTTCTGCCTCTTTCTTCTGTGCCCTAGTTCTCATTAGGGTTCCCAAAGGGACATCATCATCATAATCTGAAGAGGAATTTTCTTTGTTTGATTGTTTTGTCTTAGAAGAACTAATCTCTATAGTTTGCTTGGCTATAGGAGGGTTTACACTAGGGCTTGCGCCAGAAGTTGAGACTCCAGGAGTGGCTTCAACATTGCTCACTCTCCTACTAACCCTACGAGGTTGAGGGAAAACCCTAGGTTGCAAATGCTCTAGTCTAAATATTTAAGAATTCCTCCCAAGTCATATCAGACACATCCTACAGAGACTTCTCAACTAATAATTTGATCAGTCAATGGTGGGAAACGGAATTATCCCTACCTTTTTGGGTCTTGGCTACCATGATTGAAAGAAGGTGGTATAGTACATTTGGCACATTCATTCTTCTCCCATGCCTCATATGGTTAAAGAGTTTGAAGTGCATAAAGTGTAGGTTCAACAAGCGGCCTTCACAAGTGATGTACTTTATAATGTAGACAACTATTTGCTTCCATGGCTCAGGCAGAGAGGTTCTCTTCACACCTTGCTTATCCACACTCAATGGAGGGTCACCAGGTTCTGTAAATTCAGCCCTAGCTCACCTGGCATCTCTAGTAGTAGGGTAATGTTCACCATTGGAAGGAAACCCTGTAACTTATGCAATCCTTTCTTCAGTAGCCATTACCTCCAACTCTTTTACTATGGTCTTTCCTTCAGACAATGTCTGCACAAATTCCAATGCAACATCTTCATTATAACCATTCAGCTCCAAGAAATAATCTAACCACCTAAAATTTATGAACTCAGCCTGGCAAGGTGCATCCTACAATAATACATCATGAACTGTGGGTTCATTTCAAATTAACCCACCTCCCATTGTTCAATTGTCTGCAATTAAACAAGCACTCTGCAAAGTTTCCCTTCCTACAATCTTCGTCTAGAAGCCCAAATTTCACCTTCCTGCAACACTGTTGAATTCTCAATGCTAGTGTTGTATGAATTTTACCTTTTTGGTGACTTAGGATTATGAAAGAAGCAATAAAGATAGTAAAGGGTAATAAATGTAGGATACAATCAAGAAAAATGGTGGTAGTTGATGTCAGCTCACACATGCGAGCGTTCACCTCACTCAAAATTCAAATTGGATCAATTTAAACTTTGCTGACATGGACTGACATGTGATCATGGTATTCAAACTTCCACCCCAACCTAAGTTTTAGCATGTGTCCTCACATGTGAGGTAGTAATGACAATTTGACAGGGGCAGGGAATAATTACATGCTATGGAGAACATCTACATTAATGTACAATAATTAATTAAATGTATGAAAAGATAATTAAGATGTAACAAATTGATGCACACGTATTTGAATTTTTGGAATATTTGTTGCAAAGAATATGGAGGAAGTACCGATCACCTTTTAAAAAGTTAGTTGAGCAATTAATGAAAGTGGAGATGGGCTGAAGTGAAGTGATGGTGGAGTGATGGAAGAGAGAAAAAGGTGGAGATGGATGGGTGGATGGTTGAATGAATGAAGAAGTGGACTCCCACAAGAGTGGAATTCTTTATTATGACAAGTTACGTACCTTAGTTAGCCAGAAGGGGCGACACTAGGTCCGCTTCCTTCGGCTGCAGGAATTTCGGGTGTTGCATGCTGAGTGAATTGCTGCAGGAATTCCTCCTTGGAAGTTGGCTTGTGATACAACTTGAGGCAATGACCATTGACAAGTAGCTTAAATCTGATAGGGTCAATGGTGGTGAACTGAACAACACCATTGGGGAAAAATTTAGCAACCCCATATGGTCCTAGCCACCTTTTCTACAATTTTCCTACATTATCCTGATACCTTGAGTCGTAGAGCAGTGCCTGGTCCCCTGGCTAGAATTTCTTGTCCTTGATGAATTTGTCATGCCACTTTATTCTTTGATTCTGCACTACCTCTATATGATGCAAGGTTGCCTTCCTTATCTCATCCAAAGCATTCAGCTGCATGATTTTGTCCCTTTGTGCTAGATATCCATCCCAAATCTATTGCAATCCTAAGAGTCTTATGCTCAAATTCAATGGGCATCATAGCTGTCTTTCCATACAAAAAATCAAATGGGGTGAAGCCTGTGGCTATTTTCCAGGTGGTCTGATAGGCCCAAACAACTTCTGGAAACCTATTTTCCCAATCCTTCCTATGTATAGCCACTGTTTTGGTTAGAATGGCTTCAATTTCTCTATTGGTCACCTCAACTTGGCCATTTGCCTGAGGGTGATAAGGAGTAGACTTCATGTGCCTTATGTTGTACTCATTGACCAGTGTTGTAACAAGGGTTGAAGTGAATTGAGCCCCTTGATCAATCACTATCTCTCTTGGAACCCTATACCGTGTGAAAATTTCCTCATAAAGAAGTTTTGCAACCTTATTATCTCTTGCATGCTTCATGGATTTAACTTCTACCCACTTGGTTACATAATCAGTGTATACCAAGATATAGGATTTACCATTTGATGGAGGATCAATGGGTCCTAGAAAATCCAATCCCCACTTGTCAAATAGAGTGATGACTACTTGGGGATAAAGAGGAATCTCATCAGATGTGGTTGGTCGGCCCATCCTCTGGCATCTATCACACTTCCTTGTATATTTCCCTGCATCCCTGTGGAGTGTGGGCTAGTAATATTCTATGTTCAAAATTTCCATTGTTGTCCTCTTGGCTGCAAAATTCCCTTCACAGGGTTCATTGTGCAATGCATGCAATTTATCATATGTCTCATCTTCCCTCACATATTTCCTCATGACATAGTCTAGTCCAATGCAGAACAAACATCCTGCAATCCATGAGAAAGGAAAGGTTTTCTCAATGAGCACCCTTCTCTCTTTTGGAGAGAAGTGAGGAGGAACTCTCCCTGTGACAAGATAATTAGCTATGTCAGCATACCGGGGTGTATGCACACTGATAGAAAATAAATGTTCATCAGGGAAAGAGTCATCAATGACTTGATTTTCCTCTGATGTAGTCAGCCTTGAAAGAAATTCTGCAACAACATTGGCCTTCCTTGGTTTATCCACAATGGTTATATCAAACTCCTGCATCAACAACAACCATCTTGCTAGCCTACCTGAGATCAAGGGTTTATTCATGAGGTATCTAATGGTTGCATGATCAGTTTTCATAAAGATCTGATAGCCGGTTATGTAGTGCCTGAATTTGTTTAGGGCATAGATCACTGCCAACATTCCTTTTTCTATCACTGTATAGTTGAATTCAGCTCCCTGCAAATTTTTGCTGACAAAATAAATAGCATTTTCAATTGCTCCTTTCTATCCCAGGACTGCTCCTATAGCATAGTCTAATGCATCTATATGAATGTGAAAAGGAATCTCCCAATTAGGACTTTTGAGTACAAGAGCATGAGTTAAAGTTGCTTTCAAGTCATAGAATGTCTTGTCACAGTCTTCTGTCTAATGAAATTCAACATATTTGGTTAGGAGATTGTATAATGGTGTTACCATTTTGCTGACGTCTTTGATGAAATGCCTATAATAACCTGCATGTCCCAAGAAACTACTAACATCTTTTTGTTTTGCAGGTATGGGCAGATTTGTGATCACCTCAATCTTGGTAGGATCTACTTGAATTCCTTTGGAAGAGATGTAGTGGCCAAGGACTACACCTTCTTGCATCATCATGAAGCACTTTTCACTGTTTAAAGATAGATTATGTTCATTTCTCTAAGACTCTCCTAAGATTTTCCAATGCTTCATTAAAATCAACACCATAGGTGGTAAAATCATCCATATAAATCTCCATGCAATCATGTGAGATATCTGAAAATATGCTAATAACTGCCATTTGAAAAGTTGCAGGTGCATTGCATAAGCCAAATGGAAGTACTGAGTAGGCATAAGTCCCACATGGATAGGTAAAGGTGGTCTTCTCCTGGTCTTCAGGTGCAATTTGGATATGGTTATACCCACTGAATCCATCTAGAAAAGAAAAGTATTGTTTTCCTGCAAGTTGTTGGGTGAAAATTACGTAATCAACTTTCGACAGATTACACAACTTGGACTTCAACCACAGCTATGTGAGATGTGAATCTCTCCTCTCGGAAAGGGGAGGCGCCCTTCTTACTGCTAAGAGAAACAATAGTAAATCACACAAGTAATTACAAAATGTACACGTAATTCACGGAGTGGGGGTGTGTTACATTCATCCTTCTCTCTTTTTTCAGAGAAGATGTTTACAATGCTTCACGTGTTGGAAGTTCAATTCTTGATAACTGAAACGAACAACTAGCAGTAATGCCAATATCTCTATCTCGTCAAAGCGAAGCGTAGAGATACCAGAAGTAATTAATAACAAACAAATAAATTAAAAAGGGAAAGCTCACGAAGGCACAAAGTCGTTTCGTAGCTTTATCAATGTTGGATCTGCATAAACGTACCGTTTGTTACGTTAGAAGCACAAAGTCTTCTTAGACGCAACAATTCTTCAAACAGCATGAACGATTACAAGCACAAAGTCTTGTAGATCATCCAACAAAAGTATCAATGAGCACGAACGATTACAAGCACAAAATCTTGTAGATCCTTCGACAAAGTATCCAAGAGAATGAATAATTATAAGTGCAAAGTCTTATAGATTATCCAACAAGAACATGCAAAAGTATAAATGATTATAAGCGCAAAGTCTTATAGATCACTCAACCAATGATAAACAAAATAACAATGCAATCTAAATAATAGATGTAACGCAAAGTTTACATCAACCACTTAGAGTCTTTCAGATTCCTCGAACTAATCACTACCAAATCAAATCAACTTACAAAAGTATTGAATCCAACGCAAAGTCTGGCTAGCAATCCTTTTCTTTATTGATTGAATCTCATTCACAAAGTATGAACGCAAAGTTTCACAAGTTTGCTTACAAAAGGGCAGCACTTCGTTGCAAAAGGCTAAAAGATCCTTTACAATGAAAATCCCTCACATTATATAGAAAGAGGGATGAGCAAAAAAAGGAAAGAGATTGAGAAAATCAGGGAGAGTTAGGTGAGCGATTTTAGGAGATCTCACCTAACTTTGACCAAAGTCAAAGTGTAATTTGTTTTCAAAATATTACATCTTTGGACTTGGTGTAATTACAATTTACAATAAGACATTCGAAAATGTCGAGAAATATTTACAAGATGCATAATGGGATGCACCGGAAATGTCTAACACTGGAGAACAGGAAGCTTCTTCATGTTTCTTTGCTTGGGCGCGGAGTCTTCATACTTCTTCCTGGTCTCCTGCATGAACTTTTTATTTGGATGAACCAAGATCAAAGGACATCACCTTCGGGATCACTTGACGAGATCTGGAGAGAAACTGCAAGGATGGTGAATCAACAGGCGTTAGCAGAAAAAGTAGCATTGGGAAGCGTGGAGCGGATGACAAGGCACGCAAAACGATGCGGGAGCGAAGAAATGGGGTTCGGAATGGAAACAGAGCAATTTTGAAGAAACTAGGTTAAAAACTGCCAAAAATGTAAAGGTGCTAAAATTCAGCACCATTGCACAAAAAATGACTAAGTCTGGAAGAAAAGTGTAAAGGTGCTAAAATTCAGCGCCCTTACATTTTTGGAGATTTCAGTCTTTGATGCAGGGCGCTAAATTTTAGCGCCCTTGCACTTTTCAAAGTTAGAATTTATTTCAACATGTCAGGGCGCTAAATTTTAGCGCTTCTGCATCTGAGACATGATTTTGGAAAACGGATGTAATGGTGAATGAAAACGGCGCTCGGGGTTTGCAAAGTGTTTGTCTGCATAGAGTTGCAATCGAAATTGGAGAATAAAGAGAAAGCAAGGGTAACAACTTACAAAGATGAAACACGAAAAACGCTGGAGAGGGATGTCGAAAAACTCAAAAAACGTATTTGCAGTTTGAAGAAAACTCGCCTAGCATGAAGAGAGGAAGAACTAAAATCATAAACAATGAAAATGGCGAACTAAAACACTTTTAAGTGAAAGAGAAAATCAAAAACCTAACTCAAGTCGAGCAATAAATTTAGGCACGAAAAGTGGCACGATTGACGAAAGACGCGAAAATCATGAAGAAACGTGTCAGGGCCAAAAAAGTTTAAGTTTCAGGAAAAAGTGTAATGGCGCTAAAATTTAGAGCTATTACATTTTGGAAAAAATTCACTTTCATGCAGGGGCGCTAAATTTTAGCGCCCTTGCACTTTTCAGACTTAGCCAAATTTTGGCTTTCAGAGCAGGAGCGCACTTTTTCAGTGCCACTGCATTTTTCGCAATTCGCTAAGTACGAACAGTGAAACTTCACGAAAGATCTCGTTTCGAAGGTCTTCGCGAGGCGAACATGGGGGAATGCTCAAATTGACTATTCGAGACTTAGGAACACATTTCGAGGTGGCTTGAAAATCACTTCGTTATGCGTGTTTGAACTTCACGAATCCTAGGAAACAGACAAGTTTCGTAGGGGGGTTATCCGTGGAACGAGCGCTGCTAGATTCCGTGATAACACAAGTGAATCTAGAACTTGGTCTATGAAAGGAAGGGGAAAGTGGTCTTTTTTGGTGGCAGCATTGAGTTCCCTGTAATCAACACAAACTCACCACTTCCCTCCATTTTTGGGCACAATCACCAATGGAAACACCCACTGGCTATCTGAAATGGGGTAGATAAATCCTACATCTAGCAATTTCTGCAATTCCCCTTTTACAATTTCTCTTAATGCAGGGTTAATTCTTCTTTGTGGTTGCCTCATTGGTGTACAATCATCTCTAATGTATATCCGATGAGTGCAGAGCTTGGGGTCCAACCCCTTCATATCATGGTAGTCCCATGCAAATGCATGCTGGTGTGTCAATAAAGTTTTCAAATCCAGCTATTGTTCTTCACTCAACTTGCTATTAATATTTAAATATTTTCCTTCTAACACTTGCACTTGTGTGGTTAGCTCTATCATAGTTGTTTCACTAATACGTGGTACCTTGAGTTCATGTGGAAATAATGTATTAGACATACATGTTGTAGGAAGAGTGGGCAGAAGGGCTTTCACTGGACTAGCAAAACTAGTGCATGAGAGGATGACGCTTCCTTTACTTCACAATGGTTCTGAATTATGTTAGACAGTACTTCATCTTCTTCTTGAAGTTGCATGAAAGAACTTTTGCCTAACATCATAAGTTGTGCCAACGAATTAACTCCTTCGGCCTCTTCACCAACATGTGGCCATATAGGATTTTCCATGTCATGGGATGGCTAAGTAGGATGGTAAAGAACAATCTTTTTGGTGTTCTTCCCATCAGAAATGGTCATGTATCATGTCTGGCATACAATATAGGAATCTATTGTTGCTAACCATGGCCTTCCAAGAATAATGGGATACCCGCCTAGTGTAGCTTTAGGAGAAAGAATCATGAAATCTGTTGGGTACTCACAGGAGTCTTGTGTTACCACAAGATCCTCTACTATACCATCAGGCTTAACAATAGAACTATCAGCAAGTTGCAGGACAGTAGGAGTAGATCTCATGCTTGCAACATTTAGTTGCTGCAAGATGTCCTTAGTCATTATATTTATTGTTTCTCCCAAATCAATTAGATCATTCTTTATTTGGATCACATTTATAGAAACTTCTACCACATGACTACCTGGTTCATTGAACTTGGGGATAGTCACTTTCCCAAGCATGATATCAGCCAGTTGTCTCAACACATGAACCGTAGTGGGGTATTTCTTTTTCTTGCCCGACTTCTTGAGGCATGCTTCCTTAATTTCTTTGTCATATATAGGAACATATTTGATGACCTAAAATAGAGGTATCTTGACACATATATGCTTCAACTGATTTAAAATTTCAAAGCTTGTTTCCTCCTTCTCTTCCTTTTGCTTAGCAATTTCCAATCTCTGAGGAAATGTTGGTTCTTGTCCAATCTGTTGGACTGGGACTAGTTCAGGATTTTTAGGTGCACTTGGCTAAATGGGTTCATTCAGATGCTCCTCTTCTTCCATAGGAAGCTCAATGATAATGGGTGTGGAAGGAGCTGGCAAAGTAGTTCTTGAATGCAAGTGGATGTCACTTACACTCACAACATATGCAGGAAATTAGTTTGGATCGGTAGAGTATACTGGCTATTGTTGTGGTTTGTTATTTGGGTTAGGTGTGGGCTAAGCTGGTAGCTGAGTAGGTTTAGGTGTATTTGAACTTGAACTAGCAGGAGGAGACATTATAGCAGGTTTTTGGGGCTGAGAAGGTGGCTACATGTAATTAGTGGTCTGGTTTGGCCATTGTTTTCCTCCCCTCCATTGAGATGTTTGTTGCCAGTTTCCTGGAGGTGGCTGCTAATTCCCATGAGGTTGCTACCTTTGGGGTGGAGAGTTTTGTGATTTGGCTAGGTATTTGGAGGGTTACTCCAAGGCTATGGTGGATTTCCTCCATAATTGGATGGATATAGGGGTTTCCATTGGTTACCATATGAATAATAATTGAAATATTTCCCAACAAAAGATAGTGGATCTAGTGGCATACCTTGTCTTGGAGCCCATGGCCTCCTTTGTGAAACGTAGTAGAATTGATCCTCTTCAACCTAGATTGGATTGAACTCAGGTGGGATCTGCTGACTGTCAATATTAGCTACCATCTTGCATTTACAGTCCTTCTTTTGTCTACAATGAGGGAAATATTCTGCCAACATTGCCTTTGTCTCCTCTCGTTTCTTCTTAGCTTGAAGTGTATCTAGTTGGGTAGCCAGATTGTTTATGATGTCTTGCTTGAAGTCTGATGACAAGTGAGTAATATCCATCCTTGAGACTCCACTGGTAGATGTCTTACCCATAGAGGATTGGTAAGCTCTCCCTTTCTTTGAAGTTTCCCTAGAATAGTTCTAACATATCTTCTTGATATCGTCCCAAGGAACTTGGGTGATATCTCCTTTTGCCATCAGGTCCAAGGCATCAATGCAGCTGTCATTAATTCCTCTTAGGAAAAGAGGTTTTTGTGATTCTTCATTAAGTGTATGGTGTGGAGATTTTTGTACGCAAAACAAAAACTTTGAAATGTAATCCTCCAAGCTCTCATCTTCCTTTTGTTGCATCCTAAAAATATCATCTCCCCTCATGTCACTACCCCTATAGTATTCCTTGTACTTCTTAAGGAACTTTGTCTTCATGTCCTCCCAAGTCTCCATAATATTTCTGCCTAGGCTCATAAACCATCTTAATGCAGCTTCTTTCAAGGTGGTAGGGAATAGCTTAAGCCTATGGGAATCATTGGTATAGTCATAACTCCTGCAGATTATATCAAACTCGAACAAGAAAGTATCAAGATCTTTTGTGACAAGTCCATAGAACTTAGGAAGGACTGAAACAGGGATATTTTTGAGGTTGTCAAATTCATTCTGATGAGCAATGGGGAAAGGAAAAGTTGGTTGGTTAGGCCTATTTCTATTTGCATCACCCATGTCTGCCTGATGGAGTTCCAAAGCAAGGGGATTCTCAATCTAATTTTGATCCTTAGAGGAGATTTTAGAACTGGTTAGATTAGTAAATGCATTAGCAAAGGGGTGCAGCTCTTCTTCTTTGTCTCTTGGCAGATTCTGATGCTCAACTAGCTGGAATGGATCAAGATAATTAGGAAGGAATCTCCCATGAGCATCTCTCCTCCTTCCTCTATGCATACGGTATCAACTCAATATCAACCAGCTCACACAAATAATTGGCAAAAGAATAATGGATCATTACTTTCCTAAATGAGGGGTGTACTAAGAACAAACTTTTAGAAATACTTCAATAGGAAAGAAACTAT
Source organism: Sequoia sempervirens (assembly GCA_007258455.2). NCBI lineage: Eukaryota > Viridiplantae > Streptophyta > Pinopsida > Cupressales > Cupressaceae > Sequoia > Sequoia sempervirens. Next base: position 735,541,908 of record VDFB02000003.1, on the reverse strand, counting down.
CAATGACTCCAAAGAACTCCCTAGTTTGACACCATCCTCGGCAATGATGCCAAAAATGTTGGCCTCCTATAATAATTTAACAACTAAGCCCATAAAGTTGTAATTCAGAGATTGGACATCTAATCTGAATAGCTGTCTTAATCATCATGAAGGTGCATTTAACTTGTCAACCCAGGGATGTAGACTTGAAATGGGCAGCACAGTATGTGCACTAGGGATCCATAGTAGCCATATTCATCCTACAGCTAACAAAGACATAATGTTGAAAGTAAATTGCTTGGAAAGAAGTAATATGAATATTGAACATCAACCAACAACTATACTAAGTTGAAGTGCATGACAGAATTGAAAATTTAAGCAAACAAACAAGAAACTACTCTGTCTGCTTTGGTTGTAGAAACAGTCATAGAATGGAATTCTATTGGCTACAAGAATAGACAGTACCAGATTATTAACTAATTGTTGAACAAAAAGTATTAACTAAACTAAAGGATGGAATGCTCACCAAGTGGGCCCCCTTGGATGAGTATCCCTTAAAACAAATGTAAACTTAGATGTGCGAACTTATAACTTCATTTTATTCATTGGAAAACATGAGTACAATAGAGCAACATAACCGTATTACTGAAAAACTAGGAATGCAAATACAACATCAAATCAATCAACCTTCTGAGAAGGAGCATCTAAGTCTTATTTATAGGAAGAAAAGCTACTAACTACCTAGCAAGGTAGTCAACTCCAACAGATTAGGAGGACGCAACTTTAGGGAAAGCATGAAAAGTGGAGAGGAGGTCATGCATGTGTGGAATCTGGTCAAGCATGTTTTTCTTAATGCGGATCTAGCACAACAATAACTCCTATATTCACTCAACAAACAATTAAGACCATTTACAAGGCGGTTAAAATCCTTCGATTTGAACTAGGAATTTCCCTCTTGCTGAGAGTCTTCCCTCCATTGACTTTTGAACGAACACCTTGTTGACCTTTATGGGGAATGACCAGCTGATAAAATCTTCCTCAATTTTATAAGCTTCTAATTATATCTGCATAACAATATTAGTATGCACAACAATTGCATATTTGTAACTATCTTAAAGTAGCATTCATTAATCCACATGTAAAATTAACATAGATAGTTCATATAGCATGTCAATGTCATTTAAAGGTTACAAAAATAAGCTTATGCCCAATGTCTATGGTTTTAAGGAAATGTCATAAAAAGGTCAATATCCAAGTATCAAAGTCTATGACAACTACAACAAATAGATAATAAACTCTATCAAAATTGAGCCATAAATTGGACGCGTCAATCATAGTCATATTCTATTATGAAATTATTCTTCATGGAACACAACACGTATAAACAAGGACAATTAATAGTCATCCAAATTTGAAAGGCTTACACAATAATTATAAACTTGATTTAAGTATGAAAAATACTCAAATTTGTCAGTTCCAAGATAGTTGGCAACACTACATCCATTAAAGCACCATAATAGGATATACACTCCATAATGATATTAATGAACTATTTTCATTTACTATGTGGTGCAACCAAATATTCTTAGTCCAATCCATTGACCAGATAATATTCACAGTTGTCATTAATACTAAAAATTCAATCAAGAATCTTTTGAAGTTGCAACTGCCATAATGTACACGTATACATTAATGAAAAGGGCCACAAATCATATACATATTTATATTCTAAAATCAATAATGTATTCCTTATGAATCAATTTACTAAATTCATCCTTCAAATAATGATGCTTATCAATATGTAGGGAAACCCAACTAAGTTCACAATTTAGAATTGTAATACTTCATTGATAAGGCCTTGAGACCAAACATATGAGTAACCAATAACAACTCAAATGAAAGTATAAATAAATCATGTCAAACAAAAAAAATCAACCTCAACTAGAGACAATGGTTCTAAGTATTCAAAATAGTAGATATATAAGTAATAGATCATGTAGATAATAGTTGGCATTTGATGCAGGAGCATCCATGGCTCAATGCAATCCTGTATCAACCAATTGGTGTCAATTTCATTTTGCAATTTTTGATGTGGTTGGAATTCATGTTTGATGTGTGAAACTCATATTTTGGTGAGAATTTGAATGTCTTGTAATATGAGAAATTGGAATTTGAATTTGGATTCAATTTGGGTCAAATTGGTTGAATCGAGATCATGGAGAATATGATTTAAAACTAAAAAAGCAAGAAAAAGCAGAATATGGTGTGGATTTTTGGGAGCCATTAAATTCATTTGTAACTCCAATTTCAAATGCTCACAACTACTAAAAAATAGGGACCCAGGAGGTGGGCGCCCAGGTTTGAAAAAAACTACTTTTTGCTTTATTTGTGAAAGCATCAAAGCCATTTAAAGCCCACCTATCATATTTGCTAAGTTTGGAGTTGGGGAATGATATTTTGTTCATTTTTAAATATTAAATTTGAATTTTATTTTCCATTCCTTGGGAGGGGCATTGGTTTTCCTGAGATTCCTTTGGAATGAAAGAAAATTACAATGAAATGCATTGAAATTTCATTTCAGGAAAGCAAGTGTTGAAAAAAATTGAATTTTATTCATTTCTAGAGTAGTTTTTCATAGGAAAAACACAAGAAGAGAGGAGGATGTGACTTACCTCCAAGACGGGATTTTATGGTGTTTGCAAATTTGAGAGTGTTTTTACAGGGCACAGAGACTACCTAGTGTTGCATTTTGAAGGGTTTGAATGGTGGAAGTGATTTGTTGTGCAAGTGTTGGAGAAGCTTTGTTGCAAGTTTTGATTTGCTGCTGAAAATATTTTGTTTTTAAGTCTTGTAAGGCTTGATGCAGCCTTGTCCATCATTGGATTGTAATAATTCATTTTCCCATTTGTTGAATCAAGAAATTGTCAGTTGCACATTGCAATCTTGGATTGGAAATTGTATTGAAATTTTTTTTGTCTGTTGTTGAATGGTGTTTGTGAGCTATTTAATTTAATTTGCAGCAATTTAAATTATCTTAATTAGCTCATACATTAGCATTCGAAGAACTCAAACAATGCTTCTACCACAATCTACTATATTGGTTACAACTAACCTCAACAAATGGCTAGTGTGTGTTGAAAAATGAAGTGTTTTGTAGCTTAATACTTTGTAAAACTATTATACTTGTTGATCTAAATAAGCTTTTCCTTTTGTTACAAATTCTTTGTGGGTGATTATCTTGATTAATCCATTATACTATTGTAGATTGTAGACAAAAGTTGATAGAAGAAGTAGATAGGATATTAGAAAGATTACACAAGATGTACCGTGGAGAAACCCTTTCGAGAAAAAACTCCACCAAGAATTATTCTATTATTCAATCTTCGAATTACAATAGCTCCAATTCTTGCTTAAGAATTCTTCTTCTACCTTCACCAATCTTCTTCACAACCTGCAATTAAAACTGACTACAACTCTCTTCAACTTGCTTGAGATAAATAGGCTTTGATTAACTTTGTAAACTCCACAAGAGTTACAATTACAATACTCAAGCCCTATCCCTAAAAGGTACACCTATCTCATGCAAATAGGGTTATTTCATGACGAACAATGTCAAATGGTCATCTTCATGCATTTGGGCGTCCCAAACTGAAGTAGCAACTCAACCTCTGTTCTGTAAATATCTTCAGGGTTCATCCTCAAAGTAGGCACCCTAAAGAGGTCCCACTTAATTGAGCCTTCTGAAATATCTCAACATGCAAAGGAGTTAATTCCAAGAAGCCAACTTGGGCGCCCAAGTTGGGTCCAAGTCATTTCTTGTTAATTGAAACATTTCTCGACACCATTCATGCAAGAATGGTCATCCCCTGTTAACTAGAGGTAGTCCCTGTTATCTGTCATGCAACTCAAGTCATTAGCCATGCATTCCAAATTAACTGAAGTCAACTAGCATTCAACTAAAACTAACTAAAGATAACTAAACCATAACTAAACTAAACTAAACTGATTTTGAACTGAATTGGACTGAACTGAATTGATCTGGACTGAACTAAACTAAACTTCATGCATGCAAACATCAAACCCTAACTCCTAGGATTTTTACATACATTTAGAAGTGTTATCTCTTACTCTGAATAGTTAACTAAACTCAAGGTGAGTGTCACCTACCATGTGGGCGCCCTATGTGCCCCTATTATTTAAGAACTCATAATGGACACCCTTACATGCTCCTAACATTTAGAATTAATTACAAATGTCAATTAACATGATTATTTCATCAAATATTAATATCTTCCTAATCCTAGTGTTAATGAACACATTCCAAGGACTTAGGAGATACATGAAATAAATAATGTTCAGGATTGCAATTAAATGGCATCCTATTTCCAACAGTGTGCATTCCTATGAAGATAATGATTTAACACCTCCCATACAGTCAAAATGTAGGTACATCCTATTATTGTTAGCATATAGTTTTATTTAGGTTCAAAACATTATCACAACACTATTGACCATTTGCTCAACAATTTTATGCCCAATACTAAGAATATTAACTATCACAAAGACCATACAAGTTTCTCAACATAATAGAGATTAACAAACTTCACTTAAAACAAGACCATCATATACATTTCTAGTTGTTATACTGCAAATTATATACCAAGATATCTCAACATATTATGAATACTAAAGAATGATAATGCATGTATTGATAAGTCATGGTGACATTTTCATTGCCATCTCAAATAAACATGCAATGAATTAATGTATCTATATCCCCTTTCAAAATAAAATGATTTTAAGTCACATACTATACGATATCTCACATAATTTATGTTCAATTAATATGAAATAAATCAAAAAATTCTCGTAAAGTCCCAACCTAAATTTTTTTTATCCTGCCTTAGTAAACTCTATAAATAATTAAATATTCTAAAAGCTTAACATGAGAACTCAAAATAGATTATCAATGAACCTAATAAATGTAGCAAGAAAGGAAACATAGGTATTGTATCCTTTACAAAAAAATTGAGTTTTTCCTCATTGATATAAGGAATCCTTCTTTTTTCAAAGCATTATCTTTATAAGAGGCTATGCCAAAGAACCAAGTAATAAAATCTTACCAGCGACTTTTAACCGCTAATACAGAGCCCTATTGTTGTTCCAACTTCCATAGAGAGGCTCTATTCAAATAAATATAATTTCTCAAGGTATGGCTTCCAAGATCTCCAAGATAAGAAAATGAGTCACTCTACAATTGATTTTTTTTTAATTAGCTACAGTAACAATGTTGAAGATATTTCTGACATAAACTCTAAAATCTGTCTTCAACTCTAAGAACAATACAACTTGGTACCTAACAAGCCCAGGCACATTCTTTTCTCTTTATGTTGTCTTGGTTTGCAACATTTCATTTTTCTCCTTCAGCTCTTTGCTTTCATCCTGATGATGGATCACAGAGTGTGATCCAAAACGTTGATACAAAAATTCTCACACAATCTAATCCAAAAATCATTAAAAGAAAACAAGATGGATTGTGAAAACTTGATATCATTAACTACAACACCTCCAAAACACACAAGTCTGCTAGAATGTAACATGCATTTCCTAGAGACAGAGTAGTGCCGATGGAAGATGCGTGAGTACTTGGCACTTCTCTCTAATTTCTTGAAATATAACACACACGTCACTCTAATTTGCCTAGGGATGGCGTTGGCATTCTGCCTCTAGTAGGCTTGATCTTCAAATAGGTCTAAATCTAGGAGCCCAAGTCAGGCAGGACCATGGGAGAAAGGTCGCTCAAGGCCAAACTAATTGCATTTGCTTCTTCAACAAAGTTCTACAACTCCTCTAACAGAGCTCCCCTCTTCATCCTCTGCCTGCCTGCCCCTTCTATCTTTTCTCTTTAAGTCCTTTTTCAATCACGTTCAGTCCCATCGAGCGGACCATACTTTGCTGCAGGTGGACGTCATAGTTTACTATCCCGCCTTCTCCACATACCTCATTAATTTTCTTTATTGCTCCATACGCTGCTCTGATTAAGTGTTTACTGAAGTAGTCTAATGTATGTTAGTAGTGCACAGACTAAGGTCAGTTCATTTGGTCTTAGGTGTTGTTTTAGGCAGTTCAGGTTGTGGATTCTATTCTTAATTTGTTCATAGTGTGTGGATGAGAGTCTGTTACACATGACTTGAGAGGTTAATTTGAAGGGTGGAGAAGGTGTCCCTTTGAAAAAAAATGTTGTCAGGTTTTTTATATGCTGACGATCTTATTTCGATTGCTAGATCTGCCCAAGAGTTGCAAGTGCATTCAGTAGCACTTGAGCATATTTTCCAAGAGTTGGATATGCAAGTTAATATTAATAAGAATAATATCATGACCACCTCTAAAGGGTGGAGAAGGTGTCCCTTGGAAAAAATATGTTGTCAGGTTTTTTATATGCTGATGATCTTATTTCGATTGCTAGATCTGCCCAAGAGTTGCAAGTGCATTCAGTAGCACTTGAGCATATTTTCCAAGAGTTGGATATGCAAGTTAATATTAATAAGACTAAGATCATGACCACCTCTAATAAAAAAGAAAAAGAATCAGTTTGACTTTTATTTTGAAGGTAGTATCATAGAGGAAGTAACATAGTATAAATACTTAGTAATTGACTTTAACAACAAGCTCAGTTGAAAAACTTGTAGAAGGAAAAGAACGCTGGGAGATCAAAGAGCACTTTTTTCTCTTCAAAACAGATGCAGAGAGACAAAGTTATGGGACTGGAAAACTGTTCAAATTCTATTTGGGCTTTTAGTAATTCTAGTGGTGTTTCATGGTTGTGAAATTTGGGTTAATAATAATTCTAACATCAAATAGACATGGATAAAGAGAATTCAAAAACTCTTGATCATAAGCAAATTCAAGCTAAAAGTGTCGGCTCCCTATGATATTTTCTAGTTAAAACAAGTGCAATTTTTATTTAGGCCATCACTATGGTCTGTATTTTGAGAGATTCAAAACAAGTTGAGTAGATGGAAACACATCATTGGTTCAAATGTTGTATTTAAAGATGTCTTGGGTGAAAGAAAGAAGACATGGATGAAATAAAATTGTGAGTGGATGAACAAGTGGTACATTCACTTGAATGTACCTTAATAACAATACAAAAATAAAAACTTGCGGTTGAAAATTTTCACAAGGTTATGCGGACAAAGGTGGTTGGGAGAAAGAAGTATTGCCTTAAAGAATTTAACTCCAACATGGACCATCAGTAAAAGGCATATATAGAGGCCAATATCCCTTGGAGGTCAAAGATTCTTGCTGTCCAATTGAGGACTAACTCACATTGTCTTTGATGTAAAACGGGAAAGTAGAATAGGCCAAAAGAGTTTTGGGAAGAGAGAATTTGTATCTTGTGTACATCAAGACAAAGTTGCATGGACATGGATACGGATACAGATACAGATACGCTATTGGATACAGATATGACCATTTTTAAGACCCCCAATATGGATACGACTGATACAACATTCATGAAAAAAATATACACATATTTTCTAAGTTATTAGAGGAGATTTTCATTACTTTAAAAGCAAATAAGAAAATATAAATTAAAATAATATTAAAATTTAAATATTAATAATTTAGTAAAGAATAAATAGTTAAATATATATAGGAAACTTGAAGAGACAATGTGCGCAGGTTCTCCCGACGCGAATGGTGCTGTCAAATCTACGCGGAAGGCGCAGGGAGATGGTTGTTTCCCTGCTAGTGAGGCACATCCGAACGCAAATGGGAAGTCTCGGCGCCCTCCTGGCTCGAAACGGGGAGGACGTCAAGCCACTTCTAGAGAGGGTAGGAAAAGGTATGCCCTCCGTTCTGGGGCATTACTGGATCCTCCCTCTTCGCCCTTTTCTCGCGTGCCTCCTTCCCAGGACCTCGACTCTGCAGCTACGAAATCTGGTGAGGAGCTTTCTGGTGCGGATCCTCCGAAAGTTATTGAGGGATGCAAAAATAAATCGAACCCTTATCACGAATGCTCAGATTTTTGTAGGGCTCACTCCCTGACCGATATCCCTAGCATCTCCCGTCCTGTGGTTTCTTCAGACTCGCCTCCCACTCAAAATCTGGACTCTCAGCCTGGTAGCAATCGTTTCTCCTTTGGGGACTCTGATGTGGTTTTTTCTGAGGAGCCTTTGGACTTCATTATTTCTGATGGCTGTATCGATGCAGTTGCTGGGGATTTTGGTGCTCGTTCTGTGGTAGTCAGATGTCTGCATAAGCGTCCCCCGATGGCTTCCATTCTCGAATGGATCAAAGGTGTTTGGAGTAATATGTCTACACCTGCTGTTGAATCTCTTGATTTTGGTTTTTTCCTTATTACCTTTTGCTCAGTGGAGGATTGTAAATTTGTTTTGCAGAATGGGCCATGGTTCTTTGGCCATTCTGGCCTATTTATTGCCCCATGGTCTCCTTTTTTCGATCCGGCCATAGCCAAGATCACGTGCATTCCTGTTTGGATTCGGCTGTACAATCTCCCCCTGGTTTTGCGTAATGTGGATCTTCTAAGCTCTTTGATCAACCAGGTGGGATCCTTTGCCAAGTTCGACCCTATTTCTGTGGCTTCTGATCGCAGATTCTACAGAGTCTGTGCCCTGGTTGACATTTCTAAACCGCTCTCTCATTCCATCTGAATCCATTCTTCTCACGAGGTGTGGATTCAATATTTAAACTATGAGGGTTTGCCTTTTCGGTGCTTCTGTTGCAATAAGCTGGGTCATAGAATTGATGGCTGCCCCCTTCAATGATCGAATGGAGCGAGGAATGTGTGTTTGAAGAAATGGGTCCCGAAGGAGGGTTCTCCGGATACTGAGTTTATTTGGCGGAATCATGGAATTTTCTTTGAACCTTCTCAATTTTCTGGGCAGAATCAGGAACAGCCTGTAGCTTCTTCTTCTCCTCCATTGGCTCCTCTTTCAGTGTTGATCCCGAACCAGCCTATGGCTCCCTCTTCCCCTCCGCTTGCTCCCATTGTTGATTGCTCCCTTGTGTCTTCTGAGGCGGAAGAGGATGATGGCTCTGACTCAGAGGGCAACTTCCCCTTCATGGACAATCTGGAGGATCATAATCTGGATTTTTTTGATGATTTCTCTTTGGATCCTCTGCGGAAACTTGGGATCTCTCAAACTCTTTGCGCAAAACTAAAACCTGACTGTGGGTCCAAGCGCAAGGTTGGAAGAAAATCAGACGCAGAAAAGCTTTGCATTGAAGGTCTGAAAGGGGTGGAGGCGGGCTCTCAAAGGACCTTGGAGGCTCTCCTCTTTCGCAACAAGAGAAAGGTTTAGGTTGTAGGTTTTTTGGCTTTTGGCTTTGGAAAGCTGGGCTTTCTCCTTGTGTGCCAGTCTCTTTGATGGTAATGTTTGGTGGCTGTTTTCTTGGTGAAGTTCTCCACTATTTTGTTGGTTTCTTCTTATTTTCTTCTCCTGCTGTGCGATTTTGTTCCTTCTTATCTGCGTGGCAGATTTTGTAACTCTTTCTTTCATATCAATAAAGGGAGTGGACCCCTCGTTCCACAGCTTACGAATCAAAAAAAAATAGTTAAATATATATTAATAAATTTTATTTATATTTAAAGAATAAGTTTTTTTTTTTTAAATCTCTAACATTTAAACAATATAATAAGCCTCTCCATGGTGATGTGGTTTTGATGGTGGAGGATAGACCTTGGAAACAACTTTTGGACTATGAGGGACTCCCTTTTCGATGTAGGAGATGTTTCTCTGTTGGTCATTTGACCTATGGTTGCCCCATTGCTCGCCGCAAAGGCACTGCTACTTGGTGGAAGGATGCTCTCTCAGACCATCTCACGGTGGACTCTCCCCCTTCGATGGTTCCCTCTATGGAGCACTCTTGCTTGGTGGTTGTCGTTCCTCAAGCCCCTTCTGTGGAACCATTACCCCGATCTGTTGTCGTTGCGCCAACTAATGTTGCCCACCCCTCGCTGAACACTGTTGTTGATCCCCCGAATGCTCCTGACTCCTCTTTTGCGCTACTGACTTCGCTACGTGGAGACTCTCTGTACGTTGTGGTTGTGGATGAACCGCTCATCTCACCTTGTCTAGTTGTTCTTGGTTTCGAGCTTTCTTGGTCTATTGTGCAGAAAAAAAAGAAGGGACTCCCCAAACCGTGACCTTGGGTTTTGGGAGTCAATCCTATCCCCCCAAATTTTGGGGTTGTCTAGTCCCAGTCTTCTTCCAACATGTTGTATGTCAGTTGTTCGTGTTCTAGTTCTGTGAAGTGTGTGGCCTATTTGGCCTGGTCTGTTGAGCCTTGTGGCTCATGTTTGTAAGCTCTTTCTAGTTCATGTATTGTTTTGAACTAGCTCCTTTTTGGCCCCGAGGGCCCTCCGTGTAAAGGGTACAACACCCTGTAAATGCTGCTTACCTTATCAAAAACAAAATAATATATATATAAAATTATAAACAATTAACTTTTTTAAATTTGTAAAAATTAAAACACCAAAACAATAGTAGAGTTGTATTGGAAGAAGACTTAGAAAATGGGTTGCTGAAATAGAAAACATTTCATTTGTCTTCATCATTTGGTGTAGATTTTATTTATAAAAAAACATAACAAAAAATTGCACGATTGAAGTTTTTTAAGATAATATTTTGGAAGATTTGCGTCAGCTTTTTTGAAAATCAAACCACATAGGGAAAGGGGCCAATAGTGGAGCACCCTAACTTTGTGTTTCTCAAAATCCTATATGGAATTTCAAATCAATCCCAATTTTGTACAGCAGTTTATTTGGCAACTCACCTACTTACAAAAATTAATTTTAGGGTCACATCATCAAATATGATGCCACATCAGCATACTTTTTGTTAAGGTATTAAAAAATGCTAAAAAAAAAGTGAGACTGATAGTGGTGCACCAAGTCATGTTTTATTGGTGCGTCAATGTGGCATCACATGATTTGTCAGTTTGTGTACTTTATGGATAAAAAGTGTTTTGCAATTGGATATTAAGATGCTCCACTATGAGGCCCATTGAGGACTACTTCTATCCCCACTATTAGAGCCTACTCCACTATGGGCCCCTCTCCCCTAGTATCCGGCTGGAAAATGAAGGTTTTTTGGGCACGTGTGGGTACAATATCCAACGTGTGTCCATGGCATATTGCACAAGTATCTGTATCGGATACGGGGATACGCATGCCCGGGGAGAGGCAGAGGTGTATCCAGCTACTCTGTATCAGGGACTATGGAAACTAGAAAACATTTTATTTTGGATTGCAAAAAATACCATGACATCAGAGATAGCTACATAAGTGACTTAGCAGCAACTACTTTTCAAGATTTATTCAGCATTGAATGGGTGGATAAAATGGGAGAGCTCATTATCAAACTAAAATGTAGAAGATCAGCACTTCACAATGCTAAAATAAGGATAGGGTCTACTGCTCCATAAACTTTCTTTAACTTTGTGAATGTTAAAAATCTTCTATTCTATTCTATTTCAGATAGCTTTGACAGTTCCAAAAACATGTAATCCCCAACTTTCCCACCAATGAATAAATGTTCCCCACTCTCCCCAAGAGCGATTTGTGAGGGAGATGTATTTGGCTTGAGTGGACTGATATTAAAGGCAAAGCTTCTCCTCTCTATCCATCCACGACCACCAAAGTTATGTTAAAGGTTGCCCATGCTTCGTTGCAGATGGACACCACGTTGTCATGCCTTCTCCGGTTGCCTTCTTTAATATTGCACCCCCTGCTCTGTGATTTTTTTTCATCCCAAGATCTCTTTTATTTATTGTTCTTTGTTTTTTTATTATTATTGTATCCATATGATAAGTAAAGTTTTTTTTTTTTACAAGTTAAATTAAATATTTTATATTTGTTAAAAAATGTAATTTGAAATTTAGTATTGTATGTTAGTTACTACATATATCATGATATCCTTCTGAGCTGGGGTCTAATGACAACACATGAAAATGTTAATTTACATAATTTCTTTCATCAAATTAGGGCATTGTGAGTACCACTTCATTATAAAATTGAAGTGAGAAGAGGTATATTCCCCAATCAAACTGCAAAATCCTACATCATCTGGGATCTTTCTGTAGACAAGTTGATTAAAATTATCTACAAGTAAAATGGGTGTCTGTGGAGGATGTGACAAGAGTATCATTCTCATTTCAAATTAGTTATTCATTTGGAGATAGGGTAAAAAACCTAAGTAACATTTTTGGTAGTAGGGATTCTAGTTTCAATTTCAATTTGTTAAAATTTTGATTTCTATTTTTCAATTTTGGTGTTCCAATGCAATGTGGTGTTTAGTATTAATAATGTTTTTTATTATATTAGCAAGGAAGGGCCCTGATCCCATACATTAGAATAATAGAGCTGAAACATCATAAAAAAAACAGATTGAAAAACAACACCAACCAAACCACCAAGAACAACAAAACCGAACTAGCAACTATAAAGGATCCCACATATGAGCACACAGGCTTGATATAAAGTATTTAGCAGGCACAAAGGCCTCTTAACCTTCATTAACATAATAAAAAACATAGCTAACAATCTTTAAAATAAAACCACCATAAAGAGTCCAAAGCTTTAAGAACAATCTTAAGAAGCTATAATAACCAATAGTCCAAGCACAAAAAGACCAAAAAACCAAATAGCAAAGCACCATTATTTAGCATTAATAATGTTGTGTTCAATTTTGGTTTCTAATTTTTTTGAGCATTGATGTGGAGAAAATTTTTGGCGAGTGGTACAATCATTCTGTTTGGTAGGTCTTTATGATCAATCTATGAGTAGTGTTCTTGTAACTTTATGTATTAACTTAATGTTTCCATAAAATATAATGTAATGTCCCTTACCTAGTCCTGTCTTGGAACTTGTTTGTCTTAGGGTTAGGGTGGGCCAATTGGATACTCCAAGATGGGAAATTCTTGGCTGAACACCTGCATCCACAAAGTGAGCAACATTTCATGCATACACATGTTCATTAGCATTAATATCTAGGCATCCAAATATGAGCATATTCATAAATTCAACCATGAAAACACATGAGGGGTGGCATAGATGGATCCGCCCAAAGCTATGATCCCTAGTACAAAGGTGGTAACCAACAACCCTCCCTTCTTAGCGACTTGTAACTGCATTCTCTATCCACTTGGATAGATCCGCCCGAAGTCCTTGGCTAAGTTCAAGGGGTTGTAGCCTACAACCTCCCACTCTAGGGGACTTGTAACTGCATTCTCCATCCATGACACCTCCTCAAAAAACACATGACCTACTGGGTGAAGCCAGAGGAGCTTATAAGTGGCCTAGGCCTACCACCCCTCCATGGTTGCAGTGGAATCTTAGGTGGGAACCCCACCCCTCCATGGCCCAACCCTTGCCTTGGGATTAGTAGAACATTAGGTGGATTTGCCACCTCTCCATGGCACATCTGCCTTGGGTCCTAGGGGCGGAACCTTAAGTGGGGTTTTTAGGCACCACTTTTCTCAAGCCATTCCTCCCAAGTAGGTTTACAAACACTTGGAAGACAATCTTTGCTCACATACAATGAATTCTTATATATATTCATGACCATTCAATTTGTAGAGCATTATAATTGCAATAATCCATCATGAAAGAATCCTGATTTAAATGATAATAAAGAGCTTGATCATACACAAGATATATCTTATTGGAAGATGACAATTAATCTCATTTACAATTATAAATGTAATTATTACAAGGAAGAGATCTACAATCTAAATATTAGCTATGATATTAAAGAATATTTGGTTATAGTAATCAACACAAGTATGCTCACCACATAACCACATAATGGAATGCATAAAGAATATTTGTAATATAAGGAATAGCATGAAGGGAATAATCACTAGTGTTAGAGGCAAGGCTAGATCAGGGTTAAGTTGGAGTTTCGTTGATGTTCAATGGAGATAGGTTGAGTTGCAAACAAATGAGATATTCAAGTGAATGGGGGAATCGTGGTCCATTTAAGAAGTTTGGCTCTTTGTCTGGGCCAATAATGTTGACAGGGAAAGTATGGCTATGGAGACTAGCATAATCGGCTTCTACAGGATCATATATGCAAAAACGAACTGGCAGTATTTCATTCATATATATAAACATGATTATGACTAAGCAATTTATATTTGGTGTGCTAGACTGATTTAATGGCTAAGTGGAGAAATACTCACCTGTTGTTGGGATGATTATACCTTGCTTTTGTTATGTCTTTACTCATTGCTTATGCCTTCATTTGGATTTCATTCCTCCTTTTCTAGGTGGCAAAGCAAAGTGTCTTTTCTTACTAGACACGTCCTTGCCAAGAGACGTGATTCTAAAAGAAACCTTATCTTGCTTAGTTAAACTAATCCTAACTAATCATTCATTGGATTAATCTCTTTTAATAATATTCATAAAAATAAATATATATAATTGATCTTAACTTAATCATTTATTAGATCGACCTCTTTCAATAATATTCATAAAAAAAAAATGTATAGTTATCATGAATTATAATAATATGGAAGGCATAATAAATTTACTATTTATCTTTCCCTTCATCTGTTTGATCCTTCATTATATAGGGGACATGACAGTCCTCCCCGCTTAAATTGCTTGCCCTCAAGCAACTTGAGGTTTGGATGGTTAAAGACTTCCTCACTCTCCCATGTAGCATCTTCTTTAGGTAGGCCTCTCCATTTTATCAAGAACTCTGGGATACTCTTATTCCTTAGTCTCTTTTCCCTCATATTGAGGACTGCTTCAGGTTCGAGGATCAATTTACCCTCATCATCCAGTGGGGGTTAACTCCGCACATGGGGTTACTTGTTGACCTAGCACTTTCTTTAGTCTGGATACATGAAACACGTTATGGATGCGATTGTCCTTCAATAGCTCTAATTCATAGGCCACCTCACCAATCTTTTTTGGAATCTTGTAAGGCCCATAAAATCGGGGTCTCAATTTCTTTGTCCCCTTAGACTTGAGGGATGATTGCTTATATAGTTGTAATTGTAGAAACACTAGATCTCCAACCTCGAAGGTTCTCTCGATGCGATTCCTATCTACGTACATCTTTTTCTGATTTTGGGCTTGGTGTAAATTGTCCTTGAGGGTGTTCAAGGTTTCCATGCTTTCTTGTACAAAGTCCTTAGCTCGAGGCACTTAGCTTTCTTGGGTAATCAGACTCCCAAAAGTGGCGGGTTCATATCCATATAGTGCTTTGAAGGGACTCATTTGGATGGACATGTGTATTGTATGGTAGCAATATTCTCCTAGATGCAACCACTTGGCCCATGCACTTTGTTGACCAGTGACATAATTCCTTAAGTAGCCTTCTATCCATTTGTTGACGATTTTGGTTTGACCATCCATCTGGGGGTGATAACTGGTGCTGGGTGTAAGACTAGTCCCTGCCAATTGAAAGAGTTCTTGCCAAAATTGGCTCATGAACCGGTTGTCCCGATCACTAACAATGTTTCTTGGGAGACCATGGAACCTAAAGATTTCTTTGAAGAATACTTCAGCTACTTGGGGTGCTCTATACTCCATGGATATGGCAAAGAAATGGCCATACTTGGTGAGTCAATCGATGACCACGTATATACAATCTTTTCCTTGATTCTTGGGAAACCTAGTAATAAAACCCATTAAGATACTTTCCCATTTTTGGTTGGGAATGCGCAAAGGTTGTAGAAGGTCCGTCGGGTGGCTTTGTTCGACTTTATTCTTTTGACAGACCATACATTCTTGCACATATTTTAACACATTCTCTTGATTCCTTTCCATGAATACTTCTCCCTTATCTGTTTGTATGTTTTGTAATATCCCTAGTGCCCTGCTAGTGGGTTATCATGATATTCTTTAAGTATCTTTTACTTGATCTTGGAATGGGGTACAAGAAATACTCTGTTCTTATATAGGATGAGATCCTCTACTACTTTATACTCTTCATGGGGTAGGCGGCCCTCCAAAATCTCATTGGCTTGGGTGTCCTTAGCATTTTCCGTAATGATGTCACTTTTCCAATCTGCGGATACATAGGTTATTGTGTTCAAGAAGGGTCACCTAGATAGGGCATCTACCACCACATTGTTTGCTCCCTTCACATACTCAATATCAAAGTCATAGGCTTGTATCTAGCTAACCCATTTTTGTTGACGGTTGCTCAAATCCTTTTGATTCATGAAGTATCTTAGGCTGTTATGATTGGTTTTCACATGGAACTTTGTGCAGACCAAGTATTGGCAGAATTTGGCCAAGGCATGCATTATTACTAACATCTCTTTATCATAGATGGGATAGTGTCTTTCTGCTTCAGTAAGCTTACGAATTTTGAAACCTATAGGATGCTTATTTTGCATCAAGACTACGCCAATCCCCTCCCCAAATGCATCACATTGTAATTCAAAGGGAAGGGTGAAGTCTGGGATGGCCAACACGGGGAAAGAACTCATGGCTTCTTTTAGTTTGTCAAAGGCTTGTTGGGCTACTTCATTCCATGCAGAGGCCCCTTTCTTGGTTAGCTCCATGAGTGGGGCAACAATCTTTGAAAATCCCTTCACAAAACACCTATAATAGCTGCACAATTCTACAAAGCCCCTTAGTTGTGTCAGGGTCTTAGGTTTTGGCCATTCCCTAATAGCTGCAATTTTCTCCTCGTCCACACTAACTCCTTGGGCATTGATTTTATGGCCCAAGTATAGTATCTCTTCAATGCCAAATTCACATTTTGATGCTTTGGCGTATAAGGATTCTTGCTCTAAAATCTTCAAGGTTTCTTCAATATGTTGGAGGTGTTCTTCCCATGTTTTACTATAGATAAGAATGCCATCAAAGAATATTAGGAGGAACCTTCTTAGTTGCTTGTGGAAGATGTGGTTCATGCATGACTGAAAGGTAGTTGGGATGTTTGTGAGCCCAAATGGTCGAACTAAGAATTCGAAGTGCCCATAGTGGCAACAAAAAGTTGTTTTGGGCACATCTTCTTTCCTCATTCTTATTTGGTGATACCTCGACCGAAGATCAATCTTGGAAAAGTACCTTGCCCCATGTAGTTCATCAATAAGTTCACCGATTTTGGGAATCGGATATCAATTCTTGATAGTTTTCTTGTTGAGGGCTCTATAATCTATTCACATTCTCAAGGTGCCATCTTTCTTTTTTACTAAGACTACTGATGATGCAAATGGACTAGAGATAGGCTGAATGTGTCCCATTTCTAGCAATTCTTTAACGGTTTTCTCAATTTCTTCCTTGAACTTATGAGGATGATGGTATGGAGTGGTTATGACTAGTTTTGCCCCTTCTTCTAATTCTATGGTGTGCTCGAATCCTCTCTTGTAGGGTAGGCCTGGGGGGATTTCTTCTAAAACCTTCTTATATTTCCCTATGATGGGTTGGATATCCACGTGGATTGTTTTTTCCCGTGAGGCACTTTTATCAAGGATCATACATTGGGCGACCCACTCCCCTTGCCCCCTTCGGAAAATTATTTCCATCCTTTTGCATGAGATCACTTTTGGGGCACCATTGGGTAGACCTTTTAGGGTGACTTCTTGCCCTGCATGCTGGAACCGAATTGTTAGGTTTGAAAGATCAAACATAAAACATCCTAGTGAGTAACCCCATGGAGTTCCCAAGATAATTTCAGCATCTAGGGGAACTACATAGAAGTCTTCCTTGATGGGATGCTTTCCTAAGGTAAGCTCCAAGTTGGGAACTATTCTTGTACATTGCACCCTAGCTCCTGTGGCAATTGTGGCCTCAAATCCTTTAAGGGTATGGTTCCCAACTTCCTTTGTTTCACTATTCTTTCATCAATGAAGTTGTGGGATGCCCCACTATCCACAAGGGTGATGATTTTTTGTCCTTTAAGTATTCTTTTGATCCTAAATGGGCAATGTTTAGAGGCTTGGGAGATGGTAGCTAGAGTTAAATGACTCTCGTCCTCAAATCTTGCCCTTTTGTTTGGGTACTCTTCATTGGGGTGTGCTTCCATTTGGTGATCTTGGCTTTGACATTTAAGACCAGTTCCCCAAGGTTGTTGGCATGTAAAACATAATCCTTTTCTTTCTAGGTCCTCCATTGTTTTGCACCAGTGGAATTGGTCTCTCTTTTCATTGCAATATGTACATGTTCTAATTGTTGCTTCCCTTTTTGGCCTTTCTTCCCAGCGAGGAGGTTTGGAGGAGGTAAAATCTCTAGGTCTTTCTCTTGGTAAGTTTTCTTCAAATTTCATCCTTTTGGATAGTCTCGTCTAAGCGGTTGGTTCTAGTGCACTCACCACGCTTTTGCTTGATCCCTTTAATCCCTCTATGAATAAGTAGGTGAGCCTTTCTTGGGAGATTTCAGGTACCATAACGACTAGTTTTTGAAATTCGGTGCATATTTTTCAATGGTCCCTTGTTGCCTCACCTTGGTGAGTTCTCAGAAGTACCATTTGGGATGTTTTTGGTCGAACCTTTTGATCAACCTTTGGGTCAAGTCATCGTAGGTGGACACTTGTTGATGACCTTGGGTTATGAGGCCGCGATGCCACCAATCATGGGCCATCCCGGTTAGGTGTAATACGACAAACTTGATAGCATTTGCTTTTTCCATAGGGCTTAAGGATAGATAGGTGTCTAACTTTTGAACCCATGATCGTGCGGTGTTCTTTCCTTCTCTATCAAAGGTGGGGAGGGTTAGTTTGCTCACTCTATTTTTGAGATCCTTGTCTGTTGGTGGGTTTCTCCCTTTTCTAAGGTTAGCCCTAAGTTTGGCATCACAATAATCTTCAAAGCGGATGGTCCTCCTAACTTTAGGATCAAGCTATAATAGGCCATGGCAATTTCATCTACATTGTTTGTCGGCGGTTCATTAGTTTCCCCCCTTCCAAGTTTTCTTCTAAGAAGGTAGGTCTAGTGGGTCTTGAGTTTGTGGCTCTTGAGGGTGTGCGGTCATTATTTTCTGAGTGATTGGAGCTTGTGTCTCTTATGTTATTGCCATTCATATTATGAATAGCCTAGAGGAGGAGTTGTGAGGGCCTTTCATTCCTTTCATTTTGGTCCTTAAGGGCTTGGGCGGTTTGTTCCATAAATGCCTTCATTTCATTATTCAAAGATGTTTTCATGTTGTTGTTTGGGGTGGTATTCTTCCTAGAGTTTCTCCTTTGGTAGGTTAGCATTTAACTAGGGTTTCACAAGATGGCAAAATTAGGGCTCTGATACCACTGTAATGTCCCTTACCTAGTCCTATCTTGGAACTTGTTTGTCTTAGGGTTAGGGTGGACCAATTGGATACTCCAAGATGGAAAATTCTTGGCTAAACACCCGCATCCACAAAGTGAGCAACATTCCATACATACACATGTTCATTAGCATTAATATCTAGGCATCCAAATATAAACATATTCATAAATGCAATCATGAAAACACGAGGGATGGCATAGATGGATCCGCTCGAAGCCATGATCCATAGTACAAAGGTGGTAACCTACAACCCTCCCTTCTTAGCAACTTGTATCTACATTCTCTATCCATGTGGATAGATTCGCCCGAAGTCCTTGGCTAAGTTCAAGGGGTTGTAGCCTAAAACCTCCCACTTTAGGGGACTTGTAACTGCATTCTCCATCCATGACACCTCCTCGGAAAACACGACCTACTGGGTGAAGCTAGAGGAGCTTATAAGTGCCCTAGGCCTACCACCCCTCCACGGCTGCAACGAAATCTTAGGTGGGACCCCCACCCCTCCATGGCCCAACCCTTGCCTTGGGATTAGCAGAACCTTAGGTGGACTTGCCACCCCTCCATGGCACATCCCTACCTTGGGTCCTAGGGGTGGAACCTTAAGTGGGGTTTTTAGTTACCACTTTTCTCAAGCCCTTCCTCCCAAGTAGGTTACAAACACTTGGAAGACAATCTTTGCTCACATACAATGTATTCTTATATATATTCATGATCATTCAATTTGTAGAGCATTATAATTGCAATAATCCATTATCAAAGAATCATGATCTAAATGATAATAAAGAGCTTGACCATACACAAGATATATCTTATCGGAACATGACAATTAATCTCATTTGCAATTATAAATGTAATTATTACAAGGAAGAGATCTACAATCTAAATATTAGCTATGACATTAAAGAATATTTGGTTATAGTAATCAACACAAGTATGCTCACCACATAACCACATAATGGAATGCATAAAGAATATCTGCAATATAAGGAATAACATGAAGGGAATAAACGGTGGTGTTTGAGGCAAGGCTGAATCAGGGGTAAGTTGGAGTTTTGTTGATGTTCAATGGAGATAGGTCAAGGCTACAAACATATGAGATATTCAAGTGAATGGGGAATCGTGGTTCATTTCAGAAGTTTGGCTCTTTGTCTGGGCCAATCATGTTAACAGGGCAAGTATGGCTATGTAGACTAGCATAATCGGCTTCTACAGGATCATATATGCAGAAACGAATTGGCAGTATTTCATTCATATATATAAACATGATTATGACTGAGCAATTTATATTTGGTGCACTAGACTGATTTAATGGCTAAGTGGAGCAATACTCACCTGTTGCTGGGAGGATTATACCTTGCGACTGTTATGTCTTTACTCGTTGCTTATGCCTCCATTTGGATCTCATTCCTCCTTTTCTAGGTGGTGAAACAAAGTGTCTTTTCTTAATAGACACGTCCTTGCCAAGAGACGTGATTCTAAAAGAAACCTTATCTTGCTTAGTTAACCGATCCTAACTAATCATTCATTAGATCGATCTCTTTTAATAATATTCATAAAAATAAATATATATAATTGATCTTAATTTAATCATTTATTAGATCGACCTCTTTCAATAATATTCATAAAAAAATATATAGGTATATGTTATTATGAATTATAATAATATGGAAGGCATAATAAATTTACTGTTTATCTTTCCCTTTAACTGTTCGATCCTTCATTATATAGGGGACATGACAGATAATCACAAGATACGTTGGTCATCATTGTTCTAGAATGGGATTCCTTGCTCATTATTTTGAAGTTATGGCATGTTGAGTCAGCCATACTTCAATGCGCTCATGTCAACAAGGCACTAGATATACAAATTGACATGGGTTACTTATTGTAGAGTGTGGAGCAAAGAATCAACATAGGTCATACGTACCAAGGGGTAGAAAAACTAAATTACAAAGTCACAATTAGATGGTTGACAAAATGTGCGCACTTCATATCATTTGGATTTACTACTTTTAGGTTAGAGGGAGGGTTTATTAGCTTTTGTGATCGGTGTGATCCAAATGCATGTACATATTTGTTGTGATTGTGTGCATCCTAGACTTCAATTATATTATAACTTAAATTGCATATCATATATTAATGTGCTTAGGTTAATATCATGACATTATTTTTATTTTTCTTGTGTTATTTATCATGCAAAGTCCACAATTACCTCCATTTTCAAATAATGCTTGAAATTTCATGGTAATTGGAATGGGACTTCAGTGGAAGCCCCTATTTTGCAGATGTAAACCATGCACTTTGTGTCCAATAGAGAAAGGATTAATTGTTTGTCCTAAGACAAGTCAGAACTATAGGTTGAAGGATGATGTCGGAAGAGTTTTCTTGCAGTTTCAGCCGTGCACAATTTCTCTTGGATCTTGGATCAAAGCGATAAAACATAAGATTTGTACCAAAAATTAAATGTCACACCAATTTGTAGATAGACAAGTTGGTGGGTCTAGACACATGGCAATGCATGGTTTAAACCAAAACCTACACTTGAATAGTTTATGTTGATAAATTGTTGCATTTCCAAGGGGTCATTTACATAAAAAATTAACTAGCAATCGCACCTTGGTGTGCAATGGGTACGCCGAAGGGTGTGGAAAGTCAATGTGGAAAAAAAGTTTTATTTTTTGGGTACATTGTGCAACAAAGATCTTATTAAAGAAGTGATATGCATCCATTTACAAGGAGCCAAACACGATTGAAACAAAACCTTCGAATAAGGAAAATAATCAAGTTCCTTAACCATAAATATCTACGTGCATGGGTCCATTTTGTTTGATTTTTCTATTTTGTATTTATAAATTTCCCTTGTTTGGTCTGGCATTATTGATACAGAGTTTAAATGTTTGGAAACTTTGATTAATTTAACTGTCGAGCAATGTCATCCACCAGGAGTTAAAATAAAGAGGTGAAAATTATTCAAAATACACAGCCAACAGACAACAAAAAAACTCTTATGCAACGACTTTCTAAAATGAGACTATTTGAAGTGATGCGTACCCTGAAAAAAAAAAAAGAAATGGGGACATAATAATGTCCAGCAGTAAAAAAGATGTACTTACCTTTTTTTCCCCTAAATGTCCATACTCTGTTCCAAAGCTCCCATTTTTTGCTCACGCAGGTAGAATGCTAACAAAATTAATGAGATTTGGCTTAACAGCTGAGAGTTGCATTTTCTTGGAAGTTTGTAGATTTTTTTTTAACAATTTCATATTGTGCAATTATGGTAGGTCATGAGGCAACATTTGTTTTGAGGCTTTCTATCAAACATTTTAACTCCCTAATTCTTTTCAAGATTCTATTTTTTCGGGTCCTTCTTGTTGGTGAGGAATTTTGGGAGAACTATGGTAAATTATTATTTACCAGTTGAAATCAATAATTAACAATTTGAAATTTGGCCACATTAACTTCTTTGTTTTTGGCTTGCTAATGGAAATAGCAAGCCAATTCTGATTGGGGATTTTAATATCATCAATTTCTTGAAGAAGAGACTGGTGGCCAGTTCTTCAGTAATGATACAGCAACTTCCCTGAGACAACTAATCACCAAAATCAGCCTGGCTGATGTGGAATATGCATATGGTACATTCACTTTGAATAACAAACAAAAGGACAGCATTATATTGAAGAAAAATTGGAAAGAATTCTCATGCGGTAGTGGCTTACAGGTTCTATTCAGCTCTCAAACCAAGGTGAACAACTCCGTACTGTTCAATCCAGATTGGAAAAGGTACATGGGCTCCAAAACCCTATCAATTCATATAAGAGAATGTATTTGACTCACTCAAAATTTGCTTAGGGCATTGGGAAATGGTGGAAGGAAGTTAAAAATATCCAGGGACATGCTGTGGTGTATGGATTCAAGGGAACGTTGGACTCTTGGAGCACCTTGAACACAAAATAAAAGATTGGTGCCATAAGGTTTTTGGCAATGTCTTCAAGTGGAAGCTAATCCCTACCAAGGGAATCAACAAAAAACTGATCCAAGAGCAAGGTTTCTTAGATGATATGGCTTCTCAATAATACTCCTTGATGCAAAGGTGAGCAGAAACCTAGGGAGAGGTTGATAAAAAATGGGGACTCAAACACCAAATTCTTTCCCAAATCTGTAATTAACAGACAACACATTATTTGGTCTTCTGAATCAAAGCAACAAAGAAGAATTACCTCTAATTCAAATTATACAAGAGATGACGATTGTACTTTATATAGAATAATTTGCTTTAGATGAGTTCACTTGCGTGTGCCTTATGAAATCTATAGTGGAACCAAATATAATCTGAACTGATATAACATTTTGAAAAGGTATTGCTACAAGGGGGACCATCAATGATGAAATCAACTTGATCCATTCATGTGGCTGTTGAGGTAATGAGAAGCTTTTTAATCAGAAAAATGCTTATATTGAAAGAGTTTGTTAGTCCAAAATCGCAGAAGTTTTTAGTGTCTAATAAAGCTCTTGAATAAAGGGAAACCATGGTAATCAACAGATCCAATATCTACACATCTGTAACACAACCATTGTAACGAGGAGAAGCATGTCCTTGGCTTTGGTCTACATCACAGAGATGGATAAATTTCTCAGAGATGCATCTTGGGTTCTCCTCGACGGTCCATGGGTACCAAAATAGTTTGAAAGCCCAACTCATAAAAGGAGCGTAGCCCCACACAACCTACCAAACAGCTCTCAAAATATATACACATATTACATATTTTATAAAGTTGGACTCCAGAACACCCACATGATTAAAAAATTAAAAGAGCTAGGGAGCTCTAAAATTAAAGGTTCATAATGCAATGCTTATGAAGCTTTAAACGGATTGACAAGATAAGTGGGATGTATTGTAAAGAAAAGTTCCACAGTTAAGTGTGAACGATCTGCAGTACTAGGATGATTGACCTCCTTGGAAGGTTTAGTTAGGGGTGCAAGTTTGAATGGTTGCAATTGATGCCATTTTATTGTTCATTTTCTAGTTGTAGTATCACTTCTTCACCCCTCTAACCATGACCTGATACAATGATTGCTAGAGGACCATTCAAGCTCATGTTAAATTAGAAACAGGGTGAAGTTATTGGCAGTACAGATATGTCAATTATTTGAGGACAATAGTGGATGTTAAATTATTGGCTCAAATGAGTTTTTTTATACATCTGAGGTTAAAATACTAAAATACAAATATAAAAAGATGCAAAAATGGTTAAATCAATGTAGGAATTTATTTCAGAAAGCTAGTATAGAAAAACACAACTACAAATTCTCAATCTGCTTGTAATGAAGGATCAAAATAACCAGAAAAGGAGAATACTAAGCAGACTTCTTCTAATTCAGTGTGGCATAAAAATAAACTTCTTAACAGAAATTTTGAAATGCACTTGGGTGATGTCCTTTTCACTTCTTTTAATTTGTGTGGTGCTGTTGTATATGATGCCAATTGTAGAACACTTTCTGCTTAGCTAGCTTTGGATAAATGACTAACATCAACCATCCACCAGGCATTTGAAGGACTCTTCAGAATATCTTACAATGTGAACTGAAATTGAAGGAAATCATCTACAATATCTATATATCTAATTTACTTATACAGCCGCAACTGCAATTGATGTCATTTTATTGTTCATTTTCTAGTTGCAGTATCACTTCTTCACCCCTCTAACCATGACCTGATACAATGATTGCTAGTGGACCATTCAAGCTCATGTTAAATTAGAAACAGGGTGAAGTTATTGGCAGTTGGCACTACAGATATGTCAATTATTCGAGGACAGTAGAGGATGTCAAATTACAAATTGGCTCAAATGAGTTTATTTATACATCTGAGGTTAAAATACTAAAATACAAAATATAAAAAGATGCAAAAATGGTTAAATCAATATAGGATTTTATTTCAGAAAGGTAGTATAGAAAAACACAACTACACATTCTCAATCTGCTTATGATGAAGGATCAAAATTACCAGAAAAGGAGAATACTAAGCAGACTTGGGTGATGTCCTTTTCACTTCTTTTAATTTGTGTGCTATCTTTTCCTGCTTTTATTTATTTTCTTTTTCATTTAATTGTGGAGGTGTTGTTGTATATGCTGCTAATTGTAGAACACTTTCTGCTTACTTAGATAACTTTGGATAAATGATTAACATCAACCATCAACCATCAACCGGACATTTGAAGGACTCTTCAGAATATCTTACGATGTGAACTGAAATTGAAGGAAATCATCCACATTATCTATATATCTAATTTATTTATACAGCCCCAACTATAACCATAATCAACCTCCCAAAAACCTCATACAACCCTATCCAGACCTGCACTCTTGCTAGCCTATCTTGCACGGGCAGGGAGAATGCTGGAAAAAGTTGTGAAGTCTAGCTTTACACCTGCCAATTGCATTTGCTTGAAAGTTTCTAAAGTTTTTTAAAAAAATCCATTTTGTGCATATCCTACAATCATTGCATTCCATGAGATAACCTATCTTTGAGGCATTCTGTCAAACAGATCACATCCCTTTTCTATGCTTCCACATTTTGCATACATGTCTACCAGAGCATTTCGAATTATAATATCTGAAAAAATTCCCCCTTCTATGATGCTTTGATGGGAGTATACTGGCGAAGGCTGTGGAATTTGGCTTTACGCCTGCCAATTGCATTTGCTTGAAAGTTTCTAAATCCTTCTCAACAAATCCATTTTGTAAATATCCTGCAACCATTGAAATCCATGAGATGGGATCTTTTTCAGGTATTCTGTCAAACAGTTCATGTGCCTTGTTAATGCTTCCACTTTTTGCATGCATGTCTACTAGGGCAGTTGCTACTATAAAATCTGACAAAGTTCCTCCATCCTTTACGCTTCGATGGATGTACATACTGTTCCAAAGCTCCCATTTTGGCATGGGCAGAGAAGATGCTAGCAAAGGTTGCAGAATTTGTCTTCAAACCTGACAATTGCATTTGCTTGGAAATTTCTAAAGCCTTTTTAACAAATCCATTTTGTGAATATCTTGCAAGGATTGCAGTAGACCACATCTCTTTGAGGTGCATCTTGTCAAACACTTCACATGCCTTGTCTAAGTTTCCACATTTTGCATACATGTCTACCAGGGCAGTTCAACTACATCTGACAAAATTCCTCTATCCTTATGCATTGATGGATGTCCATACCCTGTTCCAAAGCCCCCATTTTGCACAGGCAGGGAGAATGGTAGCAAATGTTGTGGAGTCTGGACTGTTGCCTGCAGTACGCTATCATAAGAAACAGAGGAATACTACATGTCAATGCGCCCAAGTTCTGTACATGCATTTAATTAAACATCTGAAAATATCAGGGTTTTGGGGCTACTTGATTCTTGAGCTTGAAACAAGATTGTTGCAGCCTTTTAGGAAGAAAATATCAGTTGTGAGTTAAAGTTTGTTTTCAGGCGTGGGGCGAGGAATGTTTCGACTGCCTGAAAGTTGGTTTTTCCCGGCATGAGGCAACTTTCCCTTCGATGTGCCCTGCCATTCTGATTTCAAAGAGATTTGAAAAAACGGTGGCCACGATGCATGCGCTGAAGATGGGACTACTGTGCACGTTACTCCACTTTCCCTTCCTATCACGCAACCTCGGTAAATACACGGCGAAAAGGATCAACGGATGGCAATCGTTCAACCATCTTGCAAGCCCCTCTGATGGCTTTTCCACCATCCACAAAGAAAATGAGCTCGACAAGCTCAAATAAAGATACGCCTTCGGCATAACAATTGGCATTGATAATTGTTCATTTGCACTGATAATTGTTCATTTGCACGAGTGAAACATTCCTTTAAAAAACGTTGATAATAAGCTATGAAGAAAATCTTAATATTGTTAAAAATCATAGTAATTTGGCACATGCATGTGTGGTGCAATAATTAGCTTGTTGGTTGAGATAGGCAAGTGATCTCATGTTCAAACCCCATAACGAACATTTATCATGGTCACTATATTGATCCTCAGTTGAGGATGTGGAATTGTTTCAGACATGAGGACCCCTATTTCTGAACTGATTAATCAAACAAATATCCATAGTAATTTGCTGTTATCATTTAATTCAGTAGTACTCCTAAAGCATTCTTGTATAGCCCTTCAGTGTACAAAGACAATAGAGCTTAACACTCCATCCCCTGGTAATTATTCTAGATTCTAGTGAAACCCCTAATAGACTGGCTAAATATAAAATGCATCAACCAAACAAAGGGGCCTCGGCAGATTTTCAGGTGAGGAGGTTGGCAGAGCTAGGTGTGGGCTTGATTGCTTTGCTGTAGGTCATCTATGTAATCAGGGTACCTATGTAAAAAGGATATCTATGTAAAAGCTACCTATGTAAATCCTGTTTCGAATCAATAGAAGAGTGCTACCCTCTCTGGTAGCAGTTTGCTCAAAGAAAAATAAAAAATGCATCAACAAATAAGAATGCAACTGTCAAGGCAATGCTAATGAATCCCTCCCAAAAAGAAAAACCCAAAAAGAAACCATCGTTCATCACAACACACTTGTATCAAAATTATGAAGTGACAGATCTAACTGCTGATCGTTCAGCTTTCTATAACACATTCAATTTATTGAAGACCCATGTTTTGTAAGAGATTATTAAAGAAAATACTAATGCTGTATTCAAATTGAATAACTTTTTTTCTCAACTGTTTTCAAATTACTTTAAAAAATGATGGTAGAACTTTCCTCATTAGAAACACGCGGATCAATCCTATAGTGCTTTCTGCATGTCGAAAGGTACAAATTTTGAGCGACATGTGCACAAAAGAACATAATGCTAAGCTATCCAGTTGCTTTATTCTCTGATATACAGGACATGAACTGTCTTTAGCTCTATAATAGAACTAACATATCATGTTTGACAATTTTCTCTGAACAGTGACCGATAACACAGGTACTCAAGGCGGATGTGCAACACAGTCCTGTACTTATCAGATGTGCATCAAATTTTCAAGACATAGAAACTTTGCAGGAAACACCACTTTATAAAGAACATGATGATCTTCAATATTCTCATACAACAGATGTGAGGTAGACTTCCAGACAACATTAACATTTTTCCCTTCACAAAATCTGTATCCAGAGCAAGCACAGATAATTACTTGTAGCAAGGAACACCCCTCTAAAGTTTTACCTTCCCAGCTAGAATTTATAAAAGAGAAACTTCAGTCCAGAAGATCTTTGCATGAATTTCCAAGAAGTCATTACAATCTGAATGATGAAAGGAACGACCTGAACAAATGCATGAATCACTAGTATATATTAATATATGGAAGACAAAAGCATAATCAAGACAACAGCCATCATGTGAAAATAGATTTAAAAAAAATGAAATGCACTACAAAATGCACAAGTTTCTAAAGCAATAGTTACAAATGAGGTAGTACACAATGTTTGCTGAAAAACTTTGATCCGGACAACAAAAACAGAAAAAGCACTAACCTCTGAAGTTCTTGAAAAATCTCATCCTTTACTTTGCATGCTTCCCTAACATGCAACCAACCTACGTGCCCTCCTGCAAAACACATGAACTTACCATTAGAATACAAAAATAAAGATAAGCATCACAAAGACTGCAACACATTAAGACATGCTACATATATCTTTCTGGAATATCTATATTACTCTTCTTATTTAAGGCATCAAAACTTTAATTGCTAAAGTGAATATAGATGTAAAGTTCAGTCGTATCTATTACCGTGTTGATCGATATTAATTTTTAAATCATGTTAACTCAGAATTTGTAAAAAGTTACAAACAACCAAGATCATTCTGTAAAAATGTAATTATAAAAACCTTCAGATACAAGTCACTTGATTATGTTCTAATTTCATGGTGTATAAAATTTTCAAGAATTTGATTCTGGTGCAACCCACCAATAATCTGTAATAAATCAGAATCGGATGCATCCTTATATCTAAAATGTAATGTATGGCTAGGGTTCAATGAACAAATCAGCTATTTCATACTAGAGCTCCTACTTTTAGACTGGGAATTCAGGGAACATTGACAGTTAGTATGTTTGATAGTTCCTGTGCAAAGAGGATGTTTTCAGTGGAGACACATTTTTGATGGAGAGTGTTGTATAATATCCTCCCGATTGCAGTGCAATTCAGAGGATCCTATCTCACATCCTTGACAGTTCTTTGCACATTGAGAACTGTAAGGAAAAATATTTCATGTAACCTGTGTATTGAAGGTAAGGGTTAAACACTCAAACAAATGGATTAAATAATGAGTAGATTAGGTACCCTAACTTCATTACTTTACTACCTAAAAAGTTAGTTATACAGCAACATAGCTTCACTTTGGTTCTGTGTAATGTCACCATTTCCAACATGATGATTTAAGCAATCAGATTTGTGAGTTAGCCTATTCTTCATTCCCATAGGCTAACACGAGGTAAGGGAATGCATTTTTGGTGCCTTGCAAAATAGGGCAAATATTCTTTTTTGGCTCAAATAATTTTTATTTGGCGTGGAGATGATGGGAAATGGTTTCTATTGATTTATCATGATTTTTGGAGATGGCAAAATATTTTTATATATTTTATTTGGGCTTGGGTGCCCCCTTTTGGAATCATAAGGAGGGAAAAGAAAAATAATAAAATAATAAAATCAAATTGCAAGATTGGCGACCAAAAAAGGAGAAATAAAAATTAATAAAAAGAAAATTTAAAATAAAAAGTTGGCACCCAAGTTGGGCCGACCTATTTGGAGAAATGAGTGATTGCTATATAAGCAAGGTCATCTTGGAGGTTTTGATATCATGGTGAATTATTCTCTGCTTTTTCTGATCAGCAACTATTACAGCTATTCCAAAGAGGAAAACCCTTGTGAATAATAAAGGAGTTGGACAAAAACCTAGCTCTTAAATGGAGGACTTCATGACGGAGGTTCACTTGCGCTTCAATGGAGTTTTATGTTAGATTTTCATGCTCAGATATTCATATTAACCTAGGCAACTTGAGGAAGACAGTTTTGGTGTTGAATTGACATGGGGTTTCATCCAAGGGTGGAGCGCCCAAGTTGCAAAGAGGAGCGCCTTGTTTTGGAGGGGCGAAATTGGCAAGTTTGGAGGTTGTTGACAAGTTTTCAAGGGGTTGCTAACCCTACCTACAGACCAGCAGGCCAGTGCACCCTTGTGGTAGGGTTTTGGAAGCATTTCATCATATTTTTGCATTCACCATTGCATCTTGTGATAGCTGGAGCAAGTTCACACAGCTAGGGTTAGTTTAGATCATCATCCATTTCATGTTTTGGCTTGTAAGTGGGGTTTCTTCATATCAGAAAATTATTGTACATTGCTGGGTATGTTTGGAGCCTGTTTTTGTGGTGAACTTGCATAAGTAATAGGTCTGATTTTGTAGCAGCATAACTGAATAAACTTGTAATCAGAATTTGCATGTTTTGGATGGACAAATTGGTGCTATATATTGCTGGTTACATTCATGCTTGATGTTAGATGTTAGATGTGTTCATCATATTCTTTGAAGCATTTGGATGAGTTTATGTTGCTGCTCATGCTTGTTTCATCTCAGAAATTTTGCAGTGCAAAAATTAGGTCAAAAAATTGTGTTTCAAAAATCAGAAAATTTGCATAAATCCTAGTTGGGATATTTCATTCTCAGTCACAGTACAACTGACCTCTTAAAGTAGAATGGTTCACAAACATCCCACCAATAGATAAATGCTTGTGGGGGACATTTGGCATGCCTTCCAGAAAGAATTCAGATTTCTTTGGGACTACAATGCAATTCCAGCTAAGATATACAATATTAGGCAAGGAAAACATGAGAATGGATAAGCTTACAATCAAAGAACTTCTAGGAAAACTAGAAAAGGAACTAGCAAAAGGAACTAAAGAAGCATTGGTTCATTGAGGGTCTAATTACTAATACCCTCATTGTAGAGGAAGATGAAGGCCATGCCACCTTCATCGTACAATGATCCATTCAATAGGGTGATGGGCATTGACAGTGAAAGTAAAATGCCCTCATGCTCTAGATGAAGTGAAGAGATGATGACTTGGATGCAAGCAATGATAGTGAACTAGAATTGGTTCAAGCTCTAAGAAGAGATATGCTTTGAATGATGGACCTCAACAAAGGTACTAGCAAAAAGCCAAGTGACCAATGGTCTATGAATTATAAGATGGAAGGCTAACTGCCCCAAAATAATGTTCTAGGAGATTTGCCAAATGACAAGCCACTTGATCAAGGATTGCCCATACAACTTGAAGAATAAAAGCACACAAGTAATTTTAACCTAGCAAGAGTAGTCAACCCCACCTACTACACCTCCAAAGCCACAAAATTATAAAAGTGCATCTTTTGGCAGCTATTGCGATCAAAGGCACAATAATGTTAATAGACATCAAAATAATATTAGGGGGGAGGTTAGACTTGGGTACAATATCACTTTGAAGGTTGGTCCACCATTCAACACTAACAATGAGTGGGACCACTTTGCAAGGGGTTGTTAGAAAAATCAAGGCTTCGTAGAAGGTGTGGACCCAAAGATCATGATGATACCGAATGTCTTAAACAAAACTCCAAGGTGAACATCAACATGATTGATGTAGCCAAGGACAAGGAACTATTAGCCATTACACTTGCCCAAGCAAAGGTCACATATCCTAGCCCATATATAGAAAACAAAAGACTCATTAAAGCAAGAGTCAATGTAGAGCATGCCATGGAAAATGAGTGCCACCATTCCAATTAAGATGCAAATACAAATAACAAGCTAACTAGTATCAAATAAAACCATCGCAAGGCAAAAACTTCTACCAATGTACCAATCAAAGTGGTGTAGTTATTGCAAAGCATTGTCAAACCTAGGAATGCTCTAGCCAATATTGTACCATTAAGTGAGAACAATCCTGTGGAGCATGTTACAACCCATTTAGCATCTAGAAGTGGGGAAAACTATGAAGAAACAATAATTGAACCCCCATTTTTAGGAGATCAAGTGGATACCATGCTTCTAAAAGTGAACTTAGCTTGACAACAAGCAACATTACATTAATACCTTCTTAGTGGTTTTGAAGGTATTAAATTGGGCTTGGTGGCAAGGGCTCCACCCCTCAACCCCACCCTATACCGCATCAAGGAGCACACCAAGGGCACTACCCTCAGACCCTGCTAGGGGCATTACCCCTTGACCTTGCTGGGGGCACTAACCCCAGACCCCCTCAAGGAGCGCTGCCCCTTGACCTTGTTGGGGACGTTGCCCCTAGACCCCCATCACTTTCATTTGCATTGCCCAATACACTTCAGGTCCAAGTTTGCACAATACACTTCCAAGTTTACATATATCACTGTCAATTTACAAGTCTTCTCAAATGTTACTTGATGCTTCCTTGTCGTCTAGAAGATGATTTTAAAGATTTTTCCTTTGGGGGGAAAGATGCAGTCAGTATACAATGTCTATTATTATGCTCCAGTAATATTGGTTAACCAACTATATATTAATTGTTTGTATTAATTGGTTAGCTCTCGTAGATCCACTTCCCTTGTATAGTCAATTACTTTAATAACTTCTTCCTTGGTGTTTTCAACAAACAGCTTTTGCAACTCAGCTTATATGTCAGTTTTCAAGAAATGTGCCTTCAAATTGTGTTAATCATAACATGTTAGCTTCAAAGTGATCACTAAGTGACTAAATTAGCGCTGTGGAAAATACCTCCTACTTATAAATTAGCACTACTGACTTAGGTAATCCAATTTTGAACCATTCCCACTCTAGTCTACCTTTTGCTTCAACAAAACTAGTCAGCTCATTCACATGAAATAAGGCTACTGAGAGAGAACAGTTCACATGATCCTCAAAACAAGCAAGTTGTAATTTTGGCCTTCTAGATAATGCATTCAATGAAGGAAGTTTATCTTCCTGCACATCACATAACAAGATGTAATACCACCTAGGCCTCCTCCACTATTGAGGTCGAGGTGTTGGAGCAACACCTCCCAAAGCATCACCCTGATCCATATCAAACAATTGAAATTCATGTGGGGTCAAGGTTTGAGGAATATAATCCGACTGTGTACCCCCTAAAAATCAAAGCTCCCAGTATCACTGGATTAGAAACCAATAAAGAAACACCACCAAAACTAATACCAAGTACATAATTGAATTTTGTGTATTTATTAGAATCATCAATACTATCTAAAGAACTAGAAAATAATGGCTCAATCTCCTATAGTTGCACATCCCTCCTAACATATGACTTTGTTGGTAATAACATCAATAATTTCGTAAGCTTTTGACTACTCACTATAACCAGCAAAAGAGTAGTTCCTACTCAGCATTCATAACTATAGTCCAAGTAGTCAAATCAAAGACGTAGAGATACTTTAACTTTGCTTTTGTCTGAACCATGTTTTCTCAAGACGCATTTGCTCGAGGCTTTGCACAAACTTCTATTTAGGAGATAATGTTGTATGAACTACCCTGCTCTGGCATCTAAGGATACACCCCTGCTATGAAACATGCAATGGGTCATCTCCATAATCATGTGATTCCTCCTTTCCATAATCCTGTCTTGTTGTAAGGTGTAAGTGGTTGATAACCACCTCTATAACCCTTGTCACGGTATTCTTTGAATCATTTAGAAGTTAATTCTCCCTCATTATCTGGCCTAGCAGGTTTAATAAGCCTATCAGTCTGATTTTCTACCAATGATTTGAACTTAACAAAGTTACTAAAGCATTCTTGGGAAAGCAAAACCGACATTCTACAAGAAAAATCACCAACCAAAAAAAAAAAATACCTTACCCCTAATGTTGTTGCTGATTTCAAAAATTGCTCACACAAATTTGC
Organism: Sequoia sempervirens; assembly: GCA_007258455.2. Lineage (NCBI taxonomy): Eukaryota > Viridiplantae > Streptophyta > Pinopsida > Cupressales > Cupressaceae > Sequoia > Sequoia sempervirens. Next base: position 735,507,797 of record VDFB02000003.1, on the reverse strand, counting down.
ATGAAAGAGATCAAAAGACCCTTTGACCTGCCATGAAATTTTCTCTGTTCATTTTCCAGCCAAACACCCTACAGAAATACCCTGCTTTTATTGAACCGAAGGTGGCCCATAACCCATATTAATTCAACTAAGTGTAGAAAGATATTGAAAGTTCAATGGCTATACCTTTAATGCCAGAGAATGCTAGTACTGTCCTCCACTGTAAGGGAGTACAAGTGCAGCACAGCAAGACCAACAAATTTATATGGACCTCTTTGCCCAATACCAAGGGCAACCACCATGCTCTTTTTCACATCATAAACCAAGCATTTGTTGCTTCTAGATGAATTGACTAAGACATCAAGGTTTTATTCATCTTTGGAACATACATAAGATCATGAAACACATACCTAATGATAGCATTGAGAACACAAACATCACCTTTACCTTCTACCGCATAAGACCAATAATCTCCTAAAGATACTAATTTAAAGTTAGTATTGGTTACAGTAAAATTTACACACCAATCATTGCAACAAGTCAAATACCACAGAACACCTGAACCAAAACACCAACACCCAATAACATTTTTGTCATCTCCAAAGAGAACGAAAGCATATTCCTCTCAGGATTCTTATCCCCCCTTCATCAACTATGACATTTGTCTGAGCTTTTGACATCTTATTAGCCAGATTGTATTTTTGTTTCCAGCATTCCCTCATGACATGGCCAAATTCATGGCAATATAAATACTTCACTTTGAGTTTTCATGAAGTTTTTGCAAACCATTTGCCAAAATGTGTTCCACATTTGCCTTTGTGTTGCGTTGCTAAAGCTCTTTCCATACATCTAGAAGTGGATTCCCCCAAAATTTGTCTGTTTTATTTTTCAACAAGACATGTACTCAAAGATCAATGTCCAACTCTCAACTATAGATTCAAGAAGTTAATAAATGTCTGAGGAAGAAGGCAAACAGTTCCACATTAGGGCAACTAAATCTTCATCATTTGCCAATTTGTTTATGGTAGATAACTTATCACTTCGGTCTTTTCAACCTAAGCAAGTGTTTGTACAAAGACCCCCCCCTACCCCCTCTTCAGCCATCTCTGGAGAACAACATTTTTTTTAGATAGAATGCATGAACCCTTATCCAATGTTTGATACTCAATTTTTATATTTGCCCAAAAGGCAGCAACAGAAGAGAAATTTCAAGCTTCAGGTATAAAATCATCAAACACTAAAATTTTTGACGAGTAAGAGCGTCTCTTTGTGACACTTATTAAAAACTCTCAATTCAAAGAGTCCAATTTCCTTCCCCAAAACAATTCAGTCACAGTCCCAATGCTAACATGTTTTTAGTATTATGACTCCAAACATTATATTTTTAACTAGTAAGTTTCTGAGAGCCAAGTAACACTAAGTTTTGTATACTGGTTGTTGGTGCTCAAAGTTGTAAATCCCTAATCCCTAAAGTTGGATAGTCTCTCAGGTGCCAAGAGTGTCACACTCAAGAAGAATACCAAAAAACCTATATTCAGGTTGGGCAACTAAAGACCAATTACTGAGGTGTGTAAGACCTCCTTCACTTCTGGCTTTGCTGAACCAAAGGGGGTTTCCCTAAGGTGCTGCAAAAAATATCACCACAACAAATAAACATCAATCCTAACACAAACCATACCTACTGCGTAGTGCACCCCTACTTCAGTTGTCACTTCGTGCCTATATGCTAGTTTGCAATACTAAAGGTCAAGCACCTTATTAGAGCAAATAATGTGCCACATAAATGTCAATGAATGTGTTGTGCCCACACATGGGCATGACAGAATGTGTTCTATAATACCCGCTTATGATGTTATATGCATTCAAACATGGCAGTGAAACACACTAGAATAGATAAAACTAAAAAGAGATCTATATTAATTTGTTTTGAGTGTGTTGGGATGATAGAGAGGAGAGCCAATAGCAAACTAGTGCCTTTATCCAATTGGGCAATAGAGTCTCTAAGTTCATACAAAAGATGCGATGACTAAAACCAAAGATGATACCTTAATCAAGATACCACAAAAGACTATGTTGTTCAAAATACACATAAGCTAGGCTCTACACATACATTTGGAAAAACAATAGATAGTGGTAGCATATTAAATGAGTTTACATAGTAATCCATGAGCATACCCATATATTTCCTTTATTGTTCTGAAACGATACCTTGCAAAAACTTTACAAGGATTTTATGGTCATCAGCTGGCCAACTAATCAGAAAAACATCCAAAAATGCACACCGTGCATAGGAAGACACTCAATCTAGGTCAATTCTTCCTTTAATCATTTGATCTATAGAGGTTACAAATATTATTACAGATTTGGAACAAACCTAGATCATTACAATACAAAAATACATCCACATAACCAAAAACTTCCCCCTATACCCATACGAGCGAAACCCTAACCCATGGCACTGTAGCACTACAAAAATCAATGGTTTGTATGCATTCCCACCCAAAATGGACATCTTAGATTGAAAGGCAGTCATTGGAGGTACAAGAGTAGTTGGAAGGAGTAATGGAGAATAGATGGACTAAATGCAAGTAGCTAGAAGAGATCCACTGCATTAATGGTGGGTAGATGGGTAAGACAAAAGGGCACCATTACATTTGGTGCTCAAAGCTCCTTTTGAAAAACTTATATATTGTTATCCGCCCATTTGAAATATATCCTACGCCTTTTCCGAATGGACTAGACCACTTCAAGTTTTTGCCTTCCTTTTCCTAGCACACTAAGTATTTGTTGACGCTTTATGCCCTATCAAGAACTCAATGGAATATTGAAACTACCACAAACCGTCACCTAAGACATCACCCCCACCCCCTTATCACTTGTCGAAGGTAGATTGGGAACTCGAAACCATGTTGGAGGTTCTTGGTTCTCGGTTCCTAAGAAAACTCTGACAACTTCCCAATTTCTTCATGTCGGCCATATCACTAGTTCCCAGAACCTCAAAATACTTTGACACACAACTTCCTAGTTATCAGAGGTTCACAAACAACTTGAAACTCTTCATCTGTTTAGACATTTAGGGCCTTGTTAGGAACTTCAACACTATCAGGAACCATATCAAATCTCTATCCCTCCCAACTCTTAGTGCCTGTTAGGCATCAAACACTCGTTGAGAACTAGACACTCATCGAGAACCCGAAAAAGACTAGTAACTCTTTAAAGGTTCTAGGTTGCAAAACACTCCCCGACTCAAAAATATAACGCCTTCCTTTGTCGAGCCCTCAACCCATCCTTGATCTACTTGCCAAGGGACAAGGGTAGATGCCACACCAACACCCCAACTAAAACAACTAGAAGCACATTATTATCAAACTTCCTACATCGAAGATCCCCCATCAGACATCCCTATGAGTTTTGGACTTGGTAACTCACCGATATCAAGGATGACAGAATGAAAAGCTCTAGTACTCTATTGAGCACAACCTTGCTATACAAAACAACTGATCTCCTTTCTATGTTAGACATGGGATGGAAGAACAACTTATCTCGAAAGGCCAAAATACCAAACACTTAGAATTTTTCAAAAAACAACGGATTCAAGATTGAGAAGCGTGGAGACAAGGAAACAAGTACCAAGGTAAGGAAGAATGTAATGTCCCCTTCTCGAGCATGATCTTCTCAGATGACCGTTGGCCTATTCCGGAGACCCGTAGGCTAGTCGGAAGGTAAAATTAGGGTTTCCTATTTTTGAGGATGTCCTTGCTCGAAGTTGGTGGTTCCAATGGCGGATTCTTTCTGGGTTTTCAGAGAGCTTCGCAGTGGTATGTTAGTCTCGGCTTTCTGAGCATTTCCAGGAATTTACTATTTTTAGTAAATTCTATTTTTCGCAGTAAACAGGTTGGTCTCAGGCAGTTGACTTTCCCCTCCAGTTGACTCAAGTGGCGTATTCAGTTTCGGGCTTCAGAATGCAGTTTGGGAGTGATGAGCTTATTTCACTTAAAAATAACATTATAATTTTAATGTTATTTTATCACCTTGGCCTAGTCAAATAACTTAATGTTATTTTAAAAGGTGGACTTGAAGGGTGGCGCCATCATTGAGGTTATATTAAAATTATATTGAATTTATCAAAGTCGAAACTAAACCTTAAGGAGGACGCATTTATTTAAGTGAGAAATTTAATGAAGTCAAAATTAAAGATGCTTGGAAAAGGACGCCATTTCTTGGAATTAGGGTTTTGACTTTGGAAAAGAAGTTAGGGTTTCAAGGAAGGTTAACAGAAGCTTATAAAAGACAGCCTTGGGTTCTCAATTCATCATCTTTGGACTATAGTACTGTTATGCTGCCGGATTGGCTCTGGGTTTGCTTCGAGGAATGAAGGCCTCCTAGCTCGGGCATCGCTTCTTGTTTGCAAGACAACAACTAGTGGTGATTCAGTCTATTTGTGAGTTGCATTTAGTTTGTGCATCATATTCAGCTTGTTGCATTGTTAGATTTGATTTAGCATGTTAGTGGTTTTCAGCATTTTGCAATTAATGATACAGCAGATTCATATTTTATTCATAAGTCAAAAAATAATCAAAAATTCGTTCTGGGTATTAGCTCATATCCATTGCTAGGTCTAGGCGCCCTCATGTTCTAATTTGCAGATTTTTTAATGAAAGCATTGAATTTTAAAGGCAGATCGCCCCTTTCTAGAAGCCGTACCATCTCAAGGCTGTCTTGAATTCCGTGCAAATTAAATTAGTGGTATTTGGGTCTGTTTTAGAGTTTGGTTTTGGTCGCCATTATCATTAGAGTGCATTGCATTTTATTTCACATCAATCGGGTCATATCTGAGGAAGTTATGAACAATTCTTTAAGTTTGTAAGTTGCTGGTTATGTAACAAAAAGTGCAGATCTGATATGACAGTTTGAGAAATCTGCATCTTCCTTATTTGGTTGGTGTTAAGGTTTCCTTATAGCCTTTGCAGAAGGATTCTTATTGTATGCACCATTGAAAGAGCATCTTATATCTTGATTCGCAGGCAATAATATCTTGTAAGCTGGCAGTAGTACTGACCAGTCGTTCTTTGCATATTGCTTCATTGTTGTTGTAATACTCATTCTTCTTCAGTAATTGTTGTAATAGATAAATCTCCGCCCTATGGTAGCTACTTCCCATTCTGGGTTAGCAAGCACATTCTGGGTGTTGAGTGTTTTCAGCTTTCAGCATTTCTTTTCAAGCATTGCTTTTTGTAATCACTCCGTCATATGGTCGCCCCTCACTCCGTATTGGATTGGGTAGCACATGCTTGACGTCGAGTTCCCTTTCAGCATTTAGAGTAGAAGATCCTCTGACCATATGCTCGCCATCATCGGCGCCATTCTTGGTTAGAGTTACTTCCTGCAGAAGCACTTTGTTTCAGATCCTCTGACCAATGCTCACACCTTGCCCACATCGGGATCCTGGTGTACATACTGGTTAGAGTTGCTTCAGTACGTTTGGTTTATCATCTAACCTTAACGGGTACTTTGATTGTAATGTTGTAATCTGATAATTGAAAAAACGAAAAAAATTGGCTCGGAATATTTCAGTGGTATCAGAGCCAAGATCCTGCCATCCTGTGCCCAACAAGGTTTAGAAGTGGCAAATAAACATGGCTAACAGAGAAGAGATAAAGCTGGAACAAACACTTTTTGAGATCGGAAACAGACTTGACAAAGAATGTAAGTCAAGGGAAGATGAAAGGAATAATCTTCAAATATTGGAACAATGTTTGAGACAGGGGAAGCAGTCACCTTCTGAATGGATGCAGTTGGCATTATCACCGGCATTTCACCTTTTAGTTCAACCCTATTGGCTGGGACACCCAAATGAAGAAATGTCATGTCCCCTTCTTAGTGACATCTCTCGGAGCACAGGATTGGCCTATCATACGACCCTCGTAGGCTGATATACTGGATAGAGGGTCACTTTGGAGCTTGGCTCAGCTTCAGTTGGCAGAGTTTGATCAGTAGGCTTTCGTTTGGGCTCGATCGGAGACTTCTTGCAGAAATTGCTATTTTTAGCAGTTCCTAGCAGTCAGCGTGGGACCCCTGCTATTTTTAGCAGTATGGCTTTGGCAGTGTTCAGGATCACTTCAGTGTTCGTCAGTTTCAGACGGATCAATCATCGGATGAATAACGAGGGAGATATTAATATTTAATTGTATTAATTAAATATTAATTATTGATGATTATAATATAAAGTTATAATATTAAATTATAACTTAAGTGATTCTATTTGAGGGGGTCGCCATCATCAGAAGGGGCCAAATTGATAATTATATTTTATTATTAAATTTTGGCTGAGACTATTGAAATAATAAAAGAATTAAAAGTCAAATATTTTAATAAACCCTATTCTTGAGGAAATCGCACTTTTGAGCAATATAGTGCATTTGCATTGGGTTTTGAGCCATTATGATGATTATTGAGAATTGAAACTGATCAACTTTGATCTGAGCAAGAGACTTTAGGGTTTCAAGTTCAAATTCCTTGGGGAACGAGCCATCTCCATTGGAAGCAGTTCAGAGGGTGTGAAATAACACCTGATTTATTGCCAGTTGAGAAATTTCTTCATCCAGAAGAAATTACAGAGCATTACAGAGTTGAAATATTCAGGAGGTTTGATTTATAAATTCATCCAGAGGGTTATACAAACTGAGGCGCCTATCTCTTCACTTCTAGAGATCTTCAGAGAAAGCCGTATTTTTATTACATTTATTGCTGCTGTATTCTGGCCGTACCTCTGCTGTACCAGGCCGTACTACATCTTGGAGGGCGTGTTTATTCTCTAGACCAAAGCGCCTATCTTCTGACTTCTAATCCTCATCACCTTGGGGCGCTGGGGTAGCTGGAGTCTTTTGAGATCATCAAACTGAAGGAGAACAAATATTTATTGCAGCCGTACTGTACTTGCAGCCAATCAGGTTTTTCATTAAAATATTGCATTTTCCTTATTGCATGTTGCCAGATCTTTCTTGTATTACATTCAGAAGGTCAATAAAGGATTCGCCATCTTTAGAACTTGTATTTTCTATCAGTAAAGGCATTCTAGCATTTTTATTGAATTTATTTCAAATTTCTAGCAAAATCGCATTTTACCATATTCATGCAAAAAACCCAAAAATCACCAAAAAACCAAAACTTCAGAAAAACAGACAGTATCGGAAACAGGGGGAAACTAGGGTTTCTACAAGAAATCAAGCTGCTGATTACTTCTTGCCTCATGGAGTTGATGAGAATTGTGATTCCCCTAATGCCTTATGATGATGAAACTATGAAGAAGATTCTTCATAGAATTGTTGGAAGTTTCCAAGAACTTGATGAAACTGGAAGCAGTCTATTTTCTAGAAAGGTTGCTATCTTAAAAACATTTTCAGAACTCAGGATAAGTAACTTGCTAATAGACTTGGAAATGCATGATCAGATCGATCACTTGTTCCGTTACCTCATCCAATCCACTTGGAGCAAACAGGAAAAGGATGTTATTGCAGCTGTGAATAATATTCTTGTTCTCACTATTAATGAGGCTGATGAAATTCCACCTAGTGTCCAATCCTTCCTCTTGGACTCATACGAACATGACGAAGAGGGTTCTCCTAGTGCTGCTATATTGATTAAGGAGTTGTTTAATCAATGTGAGGAGAAATTGGAACCACTTTTAGTGAAATTAGAGCATGTTGCAGGAAAAATTAATGGTCATGAAGATGGTAATGATTCCAAAGAGTCCATACCAGATCATGTTGACGATTTGGTAAAGATGGATTCTCTTCAAGTTGCTGTCCCAACTTCTCAAGAAGTTCTACACGGAAACATCAGCATAATACTTCCTCATAAAGAAGACAATGATAGTGAAGTTTCCAAAACAGCAAGCAATGAAGATTTTTCAATTCACTATGGTGGTGACCTTGGGATGAAGCGGCAAACTGAGCCATTGGAGAGAAATAATTGTGAGGTTATCAACTTAAGTTATGTGGAAGTTGACTTAGTTAAGGAGTCATCACTTCAGGAGGAGCAGGAAACGTTTTGTACTGTTGATCATCCTAATCAACCCACTAGCATTTGGGATCCGGGTGTGTTGGCACCAAGGTATGAAAGAGAACTATTGTGGGATGAATTTCCCTTTGATCCTGATGAAGAAGAAAAGCTAGAAGACCATATGGTTCTTGAAGATGTAGAGTTTGAAGGTGTTATTAAGTACGAATCTGATTTTTCAGTGCTTGAAGTTGATTGCAAACTTAGGGTCGAAGAAATTGTGGAACGTGTTCCGCTCCATAACATTGAGCACTCTCCTCTAGTTGATGGTGAAAGACACAGAAGCTGGAACAGCTATGATGGCAGCGAAGACTCAAAACAAAGTTCTGATTTTGAAAGTCAGCCAACCAGCAATCCACCATCTTTGCATAACCTTCAGTGGGGAGAATTAGTCAAAGAGTCCTTTAAGAGGGAAGTGCGAGTTCTATCCCAATTTGATCGCACTCACAGTTTGGTTGAAGATCTCTACTGGAAGGCTCAGCTTGAAGAGAGAAGAAGAAGAGTTAAGGATGAAGTTGCTCTTCTCAACTTGCAACTTGTCAGAGACTCTTTGAAAGCATTGAAATCAGATTGTATACACTTGATGAAGGATCGGGATCATACCGTTGAAATTGCAAAGAAGACCTTCAGTGCTTTCCAAGGAAAAGAGAGAAAGGTTGATGAGCTTACTTATGAGCTTGAATCAACAAAGGCTATGTTAGAAGAGACTCAAGTAGCATTTATGGAGATAGAAGGTCGGTTTGCTGATTTCAAACTTTCCAAGGAACGAGAGAATGGACATAGAGCTGAAGAAATCGAACAAGTGATTAAAGAGCTTGATAATCTTGAAGGAGAGTTTGATCTTGAAAGTTTCACCGGAAAGTCAAACACCACTAGTGCTGATTTGGAGCAGCAAGATGGAAGGAACGACTTCCTAGTGTTTGACTATCCTCTTTTTGAACTAGGTGAAGAGGGAGCTTATGAGAAACATTCCTTTGAGGTAGATGATGGGATTTCAAGTCTTGAGGAAATCTCTTATGATATCATTGTTGAAGAGGGAAGTTCTAGCACTTCTTCTAACAATGGAACGAGGATGCATGAGTTGCATAACGAAGAACTCACTACTGCTCCTAGTCTCCCCATTCTTGAGGAGGTGGAAAATCAAGAAGCTTGGTGGAAGGAAGTCACTAAATTTGATTGGCAACAAAGAGATGAGTGGCACTCTGATGAAGAGTTCATTCATTTTCTGATGTGGATACTTGTCAGGTACCTATCGGGCTTCATGCTTACACCATATTCTCTAAGAGTAACTAACTTCATAAGGGAGTTCGATGAAGGGTCCATTGAATCCTTCCAGCAATTCTTCTCTCATGATTTTGAATTTGACTTTCTCAACGAATTCAGATCTGTTGAGTACTCCTTGGAGTTTCAGGGTGCGATGATTCAAATAGAACGTATTTCCCAAAGTGTTCTAGTAAAAGTAATTCTCCATTTGCGGAATGACTCTTCTTTACTTATGATGTGGGGCCCTGGTATCAGCTCGCTTTTGATATGTGTCAAGAAGGTCTGTGTGAGTGATGAGCCTCAAACTCACTATCCTTGGGATGTTGTTACCTTCTTCATCAGTCATTTGAAGTTCACTCCCAATGATCAATGGGAGTTTTGGAGAGAAAAGTTGAACAAGGATTGGTACTTGGCTGTGATGGGATCTTCAATGGGTCTATCCTCAGCGGTAGATACGAGCAGACATGATATTTTGAGTGCTGATTTTCAGTTTTGCAGCAGCTATCTATCTCCTTGGATGCTGATTTTCATAAAATCAGATTTCAAGTTGACCATTTCAGTCTGGTTGGGTTGCTGGTTCATTCAATTTCAAACCTTCCAATCTCTTTCAATGGACAATTTATGGTTTCACATGAGAGAATTAGTGGTGTGGGCTGAGCACAATCAGCATTTGGAAAGAAACCATACTCATTCTAATGGGTTTCTTGGTACATATTCATGTACAAATAATTGGAGCAGCAGACCATCGCTCGACTTGGCTTGGCATTTCGAGATTCCTACTGCTGAGATCCTGTTCAATGCTTTGATTCTGCATTCTGAGACTCTTGGGGTTGGAAGTGTGAGAAACTTTTTCAGACTTCTTAGTTGTGCCATGATAAATCAGCGGAGGCATAGGGAATTCATGTGGAAGCATGAGTTTGAGTTTGTTGAGTTCTTGCAAAGGAAAGCTTTCCTCCTTGCAAGAAGAGTTGAAAATGTCACATTTGCAGTCATGGTTTCATTTGTTACCATGTGGAGGTATGCTGAGGAGATTGATTTTGATTTGTGTAGCCTATCTTTCTTCTTGCCTAGAATTGCGGTTGACAATGGTATGGTTGATATTGTTGACCTTGGGCATCGGGGACTTGAGACGTTACTTGATATTAATCTCAGTCATCTAAGGTCTTTAAGATCTTTCAGTTTGAGTATCATAGATGGTAACACGTTGGAGTTACAAGGGGAGTCAGTGCAGCATTGGCATGATATTTTCATTGATGTGATCAGAGGGGTGCAGCATCGGCATGGTGGGTCCTTCCTGAGACGCACTTGGGAACCAGGGATCATACTTGTTTGCGTATGGATAAGTTGTAGAATTTCTGGAGTTATGGTGGTATTGCTTGAGGACAAGCAATTTTGGGAAGGGCGGATTGTAATGTCCCCTTCTCGAGCATGATCTTCTCAGATGACCGTTGGCCTATTCCGGAGACCCGTAGGCTAGTCGGAAGGTAAAATTAGGGTTTCCTATTTTTGAGGATGTCCTTGCTCGGAGTTGGTGGTTCCAATGGCGGATTCTTTCTGGGTTTTCAGAGAGCTTCGCAGTGGTATGTTAGTCTCGGCTTTCTGAGCATTTCCAGGAATTTACTATTTTTAGTAAATTCTATTTTTGGCAGTAAACAGGTTGGTCTCAGGTAGTTGACTTTCCCCTCCAGTTGACTCAAGTGGCGTATTCAGTTTCGGGCTTCAGAATGCAGTTTGGGAGTGATGAGCTTATTTCACTTAAAAATAACATTATAATTTTAATGTTATTTTATCACCTTGGCCTAGTCAAATAACTTAATGTTATTTTAAAAGGTGGACTTGAAGGGTGGCGCCATCATTGAGGTTATATTAAAATTATATTGAATTTATCAAAGTCAAAACTAAACCTTAAGGAGGACGCATTTATTTAAGTGAGAAATTTAATGAAGTCAAAATTAAAGATGCTTGGAAAAGGACGCCATTTCTTGGAATTAGGGTTTTGACTTTGGAAAAGAAGTTAGGGTTTCAAGGAAGGTTAACAGAAGCTTATAAAAGACAGCCTTGGGTTCTCAATTCATCATCTTTGGACTATAGTACTGTTATGCTGCCGGATTGGCTCTGGGTTTGCTTCGAGGAATGAAGGCCTCCTAGCTCGGGCATCGCTTCTTGTTTGCAAGACAACAACTAGTGGTGATTCAGTCTATTTGTGAGTTGCATTTAGTTTGTGCATCATATTCAGCTTGTTGCATTGTTAGATTTGATTTAGCATGTTAGTGGTTTTCAGCATTTTGCAATTAATGATACAGCAGATTCATATTTTATTCATAAGTCAAAAAATAATCAAAAATTCGTTCTGGGTATTAGCTCATATCCATTGCTAGTCTAGGCGCCCTCATGTTCTAATTTGCAGATTTTTTAATGAAAGCATTGAATTTTAAAGGCAGATCGCCCCTTTCTAGAAGCCGTACCATCTCAAGGCTGTCTTGAATTCCGTGCAAATTAAATTAGTGGTATTTGGGTCTGTTTTAGAGTTTGGTTTTGGTCGCCATTATCATTAGAGTGCATTGCATTTTATTTCACATCAATCGGGTCATATCTGAGGAAGTTATGAACAATTCTTTAAGTTTGTAAGTTGCTGGTTATGTAACAAAAAGTGCAGATCTGATATGACAGTTTGAGAAATCTGCATCTTCCTTATTTGGTTGGTGTTAAGGTTTCCTTATAGCCTTTGCAGAAGGATTCTTATTGTATGCACCATTGAAAGAGCATCTTATATCTTGATTCGCAGGCAATAATATCTTGTAAGCTGGCAGTAGTACTGACCAGTCGTTCTTTGCATATTGCTTCATTGTTGTTGTAATACTCATTCTTCTTCAGTAATTGTTGTAATAGATAAATCTCCGCCCTATGGTAGCTACTTCCCATTCTGGGTTAGCAAGCACATTCTGGGTGTTGAGTGTTTTCAGCTTTCAGCATTTCTTTTCAAGCATTGCTTTTTGTAATCACTCCGTCATATGGTCGCCCCTCACTCCGTATTGGATTGGGTAGCACATGCTTGACGTCGAGTTCCCTTTCAGCATTTAGAGTAGAAGATCCTCTGACCATATGCTCGCCATCATCGGCGCCATTCTTGGTTAGAGTTACTTCCTGCAGAAGCACTTTGTTTCAGATCCTCTAACCAATGCTCACACCTTGCCCACATCGGGATCCTGGTGTACATACTGGTTAGAGTTGCTTCAGTACGTTTGGTTTATCATCTAACCTTAACGGGTACTTTGATTGTAATGTTGTAATCTGATAATTGAAAAAACGAAAAAAATTGGCTCGGAATATTTCAAAGAACCTGAAACTCCCAACAAAAGGACTTAGGAAAATTTTACAAGGGTTCTAGGCAAGGTTTTGGGCCTTCGAGGGTTGGCGGAAATAGCAAACAAGGCTGACCCCGAAACTCCGAAAGGCGAACAACACATTCATGAAATTCCCATAGTCCATAATGATTTTTAGCTAATATTTTTCTCAATTTGACTATGTAGATTTTTCTTACCAACATTTCAGATCAAACTCCATGATCCATCATTAGGGTATGAAAGCAAGATAAGAGAATTTCTAAGGGAAACAATGGATTGAGCCAGGACATAAAATTTTTATGGATCTTTGCACCGTTTGACACTTAGGGACCCATTTAGGATTTTTCAGATCAATTATTAACAAAGGGTGGATAAGGTCAAATGCACAACCCTTGGAGAAAAGCAAAGAAAAATTGTGACCTATCAAATTGGGGTGCCAACATTGGCCATAACTGACAGCAAATCAAAGTACATGAGAATAAACCCTTGACCAAAAAATTTAGATTACTACTAAGGTTTAAATAGACTGATTTTCTAAATTTTAGAACATTGCAATGAACAAAAATGACTAGTATTTTGTGTACAAGAAAATTAATTTTCCAAAAGCAATGGAAAAATTCAAAGTTTGCAATAAAATAGTTCAAATTGCAGAATAGACATATATTTTGTTTTTTTGCAAAAACCATAGCATCACTTTTGTACAAAACGCCAGCATTGACCTTGCTATCTGACCAACCCATCAGGCTTGCCAAACTGTTTTCCAGGCCGCCTCTACACCTTGGCTAACCTTACAACAATTTTGTATGTATGAATTTCTAAACATTTTTCTGCACCTAAGTGATTTAATATGCAATTCGAACCTTTGTTTGTAATGTCTACGCTAAAGGCTTTTAAAGACTCTGAAAATAAAGCCCTAGAAGGTTTCGGAAAAGTTTAGATAATGAAGGTTTTGATACCATATGTTGTAAGAAGGAGGCAATGAGGGGAACAGGCAAACGAGAATGTGTGTGTGCACACTTATTAAAGAGGGGGGAAGTTACACCGATTGAACTTACATTGAATAAGTTACTTAATTACATTATAAGACATAATATATTATATTGTATAAGTTATATAAAAAGTTGTTGGCATTTCAATTCGCACCTCTGGAATGCGGATTAGAAACGGACAACTATGCACAAATAAATTGCTCTTCAAATTAGGAGGGGAAGCTCCCTCTTTGTTGATGTTTCTTAAAAGAAAGTAAACTAAAACTAATTTGCCTATCTTTTTGTTCAACTAAGAGCACAAGGTTATAAAACTGAAGTGTCGTAGCTGAGATTTTCTCTTTTGGAAGTTCAACTACGACTAAGCCTATTCTAATGACGTTTCTAACTACTCAAGTAAACGCAGAGCATTAGAGTTGGAAATGAACAAGGAATAATTCTTTGACAAAATACATAAGCAAACTCTCTTCCAACACACATCTACTTACTTTCAATGCAAGCTAAACGTAATGAGCCGAGCTCACTGCTGCGATGATTTCACTTGGTTTGTAGGTCTGATTTTTGGTTTTGTATTCTGCTTTTCTTGTTTTTGCGTTTTTGAAGTTTGATGCCAATGATACTAATGATTTTTTTTACAAGCATATGCATATAAAGAACTCAGATAAAATAAACTTCAATGATAATTTAATAAGAGACTCAATATGAAAGTTAAGAGGCTTCTTCATTACATGAGAGAGTGCCTAAGTTGCATAGCTTTCATACATTTCGAAATAAGATACAATTTACATCCATAGATTTACTTACAGCCAAAACAACACTGTGAATAGTGTTTGCTACAGTACCCGTCCATATAAAAACGCTCATACAAAAATACATACGAACTTCTCCTACCGAAAACTTGATGGAATGTCTTCTAAGGATGAGGGCGCCCACTTTAGGAGAGAAAACAGCCACAAAGGAAAGGCGTTTTTCTCACTTGATGATGATGAAACCCTCAAATAAAGGCGGCTGGCTGTAGGTGAATAAATCAGCTTCCAAGTCTTCAAAATTTGCAAACAACACCTTCAGGATGACGAATGGAGCCTCTAACAGCAAATACCCTTCCAATAGATGACTTCAAACACTTGAAAACAGCAAAACATGGCTCCCATGAAGCATACAAATTCTGATCTGCAACTTTAGAGTGGTCTTTCACACCTTCAAGATGCCTAAAAACGAAGAATAAAGCCCAATCCAGGCTTCCCCACTGCTGAAATCAAGAAACCCTAGTTTCTCTCTTCCACAATCTCCACTTCACAAGCTCAAGCAAACAAAATAACTCATAACATGAAGAGGTCGACTTTTCTCAAGCTCTTTGATAATTTCACTTTGAAAAACACTATTCATTTAAGTTATGTCTTTTTTCCACTTTAGTGATGAATAGTAACTGAAAAATAGAAAATGCCCCCTTGAACTAATAGACACATGGTCCCCAAAGCCTGAGAAGGTGAAATAATGGTGAAGATCAATATTTTAAGCTCCCATAACACGCCAAACACGCAATTTCACCACATCACCATACTCTGGATACCAACACTGCATTTTACCAACCAGGTGCCCAAACAGGTGACCCTCTAACCGGAACCATTAGCCTACGAGGGTCGACATAATAGGCTAATCCACTGAATCACGGAAGGTTAATTAGAAGGGGACATTACAGTCCGCCCTCCCTGAAATTAATTGTCCCCAAGAAATCTCAACTCCGGATGCTAAAGGATGTCCTCGCTCTCCCACGTTGCGTCCTCAACCGGCAAGTCCTTCCATTTAATCAGATATTCCCTGATGACCCGTCTCTGCAACTGTCTCTCACGAACATCCAAGATGGCTTCGGGCACCAGAATCAATTTCCCCTCGTCATCTAGGGGAGGGTAGAGCTGTCGACGGAACCACACGATGTTGTCACGCCTTCTTGAGGCGCGATACATGGAATATATTGTGCACCTTGCTTTCTGTCAGTAGTTCCAACTCATAGGCCACTTCGCCAACCCACCTGATGATTCTAAAGGGTCTATAGTACCAGGGCTTCAGTTTCTCTACACCACTCTTCCTGAGAGTAGACTAGCGATAGGGCTGCAGCATTAAATACACCATGTCCCCAACTTCAAAAGTTCACTCCACTCTCCTCTGGTCCGCATATTGTTTTTGTTGATTTTGTGCCTTCTAAATGTTCTCACGGAGAGCTCTCATAATGTCCTGGTTCTCTTGTAGAAGATTCCTAGCACTGGGCACCTTGCTGTCACTCAGTAGTAAGTCCAAGAAGTTCGGCGCCTCGTACCCATACAATGCCATGAATGGGGTCATCTGAATTGACATGTGGTGGGTAGTATTATAGCAATACTCACAAAGATGAATCCACTTCACCCACCCCTTTTGCTATCCTGCTATATAGTTTCGAAGGTATCCTTCCACCCATTTATTCACAATTTTTGTCTGACCGTCGGTCTGCGGGTGGTAGCTAGTACTCGGAGTAAGCTCGGTCCCACAGAGTCTGAATAGTTCCTGCCAGAAATGACTCAAAAACCGACTGTCCCGGTCACTGACAATGCTCCGATGTAGCCCATGCAATCTAAATACTTCACGGAAAAACAGCTCAGCAACTTGTGTAGCTGAATATGTAGCTGCTATAGGGAAAAAGTGAGCATACTTGGTGAGGCGATCAACAACTACATAAATACAATCTCTTCCCTGGGCTTCGGCAAGCCCGTAATGAAGTCCATCGATAAGCATTCCCACTTCTTGTCTGGAATAGGAAGTGGTTGAAGTAGCCCAGCTAGATAGCTGTGTTCTTGTTTGTTCTGCTGACAAATAGGACACTCTCTGACATATTTGAGGACATCTGACTTGAGTCCTTTCCAAGTGAAACATTTCGGACCTGCTTATAAGTTTTGAAATATCCAGGATGTCCGGCCATAGGTACATCATGAAAGGCCATTAATATTGTGTTCATCTCTGATCCTGGGGTGAAGAAGATCCTACCTTTGTAAATGATGAGGTCATTTACAACTGAATATCTGTTGTCCTGTACTGAACCCTCAACAATGTCGGAAGCCCATGAGTCTTTGGCGTATTCTGCTGAAATCAGGTGCTTCCAATTCTTTGCAATCTCGACCATAGAGTTCAAGTGCGGACGACGTGACAAGGCATCAACCACAATGTTTTGAGTCCCTTTGACATAAACGATGTCAAAGTCATATGATTGCAACTTACTGACCCACTTCTGCTGACGATCATTAAGATCTCATTGTCCAAGGAAATGCTTCAAGCTGTTATGATCGGTCTTAACGCAAAATTTGCTGCCTACGAGGTACTGCCTGAATTTGGCCAATGCATGCATGATGGCCAACATTTCCTTGTCATAAATATTGTAGCCCCTCTCTGGTCCTCTTAATTTCCGGCTCTCAAAAGCTATCGGATGCTTGTCCTGCATGAGGACTGCGCCAATCCCTTCACCTGAGGCGTCACACTGTAGCTCAAAGGGTCTAGTGAAGTCTGGTAAGGCCAAGACAGGACAAGAGGTCATCAACTGCTTAAACTTCTCAAAACACTCCTACGCCTCAGGAGTCCAAATAAATGCCCCTTTCTTTGTCAGGTCTGTAAGTGGTGCTGCATGACGTGAATAGCCACTGACAAATCGGCGATAGAAGCCACATAAACCCAAAAATCCTCGAAGATGAGTAAGATTCTCGGGCGTCAACCACTCTATAATAGCCCTGACCTTGTCTGGATCCATGCGCACTCCCTCTGTGCTGATAATGTGGCCCAAGTATAGCAATTCAGTCATTCCCAAGTCACATTTTGATTCCTTTGCATACAAAAACTCGCTGGCCAAAATGCCCAGTACTATGTCTAGATGTGCGATATGCTCATCCCAAGCCTTGCTGTATACTAAGATGTCATCAAAGAAGACAAGTACAAACTTCCTTAGTTGCGACTAGAAGATCCTATTCATAGTGGACTGGAACGTAGCAGGTGCATTGGTTAGCCCAAACGGCATAACCACAAACTCAAAGTGCCCACAATGGCAACAGAAAGCTGTCTTTTCAATGTCCTGTTCCCGCACACAAATCTGATGATACCCCGACCTCAAGTCTAGTTTTGAGAAACAACGTGCACCATGCAGCTCGTCTATCAACTCATCAATTCGGGGAATGGGATACCTGTTTTTTATGGTTCTTTTATTCAACAGCCTGTAATCAATGCACATGCGCAAGGTACCATCCTTTTTCTTTACTAGCACCACGGATGAGGCAAATGATGATTTGCTTGGGCCTGATAAGTCCCATAGCGAGCAGCTCCTTAATAGTCTTTTCTATTTCATCCTTAAGCTGCTTAGGATGCCTGTAAGGAGTGACAATCACTGGCTTAGCGCCCTCCTCCAACTCGATGATGTGCCCAATGCCACGGTCTGGCGGTCTACCAGGTGGAATCTCGCTGAACACCTTAGCGTGTTTGATCCTTAACTCCTATATGTCTGGGTGATAAACTGAGGTTTGCTGCTCCTCTTGGGATGGCATTAACATACACTCAGCTGCCCACTCGATCATGTCATGTCGCATGAGTCTCTCCATTCTACTGAGAGATATCGTTCTGAAATTGCTATCTCAGATGGCTTTCAGCACATGATTCCTTCTGTCCACCCTAAATCTCATCTCCATATCCCGAAGGTTAAGGGTAAACTCTCCAATGTCGTGAAGCCATTTCATCCCTAGGACCATGTCAGTATCTCCCATGTTCACCACGTAGAAATCTGCCTTAAAGTTGTAGTTGTTCAGTCGCATGGGAAGATCTGGAATCATTCTGTCACAATTAAAAGTGTAGCCATCAGCAACCTTCACTCTTATGCCATCAAATTATTCCGTTTGAATTCCACGCCTTTCAACCAGCCTTGCATCAATGAAGTTATGCGTGGCACCTGTATCTAATAGGGTGATAATCTTTTCCCCAGCTAAGACCCCTCGCATTCGGAAAGAGCCCTCACGCTGTATGCTTGTGAGGCGCGCTTCTTGAAGCTTTACTTCCTCCTCTGTTTCGATACCATTTTCACCCTCATTCTCAAATTTTTCTCCCTCAGACTCCCCCTGCTTGGTGTGCTGGTCCAATTTGTCTGATTCAGAATCCTCATAGTAGGCCCACATTATTCGGTTAGCCTTCCCCTTAGGCCTCAAAGAACAATCGTGGTTTGCATCATACGGTCCTTTACAATAGAAACACAACTTTTTACAGCACAAGTCATCGATAGTTTCTTTGTCAAATGGGACTGATGATTTACCTTTAGTATCTGCTTTCTCGTTCTTCTTAGGGAATGATTTTCCATCCTTGTATGAAGAGGATGCTTTAGTCGACGACTTGCTCTGTGGGGCTGCGAGTTCCATGCTCCTCGCTTTCCTCATAGCCTCCTGTAGGGTCGGGGGATCAAAAGCTTTGATCCAACCTCTCAATGGTTCCAAGAGTCCTTCGATGAATAGCACTACCAATCTCCTCTCGGATATGTTGGGAACCATAACCGACAGCCTCTGGAAATCACCCATATATCCCTCCAGACTACCAACCTGCTTGAGTCTAGCTAGATCTCTGAAGTATGTCTCTGGATCTTTCCTGTCAAAGCGCTCAATCAGTCGGTCAATAAACTCCTGATAGGACGTAATTTGATCATGCTGTAGGGTCACCAACCCATGGTACCACCAATCATGGGTTGCTCCCTCTAGATGCGGTGTAGCATACTTAATTGCATCTGCCTCTGCCATAGGCTGAAGGTTCAAGAAGGTATCCAACTTATGGACCCAAGACTGTGTTGTAACCGTCCCACTGCCATCAAATGTGGGTAACGTGAGTTTGTTGGTGGCATGCTTGAGATCGTTGTGTTGATCTCTATTTTGTCCTCTTGGTCTCCAGGTCGGTCTGTCACGGTAATACTCTCTTCTTTGACTCAGGAATCTGTCAAAGCTTAGACGTTCTCTCACTTGAGGTGCCAACAATTCCCATTCGTCATTAGCGGCCATGAGCGTATCTGCAAACATTTCCTCTCTTTCTTCTTCTACGTTACTGTCTTCTGATTCAGCTCTCAAAAAGGTAGGACGAGAGGGTCTATCTGCAGTTTGTGAAGGGACACAGTATGCCCTTGGTGTCCCAACCACACTCCTATGATCCTCGGTAACCCGGTTATGTTGTATCCGCGGAACAAACTGCTGCATTGTTGCTGAGAACCCTTCAAAAGCCTGAGTCATCTGCTCAAAAAGCTCTCTACCATCTCTATCTTCATTGTTTTCCTCATTTCTTCTTTCGTTTCTTGGTGGACCCTCTTCTTCCCTGTCACCCATTTCTTCTACTGGTATATCGTCAAACTGGTTATCCTCTTGCCAATTGTCAACTTGCTCTGCCCTTCTACGAGTGTAGTACCTAGTTTGACCTCTCATGTGAAATTTGACCCTCCAGGATGGCAGGATCAAGGCTCCGATACCACTGTAATGAGCCGAGCTCACTGCTGCGATGATTTCACTTGGTTTGTAGGTCTGATTTTGGTTTTGTATTCTGCTTTTCTTGTTTTTGCGTTTTTGAAGTTTGATGCCAATGATACTAATGATTTTTTTTACAAGCATATGCATATAAAGAACTCAGATAAAATAAACTTCAATGATAATTTAATAAGAGACTCAATATGAAAGTTAAGAGGCTTCTTCATTACATGAGAGAGTGCCTAAGTTGCATAGCTTTCATACATTTCGAAATAAGATACAATTTACATCCATAGATTTACTTACAGCCAAAACAACACTGTGAATAGTGTTTGCTACAGTACCCGTCCATATAAAAACGCTCATACAAAAATACATACAAACTTCTCCTACCGAAAACTTGATGGAATGTCTTCTAAGGATGAGGGCGCCCACTTTAGGAGAGAAAACAGCCACAAAGGAAAGGCGTTTTTCTCACTTGATGATGATGAAACCCTCAAATAAAGGCGGCTGGCTGTAGGTGAATAAATCAACTTCCAAGTCTTCAAAATTTGCAATCAACACCTTCAGGATGGCGAATGGAGCCTCTAACAGCAAATACCCTTCCAATAGATGACTTCAAACACTTGAAAACAGCAAAACATGGCTCCCATGAAGCATACAAATTCTAATCTGCAACTTTAGAGTGGTCTTTCACACCTTCAAGATGCCTAAAAACGAAGAATAAAGCCCAATCCAGGCTTCCCCACTTCTGAAATCAAGAAACCCTAGTTTCTCTCTTCCACAAAATCCACTTCACAAGCTCAAGCAAACAAAATAACTCATAACATGAAGAGGTCGACTTTTCTCAAGCTCTTTTATAATTTCACTTTGAAAAACACTATTCATTTAAGTTGTCTTTTTTCCACTTTAGTGATAAATAGTAACTGAAAAATAAAAAATGCCCCCTTGAACTAATAGACACATGGTCCCCAAAGCCTGAGAAGGTGAAATAATGGTGAAGATCAATATTTTAAGCTCCCATAACACGCCAAACGTGCAATTTCACCATGTCACCATACTCCAGATACCAACACTGCATTTTACCGACCAGGTGCCCAAACAGGTGACCCTCTAACCGGAACCATTAGCCTACGAGGGTCGACGTAATAGGCTAATCCACTGAATCACGGAAGGTTAATTAGAAGGGGACATTACACTGAAATAGAGATCATATAAGCATAACACATAAAACAGAAATTTGAGACATTATATCAGGGAAAAGTAGGCACAAGACTTTATTTTCTCAAATCTCAAGAACAAAAATTACACTTCTGGGATAGCAGGATTGTAGCAAAATAGGCATACAGTTTAGCGATCAACCAGAAAACATTAACACAAGACACAAGAACTGAACAATAACTTGCAGCTAAAGAGGCATACAAGTTTGCTCTTACACTAAGTGAACATGAAACTGAACAACAACTTGCAGGCAAAATAGGCTTAGCAATTTGCTATTAACCGTTAAAAATAAATGGTCAAGGCTGCCCTTATTTATACACAAGCAGAGGAGTAGGGAACCCTAAAATCTCCTTGCTTTTACAACTAAGGCTTACCAACATGCAAACTTTATTTCTAAAACTAAAACAAGATAAGCATCTAACAACCTATGAAAGCATTAAAACAAGGAAAGTGCCAACTATTACAACTTTTTTTCTTTTCTCTTTCAAAGAATGGATAAGCCTGAAATAGGAATAGAAAGATAGTGTGAGATAAGAATGGAAAGCAAGCTTGGAGAAAGCTTCAAGTTCACTCCTGCTTTAAATCTCAACCACATTCGCCAAAAAGCTAGAAACCGTATCTCTATCAAGAGCATCAATAATATCTATAGCAAAATTCCGTTTTTCCAGGATTTCCTCACCTTCAGCGATTGAACTTAGAAAACCTTTGACCTCTTTAGCTACTTTATGAGTTCTATTCTTGAAAAACATTGCTACCCCAAAAGATGACTCACTAATTGATAACTTGGCGGCTCTGCAACTTTATGTTTTTTACACTTCTCTTGATTTTTCAATGGAAGAGTATTGTACAACTCTTTTCCAATACTTGTCCTTTTGCTCTTACCACACCCTTTCACATTCTTCAACTAAGATGATGTTTTCTGTCCATGGTGGTATTGAGAAAACACTTCTCAACATCGTTCGTTCAAATAATCATGATACAATACTTGTTTGGCTTTGAATTCCATAGGAGAATGTTGTATGCTAAAAAACTTGAAGTTTGACTGTAAACTCGACTATGCTCGGACAAGTTCTGTACAAAAGCTAAATTTAGCTTAGTGATTTTTCTTCTTCAAACGAACAGATTTTTCAAAAATAAACTGAGATATGGGTTTTGTAGAGAATCTCATTGCAAGAAGACCCAGATCATCCGTTTTGGAAAATATCGAAGGCTGATTGAAAAAGCAGCAAACCCTTTTTTTTTTTCAACTTTTTCTTAAAAAAGTTGAAAACTGGGTTTTGTGTTGAATCACGTTTGAGATGGACCCAGATGATTAGATGTTGAAAATATTGAAGATTTCTTGGACATGCAAGAAAAAGCAGGTTCTTGAAAATTGATTTTTTTTCCAAAGTTGTTGGGAATCAAGAACTAAGCTGACCCAGATTGCTGAAAATTGAAAAAGGTAGCCTCCTCCTTCTGAAAATTGATGCCTTGGAGAAATAAAGCATGAAAAAGCGAGCTCCTTTGTGTGCTGATCTAGAAAATATGAAGAACTTTGAAAAAGGGCTGGGTTTTGGCCTTCGAATCCTGAAATGAATAAAATTTTGTGTTTCCTCCTTTGGACTCCAACTTGCAAAAAGTGAATAATGAATACCAAAGCCCTCTTAAATAAGTTTTGAGGATAAATAAAATGCTTTATTCTCCAACTTTAAATCTTTTGAAGCCAATCTTGAGCAGGTTCGTCGAATGTAGACACCTTTTGACTAATGTGTGATGATGAAAATTTGAAAAAAAAATTAAGGCATTGAACCTCGGGCGCCCTTCTTAGCCTGGAGCGCTTTTCCTCTACAGACTTGGCCATTTTTTCACCATTTTCAAGATTTTGCTTGATTCTAACCTTAGTTCAATCTTGATTTCCAGGTGCTCAGTGAATCCTGTGAACTAACTAAATGATCCATCGCGGAGCCTGACTAAGTCTGAGAAGATTATCTTGGAAGCAACTTTGGATAAAAACATTATTTGACCCCTCAAAAAGTTGGGCGTCCCAGGCTACCTAGGGTGCCTAGGCTTGCCGGTGTTAGCCATTTTTATGCTCTTTAAGTTTTATCATTGTTTTCCTTGATCTTCTAATGGATCGAGGCATCCAATGAACTGATGGCTGGACTCATTGGATAGCCTGATGAATTCTAAGGGGGATCTTCTGGGAGCTACATCTCCTAAAAACTGAATCTTGGGGTCAAAAGCTTGAGCACCCCTGGCTAGTTGGGCCACCCAACTCCTCCAAAGTTAGTTTATTTTATGAGTTTTTCAACTTTGCTTTTGACTTTTGACATTGTACACAATTTTACCCCCTTGATCAGATTGCAATATCTGATGATTGATAACTCCGATGTGCATGTTGATGATTGCATTGGAGAGCTTGATCAAAACTGAAGAAGACATGTTGGAGGCTGCGACTACAAATTATTTCATTTGATGACCCAAAAGCTTGGGCGCCTATCTCCTCTTAGGGCGCCCATGATCTCTAGCCTTCGACACTTTTTGGCTCTTTTTCAACCTTCATACTTGAAATCTCACGTTGTGCCCTCCGTTCGTTCTAAATTTGCTAGCAGTTGACGAGTCTGATGACTAGGCTTAGATATCTACTGCGAAGCTGGCAGGTTTCTAAAGAGATTGACTGATCTAGAAAACCCTAATTGTTGGATTTGAGCCTCCAAAACCCTAGGCGCCTATCTCCTCTTTGGGCGCCCAAAATTCCAGACTTAGAATATTTTTTGATAATTTCATGATTTGCATTTTGCTTCTCTGTTGAGACTTCTTCATTCAATCTGAATTTTGGATGACTAGTTGATCTGATGACTGTGCCAATGGATTCAAAGTGGAGCTAAGAGGATTTTGAGCAACATTGTTTGGGATGAGCAACCCTAATTTTATCATTTGAGGCTTGGAAAGATTGGGTGTCTATCTCCTCCTAGGGCACCCATGCTTGGCAGTGTTAGTTTTTATTTTGCAAATTTCAACTTTTCCCTTCGTTCCACGTGCTTGCCATTGCTTCAATTGTTGGAGATGAAAATTTTCCTAAGGCACAAAACTCTAGGCGCCTTTAATGGGTTGGGGGCGCCTAAACTTTCCAAAGTTAGCCAAAATAATGCAATTTTCATGATTCTTCAACTTCCATTCTCCGTTCTTCGTCCCTCGATCATCTGTTGCAGTTTCTTGATCTAAGTGGTGCTTGTGACTTCGAATCTGACACCTGGCAGATGATTGACCTCCATTAATGGTCTTGGAGCTCCTGAAATAGCTTCTGAAAAAGTAGAATAGACCCACTAGGGCAAAACTAATCTTTTGATGATTCCGACTGGACCAACATGATGAGGAAGTATTTTAAGCCAATCAAAATCAATTTAAACCTTAGAAGCCAAACTTTTTATTTTTAGAAAATTTTGCCAACATCCACTTCAAAAGAAACCCAAAAAAACCCAAAAAAGGTTCTATTTTTGGAAAGTTTCTAAACATAGAAATTTTCCTAAAATTTAAGGACACAAAACCGAGATTTGGGTTTTGTAGACTAGGTCGCTCTGAGCAGACCTAGATCATCAGATTTTGAAAATTTCAAGTTTTTGACCCTCATGCAAGACATATAAATCCCCAATTTTGACCTTTTTTGACAATTTTGACAAGACTTTTAACCATTTCTTCAAAATGCCTAAGTGTAGCAAAATTTTTAATTTGGGGTACAATAAAAACATTATATAATCTTATGTCTAAACATATTAACACCACCTTATGTCTATACATATTAATACTGCCTTATCTATATCTGTATTAACACCACATTATCAGACATCTCAACAAGTTTCCTGAGGATAAGTGAGCTAACTTACTCAAACATCAGAAGAAAAACATAAGCATGATTTATCCAAAAGCTTCAAGTAATACGCTAACTCATCTTGGCAGTGTGAGGTAAAGCTTGATGAAACTTAAGTCAAACTCACCTGAATTAGTCAAATCCTCATTACTCTATAGATATTAATCAGAATGACTCTTACACTTTGGCTTATAAATATGTCGCCAAGTAATCATTGTGTAACATTGGCTTTATTATATGAGGATGCTATCAACTGCATTGCTTAATCCATTTTATTGAAAACATTAAGAAGCTATGAGGAAAATGCCATAAAAAACTGCATTACAGTGTCCCACTTTACAGTCATTACTTACTCTTTTATAATCACAAGTTGCCTCTCAGCAGCAGGAACATTTTGTGGTGGAGTTTTATTTCTGTTTCTTGACTCAGGTTTCCAGCATGCTATAGCAAGAGACTTGTTAAGTAGATCTGCTATATCCCTGGCCATGATCTCTGCTCTCTCCTTATATGGAAATGTCTCCTCCCTAAAATGATGGGATAGCCATAGATACATAGATAAAATTTGGTGCTTAGTTTCAAGATCTAATAGCTCCAGATCATTTCGTGCAGATCCTCTAGGAACACCCATTGCTATCCGAACAGGAAGATTTTGGCCATATTGTTGAGCAAATCTTGATAAATGGGCCATTGCCTTAGGATCCCTTGTATTGACAGGTGCATAGCAAAAATTGTACCGATCTCGAAGTGACAACTCTGGTACTTTTTGCAGCATGTGTGCCACCTTTTTTACATGATCATGTTTGCAAAGGAAGTAAGATCCATCCAACAGACAACATTTGGCAAAGTTATCTAGTAGCTCAACAAATGTAATATTTGGAAGCTTCCCAGTAAATAGCTCAATTTGTTCAAAAAATGGAAAGAGGCCCGCAGTTTTGCATTCTTCAAATGGTTGTCTCAAGCAATCTATTAGATAATCCAAGTCTTCTAACTTGAATGTGGTTGTGAGTCCCTCCGGATATGGGCTCCCTCTCCTGCCTGCTCTTCCAGCAATCTGTTTCACTTGAGAAGCAGGAACATGTTGCTGTCTAAAGCCATTATATTTCTGGAGACTGTAAAATACAACTCTTTTGATATTTAAGTTAAGACCCATGCCAATAGCATCACTTGCTACAAGAACATCAAATTCATTATCTGGATTGTTAAAAAGATTTGCCTGTTGTTTTCTAGTCTCCGGTGGGAGAGCACCATATATGATGCAACAACGATGTTTAGTAAACTTCTCAATTGCCATTCTGATCTCAAAGAGCTCTCTTCGCGAGAAAGCCACAATACAATCTCCTGACTCAATGTTTTCGAAACTTCCTTTAAGTGTCTTGGCTTCCACAACCAGAGGCTTGAACCTGCCATAATGATGCTCAATCAGATCATCCCCAGTCTGACTACAAATTTCCCTTACAAGCTTCAAAACAGTAGGATCACCACATAAATGGATTTCATCGGCCCTTAACCCCAGCAAAGCTCTGCTCCATGCACACCCTCTAGTCTCATCATTTATCATCTGAATTTCATCCAACACAGCAACTTCAAAGTTTACGTCTGTAGAGGCCATTTCTATCGTGCATGAAATATGGTTTGAAAATGGAATATTCTTCTTCTCTTGACCTGTATGAAGACTGCAATACACACCGAGCGCATTCACTGTGTCAAACACCTCCATTGCAAGGAGCCGAAGCGGACCACAATAAATCCCACTCTTTGCCTGCAAGAACCTCTGCAATGCATTATATGTTTTGCCACTGTTTGTGGGCCCGCAGTGATACACAATCTTCCTCTTCATCGCCCGTGCAAACGGAAACCAGGTGTGTGGTATCCTGAGATCTGCAGCTCCAACCATACTCCTAAAACTCCTTATCTCATCTTCAAACTCTTTCATGCAAAACTCCGCAAATAAGGGAAAAAGAAACCGAACAGATTCCTTTGAAGCCCCTAACCTTACCAAACGCTCTAGCATGTCCCTCTGGCCTTGTTGGATAACAAACCTACTGAAACTGCTCGCAGCTGTAGAAAAAAGTGAATCTTTGATATACAGAGCCAAAGCTTGATCACAAGCCCAGCCCGACTGAGCAAACCACTGCAAAACTTCTAGTATTTTTTGTTTCTCGGATAGACTTAGCTGTGCAGGTCTGGTGGACTGACACATCTCCCGAAACAAAACCGCAGGATCACGAGACTGGACATCCCCATCACTTTTAACACTATTTCTCTTTTCTTTCGAACTATCAAAAACTTTACTATTTACTAGATTTTTTTCACTTTCAGGTACATTGATTGGAGCCTCCGTATTTCCTGCACTCTTTTCTTCAGATTGTAACGCAGAGTAACACCTTCCATTTTTAAAAGTTTTCAGCAATCGATTTAGCAATTCGTCAGCTGAACTAGGTCTAAATGAATGAACTCCACGGTAGCCACCAAGATTTAAGGGTGATTTCCCACGAGTAAAACCAGTAACATCTGGTTCTAAGACATCTAACTCTCGAAAATATGGTTGTTCCAGACATGAAGATTTTAATGAACCCAGATGCCTCAAAATTATTTTATTCAAAACTAGGCCTCTAAGTACAACCATTTGACCCACTATCATTACTGAACAAAACAATGTTCAGTGTAAATATTAGAGTTTACGGCTTAAAGTTTTAGGGTTTAGGGTTTTAAATCGATAAAAATATTTATGCTGGGAAGAAATACGAAAGACATCCTACCTGAAACATTCCAGCTGCTATTAATGGAATGAAGGTTCTTCGTTCAGTTAGCTTCTTCATAAAGACGAGAGGTAACGAACCAAGATTTAATGGAACTGATATCTTGAAATTTCTTTGTATTAGTTCCTGCTCACTGGTTCTAACTAAAATTCAATTAGTTTTTAGTTTCAGGCTTCCAGCGTGCTTTTCTATTCGTAAGGTTTTGATATTTTTGGGTTGCCCTTTCATTATTTTATGAAGAGTTTTCCATATTAAGCTTTTAAATTATTATTTTTTATTACTTCCTGTCGTGGAATTATAGCATAGGGGGAGGAGGAGTGTTTAACTACTGATTAATTTTTTTATTATTTTAAATCAATCAAAAACCATTAAAAATTTCTTAAAAAATTTATCATCAATGTTTGTAAAATTTTAATGTAAACAGATTATAAAAATAAATAATTTCTATTGGATAAGATTTTCTATTTAGAAAATAAAGGAAGCACAAAAATTCACAATAAGAGAAGTACAAAAACTCACAATAAGAGTATAGAGGAAGCTCAAGATCTCACAATAAGAGTAAAATGAATGACCCCTTTGTTTGCCATTTCTTAATTGTTTGTCATTTTTTAAGGCTTTTTTTTCCACAAACCCATTTTTGAAGGCTTTGGTTTTTTCAAGAAGTGTCTTCCACAACCCTAATGATAAAGTTTATTAACAAATTGAAAAAATCATTTTAAGAATTTTATTACTTATTATAGCCATAAATATATATATTTTTGTAGTTTTAGATTAGAATGTATTTATAAAAACTTTTTAAAAAGTTACAATTATTTTTATATTATAATTGTTTTTTATATTATTTAAAAAATATATTCTTATGATTTTTTAGAAATAAATTAGAATTATTTTATTACTTATATTTTTTAGTTATATTATTTTTGTTAGATATAAAATCTTTTATCAAAAAATCAAATAAAAAATAATAAAAATTTTAAATTTTTAAATTTAAAAAATTATATTAAATTATCATGTTGTGAAACTCATAATATCATTAGAACTCAATTAATAGATATTAAAATTTAATGGTTTTTATTTATTTTTTTAATTTTTAAGAATTGTAGAATGGGTTAGGATTTATTTTTAAGGATAATTTGTAGTATGTTAAGGATAATTCTTATTGGACAAGATATTTTGTTACAGATCTTATTTATATACTAGTATCTACATGATATAATATTTAAGTACTAATAAAGTAATAAGTAAAACCATTGAAATTGTCATATATTTAAAATATGTAATAAATATTAATGTAAAAAATAAAACAACTCTTAAGTGATAATAAATAAAATAGTGATTAACTATGTTAAAACAATATTAAATATTTAAAATATACTATTTTTTATTATTATTTAAGATATATTTAATATATAGAATGGCAATTGAATTTGTACAAAAAAAATTTAAGATCATTATTGCAACATTATATACCTATATTATATTCTTATTAATAATTAAATTTTCCTAATAAAATAAAATTTCTTGAAATATTCCTATACATAAATACAATACAAGTTTTAATTCTAAAATTCTTACCATAAAATCTATTATTAATTAAAAATAAT
This sequence comes from Sequoia sempervirens, assembly GCA_007258455.2. Lineage (NCBI taxonomy): Eukaryota > Viridiplantae > Streptophyta > Pinopsida > Cupressales > Cupressaceae > Sequoia > Sequoia sempervirens. The sequence goes on along the minus strand of VDFB02000003.1, from coordinate 735,478,245 downwards.
TCACCATTCATTCTATCTAGAGGAAATGTCACGATGGACTATAGTCATGCACTACCAAGCTCGAATATAGGCATGAAAAGAAATACCAGCAATAGAACAAGTAAAAAAGTTGTGCATTATTTTTTTTATATGCAAGAAAAAAATTGTGCATTGTTTTTCTTATATGCAAAAAAAAAGTTGTGGAGAGAGTTCACAAGTTGGAGGAAAGAAAAGGTATTTTCAGTTTAAGCAAGAAATTTATTTCTTTCATTAACAAATTTTGTTCACAAGATTGTGTTTTATTAGCTCTTATTTTGATATTTTGTTTTATTGTGTGCAAATGGTGTGCATAATTGTGAGACATATTTGGAGCAAAGCATAACCCAAAATTATGTAATGATTTAAATATATTATTGTTTTGTAGTTATCAAAAATAAAAGAATTTGTCTTTATTATTGTTTTGCAGTTGATCAATAATGAAGACATTTATCTTTATTATTGTTCTGCATTGATCAATAATAAAGAGATTTGTCTTTATTATTATTCTCTTTTTGTATGGTTAGGAATTTGATTAATCTGAAAATCTTATAAGATAGTATAGCTTATACATTAGTATCAGTAATCTCATTCAACTTCATAAAGAAATTAAAATTTATTCAACATCAAAACATAGCTTACAACATGTTCCTTTTGATTGGTTGTAGTTTTCCAATACAAGTCCCAATTTGTTGGGGAATATGTTATATCTAAACTTTTGTTACTTTTATGCTGGACAAATTTGTATGGATTAGCAATAATTTAAAGGATGCATAAATGTTTAATTTGATACTCTCTTTGTAATTGGTTTTTATGACTTCTTTATTATGGATGGATGTAGCCAACAATAGGAAACTTGCCCCTACATCAATAATGTCAATATTAATATGGCACTTTTTTGCTGCACTTTACTAATTTAATGATGGTTTTTTCTTTTTTTTGTTTTCTGTTGGTTGGGCATTATTGTGTGCTTCAAACTCAAATTTGCATTGTGCATCATATTGGATTTATAGCATAATTTTTTTGCTTACGGAATGGTATAAACTGAAACTTTTATGATCTATGTTGCAAACACTAGGATTGATGCAAATGAATGCATATCACTCTATCTTGGTATGCACATTTCCTTTCATTTATTTATTAATCTCTTTATGTCATTTTTATGTTGAGTACTCTCTCTGTCTCTATCCACCTATTTATTTGTTTGTCAAGAAAACACACATAGATACATTTAACTCTTAAATCATATTGTTTCATCAACAATGTCTATCTCATCATACTCTGAGTTTTGTGATGACAACTAAAATTCACAAAAACACAATTAAATTATCATGTTATACATATTGTAGAGCAGAAGAAATCATTGAGAAGAGTAGAACATGGCTATGTGATTAATAGTAATTACATAGAAAGCACTGACCATGCATGTAGAGTCACCTGAAACCATCTTTATCCGCATTTTCTTTTTGGACAAAAACTTGAGTGAAGCCAAGGGCAAACACCAATGCTATATTTTTGTTATTCTTATTTAGGGTATGTAGATAATGAATGGGAAATAGGAGCATCTCATAGCCATTTTATACAATGAATCTATAACTAATTTTGGTATGCAAGGTAATTGAAATGCCCAACCTAAGGTATACTAATTTATTCATTGTTCAAAACTTGTTTCTACCAACAACACTTATACCACAATCGAGGTTAAAATGGAATTGAAAATTTAATTGTCATATGGGAATATAAATAAGGGTTCATGTATAGATGTCTACAATGGCAACACAAGAATAAAGATGATAGTTTTCTAGACAAGTTGCTCTAGATAATCTCATGGTCTTGAAACTATGTTTACTAAAGATTTTTGTTTGGGATACCTAGAGAATCCACCTCGATCAAGCCTCTCCAAAAATATAGATTTAAATTTTTTTATTGATAAGAATAAATATTTAATATATCAGTTGCATAACAAAAAGGAACATGCAAATTGAGATGAAGTAATTTGGAAATGAACATTTTGAGTAGTGAAATACAGATTTGATTGATGAGCTCTGATACTACTAATGTGTAGCAAACAAGAACTTGTTGTACCTGGTAAAACTCTTGAATATGCAACTTTTATACCAATAAAATGAACTGAATTGAACTCTGAAATTTTTGAAACAAAAAAATATCTAAAAAATCTTTAGCACAAATTTTTGAAAATAAAATCTTGTTCTAATACCACCTGTATATAAAACAACCATATATTTAAGATGAATTAATCCTAACTTGGAAGACAAACCAACCTTCAATGAATTAAGTGTGTCCAACAAGATCAGACTATTTTGCATAACGAAAAGTTGCTTATATACTAGAATCTTTGCATTATTCAAAGACAATGATTCTTCCAAAATGCCCCATTCTTGCTTTATCATCTCACAACATTCTTAAAGGAAAAAGGTAAAGGTTTTCTAAATGCTATATTGGCATATGAGATACCCCTTGTGGACTTCCACTAAGGGATTTCTTTCCTTTAACTTAATATTTTGTATAAATTGTGCATCCAAGAATTTTGAGCTCATTACCAACATCTAGAGTAAACTAAGTGTTACCAAATTTAGGCCTACAATGGCTTATTTTGCTTCATTATTCTGATTTTGTTGCCTTTGCATTGCTTTGCTATTCTATTTTCCTAGAAAAATCTTTTGCTTTATTCATTTTCTATTTTTCTATAGTAAACTTATTCATTTTTTAATCCTATTTGCCTAGAATAAGCTTTCTCTTAACTTTCTATTCACATTTAACTTTATCTTATGTCAAGATTCCTTCCATTGGTTTGTATTGCTCATATTATGCAAGTATCAAACTAGACATGCACTTGGAGGTGCACCATAATAGATAATTTTTCTTATTATTAAAAAGGCCCAAATGAAAATACAATGAAACAATACATTTATAAAGTACAATTCAATTCATTGCATCATTCTAGAGATAAAATTGTAATATGGGGAGTTGCCATCTTTAAGAAATAATTGCTAGCAACAAACAAAACAAGTAACTCAAAGGAGATGTGCTTTTTTGTCTAATTTGAAGTGATAGAAAAATGGTTAGGTTTTTTTCAACTCCAACATAATATTATTATGTTGCTTTTGTATAGTGTGGAGTTTCATGCTCCTCATCAACTGGTGAAGAATTTTTAGGTTTGATGTCCCACTTAGTTCCAAGATCTTGTCAATGTTGTGGAGTCTTTGTTGTTTGACATAGGTTGCACATTTGTATCAAATAATTTCTATGCTCTCCTCTTAGAAAAATAGCCATTTTTATTTCTAATAGCAACTAGTTTAGCCACATGTGAAAATATTGATAAAAAATTATCTCATGTTATCAAATTGACTATCACATTTTATCATGGGTGCAAGGCTAAAACTAGGGATTCTGGTGCAGGAGCACCTATTTGATTTCTTGCCTCCATAAGGTCATTTGTAAATAGTTTATCTATTTTGTGTATTGAGTCTTATAATAAGGTTTATAAAACTATTTTAGAGGTGTTTGAGTCTTAGTAAGTAATATTTTAAGTCATTTTTCAAATAATGTTTAAAGTTGGTCCATATTGTAAAAATTGTAAAAGTTGCTCAAAAACATTGTCAAGCAACTTGTCAAAAAGTGTCATTAAGGTGTTTTGTCAACAAAATAATCAAAAGGTGGTTGAAAATAGTTGGTTTTGGTTGAAAATGTATAAATAAACCCTCCAAAACTTGAATTGGGGGTTGGAGACATCATTTGTGAAGTTTGATAAATGGAAACCTCAAATTTTGTGCATTTCCTGATTTTTACATTGTTACCAGATTGAAGTTGTGATTTGTACGGCCTGGTATGGACTCAAATAATGAAGTATCATATATTGATGGAAAGATCTCTGTTTCTAGTTTCCAATTATTTTTGTCTTACTGAATTTTATTGAGTTTTGTGGAAGATATGATTATTTTGGTGAGATTGCCTATTCTAACAATATTGTGCAGAATTTATAGTCTAAAAAAAGTGTAATGGTACGGGATGTAAATTATATATTTTGGATCTGAAATAAATTGGATTTTATTTCCATGTGATTCTAATTTCATTTGCTTCAAGTCTCATCAAATTTAATTACGATTTGAATAAGTTATGAACATTTTTGTGAGGGCAGGTCTGAACCCTACCTAGGGTTTGCAGTTTTGGGAAAAATATAATAACTTTCATTTCCACCGTTGGATCTTCATGAGAATTTTAGGAAGAGTATATAACTATGTTTTATTAAATCTCACTAGAGGGATTAGCTTCATTATTTTTTTTTAGAAATTATTAATGACTGTTCATGGCAATAAATTGTGGGCTGCCATAGTTATGTTTCCAATGTGATATACAAAGATTGTTTTGGATTATTGTTGAAGGTTTGTGTGATGTTTTGTGAATCCTCCTAGCTCTGCATCAAATTGGTATCAGAGCCTAGAAAAGATATGGGCTGGTGAAGTTTGTTGGTTTGGTGTTTGTGGTTGTGTGTTGTGGAGGTTGAGGAAGAAAACCTGATTGCCTAGGTGTGGCAAAGTAAAGTGGAAGCAAGGAGAGACTTGCTTGTGGAGATGGATTTGTTGAGAAGATTGGAAAGATATTTGCAGGCTGAGGATTCAAGAAAGAAGGAAAGAGAGGAAAAAGAGTTGAGAAAGAAGGAAAGAAAGAAAAGGATAAGGGAAGAGAAGATGGACAAAGAGATTGCTAAGTTGAAGCGAGAATTGAAAAGACTTGAAGAAGAGTTCCAAGAATCCATGATGAAGATGGAACAAATGATGAAACAAGATACAAGTTGGCATTTGAAATTGAAAAGGAAGATGGTTTGGCCTCTAAATAAGATTATGAAGAAGCAAAGAAAACAAAAGAAGGCAGCAAATGAGACAAAGGTAAAGTTTGAATCTACTATTCAAGTTGAGCAAGGTAAGTTACAAGTTGAGATGCATGATATTCCAATTGTGTTTGAAGATGAACATGTTGATGTTGAGATTAATGATATGGTTGTTGTTGGTACTCAAGTAGTTGATGAAATTGTTCTTGATGAACAAGTTGAGAAGGTTGTTGATGTTACTAATAACCTTGGTATTGATACTCAAGTTGATGATGATAAAGTTATTGATAACATTGATGTTGATATTCATGATCAAGTTGTTGTTGATAATAAAGTTGTTAATAAAGATGTTGTAGATTTGTTTGCTAATGAGGTATATGAAGGTTTGAAAGAGTATGATGCAGGTTATGGTTATGGTGAAAATGTTGTTTTATGGTACTCTAATGATGAGAATGAAGATATAGATGATGCTACTAAGGTTTATACACAAGAAATAGAGTTTTGGAGCCTAGAAGTTGAGAAGATGATGGAGAAGAGATGGTATAAGAGGAAGAGGAAGAAGGACCTAAGGACACTTTCCAAGATTAAGGACAAAGTGCAAAGTAATTGGAAGATCAGGAAGAAGACAATTCAAAGGGGCTTGAATTCTTTTGCCCTCGGGAGTTTGGTGCAGGAGCACCTATTTGATTTCTTGCCTCCATAAGGCCATTTGTAAATAGTTTATCTATTTTGTGTATTGAGTCTTATAATAAGGTTTATAAAACTATTTTAGAGGTGTTTGATTCTTAGTAAGTAATATTTTAAGTCATTTTTCAAATAATGTTTAAAGTTGGTCCATATTGTAAAAATTGTAAAAGTTGCTCAAAAACATTGTCAAGCAACTTGTCAAAAAGTGTCATTAAGGTGTTTTGTCAACAAAATAATCAAAAGGTGGTTGAAAATAGTTGGTTTTGGTTGAAAATGTATAAATAAACCCTCCAAAACTCGAATTGGGGGTTGGAGACATCATTTGTGAAGTTTGATAAATGGAAACCTCAAATTTTGTGCATTTCCTGATTTTTACATTGTTACCAGATTGAAGTTGTGATTTGTACGGCCTGGTATGGACTCAAATAATGAAGTATCATATATTGATGGAAAGATCTCTATTTCTAGTTTCCAATTCTTTTTGTCTCACTAAATTTTATTGAGTTTTGTGGAAGATATGATTATTTTGGTGAGACTGCCTATTCTAAAAATATTGTGCAGAATTTACAGTCTAAAAAAAGTGTAATGGTACGGAATGTAAAGTATATATTTTGGATCTGAAATAAATTGGATTTTGTTTCCATGTGATTCTAATTTCATTTGCTTCAAGTCTCATCAAATTTAATTAAGATTTGAATAAGTTATGAACATTTTTGTGAGGGCAGGTCTGAACCCTACCTAGGGTTTGCAGTTTTGGGAAAAATATAATAACTTTCATTTCCACCGTTGGATCTTCATAAGGATTTGAGGAAGAGTATATAATTATGTTTTATTAAATCTCACTGGAGGGATTAGCTTCATTATTCGTTTTGTAGAAATTATTAATGACTGTTCATGGCAATAAATTGTGGGCTGCCATAGTTATGTTTCCAATGTGATATACAAAGATTGTTTTGGATTATTGTTGAAGGTTTGTGTGATGTTTTGTGAATCCTCCTAGCTCTACATCAGATTCATTCTCCTTATTCTTGTCAATATATTGAATTCTTTGACCCTCGATGTGTCTTACTAAGTGATCAAAATGTCTATTTAAATGGGTAGATTCATTGGAAACTTATTACATATTCCAACAATAGGCATGACCTAGGTATGAAATCATATTGCATTAACTAATCATATGCGATTCCAAGGTGGTTGATAATTATCATTCATTATTTTGTTCCTACATCCCTCCTTGGATTGTGGTGGACATAATATGTTTCATAATATAATTTCAAGAAAGAAGAGGAATGCATTAATTATGATGTATTTTCTCAAATATTTTAAGGTGAACATAGTTTTGATCTAGATAAGTACGAGTTTCCAAATCACAATATTGAATATGCAAGGGAAATCCTACAACAAAAAACCCATAAGTCCAAGCCACCATGTGAAGATAGAGTATCTCATATAGATGCAATGGTAGTGAATCCAAAATAAATATCAATTAGCGATGAGGCAAGTGTCTGCATGATGTGATACTAATACTAGATCAAATAAAATGTCTTAAACGATAGTAGTTCATATCATATATGTGTTGACACCTAAGAAACTACAAATATTCTCTATGGATTTTTAAGTTTTCACTATTTAACTGTTGTACCAAAATCGGTCCCTTTAATTTTAAAAAGATATCATATAATAAAACCTGAGTAAGTTTGGTATAAAGCTATCCCTATCAAATTATGAACTCTAAAGTGTTATTTGCTTCTACCATCAACTGCATAGTCTACCTATTTGGTTGTCATTATAGAAGGAGCTTTGTATCTTATTGCTTAAATGCAACTACTTAAATAAATACATGTCAAAGAACTAAACCATTCTACCAGCATTTGGTAGGAACTTTGTGACATCATAGCCTTGTTATATAAAGTTGAGGGGAGACTCAAGTGTTAATTTGTGACGTATAATTTACTAAACCAAACCTTCATAAATAAATATATCAAGTTGTGAAGTAGGAGGTTTTTTCTACAGTGTGTCAAATTATGATATTGCTATCAAGATTCATCTATGTAGTTTTTTGAGTCAAACTCATTGACCCATGTTTCATAAGTAGTGGTTCACAAGAACCCATCTCCCATGATAATGACTGGTCCACTTAACACTTATTGACCCACCTTTATGAGCATCACCTAGATGCACTAAGTGCTAAGTGGACCATTCATTATCATAGAGATGGGTTCGTGTGAACCACTACTCATGAAACATCATGGGTCAATGAGTTTGACTCAAAAAACTACACAATTGAATCATAGCAATATCATAATATCAAGTTGTTGTAAGTAGTTTTAGTTTTTTCTTTTTTTATTGATTTTTTTCAATTATATTATGTTTTTAATTGTTATATATGTATAATTTAAAGTTGTAATAATAATAAGTGTATATTTTAATTTTGTGCATCGTTATGTGGATGTTGAGTCTTGGTCTTATCTCATGGTCTTAACTCTTTTGGCATCTCCTTTTATCCAAATTTTTAATTAATTATCAAATATAGAATCTAATCTTTTATTCTAAAATATTACAAATTTCAAAGTATTAGTTCTTATTCTCAAATCAAATCTATATATTTGAATTGTCCATTTATGACCTACAATTTGCCACTACACCAAACATCCATAGATAAACATATTTTACTAGTGTTTCAAATAGTTTTAGTTTTTCTTATAAGTATTACATCATTTTGAGATGGTAAAAATTTGATATAATATTTTGAAATGATTTTTTTAATTACATTTTTAGTGATTATTTATGTATATTTGAAGTTGCAATCATAAAAAGTGTCTAATATAGTTTTATGTCACTTTGTGTGGGTGTCTTAAGTTCTTTGTCTGAGCATATGATTTTGACATATTTAGTACCCCCTTTTACCCAAATTTCTAATTAACCATCGAAATATAATCCAATTGATTGTTCAAACATTTTACAAGTCATTTTTGCATATGGATTTGACACTCAAAGTTTTAATATAAATTTTTAAATGGACTCAAGCTAACGCCCTTTTATCTAATCATTGGGTATCAAGTCTCATGTAAAAACTTTCAAATTATGAGTAAGTCGTGCATAAAAAAACATCACACCTACCTCATTCAATCATTTTGACTTATTGATCACTCATCACTCATCACCTAAAATCTTACAAAGTGATCCTCAAAAGGAACAAATCACTCTCATAGTAACTCTTGCCTTTATCATAACTTCATGCTATTTGTGCACATTATAATTACATCATCTCTTTGTTAGTTAAATTTGAAAATTTAGTTTCACACTTGCAATTGCACCATAAAATATAGTAGGCATTCATAAGTTATTGTCATTATTATTTATCAATTTTATTCAAAAACATCTTAAATTTATGTTAACTTTTTATCAGGTATATTTTTATGAGTTTCAAATGGTAAAAATCAATAACTACAACTTAACCAGGTTTTGTTCATTATAATTTAAGATATTTTTATTGCAATGTTCAAGTGTTAAATTAACAAGGAAAATGAGCCCTTTTCCAAGTCTTCACCTCTTGAAATGAGTACCCTAGTCCATTTTAGATTATTTAAATTTAAATATCATACATGGCATCTTTAATAAGTGAAAATATGTATTCAAATAACCAAACAAAAAAAGTAAGGTCATGGGTTGATTTAAAGAACTACTTCTCATGATTAGGAAATGGCTTATTAGATTTGTGGATTACTTAAAATCTAATAGTAACACTTAATCATCTAAATGAATATCTAGAGGACAAGTGATAAGAATTGGTAGTGGCATTTAAGCATTTATACTAATGCAATGTAATAAGATATGTTTGTTAACCATTTGGAACTAGTTTATTGGACCATAGTTGAGTTAAAAAAATAGATAATTCTTTGGGAAGAACATTTAAATAGAATATAGAAGATATAAACAAATAACATATGCCCCCACTCATTGTTAAGATCTCCAACCTCTATTTTAATCAAGTACATTTATTTCTTATTTCTATTTTCTCACACTCAAATATTCTAAATTATCAATGTCAACTCAACTCAACTCTTATTTATTTACATAAGTTGGGTTTTGCTAATTTGTATAAATCTTAATTGATTATCCTAGGTTAGATATTAAGGAAACCTTGTTTTTATTTACAATTATGTACTTTTAATATGATTTGACTATGTGTGGAATTGTACATATAAATTATTTAGTTTTATGGGTTTATCAACTTATTTTTTTTATCACACAAAATAATACCACAAAAAATTGTAAATGAAATATATTAACGTTGATTAAATATTTTCAATTAAAATATAGACTCCAAAAATCCATATCTTGTACTACCCTAAAATATCATGCACAATTCATTTATTTCAAGTGTGTTAACTTTCTCTAGTTACACGTATCTTTTGGTTCCATCATGTGTGGACGCGTGCCATGGTGTGAACACCATGTGTAGTAATATGGGGATACGAAAAATAAATAATCAATGTTGAAACTTAATAAAAGGTTTAATCATAGCTTGTGTGAGCATTCTTTTCATGAGAGATGTCCATGTGTTGTGTGTGTCTTCATATTGTATTTTATTGATTGTTTCTTGAATAAAAGGGCTTCAATGAGATTGTTAATAGCTTCACAAATGATAGTTGATCTTTATGAGAAGTGATGGGGTGGATGATGTAAATATAATCAATTCTTCTATAAGAAACCTTTTGGGTCCACATCTTGCTTTCTCTAATGGGTTCCTTACTTTTGTAGGTTGTGTCCTATGTGCTAAGGAATATGAGCTGCTACAAGTTCACAACCATTGTTTCCTTTTAACTGCTTGAATCATTTAAGTAATTTTATGCTCAAGAGATCAACTATAATCATGATTTGATTTCCTACCTTAGATCTACAAAATGTGCCTTTGGCATTAATTGTATTATTCTTGTAAGAGCATTGATTAGATAGGATAGATAGTAATATTGGTGCCTATTATGTTGCCATGTTTAAGACAAGTCCATGCACTATTCCTACTATGCAAATAGGTGGCTTTGGAGGTGGAATTGTAATCCTTTCCTTGGCCCATAATATGGAGCATGAAGAGGTAAATGAAGATTGATTACTTGTGTTATTATTGACTTGTTCTTTTAGGGGTTTATTAATTCCTATTCATTTTAATTTTAATGAACAATTTTATGGTTATGATATACATACATGCATATACAAGCTCTCATTTAATTTCTTTGTTGGAATTTTTTTAATAAAAAGGGGTAAAAATTTATTGAATCAAAGGATTACAAAGGAAGAGTCAAAAGACTCCAAGCCACTGCCCCAAAGTGAAACAAAACCATGAAAATAGTCAACCCACAAAACCCGGTCTAGAAAACCTTTACTCCCTCTTATCCGCAAAAATCAACCTAACAAGATTTTGGGAATACTCCCTAGATAACTACTCCCAATTTTCCACCTGCCAATCCTCAACATTCTCAAATGCCCATTTTTCCAAACAATTAGCCACTTTGTTCCACTCCCATGGCATATGGATAAAGGAAACTACCTGTAGCCTTGAACTCAATCTAAGAATCTTCCTAAACACCAAGGCAAGTTGTCAATTGACATTGTCCAACCTTTGACTATTCAAAATATTAATCACAATCTGTGAGTTTGACTCACAAATGATCTAAATCTGTAGACACCTAAAAAGTCCTGATTGATACTATGCATTTGATTTTGATTAACTAACATCATTTCTTGCTAAATCACCTCAAATTAATAATCAACATTATTTAGTTAAATTCAGAAAACTCAACTATTAATCAAATAATTAATTTTATTAGATTAATTCACCATTCTTCTAACTAATTTTCATCATATTTAATTAAATCCTCCTAAGTCCTCCCATTTGATTAAATAAATCAAATCGAATGTCACAATCCCCTAAGCCATTCAAATTAATTAATCTTGAATTAGTTAATCCCAAATAACTTTCTAATTAGCATTAATAAAATCCTCTAGCTTTTAACTCCTCAAGAGTTAAATCAACCCATGTCAACTAACCAGGTTGCACATGAAACTCATTTCTTTTAATCAACTAATTCCTCTATTTATCCTCATAATGGCATATTCCAAGGAATATTCCTCTCAACCACCTCTCATTCAATTTCCCTCCAAAGGTTTCAAAAACCTTTCACGTCCTCAATAACTCCTCTTACATCTTCAATAACTTCTCTTACATCCTCTCACATCTCCAACTACATTCATCCAATTCTTCTTACAACCTTTCAAATCCACTTACATTCTCATTTATTCCTCTTACATCCCCCTTTCCTCAACACATTTTCCAAAATGTGCTCCACCTTCCTCCAATAGAATTGTGACATATGTCACATTCTCATTTATCCCACATTCACCAATTTCTCTCATTCTTCAACTCTTGAGTTCTATAAATAGAAGCATTCTCTTCACAATATGGATCCACAACTTCAAGCATTCTTACTATAGGCATTTCAACTCATAGCTATCACCATCTTTATCACTTTTGAGCATAGTTTCATCATTTAGCATCAATTCCATACTTGGAATCATCTTCAATCATCAAAGCTTATCAAAGGGATTTGGAAAGGGCTTCTTTCCACATCAAAGGAGCACCACTCCCCCTATGGGATGAAGGTTTGGTTGATTTAGATAGGTTTACATGCTTTCATTTTGTTTATTTCATGTTTCTTCATGTTTTCTTGTCTTTCTTGATCAAGAATCTCATAGGGAGTGTTTTATTTGGTTTTCTAACATGATTGACACTTGTTTTTTGTTTCTTGTTAGTTGATTACAGAATAGAAACTCACATTTTGGCACTAGAAGGAGGGCTAACCAGTTTATTTTGTTGAATTTTGCCTAAAATTGTTGAATTTTGCCTAAAATTTTGTTTTTGTGTAGCTACAAGGAAGCGATGTTGCCCTTGACTCATACAGTGTTGCCTTTGCTTATAGCATCACCTTCGCTTACTTGTAGAGCGTCACCTTTGCTTCCGGCACCGCTTTTGTCATGCTACACCTCCTTTGCTTGTTGTTGTCGCGTTGCACTCACTATAGCATCACATATGTTCTTTCTATCTTTTGTCTTATTTTTGGTTCTGATTGAGTGTTGCCTTTGATATTGTACCGCATATGCTCTCTTTTCCCTCTGTAGAGTGTCACCTTTGTTGTTCAATTGAGTGTTGCCTTCATTTTTAGCATCGCATTTGCTAGTTGCAAAGCCTCACATTTTTTGCATAGCGTCGCCTTTGTAGGAAAGGGAGGAGAATTAACTTGAAGGCCTAAAAGAAATTTTTAATGCTCTTTGTAATAACTTAGGCTTTCCAATTCTATCTTTCATTTCTATTTTAGGACCAAGTAGAGTTATTTTGGGCTTAAAATTAACAAACAACTCAAGCTTTGTCAAAGTTGGTTTAAAATTGAACATTAGGAACTTACTAGACTTTGATTTTGGGCTAAAATTGAACAAGGCAAACTCATATTTAAGCTTGGTGCTCTAAAAAGAATTCATCTTAATTTTGGGCTTAAAATGAACTTGTGATTTCATTTGTTTTGTGATTTTTTGCAATTTGTGTCACTTGAATGCATATGCACTTCTCTCGTGCCTCCTAATGATCTTGAGAATCAAAAACATTTCATTGACATTGATCGTCTAAAATCACCCACACATTTCAATTTGGATCTAAAATTAAACAATCATGCGAGTATGAAGGAGAGGCATTGTGTGCATTCCCTCCTAGTGTTTTAGGAGGTCGAACTACAAATGTACTTCTTTGCTATTGTTTATCTTTAGAGGGCCTGCCTTGGTGGTAAAAAATACTCACCCCAAGGGAACGACCCAAGCAGTAACAAGCTAACACCAAGCTTTTTAGAACTGCTATATAAATTTGTGATTGCAAGGAAAGTTTGCAATCGACGGGAAGCGGTACATGATAGCTCTCCCCTAGTATCTTTATGATGCGTAAATCCCTTGTTATAAGGGTTAGGAGACCTCTTGATGGAGTTTATCATTGTATCCCCTGAACTAGATGTCCTTACTACAACCCTTTGTTTAAGAGGCCAAAAATCCTTAATACTTGTTGGTACAAGAACGGTCATTCTGAAGCTGCCTCACATTTTTACTATTCAAAGTAGAAACATAATAAATCCTCAAGGTCTCCAGATCTTTAGGATTTTGAGATTTGGTGGTCCTGAGAAGTGTGTGTCGTGGAGGGGAGTCAGTGTCGCCAAATCTCTAACTGTTTGCTTTGTCTCAGTGTTTGGAGAAATCCAAGTGAGAATACAATAAAGTATAGCCATTTTTATCCTAGGGTTGTGCAATTTGTGAGTCATTCAAATACTTTACTTGGATATAAAAATTTGAAATAAACATTCAACATGTCATCAAAATTCCAAACCCTTTGGAAGAACAAATATCCTTGAAGAGTCCAAATGTTACTACTTGTCCCTAGGGATTTTATCCTTAGAGGCTTCTAAATATTTGGGCCCATATCTCAATTTTTTCTCTCCAAAGTCAACCTAGGAGAACTATGCCTTTTATTCTTTGATTTTCACATAATGGACCTTGTAGAATGAAAAGGAGTTAATACATAGACATTCAATTTGAAAGTTAAGCAAGAAGTGTTGATGTGATAAGAAGAATCCATTTAATAAAGATAAAAGACAATTGGACCCCACATATGTGTTTGATCTCATGATTTCCCACAAAGTTAAAATCTTGAAACCAAGGTCTATTAATCGTCATATGTGTCTTAGTCCAAAGGCTCTCAAGAAACACCTTTCAACACTCTACAAAACCAAAGATAGATTGGTATACAACATCTACAAATGTGCTTCAAGAAACAACAAACTTGTATTCCTTCTATTATTGTCAAAATCTGGGTCTTTTCCAACATTTTGAATTTCTCACATAAAGTTGAAAGTTTAGAGGTATAACGTGTTCTTCAATACCTTGGTCTTGTAAACAAAGTATCTCTAGGTTCATCTAGGATCAAACCAACACTTTCATTTGTCCCAAACATCAATCAAATACCATCTCACAAACAACTTTTAGAACCTTGGAAAAGCATCTATACTAGACTTTGGTAAATCCCTCAAATCAAAATCAAAATTACTTGTTTGGCTAAGTGTGTATGGATGAATCCTACCTCACACATTTAGTTAAATTATCACCTTTGTGGACAAGTTTATTCCAAGATAGCATCTAACATCTTGGGATCTATAAATCCATTATCCAAATCAAACCAAATCAAAATAAAAATCAAAAAAATACTAAAGTCTAGTATTCCTCCAAAGTTCTTAAAAGTTCAAACATCCATATCATTCACCCTTCATTTGTCACATCATCCTCATTTGATCCATAAACATCCTAGATTTTCTTTTTTGTACCTAAATTTTAGACCAACCTAAGGAGTCAAAGGTTTATATCTCATATTCCTAAAATATTATCCCAATTTTATGGTCCACACATGATCACAACACAAGAAGATCATGGACCAAAACAAAGAAACATCCACTTTAAGCGATTTGAGCCAAACTGCATCAAAATTCAACCCTATGGAATCTACTAACCCTTCACTTAACCCCCCTCAACAACCACAAAATCTTCAAGAGGGAGGTTGTCAAGTGGAGGATGTCACCAACAATTCCAAGGAATGACTCAAGATGAGATAATTGAGCTAGTCCAAAACCATGAAACACACAAAATTGTCAATAGGGTCATGAGGCTCAATCCCACATAATACATGTTGGCATTAGCAAAAGAAGGGGATAAACTCCCTTCTGATTTTGATGTGAGCACTATTGTTGAACAAACTTTTGGGAGTATACCTCAAGCACCATTCATGCCTTAATTCCCAAACATCATCCAACCCATCATACAACCAACATCATCTCGTGCTCCAAGTCAACCCATGATCACCAAGGGGAGTTCATTACTCCAAGCTCTTCAAACACATCCACTTGTCAACAACCAAAACTTGGGTGCAAACACGATCTTGGGTATGCCTAGCACCGTCCCACAAGACCCAAAACATCCATATGTACCACTCAGCTTCCATGATACCAACAATCTCTCCACCTTTTTTGCAATATCGACATACCCTTTGTTAGGTCTCAAAAATGCAGGTTTTTAGACCACAAGAGGGTGCTAGTTTCTTGATGTGTTTTTGCCCATGAATGAGGTAGCAAATATTTTGATTGCCTCCTACTCTTCAGGCTCTACCAAACCTAGGCGGGTGTATCTGAATGATAAGTATATTTTGAAGGCTACAACCTCTAAATTAAGAAATCTACTCACAATGACACGTGAGGTGAAGTAGATGAAAGGCTAATTACTGCTTCCTACTAATTTTCTTTTTAAATCAAGTATATAGATGAGATTTATATGAGATTATTCTAAAATGACCAGTGCCTATACTATTGGATGAATGGAGTTGAGAGGTGAATGATGATTTTGGAGATAGGCTTTTGTAAGATGGGTAGATTTACTCTTCAGCTTAACTCGAATAGTTGGGCACTTTTAAAAGTTTGCACCTTGTGCAAACGTGCAAGTATAACAATTATTTGGACTCTTCTTATTGATCCTAGTGATATCCCCTTATGCTACTGTGAAGTTGAGAAAGGATTTAATTCAAATGTGAAAGGAAACCAATTAAGACAACCTATTCAAAAGGACTTTAATCCAAATAGGAACCTATTAAATTTGATTTCTTAAAAGGAAATTTAATCCTTTTACACACAAAAACTAGTCAACAACATCACACAACTACAACAAATGTGTATTGACAAATTAAATGTATTTCCACACACTCAATTTGAATAACATAAACAACCACTTCAAAGACAACCAAATAACATATAAGCATATAAATCCACACAACAGTCGAACACTTGAAAGCAAGTCAATAATTATGCATAACCTTCTCCATTGTATTTATCTTTGAATAATATGCATTATAACAATAGTTTTTGATATGAGATGGATGGGCATATGGGTGCAATCTATCTTCTTACTAATGCCTACTCTAAATGGAAAAATGATATCATGATCATACTTTTCGAGTCTTGGTCTCTCTTATACATATGAGAGGCAACAAGCTACATACTCGTTACAAAAGTCATGTTGTTTGATAACTAAACATAGTTAAAACAAAATACTGCCACAAGTGAATGCACTAATCCATTAATCTCCAAGTAGAAGCTCATGACCACCTAAGATCTGTTCAAAGCTTCTACTCTATGATAGGGCACTCATCATGCTATCAACTAACTCTCTCATTCTAATGTTTGTCTTGTTGTATTTGGTACATCTACAATTTGGTTGATAAACAAATTGATTGCAGAGAAGTGATGGATGTACTCTTGTTCGGCATAGGTGTCCGCATTGGAGATCACCTATTTCATATCATATTCCATATACATCATTTTCTCAAGATACTTATGAGTATTTTGTAAAGCCATATCCTCATCATTGATTTCTTGTAATGCAACAGTTAGAAGCACAACAAACTCTTCCTTCCAATCATTATACTCTCAAGGATTCCCATTGTCATCATGAAGTGCCAGAGTCAAATTAAAGCAGTCAAGATCTTCTTTAAGCCTATTATGGTATCCATTGTGTGATCCTACCAATTTGTTATATGTCTGCAATATTTGTTCTTTCCAGATTTTCTTGTCTAGGAGCTCCTCTTTCTTTTCAATCATTCTCCCCTATAATCGTTCATTCTCCACCATTGTTGAGTGTGTCTACTTGAATAGTTTCCAATATCCATCAACACATTTCATCATTTTATTGAATCTCTCCTTGATCATTTCAGATACAGTATTATAATTGATGGTTTTTACTTCTTTCTCCAGTTCTTTACATTTCCCCTGAGATTTCAAGTGGCAATTCTTCCAATAAGTTGCATTAGCCAATGCATCCAATACTCTTTTACCTTTTTCAAGCCACGGGGAATACAACTATGATGTGGAAGTGGAAGATGATCTTTCTCTTTAATGTGCTAGCTCCTTCAATATGTCATTTTCTTTAACCAGTTTTTCAATTTGTGCTTTGGTGAATTTTGCCACATTGACATTCAATTTTGCTATCTCCATGGGGTTGGTATCCCATACTCTTTGGAACAAGAGATGTCTAAACATTTGGTTTGGATTATTAATCATAGTTGGTCTTTTATCATGGGGGTACAGTGACCAAATAAGTAAGGTGGCCTCATCTGGGTTGTACCCAGATCCTGAATACATTTTGTCACTTGCTTCCTCTGTTAAGTTCATTGTTTTGTCCCCTCTTTTTCTAAAGCTATCAAATACAATTGCAGAACTAATATCCCACCCTGGTAGAAGCAACACTCCAACTTCTTGAAGTAACTCTCTTCCTCTCTCAGGAGTGATGGATTCCATCTCTTTATCTATTTCCTTTTTCAATTCTTCCAAAGCGGCGACCTCTTGTTTAGGAATGATATCCTACATCTTTAGTCTCATTTTCATACCTTTATATTCATAAAAAAATGATTTAAATTCAGAATATTTAACAAAATCACAATAAAAAATGAACTCTTGTCCAACCTTAACCCTAACATCATTAGATAATTCATCTGATGCCTCAAATCTTACAATAATGTGCTCTTGAGGGAGCTCATATTGTGCAATTATAGGAGCACTTATTTGTTTTACTTGTTCACCCTCCTCATCACTCTCCTCTTCTTCACTTATATCAGTATCCATAGAGAAACACACCTCAGGAGTAGGTTGTATGTAATCTAGGGGCTCTATGTCTTCAACTTGTACTCCTGGATAGGTTGCATGAAGTGCATCAAAAACAAATGGGAGCACATCCTTCACCAATTAATTCACATGAGCAATGAGTTGCTCAATTCTTGTTAGAGGATCTTGTATTTCACCAAATGCCTTTGAATAAGATGGGACATTTTTTCTTTTCCATTATTTTGTGAGCATAATATTGTTATATGCAGCCATTTTATCAATGGTAGAAGCTTCATCATAGTTTCTAATCCCATCTTCGATTGAGAACAAATGCTCATACCCTGATATCCCCTGTGATAGTCTTGCTTTGTGAATAAAGCCTTTTGCATCAAAATTTTCCCTTTCATTACCGAGAGGGAGGTTGTACTGTACTAATTTAGTATCAATTTCCTCATACCCTCATTTGTGACCACTGTAAAGTCTCCAAAACATAAGGTGTTGGGCATAATTGATTGTTTGTTGTGTCCTTTAAGGTGTTTAGCATTAGATTTTTCCAATTGACTTACAATTTTTAAATAGGCAATTATGTCATGAACTACTTGTGGCAGCAAGTGTGGAGTTCCTTCAAACCCATAAACCCTAATCATTGTACAATTAGAGAAAGCATACCAATCTCCCTAGTTATGATTCACTTTATTTCTTAGGTCATATTTCGTTGGTCTTAGAAATCTTTGTACTTCTAGGGATAAGTTATAATTACACAGATATCCTAGTAGCTTCATCAATAGTTTTACAAAAAATTCTTCAAAATAAAGGTAATGAGACCTGCCAAATTGACTATCCCACAATGAGGTCCACATTTGTACAGGTTTGAAATCTCCATTTTCATTTGTATCTCTTATCCTTAATTATTTACTCCATACCCCTCTAACATGTCCCTCGTACAAAAGCAAATGCATCAGCATAGAATAGTGTTTGAAATGAATATTATCACTATTATTTTTAATCTTTTCAAGCCCTTGATTTAGGGCGTCGGCCAAGTAACTAGCATAATCAAATGCCCTGGTGTCCTTGCTCTGTATGTCTATAGCTAAGACCATTGGTTTAATAGACATGAGAGGTGGAACCTCTACCCCCAAAACCTAACCAGCTAAATGATAAGTGTATCAAAAATATTCCTCAAACAATTCCTCATGAAAAGGAGGGTTTTCATTGCTAGAAAACCTCCTAAGTTTGCCTCCTTCATTCTTGGGCCTATGTAGGGGAAATTTCCATCGTTTGTAGTTGATATCCATATGATTATACTCTGTCAAGAGATCTTTGATCGTGAATGGAAAGTTCAAAGAACACTCCAACTGAAACACATTAGAAATGAGATCCTTAGAAATAACAAGCATGTCAGCCCCACTGTGTGATTGAATAGTTCTCTTCTTGGGGTTGTATTTTCTAGCAAGAGCTTTAATTAGTTATGCATTCATGAATACATTGTGCACCACGAGTCTCCCCAGGTTCAACCTCCACGGGTTGCAGACTAGTTGAAACCTAAATTATTTTCTGTAATGGTACATGAAGAGCTCATATCTGCATTGTGGTGTCCAAATGTCTCCCAAGCCCTTATGTTTGTCCAATAGTTGATCCATTGAAGGATTCATTTGAGCACTCCTCTTGGGTCTCGACCTCGACCTAAGGCATTGATCTATCAGGTCTTTATTTACGAGTCTCTTTTCAGTTTTCTATTTTTTAGCTTTGGGTTTTTTTGTACTCTCCTCCATTGTTTGAATTCTTAAGCTTTTAAAAAATATAATTTCTCAGCTGGGATTGATGTACTTACTTGAGTATTGCCTCCACTGGTTTTTTTTTGTGTATTAACTCCAAGCTTTTCCCTTCTACTTCTACCCTTAGCGAAATCCTCCAGATTTTGCAACAACTATGTGATCAACTTGTGGTATAATTCACTTCAATTTTGGTTCATAAATACACCACCCATTTCAGTCTTGTCATCAGAGGAGAACATTTATTTTAAATATCTCGACGATGCCTCAGGATGTCACATCAGTTAGTAATAATCATTATCACCATATCGGTGAGACTGTGATTCTTCTTCCAATGATAGCCACCTTCTCCATCGATGAACAAATTTCCTTAGGTCTATCGGTGGAATGCCAGATAACATTACCCCAATGCACCCTAATTCCCCCAATATTCATTATACACTTGGTAATCTATGGTTATATCGAGCTATTAGGGGAAAGCAAACATTTGTTCCACCAATGTACTTGTGTTACAACAATGTGCTTTCTTTTGTTGACTCTATTGGTCTCTCGGGGAGAGCGCCTTAGGAGTCAGCCTGATAGGGTATTGTTACACTAATATTAGGTTGTGAGCTGCTTTCATTGGGCCATTGGTGAGGCTATGATGATGGTTCCGTTGATGAGGCATTGTTAGGCTGATGGTGCTAATTTTGTTTAGGAATAGAGGAAATATTGTGGAGTCTCAAACTTATTTATGGATGTAATCATTTGGCAACGTAGGCTACAAAATGGATCTTGTCACACAAATTTCAACAATTTGTATTGATCATAAAATTAAAGTGTGGAAATTTTCTATGGTATGTGGAAGATAAGTGGGTGGAGGCTAGTCAAAAATGTGAGGTTTTCCCAATCCTAACACCCTCTTGATACACAAGTCTCTCTCCCAATGATATCACAAGGACAAGTAGATTCATTTGGACAAGTGGGAACTTTTAACGCATCATCCTCACTTTTGTAAGGGAACACACCACCAATCTTCCCATCATTCCCTCTTTTAACATCAACATCCGCACCAATCCAAGGTTTAGGGAACCCCACTTTACCTAACATACCAATCCAAAACTAATCAAATCAAATCAATCCACAAGTCAAAAATCAAATCAACACACCAATCATACCAAATCCTTTGAGCATGCCACTAATATTGCAACACCAAGGGGCACCAATCCAAACATCTTAACCAATCATTACATCATCTACAACACCTCAAACTCTCCAAAATGTGGTCTCCCAAGGACCAAGCACATCAACCATACCATCTACCACACAACCCCTTGTCATCACTTAACAAGCACCTCCACAAGCACCCCAACAATCTCTCATCACACCATCTCACACCATTCCACCAAATCCTCCACCTCCACCACCAAATCCAAACATATCAATTCAATACAACATCATATTGCGAGCAGCCCAACAAGTGTTGTAGACACATAAAAATGGCCTAGACTCGCAAACCATATTTTTATGTCTTATCATATTTCGTCTATAGTCCAAATTCAACTATTAATTAAATAATTCATATCTTTTATTCCTCTTGATTATTTAAATAAATAAATTTTATTTATTTATTTAAAAGCGCTAGTAATTATCTAATGTCTCTCATAATTAAATAAATTTCTTAATTTATTTAATTATCCTTGTCCATTATTTCATCCCTTTCGAATAAATAAGTTTTATTTATTTTTAATGCCATATCAATATCTCTATTTTTTAAACTTATTCTTTATATAATTTCCAATCACTTTTTTGATTTTAAATAAGGATATTTTTAAAACAATGTCCATTCCCTTCCCTCTTCTGGTTTCAATTTTTAAAAAAATTTCGAGTTTAAATTATTTTCCACTTTTTTTAAAAATTAAAATTTTTTTATTTACTGCGTCATGATTTTTCCCCTTTTTAATTTGCAATTCATATAATTTTCCTTCCTTCAAAAATCAAATAACTTTTATTTGATTCCTGATTTTTTAGATTTGATTTTCAGTTCAACTCTTATCTTCTTGATTTTTCAAATCTCACAAATCAGGCAGTCTTTATCTTCTTTATTTTCAAAAATCTTTATCTTTTGGACTAATTATCTCATTTATTCTCCACCGCCGATTTGATTTTCTCAGATGACATCTCGACCACTCATTTAATAATTTTTCTCTAACCCTAATTAGGGATTCTCACATGAAATCTCATCCACTGATTTTAGCTTTTATCAACTTTTAATCTTGACCGTCTGTCCAAAATTGCATTTTCTATAAAATGCCAATTTTGCTCACAATTTTGATTACACTTGGACACTTACATATACTCACAACAACACATAGATGCTTGCATTTTCATTTTATGATTTTAGCATAATTGTCTTAGGCATTAGTCATTTTGTCATAGACATTTGGATTTCATTTTGTCATATTCCAAATCCTTCAAAGCTTGTGTAGGACATAGTATTATTTTCAAATTGCTCGTACATTCGATCTAAGGGCAACACATCTTTCCAGCAAGTTAGAAGGTGTAATGAAGATCAGCCATGGAGATTGAAGACACTTGGTGAGCTTGTTCCATTTTGTGTTTTTAATTTATATTTCCATTGCACTTCATTACTTTCTTTGGGTTTTGCATGCTTTAATATTTACGCTAATTCAACCTTAGAAAAAGAACCCTTAGATACAAGTGTCTCAAAAGGCACTTCAACAATTCTAAGCTCAATAAACCGCACAACAAGCACAAGAAGTTGCCCAAGCACAAGCACAAGCTTTACTATAACAAGAACAAGCCACACAAGCCACACATGTTGCATAATCCGCACAAGCCGCACAAGTTGCACAAGCCGCTCAACAAGCTCAAGCTTAAGAACAAGCTCAATACCAAGCAAAGCAAGCCCAAACACAAGCCTTGTTATAACAACAATCCTATCAACAAGCCTTGCAACAACACGCACAACAAAAAGCATTGATAGCTCAACAACAACAAGACCAACAACAAGCTGTGTTGGCACAATAATAACTACAGGCATACCAACAAGCATTGCTTGCACAACAAAGTTTACAACAACCTCTCACAAGCACACAACCAAATATGCAAGTCATCCCACTCGTCACCCAAGAAACCATACCACCCCAAAGCACATACATCCCACCACCTAATCCACAAAATGATTTGTTCGCACAAATTAAACTGCTCTCGCAACAAGTGCTAGACATACAATCAAGAAAGATAATGAAATCACAAGGGAATTTGTGCCCCTATCCATTTGACATAAGCATTGCAATGGTTCCATTCCCACAAGGATTCGAGATACCAAAATTTTACAAATACCATGGGAATGGAAATCCTAAAGATCACATTAGGGAATTCCACATACACTAAATGGAAGTTGCATATGACGATTCCTATCTAATGTAACTCTTCCCTCGAAGTTTGGCAGGTCTAGAAATGGAATGGTTCTCTCGCCTTCCCCCTAGAATTAAAAAGTTTCAAGAAATTGTGGACTTATTCATACAAAAGTATTCATTTAACATAGGTGTGGAAGTGAGCTTAGAAGAATTATCCAACCTAAAACAAAACAAGGGAGAAACATTCACAGCCTTCATGCAACGATGGCAAGCCAAGGCCAATAAGAGCAAACAGGCTAGCCTAAAGAACAAAAAAATGGGACTATCATCTCCAACCTTGAAGGGACCTTGTCCTGTCCTTTGAAAATGAAATGCATAACCTATGACCAATTGATTCCCAAAGTGCTCAACATAGAAAGAGCCCTTATAGCACAAGGGGAACACCCACATACCAAGATAATCGACCATCAAAAAGTTACAATGATAAACCTCGCACGTGGGCAAAGAATAAAAATGTCACCAATGATGGTGTCGTTATGCCAAAGTTGTTATCAACATCCCAAGGTAGAAAACACAACAAAAAATGTACCAACAACCATAAATCAATACCAAAAACAACCCACAAATCAACCCATCATCACAACAACAACCCAACAATCAAATTGTTAACAACCTAAATACTCAAGGGGGATCACCCCCAAGGAATAAATATCCCCCTAAACGAAAATACACACCACTTGGAGAACCAATCAAATCTTTCATGCAACAATTGGTACAAGTGAATCTCATCAAAATCCTAGTCTACAAAAATTATCAAGAGCCTCAAGTTAAACCACCATGGTATAACGAGAAACACCTTTGTGACTGTCACAAATTAAAGGGACACACGACAAATAGTTGTATGAGACTCAAGAATCTGATCCAAGATTTCATTGATGATAAAACCATAACCATTGAATAGCTAGCTGGGAATCAAGATCTCAAGATATACACGAATCCAATGCTAGATCACAATAAAGGAAATAATAATGGTAAAGGATAGAATTACAACAATGTGAACCATGTTTATGACCATGTTGTTGCATCCTTGGATGAATGGGTAACAATTGTTACTATCAAAGGACCTAGAACTAAGTGTGGAGTCACCACATGTGGCATTAGAATTACCATTCTAGGACCATCACCACCACCCAAGGCACCTATCACCAATATAAAATCAATCCCTAATGGTTATAATGTCCTAGATCAACTGAAAAAAGACCCCCGCCTAGATCTCCATCATGGAGTTGTTAAAAATCTCACCCGCACATAGGGACATCCTAGAAAAGGCATTGGCCACATCCTCCATCCCCATAGATCTTGATGCAGACAAATTTCAAGCTATGATCAGACATATCACTACACTGCATCTCCTCACATTCTCTGAGAAAAATCTCCCAACCCAACCATCTCACAACCGTGCACTCCATCTTGAAGTCCTAGTCCACAAGAACAAAGTCAAATGAGTCTTGGTGGATGGAGGTGCGGGTTTGAATATCTGTACTCTATAATTAACAAAGAATCTAGGATTCTTAGAAGATGTTATCGAAAAGGGAAAAGGTATCACTATTAGGGCTTATGATGATCAAGAAAGGGTGTCTCAAGGCACCATTCAACTCCCTATTCAAGTAGGGCCAACAATCATGGAGATCACTTGCCAGATTCTTAACCTTGAACTCCCCTATAATATCCTCCTAGGGCACCCATGGATCCATGGGATGCAAGATGTCACATCCACATTCCATCAATGTGTCAAATTCCCTTATCAAAACCAAGAAGTCACAATCCATTTTGACCCTAAGCCTTTTTATTATTGCAAAAATCTGGAGGCCAAATATTATAAGATCCCCCAAGTCTTTAAGAATGATAAAGGACCCACATCTCCTTATGTTGACCCATCCACCTTAGCCTCCACTTCTGAGACAAAGACACCTTCCATTCTAAGCATCCTAGATGTTAAGGTTATTATCCAAGATCATGGATGTGGGGACTATAAAATGAAAAAGAGTTCCTTTGTGATAGGAGAATCGCATCAATCTCCTAGATCTCACAGGAAACCACAACCGATTGACACAACATCTAAGACCTTCAAAGCAGAAGCTACCACCTTCAAAAAGTGGGGAGACCTAAGCAAAGAGGTTGTAGATGAAAAATATGTATTGAGCATATTATATCAAGATGAAAGACCCTTGCTAGATCTCCCCATGGAAGAAAGCAATAAAGGTCTTCAATTAATGTTTAACTGGGGCTATAACATAAATGAGAAGCTTGGGAAAAATGATAGCAGTTTCTTTGAACCCATTGTTCTTGAGAAGCACCCTAAGAATCTTGGCCTTGGATGTACCCCTACGAAGCTAACCATACTTGGCAAGGGTGCTACAGTTAAAATAGTCAAAGCTTCCCTGTTGGTACCCGTATCAATTACTTATCCTTTTGATGACCCTATCTCTGATTTACCCATTTTATTTGCGGACTCCTCCCTTTTTATGATCACAACCATGTATTTCAAGTTGAGTAACCAAACCATTGAACTAAAACTTGTTTACCCCCAACTCATCGATTGTCACCAAAGAGGACCACCGATCTTAGACACATTCGAAAATAATGAGGCTCTCTTAGAATTCATGGGACTAAGGGATATTCTACCATATGGAGATCACAAAGTAGGATTTGATATTGAGCTGGACACACATGTGTACTATGGGGAAATGATTGAAACTCTTAGTCACAAAATTGAAAATCAAAGAGTAACGTCTTGGTCTTTAAGTGAAAACCACACTATGTCACTTTTTGACCCAAAAATAGTAAAAAGAAAGGATGTATCCAATGGTGAAAACCTCTCTAAGGTGCCAAAGGATGAGGGATTCAATCTTCCCCTTAGTTCCATCCATCAAGAAAAAATAGTAGTATTGGCAGAAAAATGTAACCCCGTCAACTAGGAACTAAAGAAACACCACACATCACTTTCTACATAGAGTCACTTTTAACTGAGGAACAAGATATTATGGCTGCATTTTTTAAAGAAAGGAAATTAAATTTCATATGGACCTACGTTGATATGACATGCCTTGATCTAGAGGTAGAAGTCCATCATCTAGCAGTCTATCCAAAGGCAAAACCAGTAAAACAAAAATTAAGAAAGATGCATCCGCATATCACATTGTTGGTCAAACTTGAGCTGCAAAAAATTCTTGACGCTAGCTTCATACGACCTATTGATTATCCTGAATGGGTTTCCAACCTTGTACCAGTTTCTAAGCCCACTAGGGGCATCCAAATATACATTGACTTCAAGGACCTAAACAAAGCATTCCCTAAGGAGGATTTACCTCTTCCCAACATAGTGAGATTGTAGATATAACAGTAGGACATGAGATGATATCATTAATGGGTGGGTTTTTAGGATATAATCAAATTGTGATAGCAAAGGATGATCAACATAAGACAACCTTCACCTATCCATGGGGCACCTACTATTGGAACATGATGCCATTTGGGCTAAAGAACACTGGAGCTACATACCAAAGGGCTATGACTATGATTTTTCATGAAATGATCCAAAAATTTGTAGAAGACTATGTGGATGACATACTAGCCAAATCAAGGAAGCATCAAGACCACATAGCAGTACTAGGCTCTATTTTTGACAAACTAGAAGAATATAAAGTATGACTCAATCCTAAGAAATCTATCTTTGGTGTGCAATCAGGAAAACTTCTAGGTATACTATATCAATAAGGGGAATCAAGATAGACCCTACAAAAGTCAAAGAAATTATTGAAATGGAAGTGCCACATAAATTGAAGCAGTTAAGGGTCTTGTAGGGAAGGCTCCAATCCATTTGCAGATTCATAGCATAGTTAGTAGATAAAACTATCCCATATTCTCACCTACTCCACAAGGGGGTAACATACAAGTGGGATGAGAAATGTGATTAGGCATTCAATAAAATCAAGGAATACTTGCTAACACCACCAATCCTCATGCCATCAATCCAAAACAAGCCATTGATCTTGTACATATCAACGACAGTGGTAGCCCTTGGTGCTCTTCTAGCACAATACAAGGAAAGAAAGAGCCATTTACTATATTAGTAGGACCATGGTGGGACACGAGCTAAATTACACATTCATTGAAAAAGCTTGCCTCGCAGTACTATTTTCCACACAAAAATTCAAGCACTACATGATTTCTCATCAAATAAAGCTCATTGCCAAGATAGACCCCCTCAAGTATCTACTTTCTAAATCAACACTCGCAGGGCGAATGGCTAAGTGGGTCATGATATTGATAGAATATGACATTGAGTATGTAGAACGAAAAGCTATTAAGGGACAGGTAATCATAGATCAATTGGAAAAAGCACCTATATATTCAGAGAACCCCCTAGTATTGGATTTTCCAGATGAGTCCATTTTCAATCTCAATGTAGTAGACCGTTGGAAGGTGTACTTCGACGGGTCATATACTTAGCATGAGTCAGAAGTAGGAGTCTTCTTCATCACACCACAAGGAGATTGCATCCCGAAGTTGTATAAGCTATCTTTTCCATGCACCAATAATATTGCGGAGTATGAGGCTCTAGTCATAGGACTCTGAATTGTAGTACAATATAAAATCATGGCACTTAAGGTTTATGGGGACTCACAATTCATTATCAACCAGGTCAATGATGAATACCAAACAAAGGATAACAAGCTTACCCCATACAAGAAACTGGTGGAGGATCTCAAGGAATTCTTCATTGACATCACATTTGAGCAAATATTGAGGGTAAACAACAAAGCAGCTAATGCTATGGAAACAATTAGATCATTATTGGATATCTTACACAATGTCCCTAAACATGAATTCTTGGTAGAGCAGCTTCTCGTACTAGCTTTTGAGGTACCAAAATCTAAGTTTGTGTGCGAAATCATTGGTCCCGGTGATCCTTGGTACCATGACATATTCACCTACCTGAAAATAGGAGCCCTCCTCACCAACATCACCCCAAACCTCAAAAGAACCTTTATTAAGAAGTCATCATGTTTTGTTATCTTAGGTGACACCCTGTATCATAGAAGTATTAAAGGAACCCTTTTACGATGCCTTAACCCCAAGGAAGCTTTGACTACTTTAATTGAGGTACACGATGGTATTTGTGGTTCGCATTCTAGTGGTATGACCTTGGCCAAGAAACTGTTGAGGACAAGGTACTATTAGCCTATGATGGAGAGGGAATCTCACGACTATGTCTAAAAATGTTTACAATGTTAACAACATGGGGACCTCATCCATACACCAGCTCAGGAGCTCCAACTGATTATAACACCCTGCCCCTTTTAGCAATAGGGGCTTGATCTCATTGGAAAAATCACTCCTACTTCATCTAATGGACACAAGTTCATTATCACTGCCACATAATACTTCAAAAAGTGGGTAGAGGCCATCTTGATGACCTATATCATGAGGAAGCAGATATCCAAGTTCATCTTGAACTACCTCATTTGTCATTATGGTGTCCCACAAGCCCTTATCTCAGATAACAGGAAACCTTTCAAGAACCAGGATGTTCGTGAGCTATGCCAAAAATTCAATATCCAACATTGCTTCTCCACTCCATACTACCCCCAGGGTAACGACTAAGTTGAGGCTTCTAATAAAAGCATACTAAAAATCCTTAAGAAAATAGTCAATGAAGCTCGCTGCGACTGGAACCTACAGTTGAATCTTGCCTTATGGGCCTACCAGATGAGTATTCGCACACCTATAGGTGCAACACCCTTCTCCTTGGTCTATGGATCAAAAGCCATCCTTCCCATTGAGATCGAGCTCCCATCCTTAAGAATATCATTACAAAATCTCATTATTGATGAAGAATATTAGGTGTCATGGTTTAACAAGCTAGAACTACTGGATGAGCGACGCATGGATGCTTTGAACCATCTACAGGTCTATAAGAACCATCTCAAGCGAAGCTATAATAAGAAGATCAAGAGTCTGTCATTTCAAGTTGGAGAGCTCGTGTTGAAAGAAAATTAGAAGAATGTACCAAATCTAGACAACAAGGGCAAGTTTGAACCCAACTGGTTGGGGCCCTTCATCATCACAATAAGTTACAAATTAGGAGCATATCAGCTATCTACACCCGAATGTGAGCCTCTGTAAGAGCCCATCAACAACTCCCATCTCAAAAAGTTTTATGCCTAAGCTTGTTGGGTATAAATCCAAAAAATACATAAAATACAAAAATACAAAAATCCAAAAAATACAAAAATACAAAAATAAAAAAAAATCAGAAAAAGAATTGAAAACTGTAAAGAAAAAAATATCCTCTAGTGAAAACCACTTTGGTGGCGCTTTGGGAAAGTACCTTGGTGAAAACCTAGCAATCAGGCACCTTGTGTAAATAAACACTTTCCATCCACCATGATCTCTTCGGCTTGTTCTACATCATTCACCCATCACCTTCCATCACTTTCTATCACCCATCACATCCCATATCTCCTTCCATTCCCCATCTGTGTCTGCATCATAGCTTGATCTTGTGTTAGTATCATGTTTCATCCTAGAACTACTTGGCACATTCCTAAGGTTAGTTTGTCCTACCTATATCGGAGTAGTCTAGCGTATCATGATGGGGGAATGTTCTTATACCTACATTGGATTGAGTTCATGTATATTCTTGAAATCTTCCTTAAAATTAGAAAATCCAAAAACATCCAAAACATATCAAAGAATCCAAAATCAATTCAAAAATAGAAAAAGTCAAAAAAAAAGTTGTCATGTCAAACTACATCATCTTTGAGCTTGAAAGTAGGCAAGGCTAATCATTGATCAACCCCTGAGACGTTAGGTCAGTCCTTGAGGAGTCCGTCAATAGAAACTGGCAATCCACACATGTTCATATCTATCAATAAATAAGTCTATGTCAGTCGAACTACGTGGTATTTGTGTGTATAACGTAATCTTTGATCAGCCCCTGAGGCCCCTAGGATAGGTCCTTAGGTTAGGTTCTTGGTCAAAATATCAAAAAACACAAAAAAATTGGAAAATTTGAAAATCATAACATTTATAAAACATCTTGAAAATACCAAAAACCTTAAAAAAACCAAAATCATCCATCCCACTTCAATGTTCACCTGCAATAAACATTCGCTCATAATAAATGATCGTCACCCCAACCTTCGGTGAAGCATTCAAAAACAAGTATGGAAAATTAAAAGTGAAAACTCAAAAGTCAAGGTCTCAAGCCTAAGTCAATAGGTAAACAAGTTGGTCAACTCTTGGTATCAATAGCCCATCATCTCGTTAATCTCACAATCATTTGATAATATCATGTCCTAGGATGCATCCTTCCTACAATGGACATCACCATTAGACATCACTGTAGTTTAGTCTTGGCTAGAGGTATGAACAACATTAGCTTATTTATTTACTTGATCTTTGCCTTGTTTGATTTATCTTATTGCACTCATTCCAATGACCTCTCGATGATGTCTAATCAAAACAATTTAGAGAGAAAGGAATGGGGCATTGATCATTATCTTTTGTCTATTGTGCTTGTTGGATATTCTTGTAATATAAACTTGGTCATGCTAACTTTGTTTGGTTTGTAGGGAGGATATTTTGGATATCTTGTTGACTATTGCATTAAGAGGTTTTTGCCTATTTATGTTTTGGTTCGGGATGTTTGAAATGTCTAAAAAACATCCTAATAAGGTTTCGTATGCTAGGTGGGAACAAGGATACTCCTATCTGATTGCTAAGTCAAAGTCCATCTCACTAGGTACAACGCCATCTTGGTTTTCTATACCTTGATGCATCGTATCTATGTGTGTTATCAAAAATAAGAAAAGTAAGCTCTTTACATCCCCAATCCCTAATAAGCAAAACATCATCATTATCACTCATCATCGTATCTAATAAATTCTCGACAACTCATAGACTTGTTAGACTTCTGCATCATCTCAAACTCAAGGGTTGATCCCTCTTTCTTCTATCTTCTCCATATACTAACACTAACATGGTATCATGACATTCAAAAATTAAAAAATCTCTTAATCCATCCTACATCCACAAGCCATCAACATACTACATATCATCATAATAGAAAACATTATCCATCATAATATAGATTGGTTATTCTAAGCATCTCATAAACAATACATCTACATAATCATCCATTGCATAACCATATAAGCATTATTAAAATAATCACATTTTGTATACATACATCGCACATAGAAAAGGATACTAAAAAAGAAGTTAAACATATCATTGTATTGCATCTGGATCATCCAACAAGAGCATGATATTTGCATCCATCATATAAAGTGTGTCCATATAGATCCATGTGCATTCATACCATACATTGATAATATCACATTACATCATAAAATAAAGTATCATAGCATGAACATTAGATGTATTCATACATATGAGTGCATCCATCCATAACACAACATAAAATAAAATAGCATCACATCATACAATCGTATCGAAGTCATCTCATATATATATATATATAAAACTAAATGTCATGATACAATTAGAATCATATATATAGTATCATCATCGAATATACAAGAGGCAAATCAAAACTCAACCAATGAATGTATACACATAATGAATCAAGTTGTACAATAAAAAAAGTGTCCAGTGCACCATCAGTGCCCTGAGCTACCCTTGCTCTATCTATCACCATGGTGGTTTCCATGGCTCTAATGATGTGACCCTGATGGTCTACCTGATGGCCTTGTGCAAGGAGTCCTGCTAGGAGAAACCTGACTGATGTGGGAGAAATAGGGCTCCTATCGCTCCTATGCCATGGCTCTATAATATAATAACTTATAGTATGATGCCTCCTGCATTGATTGCCCATACATCTCAGTCAGGATTGTGGCCTACCCCTAAACTTGTTGCACAACTACCTCTAGCTGCAGCCTTCGTCCTGTCTCCTCCACCAATCCAAGGTTTGCATCATGTTTCATCTGACACTCCTACACCACCTCTTGTCATGCCTAATCCCTCTCATGGGTCAGGGTCTGGATTTGAGCCTATGCTTGTTGCAGCTACCCTATCAAGACCTGTATCTGCACTTGAAGTGCTACTAGCTATCCATCCCTAGGATTGGGACCTGGTGGTGGTGGCCATAGAACCTACTAGTGTGGCTGTTGTGGTGGCCTTTGACCAATGGGAAACACCAATGGTGAAATCTATCCATCATGCCCTGCCCTTCTGCCCTGACCATCCTATGGTTGATGACTTGACTATTGTGGCACCTGTCCTATTTGGGGTCCTTTGACATGTCCTCTGCCTGCTACTGGTACCACTGGTAATGTCAATCTAATCAGGGTGTGGGCCTGCCAATATGCATCATATGCCTGTGTAGTTCTCGCATCTACAAGACCATCAAAGTACACCCGCAACATCATCACCAACTGCTTGAAATCATCAATAGCCTATTGGGGCTGGATTCACTGCCCCCATGCCATCTCTCATGATCTCCATGTGAAAATGGCTCTCTGAGCATCATTGGGCGCATCCTATACCTCTTCAAACTAGCAAACAAACCTATCTGGAATGTACCACTCTATCATATGATGCTCCTGCCCCTACATGTATCTAGTCTGGTGGTAATAGAAAAGTTGGGCATCATTGCCATGCTATCTATGAAAATGGAGCCAGTGTCTCCATCGAAACACTATCATCTCATCAATGACCTGCCTCTAGTGTGGGATGCCTGTAATTCTTGTATAGTGGAGGGTGCTCATCCCCCCATACCTATATACTGCAGGATCATTGCGGTCTATCTGAACATCTGCAATGGTGGGCCTTAGGATGACAATGTGCTCATACGTCCAGACATGTAGAAGAGTAACTCTCGCTCTAATACTACGGGCTCCACAGTACACAACTTGGTGCATATCATGGTACAACGACGCCAGGACAACTGGCTCCCAGGCGTAGATGGTCATCTCCTCCATCATTTGGGACCAAACAATCCCCCATCCAACGCTGTAACCTCCAGTTCACCTATCAGGAATGAGGACTCCTGAGATCAGTGCTCCGACAAAAAGGGTCAAATTAGGGGCAATCCCCTCATATAAAGCAAGGTCGATCTGACTGTTGTCGATCTTGTACTGGTCAACACCAAACAACTAGAAAATAACATCACCATAGGCCTCGACATCATATATAATCCGCTCACTGTGTATGGGGATCCGTAGGCTCTGCCATACGTCCTCTAGAGTCATTGTGGCATCTCTAATCGGAAGAAGGAACAAGGAGGTCTTGCTCTACCATCTCTCTACCAATGTGGTCATCATCACTAGATGAATCCTCACCTCGGGCATTTGGGCCACGTGTCCAAAACCAATTGAACCAAGGAAAAACAATGCTTCATTTGTCACTTGTGTCTTTCCCAGTGCAAAATCTAGCTCTTGTGCTCTTTCAAGTGGAGCACTGACAAAACCTCCTACATCCAAAATGCCCACGACATTAAATTTAATAAACCTAGTGTGTTTTTGAAAATAAAAAATCTCCCAAAAGTAAAGGTGAGTCAACTTTTGCAAAGGCAACGCTCTGTCATTTTGCAAAAGTGATGCTACATCTCAAAAGTGAGTTGGCATCCTTGGGTGATGTTAAACTCTTCTGGGGCCACGCGATGCCATCATGCAAAGGAAATTCAACAATTTTGGTGTGACTTTAGGACCCTCTAGTGCCATGCGACACTATATTGCAAATGTGAGTCGACATGGACAAAAGCAACACCGATTGTAACAAATGCGACACCCTAGAAGACCGCTTTTGATTGACCTACTTGGACCCTAATAAATGCATCAAAAATGCAAAAAAAGAGAAATTTTTTGAAAGGCATACTGGGGGGTCCTGTGTCCTAAGGCCGCTGGAACTCTTGAACTCAATCCATTCAATGTCTGGGGAGCACACAAGCTACCATTCTGTTAGCACCTTAGAGCAAAAAGTCAAGGTTTCTAGAAGATTAGGTGTGCAAATGATTTGAAAATGACCCCTTTGACCCTATTTATGTAATCTTTTTAGGGTTTTTGGGGGTATTTTTAGGGGTTTTAAGCCCATTAATATGTTTTTTTCTAAACAAAGCCCGTTTTGACCTGTTCTCATCATCGTGGGCTTGATTTCATATCCCATGGGCTTTTTTCCATGCCTGAATCTTTGTTGAACCTTTTTCGCGAGCTCGACCTAATTTTACAAATTTTTGCTTGATCTCTTGAGGGGGTAGTATAGCAGCGTAATTTCTTCCACTGGGGCAATAGTGGGGCATCCGAAAAATAAAGAAATTTTTGAATTTTGATCATGGTGGTGTTATTCTTTGAACCAACACAACATGTACCTCTCTTCAAAGAGGGGAAAAATGTAGACACCTAAAAATTCTTGATTGATACTATGCATCTGATTCTGATTAACTAATACTGTTTCTTCCTAAATCACCTCAAATTAATCAATTAATTAAATAATCAACATTATTTAGTTAAATTCAAAAAATTCAGCTATTAATCAAATAATTAATTTTATTAGATCAATTCACCATTCTTCTAACTAATTTTCATCATATTTAATTAAATCAAATCATTTAATTAAATCATCCTAAGTCCTCCCATTTGATTGAATAAATCAAATCAAATGTCACAATCCCCTAACCCATTCAAATTAATTAATCCCAAATCACTTTCTAATTTGCATTAATTAAATCCTCTAGCTTTTAATTGCTCAAGAGTTAAATCAACCCATGGTCAACTAACCAGGTTGCACATGAAACTCATTTTTTTTTATTAACTAATTCCCTTATTTATCCTCACAATGGCATATCCCAAGGAATATTCCTCTCAACCACCTCTCATTCAATTTCCCTCCAAAGGTTTCAAAAACCTTTCACATCTTCAATAACTCTTACATCTTCAATATATTCTCTTACATCCTCTCACATCTCCAACCACATTCATTCAATTCTTCTTACAACCTTTCAAATCCTCTTAAATTCTCATTTATTCCTCTTACATCCCCCTTTCCTCAACACATTTCCAAAAATGTGCTCCACCTTCCTCCAATAAAATTGTGACAAGTGTCACATTCTCATTTATCCCACATTCACCAATTTCTCTCATTCTTCAACCCTTGAGTTCTATAAATAGAAGCATTCTCTTCACAATATGGATCCACAACTTCAAGCATTCTTACTATAAGCATTTCAACTCATAGCTATCACCATCTTTATCACTTTTGAGCATAGTTTCATCATTTAGCATCAATTCCATACTTGGAATCATCTTCAATCACCAAAGCTTATCAAAGGGATTGGGAAAGGGTTTCTTTCCACATTAAAGGAGCACCATTCCCCCTATGGGATGAAGTTTTGGTTGATTTAGATAGGCTTTCATGCTTTTATTTTGTTTATTTCATGTTTGTTCATGTTTTCTTGTCTTTCTTGATCAAGAATCTCATAGGGAGTGTTTTATTTGGTTTTCTAACATGATTGACACTTATTTATTGTTTATTGTTAGTTGATTGCAGATTAGACACTCACACAATCGATCCTAGAGCACAAGCTCTCTCAATAGCATATAAAATCGCTAAACCTTCCATAAAATCATTACTATGTTGCCCTTTATAAATTGAAAAGAAGAAAATGACATTAACGGCCATGTCCCTTTCAACATTGCCAATTCCCACCTACCCAGGCTTACCTCTCAAGAAACCATCAGTGTTAATTTCCCCCAAGAGGGGGAAGCCAATGACCCTCCCTCTAATTTTTTTTGAAAATTATGATTTCTCCTACAACAAGGGTGCCCCTAGCGAATGCCTAGAATACCCATCCTTAGAATGATTTATTCATCTTCCTTATCTAGGAGAGAAAGCACATCACACTTAGCAATCACAGTCTCTTGAACCATGCCAATAATCCTCTACCACACATATTGAACAACCATCTTACATCCCCTAAAAGTCCTTCAATTTCTTTCAAGCCAAATATGTCAAATTATGAAGGAGGGACTAATGTACCACATAATTTGAAGAAAGGGGGCATGTGTTGGAGGCCTACCCAAGCTTCTCCAAAAATCAACCAGGGAAGAAGCATGAACACAAGCTTGCCTCCAACAGCCCCACCAAAGATTCCAAATGTCTCTGGAAAAAGAACACTGAAAAAAAGAGAGAACAATCCTCTTCATTATTACCACATAGGACACATATGGAAGGACCCTAAAATCCACATTTTTGAAGGTTATCACGCATGAGGCATCGATTCTAGGAAATAATCCATAAGAATCAATTACATTTGGCCAAAAAAATTTGTTCCATAGATGCTTCCACCAATTGACTTCCCCCCCTCATACTTCTGAAGGTACAACTCATGATATACAAACGTGATCGAGTAGGCCCCCTTAGGGTCTGAGCCCCAAGCCAATATATCCTTCACCCCAATCGAGCTACAAAATCTAGCTTCTAAGATTCTCCTTAGTTCAAAATGGTCCTCATAAGAACCACCAACCAACCACTCTATGGGGTCCTTCCATCTAGAAACAACCACTTGATTGAAACTAACAGAATTTCTAAAATCCACCACCCATAACCATCCAGCTTCAAAGAAAAGAAGACAAAGATCCTGCAGATGAGAGTACATAGACAAAATAGGAGGAAATCCATCCTAGGAGTCATACCAAAAGAGGGCTTCAAAGCCCCTATAGCAGATCCAAAACAAACCTTTCTGAATCAAATTGGAACCCTTCTTGATAGTATCCCAAATGACAGAACCTTTACCCACAAAAACCAAATGAGGAACCTCATATTTTGCCACCCCCTTAAGATATTTGGTGGAAAAAATTCTAGCCTAAATTTGGTCTTGATTGTTGCACCATCTCCAATAGATCTTGGAAGCTAGAGCTTGACCAATGAGATTGGCTTGTATCAAACCAAGGCCCCCATAGTACTTTGAGTGATAATCATCGTATTCACATACATTTCTATAGTTCGGTTTGGATTATGACTGTTCTTATAATATGCCTAGGTAGTTTCCTTCCATAGGTAATCTCTAACCTTAGAAATAACCTATCCTCCTTTACCCAAAAGTCTATGGTATCTCTACCAATTAACCCTAAGCACAAGTTACCCCTTCAATGGATATTCCTATCCCAAGTATAACATATGAGATTTTCTATACAAATTAACTTTGCATAAACAAGTTGTTCTCTTCAATCACCAATAGAATTTGGCAAATAAATGACTACGTGACTAAAACTTTTAGTCACAATAACTAAAGATGACTAAATTCTACTCATGTTTTGCAACACAACTATAAATGACTAAATAAATGACTAATTTGATCATCATAAGTGACTATTTTGATTGTGGGGTAAAAAAAACAACTAAATAATTAGTCACACAAATAAAAATTAGACAATATGATACTAAAGTGGATAATTAAAAAAAATATTTTGAATTGAGGGAGTGAGTTGTATTATAATATAATATAATAATAATATATTATAGTACAATACAATATATTATATTATATTACAATACAATATATTATATTATATTATATTATAATATATTATATTATATTATATTATAATATAATATATTATAATATGATATTATATAATATAATATATATAATATATGTATTAATATATATTATTATATAATATAATAATATTATTAAATATATATTATATAATATAATATTTATATTATATTATTATATATATTATTAATATCATAATATTATATTTATATTTAATGTATTTAATATTATATAATAATATAATATAATATAATATAATATAATAATATTATATTATATATGTATTATATAATATTATAATAATTTTTTTCATTACTTTTTGATGGCCACAACTAGGGCTTCCTACAACAGAGTAGGGAGGAAAGCTCCTAATTTTTCTAAATTTGCTGGTGTGTGGCGGCGATAGTTTTCAGAGGTGGTGAAAAATGGAGGGCTTTTATCAAAGATGGATGGGGGAGCATCCATGACAACGTATTATGGTGGTTGGAGGTGTCGTCAAAATCAAAACCTTGGGGCACCCTTTGGAGAGGCCTACATGCCAAATGTTGATAGGCAGATGCTCGAGAGGGATGGTGGATGGGAAGAGTTTGGGGGAAACCATGACGTACAAGGGAAGGAACACAGGTTCCAAGTTTGGAAAAGGATTTCAATCCACTTCGGTGTGCAAGAGAAAACCCCTTTGTCTCCTTGGATGGAGATATAACATCTGAAGTTGTGGAGACTGAAAGGTATTTCATGGAGCTAGGGCTGATAGGAAGGTTCAAGGGTTTCTAGTCGGGCCTTCCAGAGTTGCACAGTTGATTTCATAGCATTGGAGCCCAATATTGGAAGGAGATGTTTAGATTTATCCCAACACAAAGGGTTTCTTGGTGGTTGTGTTTGATAATAAAAAAGACAAAAAAGTTGTTCTCTGCGATTATCAATGGAGCTGGGAGGATAAAAACTTGTTAATATTGAAGCCATGGCACCCATATTTCAACCCAAACACTGAATACTTTGGGATGGTTCCTATTTGGGTAAGACTTTCGTATCTCCCCTTACATTTCTAGTTTGAATCCTATTTTGAAGTTTTAGGTAACACACTAGGGAAGCTTTTGGGAGTTGATGAAGGTTCACTCAATTTTTGCATACAACATATGCATGTATCTTGGTAGAAATGGATATTACAAAATATTTTCCTACGACTATAAACTTGAAATATTTTGGGGGGAAATGGGAACAACTGCTTGATTATGAAGGATTGCCTTTCCGTTGTCATAGTTGCTTTAGTACGGGTCATATTGTTGAGCATTGTTCAAAGCGCAAGAGGGATAATCATGCAACTTGGTGGA
Organism: Sequoia sempervirens; assembly: GCA_007258455.2. NCBI lineage: Eukaryota > Viridiplantae > Streptophyta > Pinopsida > Cupressales > Cupressaceae > Sequoia > Sequoia sempervirens. Next base: position 735,438,920 of record VDFB02000003.1, on the reverse strand, counting down.
AAGAGGTTTCCCCCCATCGCTATTCGGTGGAAAAAGAAGACGTGGAGGGTTTTATCCCAGAAAAGAACCCAATTATCATAGCTACAAGTGAACCCCCGCAAAAGGAACAAGTGCTTGCAGTTGGTTTTTCCTTTGGGGTGGAGTAGGGCAGTGGTTCAAAGGGGGAGCTTGGTGGTTAGTTGTAGGGTAGTGGGCTGAATAGGGAGTTTGGTGGACATTCGAAGGGGTTCAACGTGGCTTCTTCAGAGGGAATTAGCATTCGTGTGGAGGAATTTGGTGAACCCACATGGTTAGATGATCAAGAAGAGGTTTGGCACAAGGTGCAAAGAAAAAAGAAGAAGAAGAGGGCTATGGATTTTAATAGTTCTTTGCTCCCATAGTAAAAGGCAAGGTAGTAAATAGGAAATATTAGGTTATTTGTAGTGTTGTGTGGGTGTTTTGTAATGTTCTTCTATTTCTGAGTTTGGGTAGTTTATTGAGAGGTTCGGTTTGTAGAGATTAGAGTAAATTAGCTGGAAGCTTCATATGATGTAACTGTTGGTTGTAATACCTTTTAGTTGATTAAACAAAAATATTGTAGGGTTTCCCTACCTTTACCTATAAAAAATTATAATATAATATAATATAATATTATTATATAATATAATGCTAGCAAATGAAACTTTACCGCACCACTGCTAAAGCTAATAGATCACACCTGCAGGACAACAATATATACCACACATTTTAATTTATTTATTTTGAATTTCATTTCAAAATTTGATAGCAGGAAAAATAAACATAAGTGGGAAAAATAAGCCTAAGCGAGAAAAATAAACCCTAAATCACTCGACTCTTTATTGCCATAAACACATTTTTTTAACCCTCTAGAATGTGTGAGGCGAAACCAGAAGAGTGAACACCAAATGTGAGTTGAAACCAGAACTAGTGAGGAAGAGTTTGGAGGAGCTGAAACCAATAGCGGCGGGGAAAGCAGTAAAAAATGACAAAACACATAAGGTAAAACCTAAATGTGCTCATCATCAGATCTTGGCCGTAGTTTCATTTTAATAAACATACTCTAAAACCCTCGTTGAAACCTTATTTTCAAGCTGTAGCTCACCAAATTGGAGAAGTGAAAGGTGAATACCAACAAAGAAGATTTTGGAGGAGCCGAAACCAATAGCTACAGGTAAAGCAGCAAAAAATGGTGAGAGAAAGTGGCAAGAGTAGAGAGAGCCCTACTCCTCGAACTTCTCATAGGGAAAAATTTCTACATAATCAAATGTGTATAGTTTTGGAGTACTACTCCTCAAACTTATCACAGGGAATAATCCTTCATCATTTACCACACATCTACCCACATGGATTCTCTCTATTGAGGAAGAAAACTGGATTGAAGTGTTGGATGTCAGGTTGAGGAGTCGTGGGAGAGCCATCCCAAAAATGTTGGGAATGCTTAGAATAGAAATGTGTTGTACTTCTCCCCATGTATACACCTGTCCTACGATGAGAAAAGTGGTCGAAAGACTGTAGATTTGGATGAAAGCGGACTTATGTAGCAATATTCTATACTTTTTCATTCTAACTTCTATAAAATTTAGGTTTAACTTTTTATTATTTTTGAATCTTTTATTTTAAAATTTTATTTATCCTAACTAGGAGGTGCAACGATACAAGGCTAAAGGGAAATTTGTGCAGGAACTGACATTTATTTTAAGTGCAATTATTATAAATTCTCCCATAGGATCATATTTATACTATTTTTATTACACTATAAGTTCTATTGAAATTGTAGGCATCCAAATTTGACCACTTCCATATGGTCAAAGTTGTCTTCTTATTCATCCTTTTACTCATCTATTTTATCCTCTTTGCCAATATTAATTAAATCATTCATTTAATTAATATTTCATGTCCTACATAAGGTTCCTAAAGTATTTAATTTAATAATTAAATACTTTTACCTTCTTTCCTCTTTAAATTAAATAAAAATACCATTTTATTTAATTTAGTCATGTAAACTCTTGGAATTTAAATTAATTTTTAATTCTTCACTTTCTCTCTCATTGTCACATCCTCCAACTTTTGCAAGTTGGTCTCTAATTCCTCTTAGCCATCTAACTCTCTTCTAATCATAATTAATTAATTTATGGTTAAGATGTGTCACATCCTCCAAAATTTGCCACTTGCTTCTAATCTTTAGTTAATTATCTTAATCATGTGTTTGCACAACCTTAATCAAGGTCATTAGCCACATTTAGCATGCCTTCTTAATCAACCTTTTCATTTGCCTTTCTTGGTATTCATCCTCTTTCCCATGTGAATTTTAAATTCACATTTATTCCTCCTAGAATCTGCTCTTCCCATGCATCTTCTAGAATATTTTGACTTGTCACATCAAGTCACATGTGGACAAAGACTTCCCTTTTTGAAACCTTGTCTTGTCCATGAGATTCTTGCAAGTATGTGAATTTTTAATTCACATTTATTTCTCCAACTACTTTCCCTTTTCCCATGGAGATTTTTGAGGAATTCTAAAATTCCTCAAAAGTCACTTTCATTCCCACTTGGGGACAAGAAGTTCTTTTTTGAGGAAAAATCTTCTCATTCCCCAAGGTACTTGCAAAGTACTTGTCCTTCTTCCACCTCATGTACCCTCCTTCCACCTCATTTACACATTACCATCCCTAAGCCATCTCACATTCCACATATCAATATGTGAGGGCTTGTGAGTCCTCAACTCACCATAGCCCTACATTTTGACCTTGTTGGATGATTCTCAACCATTGAATTCTCTAGAGAATTCAACTTCCTCTATAAATACCCCCTATTTTCTCTCATTTGGGGAGGGAGATCATTGTGCTAACCAAACTCTTACAAAATTTACATTTGATCCATACTTGTTAGAATTCTCATTTCCTTGCATACAACTTAACATTCTCATCTATTTTCCATCCATATTGCATCTCATTCATACATCTTTTTCCATCAAGAGGAGCATATATCACGTCAATAATCGAAGGGCCAACCAAAGGAGCAACTTAACAAGGTATTATTGTTCTATTTATTTTGTTAGGTTTAAATTTTAGCCCAATCTTGAGGTGTTAGGTGTTTAGGTGGTTTCTTGCATGTTTTGTGTTGCTGCTCATTTTTGGGACCCTGTTTACCCCTGATCACATTTATGGCACGCCCGGTGGGACCCACAAAAGGGTCTGTATCTTTCACGTCTGCTATTTTTTTCACTTTTTGCAAGTGTAGGTTGCAGAGGGGTGGACTCGACCTAGCAGAGGGGCAGACCCGACCATCCAGGGGCAGACCTGACCTCAAGGGGCAGACTTGACCTAATAGACAGGTGGACATGACCTCCAGAGGTGGACCCGACCTTGCCCAGGGGTGGACCTGCCCTCCACAGATTCCATAAATTAAAAATTTGTAGATTTTTCACAAAAGGGGCGGACTTGACCTGACCTCCAGGTAGACCCGACCTTGCCCAGGGGTGGACCTGCCCTCCACAGACTCCAAAAATTGAAAATTTGTAGATTTTTCATAGAGGGGTAGACCTGACTTGACAGATAGGCGAACCTGACCTCTAGAGGTGGACTTGACCTTGCCCAGGGGTGGACCTACCCTCCATAGACTCCAGAAATAGAAAAATTATAGTTTTTTTTCACATAGGGGTGGACTTGACCTGACAAACAAGCGGACCTGACCTCTTCCAGGGGTGGACCTGACCTAGACAACTTTTTTCAGAAGGTGAAATTTGAGTTTTCAACTTTTTTTGGATGTTTTAAGTGTTTCTGACCTCCTAATGTGTTTTGATTGTGTCTGTGCAAGCATCTAATCAACATTTGGCAAGAAACAAGGAGAAAAATCACTAACAAATTTTTCTTGCAGGGTTATTTATTTATCAATTGTTGCTTGTTGTTTTTGGATAACTTAGGCACATAACTTAATTAGGGGTGTCAATTAATCTTGTGTGTTATGCTTTTTGGTAGGCTATTTGACGTATCCAATCCCCTTGTGCCATTTGGTGATCTTGGGTGATGAGAAATCATAGCTTACCAAGTCTTTGTGTCTCCCTTTTTTCTTTTCATTAGGGGACCTACTTGGGGATTTCATCACCCCAAGGGACGATTCCAACCACATGTACCGACGAGGTATATAAAGGGGGGAGAGTCAAAGCTATACCCCAATCCAACCACATTGTAATGGGTGAAGCTTCAGGATGACATGGAGAGTTGGTCTGAGCCTCTAGTATCTCACTAAGGTTCCCGACTTACGCTTGTAACAAGTTGGTGTTCATAGTTTGGGCCTTACGTACTAGGTGTATATCGAGGACTCCTTAGCAACCATGTTCATCCTAGAATAGAAGAATTTGTTGGCCATACCCCATTTTTCTAGTCTTAGGATTGTGCTGCTTGAACTATTTTCTTTGTGCAAAACCAATAATTCTCTGTTCAATTGAGTCAGCCTTATCCTTTGTTTGATGTTTGTTATGTTTTTGGGTCCTTTTCCTTAGTCTTCTTTTCAAAGATCAAGTTTAAACCTGTCTAGGGGCAGACCTATCCTCCAGGGGCAGACTTGACCTCTTCTAGGGGCGGACCTAACCTCTGAACCAACCCCTTTCCAGCTTGCTTTAGCTAATTTTGACCAACTTTTGTTAGACAAGTGTAATTGACCTCTAGGGGCAGATTTGACCTCTTTAAGGGATGGACTTTCCCTCTAGGGGCAGACCTAACCCATCTTAGGGGCAGACCTGACCCTTAATCAGTCAGTTTTATCATCCATTTCATCATTCAGGACACTCATTTCATTGTTTCGTGCACCCGTTTCACTGTTTCAATCACTTATTTCCCCATTCCAAACACCCATTTTGAGAATCCATTTATCATCCTAAGAATTCATCCCCTCGATCTGAGTGTTCATTGCCCTATTCGGTGTGTCCGTTTACCTATCTCAAATAGCTGTTTTCTACTTGTTTTCAGTTTCAGACAGCTATTTTTGACCATTTTCAGTTCTGGGGGCGTACCTACTCTAGTAGGGGTGAACTTGACCTCTAGGGGTAGACTTGAACTTTAGACAACTTTTTTGGTCCTTCATCTAGTCATTTCAAAAGTCATTCCTTCATTTCGAGTTGCCATTCTCACGTTCTGAACATTCGTTTCCTCATTTTGAAAGTCAAACTCCACCATCAAGCATCCATTTACCCATTCTGAGTTATCATTCATCCATTTCGAACCCCTGTTCACCCAGCCGTTCTCTCCATTCTAGATATTGTTCCTCCATTTCAGATTGTCGTTATTCCATTAAAATTTGTTAAAGCAGTTATCCGAATTGACCTAGGTGTTCGTCTCTAATCGTCATCTATCCAAACCGATTTAGGATTTTCATCCATCCTGAGTTGGTCATCCTCATTGGCCCAATCAATCCACTTCTATCTCAAGTTGGATTCAGTGTTGTTATCATACATCCATCCCTTAATCAATTAATCAACACCTTGCATTATCAAGGATTACTCCTAAACTCAGTTTAGAATTTCGGTCATCATCATTCATCCTACCACCCAATATTATCAATCGATAATCAATCCAATCCAATCCAATCCTTATATCATCAATCACCCAGTCAATCTATTCAATCCAATCCAATTTGATTAATTGTTTATTGATCAATCCAATCTGATCTCATCAAACAATCCACTTTTGTCAAATAAAAAATTTGATCCTTCATCAATCATCCAAACCAATCCTATTAGGTCAATCCTTCAATCATTGTCTTGATCATCCTCACATCATCTTGCATGCTTGTTCAGACCCGGTCACAGACAAGGAAAATGGATGAGCAACAAGCCCAAAATTCCCAACCGAATATCCCTCAAGATCCCAACATGGAAAACGTCTCACAAGATCCCAATAACGGTATGGATATCCTTTAAGATCCCCAGAATGGTGCATCATCACAATCCAACACTGACGGTCAAAATACATCGCCACCCAGAGATGAGAACATGGTCAATCAGCTTGAACTCACACTTAAGGAACATTTTAGTAACCCCACCAATGTGCAAATGACAGATCGCTTGTTCGAAAAACATGGGGAAGAAATCTTGGCCCACCTAATTAAAAAAGGTGTCAAACCTCCATCAAGTGTTGACCTATCCAACTATAGCAGTTCCACATCTAACATGCCCCAAGGTTCACAAAATGCACTAGGTGGTTCATACATCCCCAATGTTCCTCTAGTGGAGGGTTGGCATCAACCTGAATTCGACAATGTCATTCTTTATTACGTTAAAAATCCCCCACACACCACAATCTTAGTCATGGGGGCCCCTCAAGTATCTAATCCCAATAATCATTTCGCCTACGACATGCTGCAAAATGTTCCGCAGCCTCTGCCATTAATGTTGACAACACCACCTCTTTCAAACCAACCTCCAGTCAATGTTGGGGGCAACTCTTTTACCACATTGCCTCCACCTCCTAGGGCCACAAACCTACCATCGCCTTCGTACACATCTCAATAGCCTCCCCAATCTAACATACCACCTCAATTACCTCTGCAAGGTACATCCCAACCAAATGTTCTCATTGGTACCCAACAACCTCCTTTACAGAATGCCTCTACATTATCTCAGCCGATTCATCAACAACAACCCCCACATAATCCTTTAGTTTCTTCACAACAACCACCATACCAATCGCAAGGAAATCCATCTCGACCTCTCACCTAGACCATATCCCTGTTCCTCGCATCCATTTTATGTCCACAAGTTCAACCACAACACAACATCCCATCTCGACCCACGCAATAGTAAACATCACATCAACAACCTCCTTAGCATTATTACTATCATAACCAACAATAGTTCCAACAACAACCACCCTATGTGGCCTCCCAACAGTCATAGTAGTACCTTCAATACCAACAAACTAATCCACAATATCAAATTCAAGCTCCTCAACATTCGGTTGTGAATTCTTATCAAGCAAATCCATACTATACCTCACAACAACAACCCCAATACCAACAAACTCCCTTGGCATACCTACAAGGGATACCATCATCTCACTATCAAAATCCATTAGTCAACCTTCAGACACTATCTCAGCAAGATCCTTCGTCATCCTACCACCCATATCCATCCAACCCATCTATCTCGACTCCTACGTCACCAGTCAATGCAGACCTATTGGAGATCAAAGCTGCATTGAAAGATCTCCAAGCTGGGACTAGTAAGCAATCCTTTAAATTCAAAGATATATGTCTCTATCCATTTGATCCATCCATCTCATTAATTCCCTTCCCAAAACACTTTGAGATACCAAAGTTTGACAGATACAAGGGAAACAAAAATCCTAAGGCCCACTTGCAAGAGTTCTACTCCCAATGTCAGGAATTTATGCACAACGACAACTACCTCTTGCGTTTGTTTCCACAGAGCCTAACAAGCAATGCCCTAGAATGGTTCATGAGTCTAGAACGAGGGTCCATAAAATCCTTTGCGGATCTTTCAAAAAAAATTGTTTCTTACTTCTTCAATTTGGAGGACACTGATACCTTAGATCTCCTCAAAGAGAAGCAACATGAAGGTGAAACCTTTGCTAGCTACCTTCAACGGTGGTGTGCACTAGAAAGCTGAATGAAAACCCCTCTCAAAGAGAAGGACATGATCACCCTCTTTGTGGAGAACTCACATCCCGACATGGCTCATAATTTCAAGTTGCACTGTGTTATCACTTTTGCTAAAATAGTGGAAAAATGACCCATCCTTGAATGCGCCCTTATTGCCAAAGGGCACATCAAGATACACAACCATGACAAAGAAAGGCCATTCGGTGATAAGTCATGCTTTTGGAACAAGAACAAAAATGCAATGAATGATGGTGTCACTGAAACTAAACATGTTCAGGGGGGTAATACATCCCAGAGGCAACAACCATCGGTACCTAATGCCATATCCGTGCCACAGGGGGCATCTCGTCCTCCTCAATAGTTGAACCAGAATAGTGAAGGGAATGGAAAATGCCAGTATACCCAATTAGGAGGACCCTTGAGTGTCATCTTCAATAAGCTATTATAGGTCAACTATCGGATCACATATCCTGTTACCAAACCACTTGATGAATCCAAGCCCAAACCAACCTGGTTTAGGGAGAATTAATATTGTGAATTCTATAAGATTAAAGGAAACACTCTAAATAAGTGTCAAGGTCTCAAAAAATATGTCCAAGATCTTATTGATCGAGGAGATATCAAAGTCAACACCAGTCAAGCTTCATCATCCAATGCTCAATTGCAGATATATCAAAACACCTTCCCTAACCATATTTAAGGTGCAAGCACCTCCAACAACAATCCCCAAGACAACAACACAAATAACATAAGCTATAAGAATGCACCCCTTAATTATGATGGCATTATCCATTACATTGAGCAGGTAGAACCCCATGTGTTTATGATACATGTTAAAGCTAAAGATCCTCAATGTGTTGTTGCTACTCGATGATCCCACATTACGGTCCCTGCAGCCTCCACATCCATCCAACCAAATCCTGTAAACTCTCAGTACAACATTCTTGATCACTTAGGAAAGACCCCTGCTCAGATCTCAATCTTGGATATGCTTAAGTCTTCTCTTGTGCATTAGGAAATACTCAACAGAGCTTTACAAGAAACTCACGTACCTAATGACATTGATCCCACATGGTTCCAAGCTTTAGTAGGACACCTGGCTTTATCTTACCAGCTACACTTCAGCCAAAATGACATGTCAAATATTGATGCCAATCACAACCGTCCCTTACACAGTGAAGTCCTAGTTGCCCATCATAAAATAAAAAAGGGTCCTAGTAGATAATGGTTCTTCCCTCAATCTGTGCACTCTGAAGTTTATAAAATAGGTAGGGTATACTCAAGCGGATTTGAGTAATCAAATCATCATGATCAAGGTTTATGATAATGCGAAAAGAAATTCTGAAAGGATTATTAGTCTTCCTATCCAAGTTGGACCTATAGTTCAGTACACTACCTATCATGTCCTGGATCTGGACTTACCATATAATCTCCTCCTCAGCCGCCCATGGCTCCACACCATGCAAGCCATCCCCTCCACGTACCATCAATGCCTAAAGTTCCCAAATAATGGACAAGAGATCACCATTTATGCCAACCCACAACCATTTGAATACTGCTGTGCTCTAGAAGCATCATTTCCCCATTTACATTATTGTCTTGGGGTCGAAATGGGGGCATCTCAGTCATCATCCTCCAATCCATCATCCACCATGACAACCACTCCATCTTCCACCACCAATCCTATAGTCACCAAAGTCCAGATCATTGACAAGGGGTGTGGTGAATATGAAATGCATACCGCTCTAAATGTGGTAACCATGCCATCGTCACCACACATGTACGACCAACCTTCGTAGGCTACACCAAAGGAAGACAAGACTATCACCTTTAGTGCAAAAAACATTCCCACTAAAACTTTCCGGTCTCCTAGGATAAAGACAGATGCAACAAAAGAGGATATTAGTCAGTGGGTATACTGTGAAGAACCCCAACCAAATCCTCCTCTAAAGGAATACTTTCAGGAAGTATACCCTTGTTTAGCTAAGTTCCCATAAAAGCATAACTACCAAGGCAAGGGCCTAGGTAAGGAAGAATAGGGATGGTTGCACCTATTGATGTATCAAAGTTGCCGTGGAATATAGGCCTCATTTATGACAAAAAGTAGAAAGGCCCTGCAAGATCATCTAACACCTCCAATAGTGTTACTGTGGACAATGGTCCCTTGGAAGACATACTCGAGGAAGAATCCATCATACGTGCATACAATGATGTTGATCACAAGGACCTGTCATCCATGTTTGACTGTTTATCCATCTTTACCATCAGCCTTTCTCTTCGCCATCCCGAACTCATTGATTGCGACCTACATGATAGCACACCTGCCAATGTCTCCCTAGATACATATGTCAACCTCATGGGATTGGGGGAAGATGAACACTCCAGTCAAAAAAATAAAAACAAGAAAAATAAAAAATGATCATCTAGTGAAAACCTCCCTGAGGCACTTCTTGACCTAGAAAAAGTAAAAATAAATGATGCATCTGATAGTGAAAACCTCGAAGAGGCGCTGGAGGATGAAGACATTCATCTACCCCTTGTGGGAACTCACTTATCCACATGGTCATCCATCCTAATTGAAGAAAATCAAGAAGTTAATTTGGGTACTACAGAAAACCCTAAGATCACCTATGTAGCAAAATCTCTATCAGAGCGAGAATATTCAGTCGTTGTTCAGCTACTCCAAAATGGTATCATTAAATTTTCTTGGTTATACTCAGACATGCCAGGCTTAGACCCTGATTTAGTAGTTCATCATCTGGATGTTTGCCCGGATGCCAAGCCTGTCAAACAGAAGCTCCGAAAAATGCATCCATAGGTAGCATTATTAGTCAAGAAGGAATTGAAGAAATTACTGGATGCCGATTTTATTAGACCCATTGACTATTTTGATTAGATCTCCAACGTAGTTCCTGTTGCCAAACCAAACAGAGACATTCGGATTTGCACAGACTTTCAGGATCTTAACAAAGCCTATCCGAAAGATGACTTCCCACTGCCCAATATTGACATGTTAGTCAACCTTACTGCAAGACATGAGATGTTGTCCCTTATGGATGGCTTCTCTGGTTACAATTAGATCCGAATTGCACCTAAAGACCAACACAAGACTGCTTTTACAAGACCTTGGGGTACTTTTTGCTACAATGTTATGCCCTTTGGTGTTAAGAATGCGGGGGCAACATATCAGAGAGCAATGACTGTCATCTTCCATGACCTCATCCATATTATCATGGAAGATTATGTTGACGACTTGCTAGGGAAATCCTGAACCAGAGCAGAGCACCTTGCCATCCTGAAAAAGATCTTCGAGCGGTTAGAACAATACAAGTTAAGACTAAATCCAAAAAAATGTGTCTTTGGTGTTACATCAGGGAAATTGTTGGGTTCAATAGTCTCCTGAAGAGGCATTGAGGTTGATCCCGCCAAGGTGAAAGCTATTATGGATATGCCTCCCCTGCACAATCTAAAACAATTAAGAAGTCTCTAACGAAAGCTACAATCCATCTGTAGGTTCATAGCCCAACTTGCAAATAAGTGTTAGTCATTCACCCATCTTCTAAAAAAAGACTCCACCTTTAGATGGAACCCATAGTGTTAGATAGGTTTTGATAAGATCAAGGAATACTTGGTTCATCCATCGATCTTGATGCCACCTATCCCAGGGAAACCCCTCTTGCTTTACATCTCTACCACTTTAGTCACATTAGGGGCATTATTGGCACAACATGATGAGTCCTCAAAAGAAAGAGCAATCTACTACATCAACCAAACACTGGTTGGCTATGAATTAATTTATTCACCCATGGAGAAAGCCTTCCTTACAATGGTCTTTAGTACACAAAAAAATTGACATTCCATGCTCAACCATCTGGTCAAATTAATAGCAAAAATTGATCCACTAAAGTATCTGTTATCCATAACCACTTTAACTGGTCGCATGGCTAAGTGGGTCATTCTCCTAAGTGAATTTGACATAGAGTACATGGATCACAAATCCATAAAGGGAAAAGTCATAGCTGATCAGTTGGATGAGGCACCCTAGTGGACAATTACCCTCTAGTCACTGAGTTTCCAAATGAAAAAGTTTTCACAGAAGCACCTGCTTGGACATTGTATTTTGATGGCTCATATACTCATAATATATTAGGCACAAGAATTCTATTTGTTACCCCTTAAGGTGACTACATCCCAAAATCATTCAGGATAGCATTCTCGTTTACCAACAACATAGTTGAGTACGGAGCCCTCCTCACGGGTCTCCGAATTGCAAAGCAGTGGCACATAACTCACTTGAGAGTCTTTGGTGATTCATTGTTGATCATTAAGCAAGTTAATGATGAAATCTTAACAAAAGATGACAAACTATTACCCTACAAACACATGGTGGATGACTTCAAGAAATATTTCACCTTCATAAAATTTGACCAAATTCCTAGGGTGCAGAACAAAGCAGCTGATGCTATGGCTACTATTGGCTCGTTGATTGACATGCCTAAAGATCAAACAAAATGTGAGTTCCTTGTGGAACAAATTTTAATCCTGGCATATGATATCCCTAAGACTGACATGGTGTGTGACATTGTAGGTTCCACTTCCCCATGGTACTAAGACATATATACTTATCTGCATGATAATATTTTACCCCTAGACCTCACACAAAACCAACAAAAATCCTTTATTCAACATTCAGCCCGATACATTATCATCAGTGATACACTTTATCATCGCGGGTATGATGGAACCCTCCTTAGGTGTCTGCATGAGACTGAAGCCCATACTGCACTAATGGAGGTACATAGTGGTGTTTGTGGGGCCCATTCAAATGGTATGGCCTTGGCCAAAATAATTCTTCGAGTTGGATATTATTGGCCTACATTAGAGCATGATGCTTGTGAGTTCATGAAGAAATGCCTTCCCTGCCAGCAACATGCAGATTTGATTCATGCTTTAGCATAGGACCTTTAGCCTCTCCTAGCACCGTGGCCCTTCTCTCAATGGGGTTTCAAATTGATTGGTAAGATTTACCCACCATCTTCCAATGGCCATACATTCATAATTACTACCATTGAATACTTCACCAAATGGGTGGAAGCAATGCCACTCTCACAAATCACTGGTACTCGAATTTCAAAATTCATCCTTTACCATAGTCTTTGCAAAAATGGTATTCCATCCACCATCCTCTTCGATAATGGAAAACCTTTTAAAAGCCAAGTCATGAAACACCTCTATGACACCTTTTATATCCAACATCATTGGTCAATGCCTTATTACCCCCAGGGTAATGGTCAGGAAAAAGCAACCAACAAGACCCTTATCTGCATCCTCAAAAAGGTTTTCAATAACATTGGTCAAGATTGGCACCTCCATATTCATCCTGCTCTTTGGGCATATCGCACCTCCATTCGTACCCCTATAGGCACCACTCCCTATTCTTTATTATCCATCATTGGTCTCAACAGGGTGCATCCTTCCTAATAGACCACATCATCACCCATCCATCCTCGTGATCCTATGGCAAAGGACATTTAACTTTGATTATGATCTTTTCATACTTTTGGCTTTGGTTTATTGTTTGAGCTCCCTATTCTCACTTATCAAAACCGCTGTGATCCATCATATTATGGTGGGTTTTGATGAGTTAACAAAAGGGCATCTCTTGATTGTTTATTGTTGCTGTCTACTGGGTTGTTCCCATGTAGTACCCACCAGGATCCCTGGATCCTGTGTTACGTTGGGAACATCCCTTTGTGCTTGTGGTTATTTCAATACCTGGCCTGACCAAGGTCCTCATGACTTTGGGGTGTTGGGATGACCTTGTTTGTTGTGTTTGTTTCATGCATTTGATGCCCATTCACCTTGGTCTCATATATCATGGTATTTGGTATCTTATGCTATAGCAAAAACCAATGCTTTGAAGATAGAAAATTGCATTCATAACTGCATTTCATTTCATTGCATGCACCCTTCATTTAGCCTTGTTCATAGCCCATGACTCATGATTTAGGTTGTCCAAACTTTGATTCTTTCTCCCCTTGGTTTTCCTCTCAGGGTACTAATGGTTCTTGACAGGTGCAGTATCACACCTACGTTCCCCTATTGTCTACCCGCATTCCCATGCAAGTCCTCATTGACATTTAGGTTTGCATTATATGAATTCATGTTTCATTCATATTGAATGATACATTGTAAATACAACATATTTTATCTTTCATAGACTGATTAGATTATGCATCTTAGTTTCATTTAACCCATACATGTCCATATTAACATTTACATAATACATGCATGGCCACCTACAAAACATATTGTTAGATCCATCCTAATTACATTTCATACCAAATATTCATCTCATCCTACATTAAACATTAATACATGCATGATCACATCATCCACATAAGCATAAATTCCACATAAAATAAATCATCCATCCACATAAGCACAAAATATCATATACACGTGCATACATAAAATAAATCATCCATCCACATAAGCATAAAATATAATATACAATGAACCTCTCATCATAATGTCTCAAACATAATCAAATATACATCCATCATGTATATCATCAAATAAGGTACAAAATCCAGAGATGTAGATCACATCTGATCTTTGCTAACATGTACTAAACCTCCATCCTGCACCTATTAAAAAATTGGTATTATGTCATCTGCTCTCTGATTTCTCTATTGTGAGCTGCCCACATCTGATCTATGAGGAGAGTTAGGCACTGACCCTCTATACGTAGGGGTCTCTTGGTACTCACGGGTGGGAGTCCCCTAGTACTCATGGGTGGGAGTCCCTTGGTAGCCACTGTAAGGAGATGGAGTCCGCCGATAGTCGCTATACCCCCTGGTATGTGTCCCTAATGACTGGGATGATGCTGACATCTGAGGTACCTATCTGATGTAGCATGCTATGCGCTACACCAGATCTGGAACTGCTTGCTCATAAGCACACCTCCAATAGGCCACCTCCTACATGTAGTCATCCCTCTACGTAGCCTGATACCTAGCAACATTCCGCTCATGCCTGTACTTGTCTCGATCCCTACTAATGGCCCTTCGCTCCTGCCCCTAGGCCTCTTGTGCTAATATCAACTATTGTACTTGCTTTGTAGCCCTGTCCCTCTTAGCCTCTGTAGCCTGTAACTGTGTCTAAAATTTTTGTATCTCTGCCCCTGGCTCCCCCTCCTCGACTTGCACCGCCTGCAGTTGAGCCTATGCTGTGTCCTGCTTGTTAGCTCTCAAAAATGTAGGCAAGATGCCTCAAGAGGCTGCCAATATCTTGATATGTTTCAGGGTAATAGACAAGGTCAAGTGAACTCAACCTTCTACTCTTTAGGTGCTACTAAACCTAGACGGGTGTACCTTTTTGAATGAAGCAAACTTTATGTACTTATGATTATCTTTCATTCAGTGATTTTTCCACAATGGAAGATGGAAGTGAACAAATGAAATCAAACTTGATAGCAATAGCAATCTTCTGATCTAAATCCTAAAATGCTTAATTAACGGATATAAAGAAACTGAATAAGTTCAAAATGATGAAGTGCAGAGACCAATGCCTTATTGGGTATGCGGAGTTAAAATGAAATCAAGATGAACAACACCTCTTTGGAGAAAACTCAAATTATCTGGCATATATTCTGTTTACAACTTGTATAAACATGCAATACTGTAACTACTAAGCTCTACTTTAATAATCCAGATGAAACTCTCTGATTACTGTGATAAACTAAAAGGATTTAATCTTTTCTTGAAAGAACCAATTGATTAATCACACAGATACAACAAATGTGCATTGATAAACTGAACATAAACTTGTTATGTCAATTTAAACAACCAGAAAGCATCAATCTTGGAGACAACTTAGTAGCATTTTTTCATTGAATTCAATAGATAATTGACATCAGAAATGTGCAGCAACATCAATTGACTTTCATAAATACCTCCATTTTGAAAACATGCACCATAGTCTCTGATCTAATAAATTTATTGTACCGTGTCCATCTAATTTGCCTACTATATATCAAATAACTAATAGCTGATTGATATTTTACAATTACAAAATGCCTATTTATACACTAGCATGAGAAAAATTAATCATATTGAGATCCCATGTCGGCCTTCCACAGAATTCGGGCTCCTTTCATGATGGCCTGCAATGGTATTTTAGCAATTTACATGTCGGCCACAGTATTTGAATTCTTATTAATCGACACTAGAACAATCACCAAGACAGATCGCAGTCATGCCGAAGGCAATTCAATTGTTAATCACTCTGTGGTGTTATTCGCCTTCACCGTGACTTGTCTGAGTCGAGGAAACATCATACATATTACATTATGTTTCAACGAGAGCCCTCACGATCAAACTGTATGTCGCTATAACATATTGCTTGTTACATCGAAGACAAGAAGCATCCGCATGTTCCCTTTGTGTTTCGCTGTAGCTCTGTGATATTGGGGAGACCTCTCGTAGAACACCCCAAGTGTTACCGATATGCAGTTATTTACGTGCTTTCCATTTGCTGAGACATAGGGATATCTCTCACCGATGTGTTCTTTTTGCTTCGTTCACCGTCACTGTGACTTTATGATATCAGAGAGACCTCACGTAGACCACATCATGTTTCACCGAAAGCCCTTTATTCATCTTGTGTGTTGCTATGACCTTCAACTGTCAGGGAGACATCATATAGAATTCTCCTTGCTATACCGAGAGCCCCGAGCTCACACCTGTTCGCCAAGACAAAATTACCTTTATACCGACGGAGTCCATATGTATACTATCGGCGAGACCGGAGGTCACTCGCCGAGACCTTATATCGATGACCATACCTCCTACCGAGATGCATCCTCCCATCACTAGTCAATGTGACAATGTAAATTCGCTATGACTAAACTTCGATGCACATGGGTCTTCCCGAAATCATATTGACGAATACCCTACGTCGGCAAGACCTAGTGATTTCGCCAAGACGCCATGCTGATGAAGGATCTCACCCCGATAAAACTTTGATGAAAACCACGTTGACAAGACCCAACGAAGTCGTTGAGACATCATCCCGCATATCAAAACTCACACCGATAAGCTCCTCAATTGCTAGTCAGGGAGACATATTGAATTCGATGAAACATCATCCCGATGACATAACCCCTACCGATTTGAAATATCCTTTGTCGCCGAAACCGCGTGAAAGTCCTGCCGATAACTGCTAGCATGAAAACTTCAATAGCTGTGACACAAAAAACGTCTTGCCCATAGGCAACATAGACGTTTACAAGCAGAAGAATGAATCGGGAAGACCCCAATATTGTCACGCCAATATGCCTGCAGCAAACATACATTAGCAAAAATGTGTTGTGGGTTGGGGAGACCTTGGTCTCCTCATTCCGATATGAACCCTAATGTGAAAATGTAGACCCGATAGATTAATGGGATAAATATAGGCAAAATGCAAACAAAATGTCACGATGGAAGGCCCCTGTGCTTATGATGAGGACTCATATGGAAACTCAGGGGGATAAAAAATATGTAAAATCATTAGATTTTTACAGTTCTAACACTGCTCACTCTGCAACATCTGCATCTACACCTCTGCGACATCCCTCTCCCTATGCACGACCTATGCTCGAGCCACCGCTACATCTCACTCTCTCCGAAGAGCTAATACTTGTGACACCGCCGCATCCCTCTCTCTCTGAAGAGACTGAACCTGTGCCTCTACCACCTGCCTCTCACTCTATAACACCTAAGCACATGCTTGAGCCACATCCCTATCTATCTCTGTGACCTATACCTGTGCTTGTGCCATGTCTCTCTCTTTCTACAACACACATATCTGCACCTTCATCTCCTCCTCTCTCCACTGCATCAATCCCATATCTCCAACTGTCTGCTCTAAATAGTACACTATGTCCCTGAGCTCATCCTGCTCCCAATACAAATTCGCTCTCTCCAATCTGCTGCATCCCCCTCTTTATGCTCCTTGGCCACCTCTGCTCACAACCTCTCTACCTCTTCCTGCAGGTCGACCACCTCATCTCATGCTTCATCCCTCTCTCTTTGCAACCTCCTCTCCACCTCTGTCACCATCGTGGCCAGATCTGAGTAGTCCCTCTCGCTCTGAGAAAATCTTGCTTGTAGCCCACTCATCTCTGCCTCTAATATGCCCTAATCGGCCTCTGACTATCGTAACCATTGCTCATTGAGTCACAGCCTCTCCAAGGCCCCTCACAGTACCTCTACTGGATCCTCTCCTCTGGGTGGCGCTATCGATAGTGGCGGGATGCCATGTACCTCCATATCAATATCCATCTCTTGTGGCTCATACCCCTCACTCTCTGCTGACGCCTCCACCTCATCCACATCAATCACCACGGTGGCTCCCCTCCTCCTCCCCCCGTCATCCTCTCCTACTCTCCACTGGTCTTAGCCTCCTCCTGTCTCTACTACTGCTACCCTCCAGTGGCTCCATGTGCCTCTTGTCTCTCTTGCAACCACCCTCCTGTGGCTACCCGAGCCTCCTGTCTCCTCTCCCTCTAGGCCTCCAGTCCCCTATCTTGCTGTGTTGTAGCCCTGGCCTCCTCCCTGAGCTCTTTGTTGTCGTCTCCTCCTCCTGCCTACCCTCACTAGCTCCTCGGCTGCTCTAGCTGCCTCCTGTCCTCCTCTCTTCTGGCCTCCTCTCCGCTGTCCCTGTGGAATCTATCTCTCTCTCTGCCCTTAGTCGTCTCTCATCCTTTGACTTGAAACCTAGTGCCCCCTTAGTAGGCACCACTGGTATAATTCATGGAGGTGGATGTCATTGAAGCCCTACATCTCTCTGCCCCTCCCTCTTGCCTGGGTATGACACAAATCACAATGTCTCCAACTCCTCCCTCACCACCGTTAGATCCAAATCATCCCCCCATGGCCACTCTCATGTCAATCGTGCATAATGTCACTCACCCTACGGGAATATCCTGCCTCACTCCAAATTGTTTCGTCACCCGATCTGGCCTGTGCAACTCCACTATGCATGGACCCCTCCCGATAATATAACATCGGGTGTAGAAGTAGTCCATATATATCTCCTCATCCTCCCTCCAGTCCCTGAATCATTGTAGCATATACAAATTCCATACTATCATCTCAACCCGCAACTCATCAAATTGTCTCCTCCAGACATCCACATCTCCAACCTCCCGATATCGCAGTATCGCTCTTGCCTCTGTCCCCCATACCTAGGCATTGCTGCTCTGTCGTCCTACTCTCCTACTCTCAACACAACTGGCGTGGTCACCCTGATATGCTCCTAGGCCCACACCTATAGCAGTGTGACGTGTGTCACACTCAACACCTCTCGATAGCATACCACTTGCATATCCTTGTACAACTGCACTAATATACAGGTCCCCCATGCAAACTGACCCTCTCGACCCTCGATGTTGTGACAAATCACCTCAACAAACCTGAGGTGCAGTAATTGACCACTTCGATCTGGCAGTAATATCCCACTAATCAGCCCTGCTAGGTATAGCGACAATGCTGGTACCCTGTAGGACAAACATCTGTCCACGTCTAAATGCTGCCGCTGAATCGGTAGCTTGTCATCACCAAACACAATCTGTACGGACTTGTCTAGTGCCTCATCCTCTACTTGACACTCATTAATCGGGAGCCCTGCTATGGAGAGCCTCAGAATCCTCCATACGTCCTCTAGAGTCACCGTCATCTCCCCTGTCGGTAGATGAAATGTCGACATGGCTGAGTCCCAACGCTCTATCAATGTTGTCAACATGGCCCTATGGGCCTTAATCATCAGATATGATAGCATGTGCAATAGTCCTACCTCTGCTAGTGCCTAACGATCTATGCCCATCATAGCTGCTCTACATCTCTACAGTATCTCAAACTGCCTCTCCCGCGTCTGCAAGCTATCAAAATTTTGCATCCATGACATGCCCACTATGTCAATTTTTTCCTCTCATTTTCTCTATATCCTTTTCTTTCCCTCTTCCCCAGGTCCCGGGATCCCCTTCCCTATCCTTTTTTTGTTCCTCTCTTTTCCCTCTTTCCCCTTTATCGGTACTACCCCATCTATGGGCAGACCTGCCCCAGCCATGGATGGACCCACCCTCGGGTGTGGGCGGACCCACCTAGGCCCCTGGGCAATCTCGTGGGTGGACCCGCCCCAACTCGGGCATACCCACTCGGGCTCCTAGGCGAACCCGCTTGGACTCACCTGGGCTCCCGAGCGAGCCCGTGGCCTGTGCGCACAGGTGGACTTGCCCGGGCGCAGGCGGACTCGGGAGAGCCTGCGGACTGCGCGTGACGGACTTTCCCGGGCATGGGCAGACCCTCCGCTGTGCATGGGCAGACCCACCCCCGTGCATGGGCGGACCCGCCTGGGCACAGGCGGACATGCCCCTGTGCGCGGGTAGACCCACCAGGGCATGGGCAAACCCACCCCCTTGCACGAGTGGACTCGCCTGGACACGGGTGAACCCACCCCTCCATGAGACCCGGCACTGAACCTACCCTCTTCCCATGACCTCGCCCTCTTTCAGGGCGTACCCGCCTCCCTTCTCAGCTTAACTCTTTTTTTTCCCTCCTTGACCAAAAAACAAAAATCCTAGTTTTTCCTCATACCCATTTTTCTACCCTCCCCCCAACAAAACCCATATTTTCAAATTTTCTAAAACTAAAACAAAATGGAAAAAATCACAAAGTTGGGTTTGGGGCTAACCTAGTGTGGAATGATGGACTCGTTGAAGAACTGCTGCACCTTGTCCCCCCGGTGGATAATGTCACTATCGTAGTTTGACATCATGCACTTTGGCCCTCTCCCTCTCTTCTCCTCCCTCTCTTCCTCAACTGACAACTATTCAAATAAGGAGAGGTAATTCCTACAATTATCTTATATAACATTTTTCCCCCCTTTTTACCTTTTTTAAATGAAGATAATTTTTTCTCTTTATTTAACAAAATCTTCCTCCAACTAATTCATTCACCCTCTATCTTCCTGGGGCCGCCATTTGCAAACTGTGTACCCATTTGATTCCGTTCAAACACCACTCTTCTCAGTTTTTCGTGCTCTTTCCAATGACATATACCACTCATGTGATCAGGAGTAAACAATGTCCCAAAAATGAGCAACAACACAAAACATGCAAGAAACCACCTAAACACCTAACACCTCAAGATTGGGCTAAAAGTTAAACTTAACAAAACAAATAGAACGATAATACCTTGTTATGCTGCTCCTTTGGTTTGCCCTTTGATTATTGACGTGATATATGCTCCTCTTGATGGCAAAAGATGTATGAATGAGATGCAATATGGATGGAAAATAGATGAGAATGTTAAGTTGTATGTAAGGAAATGGGAATTCTAACTAAGTATGGCTCAAATGTAAATTTTGCAAGAGTTTGGTTAGCACAATGATCTCTCCCCAAATGAGAGAAAAGAGGGGGTATTTATAGAGGAAGCTGAATTCTCTAGAGAATTCAACGGTTGAGATTCATCCAACAAGGTCAAGATGTAGGGCTATGGTGAGTTGAGGACTCACAAGCCCTCACATCCTGACATGTGGAATGTGAAATGGTTTAGGGATGGTGATGTGTAAATGAGGTGGAAGGAGGGTACATGAGGTGGAAGAAGGACAAGTACTTTGCAAGTACCTTGGGGAATGAGAAGATTTTTCCTCAAAAAAAAACTTCTTGTCCCCAAGTGGGAATGAAAGTGACTTTTGAGGAGTTTTAGAATTCCTCAAAAATCTCCATGGGAAAAGGGAAAGTAGTTGGAGAAATAAATGTGAATTAAAAATTCACATACTTGCAAGAATCTCATGGACAAGACAAGGTTCCAAAAAGGGAAGTCTTTGTCCATATGTGACTTGATGTGACAAGTCAAAATATTCTAGAAGATGCATGGGAAGAGCAGATTCTAGGAGGAATAAATGTGAATTTAAAATTCACATGGGAAAGAGGGTGAATACCAAAAAAGGCAAATGAAAAGGTTGACTAAAAAGGCATGTTAAATGTGGCTAATGACCTTGATTAAGGTTGTGCAAACACATGATTAAGATAATTAATTAACAATTAGAAGCAAGTGGCAAATGTTGGAGAATGTGACACATCTTAACCATTAATTAATTAATTATGATTAGAAGAGGGTTAGATAGCTAAGAGGAATTAGAGACCAACTTGCAAAAGTTGGAGGATGTGACAATGAGAGAGAAAGTGAAGAATTAAAAATTAATTTAAATTCCAAGAGGTTACATGACTAAATTAAATAAAGTGGTATTTTTATTTAATTTAGAGAGGAAAGAAGGTAAAAGTATTTAATTATTGTTGGGTGAAAATTATGTAATCAGCTTTTCGATAGATTACACAACTTGGACTTCAACCACAGCTATGTGAGATATGAATCTCTCCTCTCGGAAAGGGGAGGTGCCCTTCTTACTGCTAACAAAAGCAATGGTAAAACAAACAAGTAATTACAAAATGTACACAAAACTTACGAAGTGGGGGGGGTGTGTTACATTCATCCTTCTCTCTTTTTTCAGAGAAGATGTTTACAATGCTTCACTGTTGGAAGCTCACAATTCTTAATAACTTGAAACGATCAACTAGCAGTAATACCAATACCTCTATCTTGTCAAAGCAAAGCGTAGAGATACCAGAAGTAATTAACAATAAACAAATAAAGTAAAAGGGAAAGCTCACGAAGGCACAAAGTCCTTCCGTAGCTTTTTCAATGTTGGATCTGTGGAAATGTATCATTTGTCACTTTAAAAGCACAAAGTCTTCTTAAACGCAACAATTCCTCGAACATCATGAACAATTACAAGCGCAAAGTCTTGTAGATTATCCAACCAAATTATCAAAGAGCATGAACAATTACAAGCACAAAGTCTTGTAGATTATTCAACAATAGTATCCAAGAGCATGAATAATTACAAGCACAAAGTCTTGTAGATTATCCAACCGAAAGATAAACAAAAACACAAATGCAAATCTAAATAATAGATGCAACACAAAGTTTACATAAATTACTTAGAGTCCTTTAGATTTCATCACCTAATTGCCACCAATGAGATCAATTCATAAAAGTATCGAATCCAACGCAAAGTTTGGTTTGCAATCCTCTTCTTTATTGATCAGATTTCATTCACAAAGCATGAACGCAAAGTTTCACAAATTTTTCTTCAAAAAGGGTAGCACTTTGTTGCAAAATACTAAAGGATGCATTTACAATAGAAATCCCTCACATTATATAGAAAGAGGGATGAGCAAAATTAGGAAACTGATTGAGGAAATTAAGGAAAGTTGGGTGAGCGATTTTAGATCTCACCTAACTTTGACCAAAGTCAAAGTGTAATTTGTTTTCAAAATATTGCATCTTTGAGCTTGGTGTAATTACAATTTACAAAAAGACATTCGAAAATGTCAAGAAATATTTACGAGATGCATAAAGGGATGCACCAGAAATGTCTAACACTGGAGAATAGGGGGCTGCTTCATATTTCTCTGCTTTGGGCGCGCAAGTCTCCATATTTCCTCCTAGTCTCCTGCATGAACTTCTCATCTGGACCAACGGTGTAATCCACAATGGTGTGAATTCTCGTGATCGATCTCATGGCAGATGAGTGAACCTTCTTGCACCTGTCAAGATGCGTTTTTAGGTTATCCAATGTGAGCCTTGTATCACAAATGACGTCCAGTGAAGCTTCTGAAAAGTCTGAACTGTCAATCAATTTCATGATGGCTTCCTTGTAGATCTAATATATTTCTGTGGCCGTCAGGAAGATACGATTCTCTTCAAGAAGTTGACTAGGCAACTCTTTGATACCCTTCTCAAGAATAGCATGATGCCCTTTGACATCTTCCTGTACTTGGTGGAGATCCTCTGTAAGAGATTGAATTACTTGAATTCTATGTTTCAATGATTCTCTTACCTCAACAAACTTTTCTTTGTCAGGAATTACCCCAACCTCCATCAACTTACTGAGCTTTACCTGTTTCATCTCCGACCATGAAAATAGGCATTTTTCCATGTCTCTGCGCTCCTGGGAAAGTACACTTTTTTCTTTATCAAGCTCTATGGTGAGCTTGGCCAATAAGGTAGTTTTCTCGTCCACAACAATTATAATCTGAGATCTGTGTTCAACGATCTTTTCAACAAAATCATACAACACTCTGCCTTTGGAGGTGAACTTTTCAGCTTTCTTGACAGCTAGGTCTTCAATACTTACCACTGTCAGTGGTTGTGCATTACTTGGAGAACCTGCAAGTCTCTTTACAACAATGGGATAATGCTCTACCCTCTGCTTGTACATATTGCGAGCTTGCTCTACTTTATCTAGCCTTCTAGCCAAGATATCCAAAGTGACTTGTGCATCGGCTTTTGCACTTTCATTGGTAACCTTGCCAAGCTGGACCTTTGTCACCGTGTAGTCTTCCAATATGACATCACCTTCTTCATGCAGTGGTATGCCAATCTCTGCATACTTGTGGCCAGATTTATCAAAATTCAGCCTTGAGTATACTTTTGCCTTTTTCTTCCCTTTAGCCTTTGGAAGAACTATCTCCTTGAGGTCGAGCTCCTCCGGAGAAATCATTTGCTTTTTATGCTTCGACACTTGAGATATTAGCCAAGGGGGAAGAAAAGAAGTGTGAACTTCTAGATTTACTTTCAATTCAGCCATCATTGCTACTTCTGAATTTATTGTCACATCTAAAGTTACCATGGGTATCGTGACAATAGGAGAAGTGTCTATCATCATTGCTCCTGTAGTTGGCACATTGAGCTGATCATGCATTGACTCATTCATGAAACGATTGAATTCATTTTCAGAAGTGATATCATACATTGGCGAAGACAGGCTAGGAATAGACGATGGAGGGCTCAACAGTATATCAACCGTATGGATGCTTGTCATTGAGGGAGTATCAAGCGAGGTTGATGCTGCAGGGATAATGGATATCTTGACTGTAGGAATGCTTGTGGTAGGAATAGGTGACAAGGGAACATGAGGTGGAGGAGTTCTTGAATTTGGAGGGGTATGAGGAACATTGGAAGTCACAGGCAATGACGTTCTGGGAATTTCCTCAACTACATTCTCAGGAGAAGTAGTTCTTTCTTGATCATGCCCGAGTTCCTATTGATCACCCTCTTGTCTCTCCGATTCTGGTTCACCTTCAAAATCACCTTTAGATCCTTCTTCAGAATCTTCTTCAGACTCTTGCCCTCTTTCAGAAACCTCTTCTACATCGGAGTCTACTTCTTCTGAATTTTCATCTTCAGCGGATTGATCACTTGAAGTTTCTTCTTCATCGGAATCTACCTCCTCTGGAATAGACTTTTTACCCTTAGAGCGGGATGGATTAGATTCCGTGATTTCTATATCTAGGATGGGCTGGGTATCTTTCTTGCCAACAGTAAACTTGATCCTAGGACCTCTTCGTGAAGAAGTGGGAATAGACGTTGATTTATTTTTGTTGCGGAGTTCTTGCTGTTGACGAGCTTCTACTTTGGATTCCTCTCCTTACGAGTCTGTTCTGAAACTATTCATTTCATAACCATGTTTATGTAACCATTCTGTAGTGCTGGCTAGGATTGGCCTCAACCTCTCTCTCATGTTGGTAACTTCTTTCCTAGACCATTGAATTGCTGGCAGTGACCTTTTAGCAATTTCTTGCTCATCATAGACAACATTCATGATATCACCTCGATCTGTAAAATCCTCTGGTAGGTCAGCAATATCAAGATCTCTGATCTGTTGAACAGTCAACCTGCAATAGTCCATTTTGCGAATGGCTTCTTCATCTCTGTAATTAGCCCAGATGTCTTCAAAATGGTACTTGTGATGATGACCCTTTTTCTGTCTTTTTCTGACATCTCGGTAATCAAAATCAAACCTATACCTGTAGGTCTTGATTGTCATGATCTGCATTTCAACATAAACAGACTTAGCCTTTTGTGCAGTAGGGATAGTATATCGGCCAATGGTCAGTGGGAACTTGAATCCAAGCTTGTGGTTGCTTCTTCGTTCTTTTTGTACTAACATCAACTGTCTTCAAGTTTCCATGAGAACCCACTTATCCGAAGGATAACATGGTAGCATGTAGGGACAACAAGTGTAGCACCCTACTCTCAAATAAGTAAACATTGGGAATTGAAGAAATAGGAATCCAACTTTACTTACCACCTTATACGCCTCATCGGATACTCTCCTTTCAAGAGCTGGATCAAAATTGAAAAGCAAAGGCGCAAAGAAAGCATCTGTGACCCGCCTGAAGTGATGAAAGCTTTCCTTCAGCTCCAATTGATAGAAAAATTTGTACACAGGTACCATCATCTGATTCCCTATTGTAGATAGACCTGGGAATTGTCTCATTACAGCCGCCGCATACACCAGGTAAGAAGTCATATAGAACTTCAATGTAGAAGGAGCATTGATCAACTGCTCATGTATTTCATCACTGATCTGTTTGCCCCAGTCAATATGCACCTTGTGTCTTCTTATGATCCTAATGTATTCATACATCCAATCATGAAAAGTGGATGATTTCGGCAAGCCTTTCACTCTGCTTAAAAATGTGATCATATCTTTGACGTCATCCTTAAAATCACTTTGCAAGAGTTCTTTCGGCCATCTGGAAAAAGATGGTCTAGGCTTCTTTAACCATTGAGTGTTTATTAAGTGTTTAGCTTTATTGGGATCAGCGTCAAAGACCTCTTGTGCTTTTGATATAGAAATATCAATGTATTTCTCCATATGAGGAACCTTGAAAACAATGTCAAAGAAATCAGGGTCGAGTCTTAGAATCTCGTGCCCAGAAGAATCGATCACACTTCTACTTTCTCTGATGTAGTGAGACACCACCTAAAGAACAAACTCTGTATTATGTGCAACTGTAGGGAACATTGCCAGCAAATGAAGATTGCTGTGTACGATTGCTCTCATTGAATCAAGAAGAGGCTTCATCTCTGTTTGCTTCGCAAATTCAACCAAGTCCTGATGAACAACCTCTGTGTCTTTTATCTCTTCCACCTTGGAGGACACTACGGTCGGCGGATAGACACCTTGATATTTGTACTTCATTTTTCCTTTTGCTTTCGAAGAAGATGGAGGTTTACTGGCAGTCATCAGAAATAACTGAAACTTTGATCACTCTGACTTTGAAGTTTTTTGAAAAGAGACTGCAAGGTGCGGGGCCAGAACAAACATTAGTTGTTAGGAAACATGGGAATGCGTGAAATGAGAAACGATGATGGGAAATCATGGAGCAGATGATAAGGCACGCAAAATGATGCACAAAATGGAAGGAACAAGGTTCAAGAGTGAAATGGATAGGAATGAAGCTTAACTGGAAAAGATTGTAAAAAGTGTAAGGGCGCTAAAATTCAGCGCCCTTACATTTTGGCAATCTCACTTTTGATGTAGGGGCACTAAATTTTAGCGCCCTTGCATTTTTCAGAGTTAGAAAATATTGACATGTTCAATATGTCAAGGTGCTAAAATTTGGCGCTTCAACATCTTTAGCATATTTTGGTAAAACAGATGTAGAGGTGCATGAAAACGACACTTGGGGTTGGCAAGGTATTTGTTTCATGGAATCACAATTCAAGTTCGTCTCATCACCATTGTATAGGCATTCAAGAGCCAAAGAAACCCTCTTTCAAAAAAATAGATTTCTTCAATGCGCTTGTGTTAATACGTGATTTCAAGGGTGGCAAAGAAATAAGCCAATACAAAAAATGTTGGAGAGAAACATATTCACGCAAAGCTGAGATTGCAAATGAAACGTTAGGAAGAAGAAAGAAAGAGTGCACTTTCAAAACAAAATGTGAGGGTTCCATTGCGTGAGAGCAAACAAAAAAATGCGAATGGAGAAAAACGCGCATGACACACAAGCACTTTATGAAGAAGAAGCATGGAAAGGGCATGAGAAACAAAAACGCGAATGGAGAAGAAGACTACGCGTGTGGGGAAGAAAAACGCTTGAAGAGGACGAAGGTAAGATAAAAACGTCTCATGAAAATCTCCAAATATGTACAAAAATGAAAGAAGAATAGAGATAAAGCAAAGATAACGACTTACCAAAATGAAACGCGAAGAGTGCTGGAGAGGAATGTCGAAAATCTCAGAAAAAACGTGTTTGCAGTTTGAAGAAAACTCGCCCAGCATGAAGAGAGGAAGAACAAAAATCATAACAATGAAAATTGAAAATTAAAAAAGACTTTTAAGTGAAAGAGAAAATTGAAAACCTAACTCAAGTTGAGCAATAAATTTAGGCACGAAAAGTGGCACGATTGACGAAAAAATGCGAAAATCATGAAGAAACGCGCCAGGGCCAAAAAAAAAAGTTAAGTCTCAGGAAAAAGTGTAATGGCACTAAAATTTAGCGCTATTACATTGTTTTAGAAATTTCACTTTTATGCAAGGACGCTAAATTTTAGCGCCCCTGCACTTTTCATACTTAGCCAAATTTTGTCTTTAGAGCAGGAGTGCACTTTTTCAGTGCCACTGCATTTTTCGTAATTCGCTAAGTACGAACAGTGAGACTTCATGAAGGGGCTCGTTTCGAAGGTCTTTGCGAGACAAACAAAGGGGGATGCTTGAATTGACTATTTGAGGCTTTGAAACGCATTTTGAGGTAGCTTGAAAATCACTTCATTATGTGTACTTGAACTTCACGAATCCTAGGAAACATACAAGTTTCGTAGGGGGGTTATCCGTGGAACGAGTGCTGCTAGATTCCGTGATAACAACTGGCTTCTGCTGGGGATCTTCCTTTGGTTGTTCTTTGAAAAGAACGAAGGAAGAAGAATTCCAGAATTCAAGTGCCTTTATCCATCCATTGGGCTTAGAGTCAGGCGACGACGATGACAGAAACTAAAATGTAAAGACTCAAAAGGACTTAAAAATAAAAAGTATTTACATACCAATGCCAACTTCTTTACTGTGTAAAGTGCTTGAGATTTTTCCCACTGTGAGGAAGGGCAAATGGCGTTCCATCTCCGTATGCTAACAAGAAACTGTTTTCACCATGCAACTGATGTATTTGGAAAGGTCCTGTCCATAGTGAGTCAAATTTCCTGTGCATACCCTTTAGTTCTCTTCGTTTGTCCCACAGGAGAACGAGGTCACCAATTTGAAATTCTTGAGACTTAGATTTTTTGTCAAACAGCTTCTTCACTTGGTCCTGGTGTTCCGCGATGTGGTTAGCCACTTGAACCCGATTCTCTTCTAATTCAAAGAGATACATGATGCGCTTATCAACAGAATTGTCAAATGTCTCATCTTCAATGGCCTTAGCTAGCTTGAGGGCTGGTAATTCCAGGGTTATAGGAATCTTGGCATTCAACCCATACAAGAGTTGAAAAGGAGACATGCCGATTGCTTGCTTCAGAGTTATTTTGTCTGCCCACAAAGCGTCAAACAAAGCTTTGTGCCACAAACGTTGATTCTCGTCCACCAACTTGCGGATTATAATCACCATATTCTTGTTGCAAGATTCCGCCTAACCATTACCTTGCGGATAATAGTTGGAAGAATGTGACAAGGTTATACCATGTTCAAAACAAAACTCAGTAACCTCGTTTGATGAGAAGGAAAAAGCATTATCAGCAACAATCTTGTTCGGCACACCGAACCTGGAAATAATGCTTTCTTTTAAGAAACTACACACTACCTCTGAAGTAGCACGCTTGGTAGTTATCGCTTCCACCCATTTGGTGAAATAGTCAGTAGCACTTAAAACATAGATATGTCCAGCACTTGACGATGGATTAACTGCACCTATGAAATCAATGCCCCATTGCTTGAAAGGTTCATCAATCACAATAGGTTTTAATGGCAAAGATGCCAACCTAGGACGGCCGACAAACTGTTGGCACAATTCACACTTACGCACCCAAGAGTACGTGTCTTGAAAAAGTGTGGGCTAGTAGTACTTCACTCTCAAGATTTTGTGAGCGATTACTGGCGCTGAGAAATGTCCGCCACATGCCAAATCATGATAAGATTTCAGCAATTTTTTCTGTTGTTCCTTATCAACACATTTGAGAAACGTCCCGTCTATTGCACGCTTATACAAGCCATTATCCCATAAGACAAAATTAGCTAATTTCAGCTTGATGGTTCTTTTTTCCTTTGGAGTCAAGTGATTGGGGCATTCTCTGTATGTCAGGAAGTGAGTGATGTTGGAATACCATTCATCAGTGGTGCTAAAAAATAGTACCATTGGAAGTGTACTGGGATCAACCTCTTCTTCGTCTGAGACTTCTTCATCCTCTGAAATTTCTTCACCTGGACTATTTTCTGTAATAAGCTGACAAAGGCCACATCCATGTATCAACTTAGTGGGTTTAATCTCCAGATCATATTCCTGAATCTTGGCAATCCAATTGACTCTTTTTGTTCCGAATTCCTATTGTGTTAGGATAGACTTAACAGTCAAATCTGGGACGAGAACTTTCACATGACTACTCAGAATGTAGAACCGGAAATGCTTGACGGATTTTACAACTGTGAAAGCATGCTTCTCCATTTGAGAATATTTCAATTCATAATTCTTCAAGGGACAGCTCATGAATGCAATGGGGGATTCAAAACCTTCATCATTTTCCTGTACCAGAATTGCTGAAAGTGTATGCTCGGAAGCATAACTGTACATAATAAAATCTTTGGCGTAATTAGGGAAAACCAACACAGGCGCATGAGCAATGGCCTCCTTGATGTCATTGAACGCTGCTTTGCCTTCTATCGTCCAATGAAATGTGGCGTTACCCTTCATCATATTCACAATATGGCGGGTCTTTTTAGCAAAGTCTGGAAGAAACCTCCTTAAGAAGTTTACTTTGCCGAAGAAAGAATGAACAACTTTCTTGCTTGACGGCAAAGCGAGAGATTTAATTCCATTGACTCTTTCCAAGTCAATCTTGATTCCTTTAGCAGATACAATGTGACCAAGAAGTTTACCTTCTGTCACCCCAAAAGTTGAATTTTTGGGGTTTAGGGAAATACCGTGCTAACGACATCTCTCAAGAGTCTGCCTCAAGTGGTAGAAATGCTCATGACGTTGCTTAGAGAAAACTATGAGATCATCAAGATACACCACAATGAACTTGCCCATCACGTCGTGGAAAGCGAAATCCATGGCACGTTGGAATGTAGCGCTAGCGTTGATCAAACCAAACGGCATCCTGTGATACGCAAAGGTTCCCCATGGCGTTGTGAAAGCGGTTTTGTGTTGATCGCTTGAATTAACTTCAATTTGATTATAACCAGAGAATCCGTCTAGCATGGAGAGCATCTCGGATCCAGTTACATTTTGTAGAACTTGATCCATCACTGGAAGTGGGTAATTGTCTTTGAGAGACAATTGATTTAGATTTCTGAAATCTACACAAATGCGGATTTCACCGTTCTTATGAACGAGGATGATATTGGCTATCCATGTTGAATGATGGATAGGGAATATTATCTGTGCATTCAACATTTTTTGAACTTCCGCCAAAATTGTTCTAGAGATCTTAGGATTGTACTGCCTCTGCTTTTGTTTGTAAGGCAAAGCTCCAACCTTGAGAGGAATATCATGTTGCACTTCTTTGGGCCGAAATGATTTTAGATCCTCATATGAATATGCCAAGACATCGATATACTCCTGTAGTAGTTGAACAAACTGTCTTCTTTCTTCAGCCGTGCAACATTTGCCAATGTTCACCATCTTAGGGTTGGCTTCAGTTCCTAAATTAATCTGTTCTGCTTCATCAGATGATTCAGAATCTGAGAGTTGCTTCTTCACGTGGCGATCATGCTTGTCAAAAAGATTTTCCAAGGATACCAATCCTTTAGGAATCTTATTCCCTTTTAGTTGCAAATATTCTTCACCCGTGACAGGATCTATGTTAGACACAGATTCTCGAGGCAGAGAATCGCTGCCTTCGAAATAAAACTCATCAAAATTCTTTGCTTTCTCAAGAAAGGCAATGATTTGATGATCGTCATTGAAAATCTGCCAATTCTCTGAATTGTCAGGGACACTTGGGCAGAAAACCAATTCTATGGTATAGGTAGAACCTTGAAAGTCTTTGTGTGGCACCAAGAGTGTAGCAGAGATTGCGAGGGAATCAGCTCTAGTATTGTATTCTCTGGGAACAACAGAGATATCAAAAGCTTCGAATTCCTCAACGGAATCCCATACTAGATTACGATAATGCCTAAGTCTATCATTCTTTGTTTGATAGAGATTTCTTACTTGACATACTATCAGCTCAGCATCGCCTTGCGCATGGAGATTTTTTATACCTTTCTTCAGTGTGACTTGCATTCCCAACAACAGGGCTTCATACTCGGTAGTGTTATTGGTGTTATCAAACTGCAACTTGAAGGAGAAAGGGAAAAACTTTCCCACTGGAAAAACAAAAACCATTCCTACTCCAGAGCTGGTTGAAGAGTAGCTACCATCAAATTCGAGCAACTAGACACCGTTGGGATCACCAATGCTAATAGTGTCGAAGTCCAAAACTTCATCATCTGACGAAGATTCATGGTCGGAGATAGACAAATCACCTGATGATGTCTCATTTGAAGTGGAAGAAACATCATCATTTTCCAATTCATTTTGAGTCAAGGATTCCCCTACCTCGTTTGTCTGTAGATAGTAAGTTCCCACGCCTGAGGATTCGAACAAAATCTGAGCTTTGGGGTCATCTGACTTGGCGACTGAAAACTTTGATTCTTTTTCAGGAATCAACTTTTGCATCACATCTTTTACTAGTATTCTTGCTTTGGACAGCCATACTTAGTTCTCCTCCAACATCTTTGCAGAAATTGCGTCCGAGGAGGATTCTATAGGAAGCTGGTACATCGGCCACGAGGACTGTCATTTTTATTTTCTTCTCTAGGTACACGACGAATGCATATTGCGCATCTTTGATTTGACCGATCAGTGGCACTTGTTTATTCTCCATGGAAAAACAACAGCTAAAAGTTTTGGTCATTTCAAGGCCTAAAGAAGTAGCTACCTTGGGAGGCATCACATTGTCAGATGCACCAGAGTCTATGACACATTTACTCAGCTTGAAACCATTTACGAGCAAGGAGATGAAAAATGGATCAATGCGTCCAGAAGCGGTGGGAGGATTAGATACAAGGTTACTCTGTGATATCTTGGGTTTAGGAGTAACTGGGATGTCAGGAGGAGTATCCTGGCTTGGGGAAATTCTTTTATCATTGATGAATTTGACAAGCCTGTCAAATTGGTCAGGGTTGGCTTTGAGGTATTCAGCCTCAGAAATTTGAACCTTGGTTTTCTTGGCATGGTCAATAATGTCGAAAGCCTAGAAAGAACTTTGTAGGTTGGAAGTCGTAACTTCACTGATTGGTTTCACAAAAGGCACACTGGTCTTTGGAACGAGGGGATTAGCTTTAGGAATAACAGGAGTTGATGAAGGAGAACGAGATGCACTTACTTGTGGATTTGCTGCTTTCTTAGGTTGCCAAGGGAGGGGAGATCCTCTTTTGGCGTTCGTTACTGGCGGCTTCTCTTTGTCTGGAATAGCAACAGCTTGAGCTTTATCAAGCTGATTTTATTGATGCCGCGTAAAAATAGTGTAAGTGTCAGTCACCAAGTCGTCTTCTTCTTCTTCTTCTTCTTCCATCATTTGCAAATAGCTAATCTTGGAGTCACTAGCCAGTTCAATTTCTTCTTCTGGGAAGAGGTCAAAATTTTCTTCTTCAGGGTATTTAGGCTGTGCATAATCATCTTGTTTAGTCTCATAGTACCCCGCAACATTGTTAGTGGGCGGGGCTTCCAGAGCAAGTCTTCCTGGAGGTGTTGGGAGATGATTCTAATTTTTGTTTCCAGCATAGTTAGGAAGAGTCCTCCTAGGGACGTCCTTGTAGTTGTTACTGCTTGAAACTTGTTTCTTCAGAGACAAAAATTCATTTTCCAACCTTTGGACCATGGGATCTGTGAAATTGGAGTTGGCAGTGGGAGTACTAACATTGGATGCTGAAGACCTTGAGGCTTGCGTCCTCTAGACTGGTGGCCAATTGTTGGGCTGCTTCCACATTAACAATATTTTCCCTACGTAAGTAGAAACTCACCTTGGGTAGTTGAGTGTTGATGAAGAAGCACTTTAGGTTATGATCCGTCAGTTTTGCATCAATTGGGATCCGCATCACCAATTTATTAAATTTTGCCACAAACTCACGCATAGGCTCATGAGCTTCTTTATGCATGGTGGTGAGCTGGGCCAATAGAGCATGTGAGTCTTCGACGGGTTTAAATCTTTCTTCAAATTTAGTGCGAAGAGTGGCCCAATTGGTGACAGAGGCATTTGGAAGGGTGAAAAACCATTCGGCTGCAACCCCTTGAAGGGATTTAATGAACAATCTTACAAAAAAATCTTCATGTTCGATGCCGAGAATGCCACAAACGATGTAGAATGCGGATATGTGCTCATGAGGGTGTTGTTTTCCATCACCTTGAAACTTCGGGAGATGTTTCTTGGACACACGAGGTAGTTCGTGCAAAGGTGCAGCCAAACGGAGGGGACCAAAAGCATTTCCCCATGGTCCTGTAGGTGGTGCGGCCATGACTGGTTGCACAACAGGTACTTGAACAGGACATCTGTGATAAACTGACCAAACACTTGGGAGAGGAGATCTTTGGCTACGTGGAGGGAAGCTTATAGCACGTTGTAGTGGTGACCTTGCTTGTGGAAGAGTAAATGGAAAGTCGTGTTGCAACAACTCTTCAAAAAGTGGATCTGTTACTCCCTGAGCTCTCAATCCTCTTGTATATATTCGGTCCGCCAGAATGTAGATCTGAATATGATGGATATTATAGAGTTAACAATATACAAAAGAACATCAAGAAAAAGGAAACTTATCTACTTCAATCAAAAGTGTCAGGCTCAGATTGCGTATGTCGTTTCCCTAGTAGAGTGGCCAAAAAAATATTGGGTGAAAATTATGTAATCAGCTTTTCGATAGATTACACAACTTGGACTTCAGCCACAACTATGTGAGATATGAATCTCTCCTCTCAGAAAGAGGAGGCACCCTTCTTACTACTAATAGAAGCGATGGTAAAACAAACAAGTAATTACAAAATGTACACAAAACTTACGGAGTGGGGGGGGTGTGTTACATTCATCCTTCTCTCTTTTTTCAGAGAAGATGTTTACAATGCTTCACTGTTGGAAGTTCACAATTCTTAACAACTTGAAATGATCAACTAGCAGTAATACCAATACCTCTATCTTGTCAAAGCAAAGCGTAGAGATACTAGAAGTAATTAACAATAAACAAATAAAGTAAAAGGGAAAGCTCACGAAGGCACAAAGTCATTCCGTAGCTTTTTCAATGTTGGATCTATGGAAATGTATCGTTTGTCACATTAGAAGCACAAAGTCTTCTTAGACGCAGAATTCCTTGAACAACATGAACAATTACAAGCACAAAGTCTTATAGATTATCCAACCAAATTATCAAAGAGCATGAACAATTACAAGCACAAAGTCTTGTAGATTATTCAACAATAGCATCCAAGAGCATGAATAATTACAAGCACAAAGTCTTGTAGATTATCCAATCGAAAGATAAACAAAAACAAAAATGCAAATCTAAATAATAGATGCAACACAAAGTTTACATAAATTACTTAGAGTCCTTTAGATTTCATCACCTAATTACCACCAATGAGATCAATTCATAAAAGTATCGAATCCAACGCAAAGTTTGGTTTGCAATCCTCTTCTTTATTGATCAGATTTCATTCACAAAGCATGAACGCAAAGTTTCACAAATTTTTCTTCAAAAAGGGCAGCACTTTGTTGCAAAATACTAAAGGATGCATTTACAATAGAAATCCCTCACATTATATAGAAAGAGGGATGAGCAAAATTAGGAAACTGATTGAGGAAATTAAGGAAAGTTGGGTGAGCGATTTTAGTAGATCTCACCTAACTTTGACCAAAGTCAAAGTGTAATTTGTTTTCAAAATATTGCATCTTTGATCTTGGTGTAATTACAATTTACAAAAATACATTTGAAAATGTCAAGAAATATTTACAAGATGCATAAAGGGATGCACCAAAAATGTCTAACACTGGAGAATAGGGGGCTGCTTCATATTTCTCTGCTTTGGGTGTGAAAGTCTTCATATTTCCTCCTAGTCTCCTACACGAACTTCTCATCTAGACTAACGTTGTAATCCACAATGGTGTGAATTCTCGTGATCAATCTCATGGCAGATGAGTGAACCTTCTTGCACCTATCAAGATGCATTTTCAGGTTATCCAATGTGAGCCTTGTATCACAAATGACGTCCAGTGAAGCTTCTGAAAAGTCTGAACTGTCAATCAATTTCATGATGGCTTCCTTGTAGATCTGAGATATTTCTGTGGCCGGCAGGAAGATACGATTCTCTTCAAGAAGTTGACTAGGCAACTCTTTGATACCTTTCTCAAGAATAGCACGATGCCCTTCGACATCTTCCTATACTTGGTGGAGATCCTCCGTAAGAGATTGAATTACTTGAATTCTATGTTTCAATGATTCTCTTACCTCAACAAACTTTTCTTTGTTAGGAATTATCCCAACCTCCACCAACTTACTGAGCTTTACCTGTTTCATCTCTGACCACGAAAATAGGCATTTTTCCATGTCTCTGCACTCCTGGGAAAGTACACTTTTTTTTTTATCAAGCTCTGTGGTGAGCTTGGCCAACAAGGTAGTTTTCTCGTCCGCAACAATTATAATCTGAGATCCGTGTTCAACGATCTTTTCAACAAAATCATACAACACTCTGCCTTTGGAGGTGAACTTCTTAGCTTTCTTGACAGCTGGGTCTTCAATACTTACCACTGTCAGCAGTTGTGCATTACTTGGAGAACTTGCAAGTCTCTTTACAACAGTGGCATAATGCTCTGCCCTCTGCTTGTACATATTGCGAGCTTGCTCTACTTTATCCAGCCTTCCAGCCAAGATATCCAAAGTGACTTGCGCATCGGCTTTTGCACTTTCATTGGTAACCTTGCCAAGCTAGACCTTTGTCACCGTATAGTATTCCATATTGACATCACCTTCTTCATGCAGTGGTATGCCAATCTCTGCATACTTGTGGCTAGATTTATCAACATTCAGCCTTGAGTATACTTTTGCCTTTTTCTTCCCTTTAGCCTTTGGAAGAACTATCTCCTCGAGGTCGAGCTCCTCTGGAGAAATCATTTGCTTTTTACGCTTCGACACTTGAGATATTAGCCAAGGGGGAAGAAAAGAAGTGTGAACTTCTAAATTTACTGTCAATTTAGCTGTCATTGCTACTTCTGAAGTTATTGTCACATCTGAGGTTACCATGGGTATCGTGACAATAGGAGAAGTGTCTGTCATCATTGCTCCTGTAGTTGGCACATTGAGCTGATCATGCATTGAATCATTCATGAAATGATTGAATTCATTTTCAAAAGTGATATCATATGTTGGCAAAGATAGGCTAGGAATAGATGATGGAGGGCTCGATAGTATATCAACCGTATGGATGCTTGTCACTGAGGGAGTATCAAGCGAGGTTGATGCTGCATGGATAATGGATATCTCGACTATAGGAATGCTTGTGGTAGGAATAGGTGACGAGGGAACAGGAGGTGGAGGAGTTCTTGAATTTGGAGGGGTATGAGGAACATTGGAAGTCACAGGTGATGACGTTCTGGGAATTTCCTCAACTACATTCTCAGGAGAAGTAGTTCTTTCTTGATCATGCTCGGGTTCCTGTTGATCACCCTCTTGTCTCTTCGATTCTGGTTCACCTTCAAAATCACCTTCAGATCCTTCTTCAAAATCTTCTTCAGACTCTTGCCCGCTTTCAGAAACCTCTTCTGCATCGGAGTCTACTTCTTCTAAATTTTCATCTTCAGCGGATTGATCACTTGAAGTTTCTTCTTCATTGGAATCTACCTCCTCTGGAATAGACTTTTTACCCTTAGAGCGGGATGGATTAGATTCCATGATTTATGTATCTGGGAGGGACTAGGTATCTTTCTTCCCAACAATAAACTTGATCCTAGGACCTCTTCGTAAAGAAGTGGGAACAACCACTGATTTATTTTTGTTGTGGAGTTCTTGCTGTTGGCGAGCTTTTGCTTCAAATTCCTCTCCTTTCGAGTCTGTTCTGAAAATTTTCATTTCATAACCATGTTTATGTAACCATTCTGCAGTGTTGGCTAGGATTGGCCTCAACCTCTCTCTCATGCTGGTAACTTCTTTCCTAGACCATTGAATTGCTGGCAATGGCCTTTTAGCAATTTCTTGCTCATGATAGACAGCATTCATGATATCACCTGGATCTGTAAAATCCTTTGGTAGGTCAGCAATATCAAGATCTCTGATCTGTTGAACAGTCAACTTGCAATAGTCCATTTTGTGAATGGCTTCTTCATCTCTGCAATCAGCCCAGATGTCTTCAAAACGGTACTTGTGATGATGACCCTTTTGCAATCTTTTTCTAACATCTCGGTAATCAAAATCAAACCTATACTTGTAGGTCTTGATTGTCATGATCTACATTTCAACATAAGCAGACTTAGCCTTTTGTGCAGTAGGGATAGTATATCGGCCAATGGTCAGTGGGAACTTGAATCCATGCTTGTGGTTGCTTCTTCGTTCTTTTTGTACTGACATCAACTATCTGCAAGTTTCCATGAGAACCCACTTATCCGAAGGATAACATGGTAGCATGTAGGGACAACCAGTGTAGCACCCTACTCTCAAATAAGTAAACGTTGGGAATTGAAGAAATAGGCATCCAACTTTACTTACCACCTTATACGCCTCATCAGATACTCTCCTTCTTTCAAGAGCTGGATCAAAATTGAAAAGCAAAGGCACAAAGAAAGCATATGTGACCCACCTAAAGTGATGAAAGCTTTCCTTCAGCTCCAATTGATAGAAAAATTTGTACACAGGTACCATCATCCGATTCCCTTTTGTAGATAGACCTGGGAATTGTCTCATTACAGCCGCTGTGTACACTAGGTAAGAAGTCATATAGAACTTCAATGTAGAAGGAGCATTGATCAACTGCTCATGTATTTCATCACTGATCTGTTTGCCCCAGTCAATATGCACCTTATGTATTCTTATGATCTTGATGTATTCATACATATAATCATGAAAAGTGGATGATTCTAGAAATCCTTCCACTCTGCTTAAAAATGTGATCATATCTTTGACGTCATCCTTGAAATCACTTCGCAGGAGTCCTTTCGGCCATTTGGAAATAGATGATCTAGGCTTCTTTAACCATTGAGTGTTTATTAAGTGTTTAGCTTTATTGGGATCAACATCAAAGACCTCTTGTGCTTTTGATATAGAAATATCAATGTATTTCTCCATATGAGGAACCTTGAAAACAATGCCAAAGAAATCAGGGTCGAGTCTTAGAATATCGTGCCCGGAAGAATCGATCACACTTCTACTTTCTCTGATGTAGTGAGACACCACCTAAAGAACAAACTCTGTATTATGTGCAACTATAGGGAACATTGCCACCAAATGAAGATTGATGTGTATAATTGCTCTCATTGGATTAGGAAGAGGCTTCGTCTCTGTTTGCTTCGCAAAGTCAACTTAGTCCTGATGACCAACCTCTGTGTCTTTTATCTCTTCCACCTTGGAGGACACTATGGTCGTCAGATAGACACCTTGATATTTGTACTTCATTTTTCCTTTTGCTTTCAAAGAAGATGGAGGTTTATTGGCAGTCATCAGAAACAACTAAAACTTTGATCACTCTAACTTTGAAGATTTTTGAAAAGAGACTACAAGGTGCGGGGCCAGAACAAACATTAGTCGTTAGGAAAAATGGGAATGCGCGAAATGAGAAACGATGATGGGAAATCATGGAGCAGATGACAAGGCAGACAAAATGATGCACAAAAATGGAAGGAACAAGGTTTAGGAGTGAAATGGATAGGAATGAAGCTCAACTGGAAAAGATTGTAAAAAGTGTAAGGGCACTAAAATTCAGCGCCCTTACATTTTGGCAATCTCACTTTTGATGCAGGGGCGCTAAATTTTAGCGCCCTTGCATTTTTCAGAGTTAGAAAATATTGACATGTTCAATATGTCAAGGCGCTAAAATTTGGCACTTCAGCATCTTTAGCATATTTTGGTAAAACAGATGTAGAGGTGCATGAAAATGGCGCTCGGGGTTGGCAAGGTATTTGTTTCATGGAATCACAATTCAAGTTCATCTCATCACCATTGTATAGGCATTCAAGAGCTAAAGAAACCCTCTTTCAAAATAATAGATTTCTTCAATGCGCTTGTGTTAATACGTGATTGCAAGGGTGACAAAGAAATAAGCCAATACAAAAAATGTTGGAGAGAAACATATTCGCGCAAAGCTGAGATTGCAAATGAAACATTAGGAAGAAGAAAGAAAGAGTGTGCTTTCAAAACAAAATGTGAGGGTTCCATCGCGTGAGAGCAAACAAAAAAATGCGAATGGAGAAAAATGCACATGACACACAAGCACTTTATGAAGAAGAAGCATGGAAAGGGCATGAGAAACGAAAACGCGAATGGAGAAGAAGACTACGCGTGTGGGGAAGAAAAATTCTTGAAGAGGACGAAGGTAAGATAAAAACGTCTCATGAAAATCTCCAGATATGTACAAAAATGAAAGAAGAATAGAGATAAAGCAAAGATAACGACTTACCAAAATGAAACGCGAAGAGTGCTGGAGAGGAATGTCAAAAATCTCAGAAAAACGTGTTTGCAGTTTGAAGAAAACTCGCCCAGCATGAAGAGAGGAAGAACAAAGATCATAACAATGAAAATGGCGAATTAAAAGAATTTTAAGTGAAAGAGAAAATAAAAAACCTAACTCAAGTCGAGCAATAAATTTAGGCACGAAAAGTGGCATGATTGACGAAAAATACAAAAATCATGAAGAAACGCGCCAGGGCCAAAAGAAAAAGTTAAGTCTCAGGAAAAAGTGTAATGGTGCTAAAATTTTGCGCTATTACATTTTTTTTGAAATTTCACTTTTATGCAGGGGCGCTAAATTTTAGCGCCCCTGCACTTTTCATACTTAGCCAAAATTTGGCTTCAGAGCAGGAGCGCACTTTTTCAGTGCCACTGCATTTTTCGTAATTCGCTAAGTACGAACAGTGAGACTTCGTGAAGGGGCTCGTTTCGAAGGTCTTCGCGAGGTGAACAAAGGGGGATGCTTGAATTGACTATTTGAGGATTTGAAACACATTTCAAGGTAGCTTGAAAATCACTTCGTTGTGCGTACTTGAACTTCACGAATCCTAGGAAACAGACAAGTTTCGTAGGGGGTTATCTGTGGAACGAGCGCTGCTAGATTCCGTGATAACAATTATTAAATTAAATACTTTAGGAACCTTATGTAGGACATGAAATATTAATTAAATGAATGATTTAATTAATATTGACAAAGAGGTGAAGTAGATGAGTAAAGGGATGCATAAGAAAATGACTTTGACCATATGGAAATGGTCAAATTTGGATGCCTACAAAAATAATTCAAACTGAGCTGTTTTACATATAGTGATGAAGGCCATATAAATTATTTACATAAACCTTGCTTTTGTGATCTATGTATACAAATACATGTGACTAGATTGGCCTATTCATAGTTAAGACAAGAATAAGATGTCCATTGCTTTCATTGAATCAATGAGGGAAGTCATTTTGAATGTTAGGCAGGTGACATATTAGGCATTTAGGAAAGTTTTTAAAGTCATTTTTTTCTTTGTTTGCATACTAAGTTCTACTCTACTTTCCTATTACTACTCTGACCCAAACATTGGTTGATTTATGCAAGGAAAAGAGATCAACAATAGTGGAAGAAGAAAAAAAAACATTCCTTTAGCAGAATACTCATTTTTACCTCTCATGAGTTAACAAAATGACTAAATATACTACCAATAGATAAAAATCAGTTAATACAAATGACTAAATATATTACCAATGGACAAAATTAATGATTACAATGACTAAATAAATGACTACCATGACTAAATAAATTACCAATTAATGATTAAAATGACTAAATAAATGACTACCATGACTAAATAAATGACCAATTAATGATTACAATAACTAAATAAATAACTACCATGACTAAATAAATGACCAGTTAATAACGATCAATGACTAAATTAACGATTAAATATACTACCAAACTGATCAATCAAAACAACAATTAAATGACTAAAAATGGTTTAGTCATGAATTTGGTCGTGTTATAAATGATTGTCAATAAACTACTAATGGCCACGTGACCAATTTTTAGTAGTTTTTAAAGTCATTTATTATTGTTTTTCTACTAGTGAATAGACAATCTAGTCCCAAGTATAACTTTATAATCTAAAGTTTAGCTTCATAAGCTTTATGTAATCATAGATTAAATACTCGTAAATAACCGACTTCATTCAACAATACTTCATGTTATTACGTGACTTTCATTAAGGGAGTAGTCTCTTCCTTAATCGAAGAATAACCATATCGATAGATGATTCCATTTGAGAGTGTAATCTCCTTAGTAAAAAGGATTATTCAAAAGAGTAGAATCTTGTTAACAATGTGACTTCATATCAAGAGTGTTAAGTAACTAATCAAGTAGAAACTCTATCTCAATAGGTAATCCCACCTATATCTCCAAACATATAGTATCTCATAAACTCAAGTGAATAACTTAATCACATAGGTGAGTTATAACCTTGGTTTATCCTAATCCTAAGATTAAGATGCCAACCAATGACTAGTCTGATCATATAGGTTAATCTAACCCTATATGTTCCAATCAAGACAAATTGAACAACTCAACCAAGTAGGTTAATCCCAACCCATAGGTTTCTATGAGTAGTCAAGTACACATCCCAACCTAGTAGGTAAATCTTAATCAAAGGTCTCATTCTTTAATTAGATAACACCTCTCGACCCAAATAGGTTAATCTAAACCTATGGTTCCATTCAAGAGTATAGTATGATCAAGAGATCATTCAAGTAAAGATATTTGATGTGGTTAGCATAACATCACATCATACTTTCATACCTTCACTTTTGTAATGCTAACCCTATCATTCCCAAGGTTCCCTAGCATAATAAGCTGCAAGGTCAAGTCACTTCATGATGTTGATACAATTCACAATATACATGTAGTATTTCTACCTATGTATAGAAATAACATCATTATCTATATCCCAGTATAGGGTATATAGGAGAATAAGGTCACTTCCTTAAGCTAATCATGTTTCATCATTCCTAGTAAATAATACTAATGATAAACATACACTCCTATAATGGAGTATATATAAATTCTTTCATAGAAAAGCATAAAATAGCTTATATTCCTTTTCATAAGCAAATACTAAGATTCACTATTGCAAGCATTCCTCAAGCAATTCCAAACAAAGCATCCAAATCTTATTCTTTCATAAATAAAGACAAATAAGAGAAGAATAGATCCTCATGCATCTTAACCTAATTGACTAACTTGACGCACATCCTTCCAACAACAACTTCCTAGCTTCACTTAACCCTCTCAAGCAAATATTCACTATGATTTCATTCACAAGGTAACAATATGCTCCCATGAAATACAACTCTCACAAAATACAACTCTCTCTAAATAACTCTCAACTTAATTGCATCAAAATAAGTTTGCATAAAAGAATGCATCCAAATGAGAGAACTTTCCTCTTTATTTATACAAGAAATTGACATATTGCAGCCTACAGAAAAGGAATGCTAGTTGACATCTTTCTCCATGCAAGTCGACTCACTACATACAACTTAAAGATGGAAAAAATATGAGTATAAACTCATTATAATGTGCTACAGATAACCTCATTTAGTTGACAACAACTAAAGACTAATTCAAAGGTGCACATGCCCAAATGTTGATAGTTGATTTGCAACCATATTAGACTTCTACAGGTTCAAGAGCTTCTATATGTTGGCATTAAGTATTCAACCAACTTCCTTATCTCTTGGCATGGTTATTCTCACTAAAATAGTCCTTTGTTTATAGGCAACAGCTATACCATGTCCACTTGGTCATAGTTCTATTGAGCAACAGAGCAGAGATGAGTCACTCCATAATAATAGTATATAAATGGTGCTTTGACCAATTTATAACTTGTTGTGCACTTTCCCTATTATCATGTGTTTTACACTTTATATTGCAGCTTATAAATATTCCATCGCTTTGTATAAAAGCATCCAAGTTTGGAGTAATTCACTATTAAAAATTTAAAGATGCATTTCCAATAGTATCGACTATGGTTTACTTCCATATCGGCCTTTAGTTGTTGCACATTACTTGCATATGGATTGACCTTTATCAAGTTTGACTAAGTCTCAATTCATTCTATCTTTTGCGTGACCTATAAGACTATATTGATTTATGCTTTGCTTGCAGCATTCACATAATATTTTCCCCTTAATATGGTGGAGTTCAAGACTTCCATGTGTTGCACTATATTGTATGGTTTACAATTCATTTCAGGGCTGCCGTGATATATCATTAACTTTTTGAATGATTCATGTATTGCTCCACAAAAGTCATGTTTAATGCGCTTCATGTAAACCAATGCTATTACATGCATATCATACGCTATGTATATATAGAACAACACTTTAAAATAGAATAAATATGTATTCATACATTAACTATATGTATATAATATAATATATACACATATTATATTATATATAATATATACGCATATTATATTATATATAATATATACACATATTATATTATATATAATATATATATTTACAAACATATATAATATATTATATATATCATACTTTGCAAATGCATCATTTGATATTAGAATGCATGTTATCCGTTTAATCGGTCATAAATAGTATATATAGTATACATATATATATAAATAGTATCGAACATTCATATATATATGTTTACTCATTGATAGATAAATTCATTTAAGTAATCCATTCGATATCCGAATGATTATGATCATATGATTATATTCACAATAACATTATATTAATATCTATATACACATATGTATATCTATACATATATTGACTTACTCGTATGGACATCCCAGTATATCCAACATATGCATATATGAACATGTGCATTTATAAGCATATAGGCATATATTTCAAATACTTATTCATACAACTAATCATATATAAAATTACCATCTTATGAAATATATGTGTGATGCATATATACATATATACTTACATGTCACATTGTCCCTTTAATAACACCATGCTCATAAGCAACCCACTCATAA
Source organism: Sequoia sempervirens (assembly GCA_007258455.2). NCBI lineage: Eukaryota > Viridiplantae > Streptophyta > Pinopsida > Cupressales > Cupressaceae > Sequoia > Sequoia sempervirens. The sequence continues at coordinate 735,393,978 of VDFB02000003.1, read as the reverse complement.
GTGTGCATAAGTACATATACCTAAGTACTCTCATGCACATGTTACTCCATGCACATGGTCTATCATCAACATGAATTCACATACTGATGTAGAGCATGCAGGGAAGGAAAGAACTTTGTGAAAAAGCTTCTCTCAAATACTCTAAGTAGACACACCAATTCCACTATTCCTTCACCAAAGGAACCTAACCACCCAACTTGGGCTCTCGCATCCAAACATGACCAAAAATATTGGAGGAGGTTTAGACACACTCAACATGATAGGTTATGACCATACAACCCAACTTTGTGCTTAGAAACTCCCAACTACCAATTGCTCCCATATAAGCCTATGCTTCCTTGTAGCCCTATCCAACCAGGATAGTCAAAATAAATTTTTTGCTAAGGATCAACCAATGAATATAAACTAGAATTATACATCCCCTAAGGACCCCCAAAAAGTCCCAAAACTCACAAGATAAGACACCAAAAGGGGTTATTCCAATTTTCTAAGTTTCAATGCCACCAAGAAGCCTAATCAGGCCTACATAATGAAGGAATTGGCCTATCTAGGCACACCCCAACACCCCTAAAGCCACCAATAGGTTCCTTAAGAATCCCCAAGTCCTTTTTGACACACTTCATCCATAATTATTGCATGAACACTCAACATTATGCAAGATACTCACTTTAAAGTTCAATTCTAGGCTTGTCACATAGAGATGCCAGGCCTAGGACACAATGGATCTCATTCCAAACCCAATTTATCTCCCTGAAACTAATTGAATCATAAAGAGGACTCCTAGCCCTACCATTCCACCAAGAATTATATTTCTCCCATGGTGGAATGGGAAGATACAAGCATTTTTGTGTTTAAACCCTAGTTTGGTAGGGTTTCATACCCCCTTCTAGAAAAAACATATGTAACTTTCAATTTCCTTGATGAAATTGCTTCAAATCACCACCAAAAGAAAGGTAAATCTCTCCTCTATCAGCCCATGGGTGTTTTGAGCCCATAAAATGATTTCACATTCTGTACCAAGCATAAAAACAAAGAAAAATGTTGGAAAATAGAGAAAAACAAAGTTCTTTTCATTCAATCCTTCAAAATTTGAATCATCAACCTTGCCTCAACCACATGGAGGATTTTTAAACATAAATCCACCTCTTCTAATGGTTCTCAACTATTTTTTTGAATGAGGAAACCGTTGGTTAATGTGTTTACAACCTTATTTTGAAATTACATCAATATCATTACCTGGTTGCATCAAGTTTACATTTGAACTTTGACACCTATTGACACCTATTACAACCTATTACAAATGGTCCATTGGAACTTATTACATTAAGGAAATATTGAAAAAAAAAACCAACAAGACAAAGGCCTCATGGAGGCATGAGAACCCCTGGGTGCCCCTGCATCATACACCCAGGGTTGAAAAGATCTCAAGTTCCACCTGAGATCAGTTGTTGTAGAGAAGTACCATGATCTTTGATTTCTTTTTTCACTCATCCAAGTTGTATCCTCTAGTGATAGACCATGCCATTTAACCAAGTATTCATTATACACCCTGTTTCTTGTCCTTTTTATCTCCTTGGTGTTAAGGATTGCTTCAAGCTTCAAGGGTTCTGAAGGTGGTAAGTCCTGCACCCAATCTTCATCAGCTCCTATACCTGCACCCACATCCAAAGATCCCTTAAAGGGGTACACGTTAGAAACATTAAATATAGGGGAGATAGCCACTCCAGGGGGAAGTGCTATTCATAGGCATTTTGCCCAAATTTGTGGATTATCCTACAAGGGCCTATCTTCTTCATTTGGAGCTTGGTGTATCTACCCTTGGGTAACCTCTCCTTCTTCAAATGTGCAAGAACCAGATCTCCCAACTTGTATTGGACATTTCTCCTCTTCAAATATTCTCTCTCCTATTTCTCCACACTTTTCTTGATATTCTCCCTCACTTGTTCATGGATGTCCTTCATTGCTATTGCAAACTCCTCTCCTTCTGCACTCTTCCTCTCCATTCCTTTCAAGTCTCTCAATTCAAATATACCCCTTGGGCTCATTCCATACACCACCTCAAAGGGACTTTTGCCTATGCTTCTGTTTATGGAGTCATTATATGCATATTCTGCTTGGGGCAGCACTAGATCCCATTGTACACCATGTTCCTTTGTCAAACACCTTAGTAAATTACCAAGTGACCTGTTTACCACCTCTATTTTCTCATCCGTTTGATGATGGTAAGTAGGACTATATGACAAATTTGTGCCTAACTTCTTCCACAAGGTTCTCCAAAAGTGACCTATGAACTTGGCATCCCTGTCTGATACAATGTTCAATGGAAGACCATGGATTCTTACAACTTCTTTGAAAAATAGTCTTGCAATGTTAGAGGCATCACTAGTGCATTTACAAGGGATAAAGTGTGCCATTTTACTAAATCTATCTACCACTACAAAAACACTATCAACCCCTCTTTGTGTCTTGGGTAGTCCTAAGACAAAGTCCATACTTATGCTTTCCCAAGGTCTATTGGGTATAGGTAGAGGTTGGTAGAGACCTGCATTTGAAGTGGTTACCTTTGCTCTTTGACATATGGTCCAATTCTCCACAAAATTCCTCACATCCACCTACATTCTAGGCCAAAAATAGAACCTTCTAACCTACTCTAAGGTTTCATCAAGTCCAAAGTGCCCTCCAAGACTCCCACTATGCTTCTCCTTTATCAAGTTCTCCCTCATAGAACATTTGGGTATACACAATTGAGCCCCTTTGAACAATAGACCATCTTGCAAAACATAATCAACATATTCATTGTGAGAAGCATTTGAAAATTGAGAGAAAGTATCAAAAGAATCCTTGAAATCCTCATCTTCCTTGTACATACCTTTGAGGGCTTCCATACCCACACTTTGCAATTGTACTTCTTGGACCATCATGACCCTTCTTGTTGGAAATAGGTTGCCATTCAATTGAAAATCCTAAACATTAATTATTTCATGTATCTCCTAAGTTCTTGGAATGCGTTCAACAACACTAATATTAGGATGAGATTAATTATTTGGATGAAATAAATCATGAAATTGACATTTGTAGTTATTCCTAAACAATAGGAGCATGTGGGTGCACACATGGTAAGGTGAAACTCACCTTGTGTTCAGTTAACTAGACGGAGTAACAGTTAACACTTTTGAATGCATGTAAAGATCCTAGGAGTTAGGATTTGATGTTTACATGCTTGAAGTTCAGTTCAGTTCAGTTAAGATGAGTTCAGTTTAGTTCAGTTCAGTTCAAAATCAATTCAATTCAGTTCAGTTATGGTTCAGTTATCTTCAGTTGCATGCATGTTGGTTATTTTGAGTTGCATATAGTTAGCTTCAGTTAACTTGGAATGCATGGCTAATAACATTGAGTTGTATGACAGATAACAGGGACTACTTCCCAGTTAACAGGTGATGACCATTCTTGCATGAATGGTGTTGAGTAAATTTTTCAGTTAACTAGAAATCACTTGGAGCCAACTTGGGCACCCAAGATGCTTTCTTGGATTTACCTCTCATGCATGATAAGATATTTCTGAAGGCTTAGTTAAGTAGGATTACTTAAGGGTACCAACTTTGAGGAAGAGCTTTGGAATTATCAACATAATGAAGGTTGAGTTGTAGCTTCAATTTGGGACGCCCAAATGGATGAAGCACATGTTTTAGCATTGTTCTTCATGAGATAACCCTATTTGCATGAGATATGGCATACCTTTTAGGGATAGGGCTTGTGCATTGTAATTGTAACTCATGTTGAGTTTACAAAGTTGATTAAAGCCTATTTATCTCAAGCAAGTTGAATAGAGTTGTGAGAGTTTTTTTATTGCAGGTTGTGAAGAAGATCGGTGAAGACAGAAGAAGCATTCTCAAGCAAGAATTGGAGCTATTGTAATTCAGAGATTGAATAATAGAATAATTCTTGGTGGAGTTTTTTCTCGAAAGGGTTTCTCCACGGTACATCTTGTGTGATCTTTCTAATATCTTGTCTAGTTCTTCTATCAACTTCTCTCTTCATTCTACAACAATAAAATGAATTAATCAAGATAATTACCCACAAAGAATATATGTAACAAAGAAAGAGCTTACTTAGATCAGCAATATTAAATTTTTACAGAGTATTAAGCTAAGAAAAAACCTCATTTTTCAACACTTCTACTAAGGGCATCAACAACTTTGTTTGCTTGTCCTTTTTTGTGTTTGATGGAGAAAGTGTATGCTTGTAGGTATTCAACCCACTTCATGTGCCTTTGGTTCAACTTGTCCTATCCATTCAAGAAACTAAGTGCATGGTTATCAGTAAACACAATAAAATCCTTTGGCAATAAGTAATGTCTCCATTTCTTTAGGGCTTGAACCATAGCATAAATTTCTAGGTCATATGAAGAGTATTTTTTCTTTTCCTCATTTAGTTTTTCACTAAAGAATGCAACCGACCTCCCTTCTTGGATTAGGACAACACCTATAGCTTGACCACTTGCATCACATTCAATGGTAAAGACTTTGTTAAAATCAGGTAAAGTAAGGAGAGGTTGCTGAGATACCTTTTTTTTCAAGCATTCAAACCCTTCATTTACTTCTTTGGTCCATAGGAACTTACTCCTCTTGTCTCCCTTGATTGTGTCTAGGATGGGTGCACATATGTGGCTAAAATTCCTTATGAATTTTCTGTAGAATTTTGTGAGGCCATGAAATATCCTCACATCACCCATTGACTTAGGTGGTGGCCAATTGAGAATGGCCTCAACCTTTGATGGACCATCTTCAAATTTCCCTTTGATATGACAAACCCAAGGTACACCAAATCCTCCTTCATAAACTCACAATTTTTCAAGTTGATCAACAACTTCTCTTCATGCAACCTTCTTAATACTTTGTCAAGATGCTCCAAATGCTCCTCTTTGGACCTGCTAAACATGAGAATGTCATCCAAATAAACCACAACAAATTTTCCAATAAAGGGTTTCAATACCTCATTCATTAATCTCATGAAGGTACTGGGTGCATTGGATAGAACAAAAGGCATCACCATCCACTCATAAAGACCTTCATTAGTCTTAAATGTTGTCTTCCACTTATCCCCTTCTCTGATTCTAATTTGATGATGCCCACTCTTCAAGTCAATCTTTGAAAAATAGCAAGCCCCTCTTAGGTAGTCCATGAGATCCTCCATCCTTGGAATAGGAAGCCTATATCTGATGGTTATCCTATTTATGGCTCTTGAATCAGTGCACAACTCCATTTTCCATCCTTCCTAGGAGCCAACATGGTAGGGACTGCACAAGGGCTTAGACTCTTTCTAACTAGGCCTTTATGCAATAGTTCTTGAACTTGTTTTGTTATTTCTTCATTTTGAGTAGGGGTCATCTTATAGGCAACATTATTAGGCAATGTGGCACCTGGAATCAGGTCTATATGGTGACTGATATCTCTAATTGGAGGCAGGTAACTAGGCAATTCATCTACCACAATGTCATTGTACTTCTCCAACAAGGCTTGGGCTTCACTAGGAATAGTTTCTCCTTTCTTTGTGAACAAAACTGACCCACATTTTGGCTTAACAATCAAGGAAAACCCATGACCTCCCCCTTCCTTTAAGGTCTTCAAAAACTCTTTTTCTCCTACCACCATGACACTAGACCCAACTTGTTTGTCTATGCCCTCATCTGGCAAAGGGTTCAAGGTGAATGATTCCCCATCTTTGTTTATCTTATAAGTGTTTTTATGACCATCATGATATGCTTTCCTATCATATTTCTAAGGGTGGCCTAGAAGTATGTGGCAAGAATCCATGGGGATAACATCACAAAGGATTATGTCCTTATAGTCTCCAATATCGAACTCTACCCAAGATTGTTCATTAACAAGCACCTATTGACCTTTATTCAACCAAGAAACCCTATATGGTGTGGGATGGGGAGTTCTTTTCAGATTTAGTTTCTCAACCATTTCTAGGGACACTAAGTTTTCTATGGAGCCTGGATCTACAATCACCTTGCATACCTTTCCATGGGATTTGCATGAAGTTTTGAACAAAGAATTCCTTTGGCGTGGCTCCTTAAAGCTTGGAACCTTAAGAAGTGTCCTCTTCATCATCAAAATTTCTCCAAACTTAGGGTTAGTAGGTCTGGAAGGTGAGTTTACACTTTGAGCAACTTCTTCTTGCACCAATTGGTTCCTCCTATCCCCTCCTTGGGAGTTTGAAGCTTGTTTCTTTAGACATTTGAAGGCCGGGTGTCTAAACTAATTACAGTTAAAGCACCTACTAAAGAAGGCATTGGAACCTCTTCTTGATCCATTGGATCTTCCTCTTCCATTAGGCCTCCTACCCTTAAATCCACCTCTTGATTCCTAACTTGGTTCTTGGCTTCCACTTGCTTCCCCTTGTGATTTTGGTGACTGATTTCTTCCACTAAAACTGCCTCTTCCTCTAAAATTTCTGCCTTTTCCCCTTCCTGCTGCTCTTGCTTCCTCCTCAACTTCTCTTCAGCCCTACATGCCACTTGGAAACACTCTTCCACTGTCTTAGGGGCTACTAGGCTAATCTCATCTTTAATTGCAAACCTTACGCCATTTATATACCTAGCAACTTTCTCCTTTTCATTCTCCACATGGCCACACCTCATACTAAGTTTGTGGAATTCCTCAGTATAGGTAGCCACATCCATGTCTTTTTGTTTTAGGTTCTGTAGTTTCCTAAACACTTTCACTTCATAATCTAAAGGAAGGAATTGTGCCTTCAATTTTCTCACCATCCTATCCCATGAGTTAATCATGGAATTTCCCATTTTCACCCTCTCTCCTTAGATGTAGTTCCGCCATGTTAAAGTAGACCCTTTCAACTTGGTCTTGGAAAAATTGACCTTGTTTTTTTCCATTTCCTTATATTCAAAGTAGTTATTCAAAGCATCCACCCATCCCATGACTTCTTCAACATTCATCTTTCCCCCATATGTTGGTAGATCCATCTTCACTTTAGATGTCTCTCCTCTTATAGATTGCAAAGCACTAAGGAATTTCCTTTCCTCAGGAGCCATTCCCTCTCCTTGTGGAGGGTTTCCATCTTCACCCTCTACCTCTTCCTCTAAGGTACTCTCTTCATTGCTAGCCACTCTCCTTCTATCTTTGGCTTCTAATACTTATGCCTTCTCCCTCAAGGCTTTCAACTTCTTTGCAACCATAGACCCACCTTTTGGAGGCATTACTTCTTCACCTTTCAACTAATCACAATCTCTTTGTAGTATTCACAATTAGAACCTAGCTCTGATACCACTCTGATGCAGAGCATGCAGGGAAGGCAAGAACTTTGTTAAAAAGCTTCTCTCAAATACTCTAAGTGGACACACCAATTCCACTATTCCTTCACCAAAGGAACCCAACCACCCAACTTGGGCTCTCACATCCAGACATGACCAATAGGATTGGAGGAGGATTAGACACACTCAACATGATAGGTTATGACCATACAACCCAACTTTGTGCTTAGAAATTCCCAACTACCAATCACTCCCATATAAGTCTATGCTTCCTTGTAGCCCTGTCCAACCAGGACAGTCAAAACAAAAAAGTTTGCTAAGGCTCATCCATGGACTATAAACTAGAATTAGAAATACCATAAGGACCCCCAACAAGTCCCCAAATTCACAAGATAAGACACCAAAAGGGGTTATTCCAATTTGCTGAGTTTTAATGCCACCAAGAAGCCTAATTAGGCTTGCACAATGAAGGAACCAACCTATCTAGGCACACCCCAACACCCCTAAAGCCACCAACAGGTTCCTTAAGACTCCCCAAGCCCTCTTTGATACATTTCATCCATCATTCTTGCATGAACACTCAACATTCTGCAAGATACTCAATTTAAAGTTCAATTCTATGCTTGTCACATAGAGATGCCAGGCCTAGGACATCATGGATCTCATGCCAAACCCTATTTATCTCCTTGAAACCACTTGCATCATAAACATGACTCCACCTCTTCCAACAGTCCTCAACTATTTTTTTGAATGAGGAGACCGTTGGTTAATGTGTTTACAACCTTATTTTGAAATTACATCAATATCATTACTTGGTTGCACCAAGTTTACATTTGAACTTTGACACCTATTGAAACCCATTGAAACCTATTAAAACCTATTAAAAATGGTCCATTGGACCTTATTACATCAAGGACATATTAAAAAACAAAACCAACAAGACAAAGGCCTCATGGAGGCATGAGAACCCCTGGGTGCCCCTACACCACATGCATATATATATTCATTCAACGTATATTCCACTCATTAATCAAGCATAGTAATATAGGGAAGAATTCATAAGTTACAAACATATAAACATCATCCAAGCATGCATTCAACAATTATCATGACCCTTACTAATGCAAACACTTCACACTAAAGGATGACTTACCAATTCCCAATACTATGACTCAACTTGACCATTCTATTGTGAGTGTGTGTGTGAGCTCAAATAGGTTTCATTTAGGGTTATCAAACCAATCAATTCTCTTGAGTGATACTTCCCCTCCCTTTTAGAGGATTGAACTTGTCCCTATAACCAACTTAGCACATTTGCAATGGTAGTTAGACATTCATAATAAATCCATATGCATCATAAAACTTAAGCATATTCATATAGCAATACATGTTCAACATCAATGTAAACATAATTACTCTTCCAAGACAATAATAACTTAATGCCTATTTTAGTATTCCATTCATTTTACAAACATATCAAATCATGACTGCATTACCATCCTATTTACTCATGAAGGTAAAAGTAAATGAGTAACAACAAGACAGGGTGTGACATACTTCCCCCCTTGTGAATCATCATCCTCGATGATTTCAAACACTTTAACATATATATAAATTCAAATAAAGGTTTTACTTACCCTTTTCATGTAATATTTTTAAAATAATCTTCCCTTGTAACTTCACTCCTTGCAATCTTATCCTTTTTGGACCTTGCATTGAGTTTCCTTGTTAACACATTGGGAAACTTGTGTGCTTCACACATACTTTCTATCTCATAGAGCTTATGCATGGTAATCACAATACCTCATATGTACATCTGAAGTACAAGAGTAACTGTATCCTACATGACACCTATACCACAATGACTGAAAAACACGTTCTCATTGGCTAATGAATTTATCCTTAGTATAATCCAAATAGAAAAGGAATGCTGATGCATTGCACACTACACCATGGGTCCCATCCTTCCCTTTGGTATTTACACCTTTAGACAACTCAGAAGTTGAGTCTGTTTATCACTTACACATCCATTTTCCTTAATCCTAAAAGTAATGTTCTTGACTATTGTCCATTTGAGCATAATATTGTTCATGAACACCTTTCAATTCCGAACATAACGATACTGCTTCATAGTTCAAGCTTTGTATCAACAAGGTTTCTTCAATCATTTCAATCTATTATTCTATTTTGTTGACCTTTTAAGTCTAAGGTTCTCCCCATTTCTTAGCCTATTTTAGTTTAATAGAGTTTTCAACCTTCCTTTCCATATAATGGATCAAACCTCAATGATAGAAGTTTATAAGTATTCTTCAAATCATTCAAGATTTGGTTTATTATTATTTTTTGGTATCCTTAGAAGTATCCCCGCGACTCAAGCCCAATGAGTTCCCTTTACGGGGTGAGCTTGAGGTGAGACTAATCCTTTGGAGCCACGGGGTAACCAATGCAGCCCCCCAGCATCCGCGGCGGGTGATTTCCAGGCCAGAGAGAGTCGAACCCAAGACCTTGGGGAGAAAACCCAAGACTTGAACTGACTCCTCTAACCTATGGGGGCTTCAAGGTTTGGTTTATTACTTTTATCTATTTGACTACAATAATATATTGAGCATTTATTCAATTGAATTCCTCACAAGATGATCATGGTTTACACAACCTCATCATTATTTTCTCATTCATAACTAAGATAACCTTCTCAGGAATACTAAGCAACTACTTCACACAATATATTAATTTGGACTAAAATCCCATAAATCAAATTTCCAACTAGCGTTGGTTACTTTGGTGAGTCTGTTCACCATATTATTATGTCAGTTCCACTGACATGGACAGATTAAACTATCTTATGTTCTACTACTTCCCCTCACTGGAATCTTAAGAGAGTACTTGCTGATGATGACATTCTATCTTCATCTCCTAGCACACTGGACTATAACTTGCTACATACTTTGCAACATCTTACTCCATCTTTTCCAGATTATAGTGGTTCCTTATCTGACAAATAATTTTGTCGTTCCAAAATCCCGAGAATGACATCAATTCCCTCATTTCATTCCTTAATTTTCTAGAATTTTGGGTACATTGGTTCTTTTACATCCCATAATAGTCTAATTCGACTAAGTGAAAACCTATTTTGTGGAATCATACCATATTTAATTCTCAAGTAATAATGGTTAGGATTTTTGCAGAGATAAATCTCCTTTATCTTAGGACATCCACACCTTGGATTTCTTCTGTCCTTGGATCATTTTCAAAATTGTAAACCTATTTTCAGCTCAATCCATCTTTCTTGATGAGCATTGGTACCAATTTTGAGTAATAATCCTTGTTCAATCATGTTGGTTCCTAGAAGATATCAAATTTAATTGCATACCCAATTACCAAGCATGAACATTTCTCATTAACTCCAAATCATGAGTAATCTAGATCCTTCCTTACCCATTCCTTAGGCCACAATCTTCCCTTTCATGATCAAGTAATCTACCTATCCTTCCCTAAGGAATCGATGATAATAACAATTGATCTTTCAACCAATCATATATATAAAGTATTGAATGATAGTATTCCTTTCTCATTGGTCATAATCCTTGGCCCTTTCATTATCTTTCAATAATTTCAATACTTTATTCTTTTGGTCATGAAACATATATGACTTAATTGACATCATGACTTATGAAGTCAAAAGTTATTCCAAATTGAAAATATGTTTATGATTTTCAATGTCTGGGGGTACTTAATCTAAGTCAATCCACTTGCTTCCTTCCCCCCTTGGTGTTTCTATGACATTTGATCAAGTCAAAGTCAAACTCCTAGCAAATATTTGCTTTCTTGAAATGATTTATTGAATTCCTTGTTGTTGGATTTTTGTTGGATTTTTCTTGCCTTCATGGCAATATACTTATTCCAAAATTAAATTTATCATCGATCTCTAATTTCATAGATTTAATAATTAGATTGTCAATAAAGAGATCTATTGAATAATTAAAAACTTTACAAGCTATGAGGCCCTCTATTTCTCTTTTCCATGTATATCAATATCCTTTTTGTGGAGGAATTTCCATATCCACAAAGCCTCTTTTGTTGATGTATCATCAACTTGGAGCATTGTTTCTATAGACACACAAATTATACTGATTGATCCCATGCATCTGATCTTGATTTACCAACACCAATTCTGCCTAAATCACTTCGTTACTAACCATTTAATCAAATAATCTTTATTTGATTAAATTCATCATATTTCATCTTTTAATTAAATAAATCAATTTTATCTAATTAAATCATTATCTTCTATTAATTAAATAAATCATTTTGTTTAATTAATCCTAATGTTCCTCTTTTAATTAAATAAATCCCTCTATTTGATTAAATCTAACATCATCTCCTTTTAATTAATTAAATAAACTTTATTTAATTAAGTCTAATATTCATTATTCCTCTCATTTTGATTTATTTAAATCCAAAAATATAAGTCAAAATGTCAAAGCAGCTAATCTTCATCTAAGTTAATCAAATCATGATTAATCCTAACACTAATCCATCCAATCCTCTAGATTTTGGAACTTGTTCAAGTAAATCAATTTAATTGATTTATAAATTCTTCTATTTCATTCAAAAATGGCATCAAGTTGGAATATTCTTCAAATTTGAATTCTCCCTCCCAAAGGTCTTATCCTCGAACAAGGCATTAAAGGCCTCTTACATGTCTTTTTTTGAGCCAAGTGGCATTAACTCTTCTTTCATCTCCCTCCAACATGTCACTTCTCCAAATTAAAATATCCACCTAATAGCATTTATGTGCACATTCATCAAAATGTGCTCCACCTCTCTCCAATAACATGTTGACAAGTGGCATTTCTATTGGTTGATGTTTTGTCCCACATTCATCCTTTTGGCTCATTCCTCCATCCTTCTCTCCTATAAATGGAGAGCTCTTTTAATATTTTTGGATCCACAACTTGAAGCAAAGTCATTATCTACAGGTTTTTGAGCAAAGTTCATCCATTGTCATCCATTTTCATAGTTTTTCATCATTTCATAGCTAGGTTATGGAGAAATTTCATCAAGGAGCATCAATCTTCATCAAGTCCCACATTCATCCTTTTGGCTCATTCCTCCATCCTTCTCTCCTATAAATGGAGAGCTCTTTTACTAATTTTGGATCCACAACTTGAAGCAAAGTCATTATCTACAAGTTTTTTAGCAAAGTTCATCCATTGTCATCCATTTTCATAGTTTTTCATCATTTCATAGCTAGGTTATGGAGAAATTTCATCATCAAGCTTGACTAGGAATTAGGAAAGGGCTATTTTCCACATCAAAATAGCACCAATTCCCCCATGGAATTGAGAGTTTGAGCATTTGAATAGGATTTAGATTGCTTTTATTTGTGTTCTTTACTTTATTTCTTTCTCATCATGCTTTAAATGAATCTTATGGGGAATGGTAGTTTAGATTTTCATAATTGACTAATATTGTGTTTATTGTTCATGTTTGTGCAGGTCTAGGTCCACCATTCACAGTTTCCTTACAATTTCTATAGTTTTGACACATAGTGTCATACTGTATCCCATTTTCTTTGGAACCTCTAAACATAAGTTTATTTTTGTTGAAAAGTTGGTGTGTTTAATCTACAATTCTACTAAACTTAGTACTCACCGAACCTTTGTTGGGCCAATTCGATTTACCTTTTTCAGGTTTCTTTCTCTTAATCACCTTTCCAAGTGACTTTATCCCAATTCTTGGGATCTTCATAACCTTAAGCACCCTAGGTGGCTTGGTTTCTTTTTCTCATTTTAATCAAAACTCCAAATTGATCTCATCAATTTTGGTTGGTGAAACCATGTCCACTTCATTGATTAGTTCATTTATGACCAATCCAATCTCTTCCCTTATTTCTAAGGTACTAAATCTTCTTGCAAGACCTTGGTTTTGTTCAAAATCAAAATTTTCAAGGGTTATCCAACCTTTTGGACACCTCCTTAGTTGATTTAGATTCACAAAATGTTGATTTTTATACTTCAATTGAAGTTTTCCATTTTATGCCAATAATGCATACTCATAGATTCATAGTATTCTTACTAAATCCAAGAATCCTGGACTCTTTGCAACTATAGGTTGCTACTTAATAAGGGGGGGTTATTTCATTTTCTTCCTATCCCCTTAGAGTCATTCTAACTATTTAGTAGGGTGAAGGTACATATTAGTTATCCTTCGTAACCTTCCTACATAAACTGATTGCATAATCTTTCACAATCCAAGAGGGTTTCATAATGAGTTGTTGGTTTAGGAGTTTTCAACTCTAGGTATGACTCTTATCTAGTCCCAAAATTAAACAAGTTTACTAGGATCTTATCTTCCTTTTCGTTTCCCTTTGTTGTTTCTTCTTTCCATCTTGGCATAAGATCTTTTCAACCATTAGCTTCTGATAAGGTTTATGCATTATTTGCATCATGAGCTCATAGGCTCTAGAGCTGAACCTGGATATGATACCACAAGTAAAAACCCCAGTGTTCTACTCAGTAAAATTTTCAATGTTTTCACCTCAAGTGAATAAACCATGATGCCATAACATAGCAATACAAAATTTTCTTTCCATAATGTAAATTACATGCACATTTGAAATAACACTATTTCCAAACTTCCATTGCTTTCCATGGTAATTTCACAAACCTTTCCATAACATAGATTTCATATTGAATAAATTCAAGTTTATCATTCAAGATTACATCCTTCCATATAAATGGGTACATGATACATACATAGCTCTTTTGAGCTTCATCTAGCAATAGATATACAAACTGGTCCTGATGTCATTGCAATAGTGCATACATTATGGATATCCTCGCTCTCTAGTGCATACACTCTAGCTATCCCCAATGCTGGCACAAACATCCATCAAACTCAATTGCCAACTGATGAGGAAAAGCATCACTCAAGCGCTTTTCTACCAACCAAAGACTCAAATGCAGTCCCCCACACATCTATCACATATGAAAAGATGTCCCTATCCTTCGACGAAGAGATTGGTTGGTAAACCTCATAACAAATGCCTATCTAAGCTTAGTGTTGTGTCCTACAAACCAAAACCTAATCATACATTTGTTTACCTATGAGTATGAAAATATGAACTAGAATGCATAAAAGGAACACAATGAAATGACAGTGCAAATAGTGGCTACTTACACTACTTTGGCCTAAGTATTCTCACCCAGTACTTTGAGTGATAGTCATCCTATTCACATACACTTCTATAGCTTGGTTTGGATTATGACCATTCTTATACTATGCCTAGGTAATTTCCTTCCATAGGTAATCCCTAACCTCATAAATAACCTATCCCCCTTTACCCAAAAGTCTACGGTATCTCTACCAATTAAGCCTAAGCACAAGTTACCCCTTCAATGGATATTCCTATCCTAGGTATAACATATGAGCTTTTCTAGTTTAAAAATTAACTTTGTGTAAACAAGTTTTTCTCTTCAATAGACAATCTAGACCCAAGTATAACTTTATAATCTAAAGTTTAGCTTCATAAGCTTTATCTAATCATAGATTAAATACTCGTAACTAACTAACTTCATTCAACAACACTTCACGTTATTATGTGGCTCTCATTAAGAGAGTAGTCTCTTCCTTAATCAAAGAATAACCATATCAATAGATGATTCCATTCAAGAGTGTAATCTCCTTAGTAAAAAGGATTATTCAAAAGAGTAGAATCTTGTTAACAATGTGACTTCATATCAAGAGTGTTAAGTAACTAATCAAGTAGCAACTCTATCTCAATAGGTAATCCCACCTATATCTCCAAACATATAGTATCTCGTAAACTCAAGTGAATAACTTAATCACATAGGTGAGTTATAACCTTGGTTTATCCTAATCCTAAGATTAAGATGCCAACCAATTACTAGTCTGATCATATAGGTTAATCTAACCCTCTATGTTCCAATCAAGACCAATTGAACAACCCAACCAAGTAGGTTAATCCCTACCCATAGGTTTCTATGAGTAGTCAAGTACATATCCCAACCTAGTAGGTAAATCTTAATCAAAGGTCTCATTCTTTAATTAGATAACACCTCTCAAACCAAATAGGTTAATCTAAACCTATGGTTCCATTCAAGAGTATAGTATGATCAAGAGATCATTCAAGTAAAGATATTTGATGTGTTTAGCATAAGGTCACATCATATCTTTCATACCTTAACTTTTGCAATGAGAACCCTATCATTCTCAAGGTTCCCTAGCATAATAAGCTACAAGGTCAAGTCATTTCACGACGTCGATACATTTCACAATATACATGTAGTATTTCTACCTATGTATAGAAATAACATCATTATCTAAATCCTAGTATAGGGTATATAGGAGTATAAGGTCACTTCTTTAAGCTAATCATGTTTCATCATTCCTAGTAAATAATACTAATGATAAACATACACTCCTATAATGGAGTATATATAAATTCTTTCATAAAAAGCATAAAATAGCTTCTATTCCTTTTCATAAGCAAATACTAGGATTCACTATTGCAAGCATTCCTCAAGCAATTCCAAACAAAGCATCCAAATATCATTCTTTCATAAATAATGACAAATAAGAGAAGACTAAATCCTCATGCCTGTAATGCGCTTAACCCAATTGACTGACTTGACACACAACCTTCCAACAACAACTTCCTAGCTTCACTTAACCCTCTCAAGTAAATATTCACTATGATTGCATCCACAAGGTAATAATATGCTCTCATGAAATACAACTCTCTCTAAATAACTCTCAACTTAATTGCAGTATAATAAGTTTGTATAAAAGAATGCATCCAAATGAGAGAACTTTCCTCTCTATTTATACAAGAAATTGAGACATTGCAACCTACAGAAAAGGCATGCTAGTCGACAACTCTCTCCATGCAAGTCGACTCATTACATACAACTTAAAGGTGGCAGAAATCTGAGTGTAAACTCATCATAATGTGCTACAAATCAATTCATTTAGTTGACAACAACTAAAGACTAATTCAAAGGTGCACATGCCCAAATGCTGATAGTTGATTTGCAACCATATTAGACTTCTACAAGTTAAAGAGCTTCTATATGTTGGCGCTAAGTATTCAGTCAACTTCCTTATCTCCTGGCACGATTATTCTCATTGAAACAATCCTTTTTTTTATAGGCAACACCTATACCATGTCAACTTGTTCATAGTTCTATTGAGCAACATAGCAAAGATGAGTTGCTCCAAAATAATAACATATAAATGGTGCTTTGAATAGTTTATAACTTGTTGTTTGCTTTCCCTATTATCATGCATTTTACACTTTATATTGCAACTTATAAATAGTCCATCGCTTTGTATAAAGCGTCCAAGTTTGGAGTAATTCGCTTTTAATAATTTAAAGATGTATTTCCAATAGTATCAACTATGGTTTACTTCCACATCGGCCTTTAGTTGTTGTGCATTACTTGCATATAGATTGATCTTTATCAAGTTTTACTAAGTCTCAATCCATTCTATCTTTTGTGTGACTTGTAAGACTATGTTGATTTATGCTTTTCTTGCAACATTCACATAGTATTTTCCCCTTAATATGGTGGAGTTCAAGACTTCCATGTGCTGCATTATATTGTATGGTTTACAATTCATTTCAGCATTGCCATGATATATCAGTTACTTTTTAAATGATTCATGTATTGCTCCACAAAAGTCATGTGTAATGCACTTCATGTAAACCAATACTATTACATGCATATCATGCACTATGTATATATATAGAACAACACTTTAAAATAGAATAAATATGTATTCATACATTATATATATATATATCCACATATTATATTATATATATAATATATGTATATTTACAAACATATATAATTTATATTATATATATCATACTTTACAAATGCATCATTCAATATTCAAACACATGTTATCCATTTAATCGATCGTAAATAGTATATATAGTATACACACACACACACACAAACACACACACACACACACATATATATACATACATACATACATACATACATACATACATACATACATACATACATACATACATATATATATATATTTACTCATTGATAGATAAATTCATTTAAGTAATCCATTCAATATCTAAATGATTATGCTCATATGATTATATTCACAATAACATTATATTAGTATCTATATACATAAATGCATATCTATACATATGTTGACTTACTTGTATGGACATCCCATTATATCTGACATACACGTATATTGACATGTGCATATATATAAGCATATAGGCATCTATCTCAAATACTTATTCATACAATCAATCATACATACAATTACTATCTTATGAAATATATGTGTGATACATATATACATATATACTTACATGTCACATTGTCCCTTTGCTAACACCATGCTCATAAGCAACCCGCTCATAAGCGTGCATAAGTACGTATATCTAACTACTCTCATGCACGTGTTACTCCATGCATATGGCCTATCATTGACATGCATTCACACACACACACACATATATTCATTCAACGTATATTCCACTCATTAATCAAGCATATTAATATAAGGAAGAACTCATAAGTTTCAAACATATAAACATCATCCAAGCATGCATTCAATAGTAATCATGACCCTTACTAATGAAAATACTTCACACTAAAGGATGACTTACCAATTCCCAATACTATGATTCAACTCGACCATTCTATAGTGAGTGTGTGTGTGTGAGATTAGATAGGTTTCATTTAGGGTTATTTGACCAGTCACCTCTCCTGAGTGATACTTCCCCTCCTTTTTGGAGGATTGAAATTGTCCTTGAAACCAAATTAACACATTTGTAATGGTAGTTATATGTTCATAATAAATCCATATGCATCATAAAACTTAAGAATATTCATAAATCAATACATGTTCAACATCAATGTAAACACAATTACTCTTCCAAGGCAATAATACCTTAATACCTATTTCAATATTCTATTCATTTTACAAACATATCAAATCATGATTGTGTTTACCATCCTATTTACTTGTGAAGGTAAAAGTAAATCAATAACAACAAGACAAGGTGTGACAAAAGGTTTTTGATGAACCCATCCTAGACCCAGATTATACAAAGAAAGAGATAGTAACCATTGAGGAGATTTCTAAGCAAGTATTGAGATATACTCAATATTGGATTAATGGTTATGTTGAAGCACTGAAAGAAGCTGGGATAGAAACCACATACCCAAGCAATGTAAAGAGAAAGCAAAATTTGGGAGATGAATCAATGTATGGAGGAACTACTAAAAAGAAAATAAAGACTGTAGAAATAGAGGCAATTGAGCAAGGTGAGGAGGAAGTTCTTGATGCTTCAAACCAAGGAATTCCAATGGTGTCATGACCAACTAGCTAGTGCAAAGAAACTATGGTCACCCCAGCCAATGTAATGGAAACACAAAAGGTGGTATTTTCTTCCATAGTAAAGCTAAGAGCTCAACTTGTGACCGGCAAGGATGTGAGAATGAAAACACAAACACGTGCTAAGACAAGGTCTACATTAAAAAAGGTGGAAAATATATTTACTTCTCCACCATTGGTCAATACAACGCCAATGAGACAAGCTTTAGGAGGGAATCCTATAATTCAAGAGGAAGGTCCTGACCTAACTAAAGAAGAAGTAAGGGAGCAACTAGAGAAACTAATTGCTAGGATGAAATAATTTAAAGAAAAGTGATCTAAAGGAGATCCCATGATGTAGCTAGTAGTGGAAGAAGTGCCAGATACAGGGTCACATCCTGAAGATAGAGAAGAATATTTTATAAGAGGATCACTCACTCCAGAAGTGGGGAAACCTTGAAGAAGTAAATGTAAGAGAAACATACGAAGTTGTAGGTTAGAACCCCATTGATATTGTTGATGAAGAAGATATAATTGATGATCAACTTCCACTGGAAGAACTAAATAAACTGTTGAGCAACCGTAGACTTCTGAGAAATTAGGAGAAATTCAGGATAATATTGAAGGTATAGAGTCCTCACAAACCTTGAATGTTGAACTGAGAAATGATGAGAATTTTGATGTTTTAGGACAACAAGAAAATAATGCTCCAAGGGATGATGCTGAAAATAGGGTAGGACAAGAAAATTTATGTCTTAGAGAGGAAGAGATAGTGATTAATCAAGGTAATCCAAAATCCATGCCAATGAGGACAAAGAATGTTGAGCTCCCAAAGGTTGTGGTGGAAATGTTGGAAGTATGAGAGAGGAGATTCCTGAACATGTTGATCAAAAGGAACAGGATAATAATGAAGAAACACTTGACTAGTTAGTTAGGCAATTGGCTCTATCATTGGAGGTAGAGTTAGTGCCTCTAGATTTAAGAAGTTTAATGTAAGGAATATAAACCCCTTAACCTAGAGTTAGAGAAAAAACAAGACATGCTATGAAAAGGAATGTAGACAGAGGGAGAACTCTATAGATAGCTACTCCGGTAGGACAAAAGAGTAAGCATGAAATAACAACCAGGGATTATAGGGCAACAAAAATTGATGTAGGACATTCATCATGGGGACAGGAGTTAAAGAGATGAAATTAAATTTAGAGACTACTTTCACCCAATTATAGAAGAATAAGCAAAATAAAAGAGAATTAAAGGAACAAATTGCTTGCTTGGAGAATTTCATTAGGTCGCTAGCCCAATCTGGTCATAGACTGAATTGCTGCAAAATCTAGTGCTAATGTCCCAGGAACAAGCATATGCTATTACAACGCTTCGCCATAAGGTAAGTGTGTTTGAAGAATGGATGGAATACCTAGTAAGGCAAGGAGAAGTGTTAATAAAGGACACAATTGGGAAGTGTAAAGAAGCATACCGTTGGTGCGACAAGTCCAAAAGACTTGAGGGTAAATGCCAATTTCACCAAGAACAAAATAATGCAGAGAGGTGAAAGCTAAAAGTTCTTCTTTAGACAAATGTCTGAGAGTTGGTGAATGAGAAGATAGTCACAGAATAAGAAGTTTCGATATTTGAGAAATGGAGGAAAAAATTGAAGTGGGAAAGTGACGCTTTATTACAATGTGTAAATGGTTTGGAAAAGGTCACTGAAATATGTAAGAAATTGATAGATAAAGATGCGAGCTTTATTAAAATTCTAGCTCGAAAAAGCTATGATTCTCGTACTTTAGGATAGGATGTTAAGGAAGTAAAAGCTTTCAAGGAATGGATCGAAAAGGTGAATAAGGATCCTATTTAGTTATTAATTCGAGAAGTTATAGATGATATTATAAGGTGTAGAAATGCTATGACCAAATTGAGACAGAGATAATGTAGAGAAATGAAAATATCATTCAAATACCAGAAGAGTATGCTAGGCATAAGTATAGCTAGAAAGTAATTCAAGGTGTTCCAAAAGAGCATATGCATCAAGTGTCGATTGCTTTCTGGGAATATCAACAGAGGAGAGGTGAAGATGAGTATTTAGACCCAGAGTCCAATGAAGAGGAATAGGTTTTTGGGTATCAGAGGCTAGAAGTTTTGTGCATGGATATAGTTTTGAAATGAATTTTGTAGGTTTGTTCCTAGACCTAGTGAAGATGACTAATCTCAGGGCTTTTGAAGAGTGCTAATAGTTTTGTTTTTTGTGCAAATTACCTGCAACCCGGAGCCCAGAGTTTGGAGTTTGTTGCTAAAGAAAAGTCAAAATATCTTTGACTTTGTCTAGAAAGTTCTGATGCCAACTGTCACCCGCCACATGCTGATTTTGATTTGTTTCTCTGATTAGATCTTTGATGGGATTACGTTCAAAATATTTGGGTTCTTGTTTCTATAGAAGGCCATTAGTTGCTTTATTTTATTTTAAGTTCAGAATATGTGGATGTTGGAGAATCAAATCTTTTTCAAGTTTTATTCATTTTCCTATTTTCTATTCCATTCTAGACTAAAAACTTGTATGCTTCATTAGAAGTTAACTAATATTAGAGCCAATTTCAAAGCTATTTCCTGATATGAAATATTACGTAGCTGAATGTTTGTTCTTATTGAAAAAGACTATGTGTTGCACAAATTAAGTGTGCATATTGACACTATCTGGTGGCAAATGATCCCCCTTTCTTTAAACTATTGCATCATTCTATGGTTGGATGTGAAGCAATCTGGTGATGTATAGAATGGTTAGCTCTAGTTTGGTTATTTCTTGAGGCATGTGTGGATAATACCTGGGAGAAATTTTACGTTTTAGTAATTTTTTATGCTTTATATTCTAGAAAATGTACCAAAAATTGATAAATACATGGAGTTTTATTATAAATCTTTCGATTCCATGAAGTTGTTGAATGCTTAATGGTAAATCTACTTGAATGTATGCAAGTTAATTTGAGTTTCATGAAATATTATTGCAAATTCTTTGATTTCATGAAGTTATTGAGTAAAATTTGAATGAGCAGACTAAGATTATGTTTCCATCTTTCATATACCAGCCAATTCTTTACAACCATTCACCCCTCATGTTTAACAACAATATCATAACAAACCCTGAGTGAACCTAGTGCATCGAGACCTAACATAAACAAGCCTTGGGATCAAGTTGAGTTTTCTTTAGATTTAGGTTTCCCAATGGAGTCATTCAAGAAAGGTAGGTTCCCATGATACTTTGTTAGAATTTATCTTCGTATTGGTGTGTGTGTGTAACATTCGTGTCAACATGTTCCAATCATCCATATAAAAAAATATATCATAAAATCATTGTTTTCAATTTCGTTTCGTGAGTTCATGACATCATTATTTACGAATAATAGAAAAAGAAACATTATTTGTAAAGCATGAAGCTCACCCCACCTTGCACTTGTTTCCAAAATGTATTATCAACTATATAGGGTCATTGATAGCTAGTTTTCTTAGTCTAGTGACAATCTTTGGGGCTAATCAAATACATGTTTAGTTATCATTTATATTATTATTTTTTAGCTTAAATGATTTTAATACCTATTTAGGTATACACTTGGGAATATCCTCTAGAGTCTAAGTTGAACTCAAAGTGCAGAAGATAAAACCCACTCTTTTTGAGTTATCTTAGAATCCTCCATAGTTCTATTGATGAATTACTTTAGTCACCTGATGACAAACTTAGCCCTGTAAGAAGATTTTTTTCTAGGAAGTCGAGTAGTGACTTTGAGACCTAACATGCCCATGGTATTATTTTTTGATGGTTTTCTAAGCCTTCTTAAGTCTATTTATTAGAGGCATGATATAAGGATGTATGAAATGTTTTTCATATAGTTATATTGCTAGTTTATTTTAAAGAAATATGAGTATTGATATCATTGAAGAATTGCATGGAGAATCTATGTGAATTTATTGTAACCATGTTTAATACATTGAATGAGCAATGTTTTGGACATTGAGTTTTTCCTAAAAAGGATTTCCCAAGGTATATTAGTATTTATTTTTTCTTGTGGTTGCTTCTATTATTATTTTATCTTTTTCATTCCTTTCTAAGTGATGTTTACATGCCAAATTGCTCCTTAAATTTTTGTATGTTTATTTGTATAATATTCTTCTCAAAGAGTAATGTGGAAATACTTTCACTTTAATAGTTAAGTTCTATTTTAAGTCCATAGTTGATGGGTTCACACTTTTTATTATAGATAAGACCAATGAAAGAGGTGTGTATTGTCACTAACAATCCCATGTTAATATTTTACATAGTGTCAGATGAAACAAAGAATCATCATCGTGACTAGAAAAATTGATACCACATGACACACTATGTGCTCCACATTCCTTGTCATCCTATTAGGTCTCAAAATCATTACTCCACTCCCTAGAACCACAAACCACTCACAAGGCCATGGTTGTCAACGAGTGAATGAAAATGGTTAATCAATGAAACAATGGTGGACTCTGAGCTAACTCTATGAGAGTGAGTTATCTCTCTCACACTTTGAGCTAAACTTAGATTTAGGAGGGTGTTCCTATGGGTATACCTCAATAGGTATTAAACTCTCATAAAATATACAATCAAGAAACAATTGCAACCATCCCAACCACATTAACCCCAAGTATTGTCACTAAGTTAAGAAAAAATGGTTGCATATAACCCCTATATAGCTGATAAAGTTATGCAATCATAAATTGCACATAATGAATTCATTTGAAATTCATTGAAGACAAATCCCTGGTTATATTTCAAGTTTATGAATGCACATAAGCTACTCCTACTCATACATTGCTAGTTTAATTTTTTGATAGATGTGAGATTGGTCAATGGTTCTAGACTAATTCCTATCTATTGGGAAATAGAGTCACAAAAAATTAAATAAAAAAAACAAAAACAAGAATAACAACGAGTCTTAAACCCAAGATGTGAAATTAGAATGATAGAGCATAACTAGTTATCCAAAACAAAACTGCATATATTCATGTGCAATATGAAAAAGATTATTACAAAGCTTGTAATAGTTTCAAAATGCTATTAAATTAATCTCATTCATTATTACACTCATACAAGTAAATGTGACAGAGGAGAATTCCTAACTACAACTAGAAACCCTCCAAAAGATATACATTTTGCTCTTGAGACACTTTGTCACACTATTCACCTATGTTTGCTAACTCTTCTCGAGTCCACGAGTGTTCAATCCAAAGAATGGGGAAGACTTGGCGTCAATGACTACCTTGCAACTTGATTGGCATCTAGAGACCATCATAAGACCAATCTCCCTCAAAATGATTAAAAAATGTGCATATAATAGCATCCATAGTGTAACCCTAATCATTGCACACTATAGTAGTTCAAAATACACGACCCAGGTTGAATCATGCCCAAAATAAATGTTACAGATTGATGTAGAACAACTGTACTTAATTTTGGTAGCTAGAAGAAATGGAACCATTACTGCTAGTAGGTAGATAGATTGGAAGAGACACATGCAACACTTTACCTCTATTTCCTCAACTCTTACAAAAAATTGAGTCAAAACATGAGCATGATATTTTTGTTTGTTACTTTTGTATAAAGAAAAATATCAACATGTGGATATATCTTATCAGTGTTAAAACCTTCATTATATCTTCTTGTCCCTCAAATCTCTGAAAAACATCTTATTGTGGAATTTCAACCAGCATCAAGATATAACAAAAGTACATCCCCACATTAGGCCATATACAACATCACAATTGGGATATATATTGATACCCCAAAAACCAAATAGACACTCATCCTGCAGGATTTCAACCATTGTTTAGATAATAGCCTATATCCCCCAAAAATTTTGCAAAAATTTACATCCTTCCTCTCACACAACCAAAAGTCTTTTGCATATCATTGGGGCTTGGAGAGGACTTTGGAACCTTTTGTTGAGATTTCCATGGGAACCAAGAACCAATATTTCCTGGTTCCTATGAAACCTTTAACCACATTTCTTATTCTTTTAAAAAAGGGAAATAAATCTTCATAGGTTTCATAAGAACCAAGAACCATTGGTTCCTAATGCTTATGAAAGCTCCAACCACTTAGCAATTTTTTTATTTTTGAATATGGGATTCAATGACTGAAGCATATGGGAGGGTAACACAACTAACGACACACCTTAGCATGATGACCCTTATGGAATTTATTAAATCAATTATTGACAAAGGGATCATGCTACACATGCACACAAAAGGAAGGGAAACAAGAAAAAAGGGACACTATGAAATTGAGTCCCAACAATGGCTTTGGTTGGGGACGTTTGCCTCTTGCAAACAAAACGATAATCCGAATCTTTGGGCAGACCAAAATGAGGAACAAAAGAAACAAGATTGACACATGACAAAAAATAAAATTATGTGTATGATGAAACATCACAACCAATTAATAATACAACAAAAGGATACCAAAATCTTCAAATGGTTTTGACATAAAATTTTAACAAAATGCAGGCCAACCTTGCAGAAGATGGATAAAGTTAGTTACCTCTGTCAAATACCATCCTATTGAAGGAATTGATTTCGATCAAATCACAATTATTTCCTTCACACAAATGTAGCAAGTGTATCCTTCTTCCTTTAAGCATAACCTTGTGATTACCTCTAAAAAAGTGAAGACATGCCCCACCATTTATCTTACCATTGTATGACAACCACAGAAAATGTGCCACCACAATGGCTTGCATTGTATCATTTATTTTTATAGCAGCTAGGGGAAAGATTTGAAAGCTTAGATCAAAAGCAAAAGAAAATTTGAAATCTTCATACCTACTGACCTCCTTGAGTGAATCGAGGAAAAAAATGTCTAATTCATATTGTAAGAAATATTCCACCTCTTCTTGTTGAATTGCAAAGGAAAACTCATCATCTAACAAATCAAAATAAATAAATTGAAGCTCAAGCATATAAAAACCATGAGTAGCCAATTGATCATCAACTTGGAAACATTGTGGCTACTCAACATCATTGTGAACTCTATGTTGGGCTCAAGTGAAGCACTCAAACTTAGGCAACCCATCATCTCTAACATTGGAAGATATACCTTCATCATGAAGAAAAGCCTCATATTCAATTTTACTCACATATGGGACAATAGGAAACCAACATACCTCATTATCATCTATGCTGATGCAATCTTCATCAACAAAACCATTTAGATCATGAGACACTTCATGGGAAGAACTAAATTCTTTAAATTGTATTTTTTTTTAAACTCATTTGGGTAGTCTGCTATGACACATGTGTTGCTATAATCAAACCTATGGAATACTTCTCTTCCCAAATTCAACTTTAAAGCATCACGCCCATATGACCCATTTGAAATGCACCGTGCATGAGGAAGATAGCATGTTGCACACCAAACAAAGAGGCTCTCATATGCACCCATATGATCACCCACTTAACAATCTTCAAGTACAAACTCTTCATATTGAATATCATCAGTTGTACAAACACTTGCCTCTATATTTTTATTTTCATGTTTAGATGTTCCTATGCATCATGCAAAAAATCATTATCAACTTCAAAATTAGAAAATTGGACAAAAGAAGGTAAGAGAATAAATAAGAAAACATCTTATTGTTCACCATTTGTATCACCAATATGTGCATGTACTGCATAACTAAATACCTAAGTTGATTCATTTGAGGATTCACTTGCATATACATCTTCCTCACTATCCATATTGCTAGAATAAACAATAGGGTCATACTCCTCATTCTCAAGTTGGACGTCAGATCATTAACTTCTTTATTCTAATCATCCACGAATGATTGATCAAGTTGAAGGTAGGTGCACACACTGTCATCTTCATATGTACTACTATCATATAATGCATCAAAACCTTCTTCTACCTGCTTGCAAACATAATAATCACTTGATATTGTGCTTATACTTGATGCAACCTCCATGTAATTATTGTCATCAACAACATGTTCACCACCAAAAAAATTTGGTCTTGAGGATACAAATTTTGCGATCATATCCCTTCTCAGACCATCAATGAAATCAAGACACCTATATTCTTGTTGCATGTTAACCAAATTGAATTCTTCGTGTATTGAACTCATATTAGCTTCATAAGCTTCAAAGAACATATCAATACAGGAAGGTGTGTTAGGCATGAAATCAATTGGGATCTGATAAAGGGAAAAACCAAACATGTGATTTAATTCTATGCTAGACTCTCCCTCTTGCCATTTGATGTTTTATAGTTCTTCAACATGAGAAACATGGTCTAGAGTGAATTCCTCTTCAAATGTAACCACAAAATGATTTTAAGAGGCAAATGAATGCTCTAAGAAACCATCATACCAATTCTTTTCCATTCCCATCAATGACTTAACAAAGAATCTCATCCACGTGTCCTCATCTTCAAATTGATATTTCTCCATGAAATCCGAAAAATGCCATGACATGTTCATCCCCTTGACCACTATCATACCCATCAAATCTTGACATCAATCTATAGATTGAAAATCTCATTGTTTTCCTTTCATAATTGACCCAAGAAATTTCAAGTTGCATGTAAATGGGATCAAGTGGAACAACAAGGGATTGAGAAACCCATTTTTATGTAACAATAGGGTGACTTTGTGATCATATGGAATTGATTTTTTCTTCACATTGTATTTCAATTTCCTTAAAATATTCTATCCTTAACTTGTTTTCAAGCATGAATACCTATAGGTTTGAATGTGGAATTTATTTTGTGTTGGATTGTATGAACAACATGAGAGTTCTATTGGGATATGGTGTTGTACGCCATTGCATAAAATGTTATATTGTAATGTTATAATTAAATAATTATTTAGTTGTGATGCACCTAGGAGGTGTGGTTAATCACACTAGGTAATTATTTGGGGACCACTTTATGTTGTATTGTAACATTTGTTGGTATGTAGTGACTGATCATGCAAGTAATGTACACTCATAATATGAAATAGGGTTCGGGGCATCACCTCAAATTTTTTTTTGTTAACACGTCAAGGTTTTTTCCCGTTGACATTTCAAGGTTTTCCCGTTAACATGTCAAATGAAAAAAGACCTTGTAAAACCCTAATGCTAGAAGGTTCCAAAAGGTTTGTTATAAGCGGATGGGATGTATGTTGCGGTGTGGTGTTCGTGAGATTGTAATCTATTTTGCACTAGATAATAAAATCATTGGATGATTTTGTGGATGTTGCCCATATTGGGTGAACCACGTTAAATTCTGCGTTGATCTCTTTGTGTTATTCTTCATTGTTATTTATAGGTTATTTAATCTACATATAATTGTTACTGTTTATTGCTCCAATTTTCCTGAACCCTAACATCATTATATTATTATTTAATGTGTGAGAGACATGGGATAATAATTTAATATTGGGGAAATACTTAATAAAGTGAAAAATTAGTACCCAATATTAAATGAGGGGTCAATGGTTTTGTGTTCACATGGTTTTGTGGCACATGGTTTTATCTTACCACTTGGTTGTATTTGTGTGAGCTTGTATCTATAAAAATCAAGCACATGTTTAGTGGTTAAGGTTGGTGAGGTAAGTGGGTTGTCATTATTGATACTTTCTAAGGAGTGCATATGTGAAGCATGACATGGGATGTGTGGATTCATGTTTGGACACATGGACAATACATTAGAGAGGCTTGATGCTTCAAAAGTATTCACTGCAACTCTTGTAAGTGCATGTATTATTTATTTGTTGAATAATAGATGGAGTATGGATGCTTTTGGAGGTTGGGTTTTTCCCTCTTGAGGGTTTTTCTAGGGTATATCTTGTGTTATATTGTGGCTTGTCTATTTGATCTATGCATTATTATTATTTGTATGCATGCTTTTCTCTCACATGGTTATGTAGGAAATGGATTAAGAATGTGGGTATGATGCATTATTTCCTAACAAGTGGTATAAGAGATTTCATGGTTGTGGGAGGTGTGAGCTCCCAAGTTTTTTTATAACCCTTGTTTGAGTAGATGTGGTGCAAAGTTGAATCTATGACAATGTAGGTTATATCTAAGACATTACAAGGTATGGAACACATGTGTAGGTGTTATTATGCAAACTTGGGCTTTTGGATTATCAAGAGTTTTTGAATTTATTGCAGATTTGAAGCATGCAAAATTTGGGTCAAAAGGGTTTCTTAGATTGAGCTTTCATATGAGGGTTTTGTAGAGGAAATTTCCTGAATGAACTCTTCAGACAAAACATACCTCACCATTGGATCCAGGATGGTCAAGAAATGAAAATTAATATAATTTCTTTTGTATTTTAGCCACTTGAAAAAATGCAAATTGTTTTAACCATATAGCCGTACAACCACCCAATTTTAACAGTCTATAGAAAACATTAAAAAATAAAAATTGGCTGTTAAAAAATTATAAAACCTGCAAAAATAATTTAATTAAAAAATAAAAAAAAATAATTTAAATGTTGGGGGGCGGGAGTCCGCAAACCCCACCTATGCCCTGTACCCTACTGTTAGGGTACTGACGACTATTGGTACGTGATTGACAGTCCCAATCAACTATAGTCAACACCCAATGACCAATAGGCCACCATTGGCAAGGGATTAGCCCCTCTGGTGGGGCCCTTGGTGCCGTGGAGGACCCTACCCTAGGCTGCAAGCCATTTAAAAATTAAATTCACCTTAGAAACTTTCAAATCCACCGGTGATATATATATATTTTTTAAAGGTTTTTAAACGAATTTAAATGCATTTTGAAATGTGCACCACCCTCCCACCACCACCTCTAATGGAGTGCCACCCGGGCGCTGTCGGTGGCTCAACTCAGGCACCACCTTGTAGCCACCCACTAGCAACATTGGGGAAGTTTTTTCAAACATGCGTAACTTTCACCCAAGATTTCGAATTTTTGACTTCTTATACTCATTGGAAAGGTGGTTCTGAGCACTATGCAATGGTATAGGTTTGGTTCCTTGATTTTTCAATTTTGATCAATTTTTGGAGCTTGAAATCTAGATGTTATTTGTTTTACGGTTTTGAGCATAACTTTTGCATACAAAATCAAATTTTCAATTTTGATTAGGTATTGGAGAGCATGTACAACGTAATACATAGTGGATCAAGTAGATTTTTAGTTTATGGTGTAGAGAATGGATGGTACTTGTTTGATCACTTGTAGGAGCCTCAGATTTAGGGTGTGATTGCATGAGCATCCAGACAAGTCAAGAGGTGAAACCTTGAGGGAGTACACGATTTTATATGATATTTATGATGATACAACTGATTATTAGTTTGGTGGTTCTTGGTACAGGTTTACAAGTGTTTTTAAAAGTTGGACTTTGATGGTGATAGGTACACAGGTTGTCTTCAGTTTTGAGGACATGGTTTGACACGAGTGGAGACTTGGAGTCTCGTATGGGTGATAGTTGAGTGTAGGTACATCGTTGTCTATGATAATGTGTCATGGATATGTAGGTATCTATGAGCATTGGCATGGCATGATCATGTATTTGGTTTTTTGGTGGTGATTTGGTTTGGTGTTAGGAGGTTGTTCTTATCTCCTTGATGCTTGTATGGTTCCTTGACTATGGTTACTCATTTGTGGAAATGTTTGGAAAATCAAATCTTTGGTTGATTTGGTGTTTGAGTCTTGATGTCTACAAGATTATCTTCTTTGATATCTCGATTTGCAGGTTACAAATGTGATGATGAGTTTGCATGCTTCATTGTTTGGTATTTACGAGTTATGCAGTTGTGTGGGCTAATCACCTATTCAATTGCAGTGGGATGAATTAATATGGATTATCTATATTCACAAGATTATTTCATTGTTGATGCAAACTTTCTTAGTTGGCCTTGTCTATGGTCATTTGTGCATTGGTATGTTGCTTTGGGATGAGAGGATGGATGGTTAGAGTACCTGGTTAGTCAGTTGATGGGACTTGTAGCATGTGGTTTTATCATGATGTCATGATAGCTTGATTACATTTCACTGGTTACACTTTTAGTGGGAACTTTTGACAGTGATGACTTGATGGTGTAGGATTGATTCCTGATGGTTTGATGGTGGTTGTATCTTCTTGGCTTGGAGATCTTGGCTCTACTTGGTGTGATTGGCATTTCTATTGCCTGTGTGGACCTAGATGATCATTTAGGAGATGGTTGTCATGATGCCATGTGTAGCTTGGTATCACAGTTCAATGGTAGTTGTTGGTAGTGACGTGGATTCATCATTGGTGATGGTTATCTTCATGTGATTGGAGATGTTGATTCTTGGTTTAAAGTGTGGTTGTTATTATGTCATAATGTACTCTTGATTCTAGATTAAAGTTTTGGCATGTTACATGTTCTCTTGAGACTAGGATGTATGCATTGTTGCATGTGATCTCCTAGGAGGAGATGGTTAGTTGTGATGTCATGATGGGTGCCCGATTCTATGATTGGAGCTTTGACATTGATCTTGTTGGTTCTCTTGGTATTGAGTACATTGGTCATTTTCTTGGGTGCTTCATGATAGTGTGGTGTTACATTCAGAGCTTAGCATGGATTGATCATTTGGAGGTGCTCATATACTTAGAGACTTGGGTGAGGCTAGAGTTCTCTTGTGATTAGAGAGACTTGCTTCAAATGGTTACTCTTTGGAGGTTTCAGTAGGAAGATCGAGGAGCCTTCACTTTGATATGGATGTGAGTTCATGATGGACCTATATATGAGATTGTTCTTGGAGTGAGTCATGATGACTTGGTTATTTTGGAGGAGCATTCTCATTCCCCACTTTTGGTCTACTTGGTAGTTTATCATCTAATAGGTATTGCCCTTCCTATTTTTAATGTGATTATGTTTCGTGCTTTGATTTCTCATGCGAATAAGTTGAGTCATGGTGATTGATTTTGGGAGACTCATTTGAGGATTGTTTAGCATGAGTTTATATTGCTTTATCTTTCATAGGTATGGATCTTGAGTTGTGGATAATTAGTTCTGGATGATTCATTTTGAGGGATGTTTAGCATAGTTATCTCCTTATGCATTTGAGTTTATGTTATCATTCATTGACGAGGAGTTTAGGAGATGGTTATTGGGCTAATTTCCTTTTTCTGGGAATAGTTACTTTGAGTTTGATTTCCTTGTTAGAGAGGCTTACATCCATGTTGGCATTGTTACATGATTCATATTCTTGTTTGATCTAAGAGATTGAACATTGTTTTTGGGTGTTGTTGAGGCTTTTTCATTTAGGTTGTAAGGAGATCATACTTGACACAACATTGCACTTTGAGGTGTTGGTAGGACATGTTATGGTTTATAGGTTTTCTCTCTTCATTCTATGGTTCCTTCTTGGAGGTTCATGTTCATATGATTTGGAAGGATTGTGGTGACATGTTGTGAGAGAGTATGTAGCTGTTGGTGTTGCATGTGTAGATCATTGTGATTGTTTTTGGTACTTCATGTTTTGATCATTTATCACACCAAGTGGTATAGTTTTGATTGGTAGACTTGATATGCTTTGGCATTACACATGCACTAGGAGTTCCTGGATATATATGTTCTTCATTGACAGGTTTGATACAAAGGAGCTTGTGATTGTGGTTTATGGGTTGCATATGTTGTTGGCATGAGTTTACTGATATTATTGATACCTAGGAGGTATGGATGGTTGGATGTATAACATGTGTTGTGGATGCTATTTTCGATCATGTGGGTTTTTCACCTATGGCAACAACTTGTTTGGAGCCTTTATTATCACTTGGATATGATGCTTGTGTTCTTGGATTGGTGCATCTTCACCTTGGCATGTTCATTTTCTTCCATAGGTGGCACATTGGAGGATGAAGGGAGTTCTTTCTTGAGATGGTGGTCACTTTGGTTTTATTGCAGGTATCTTGATGGAGCACAAGAGCATGTTGGAGATTCATGTGGTTACATGTATGGCTATGCTGATGTATTTCATTGATTGATCCCTTATGCAATGTATACAAGTGGGAGAATGTTGGGATATGGTGTTGACACCATTACATAAAATGTTATATTATAATGTTGTAATTAAATAATTATTTAGTTGTGATGCACCTAGGAGGTGTGGTTAATCACACTAGGTAATTATTTGGGGATCACTTTATGTTTTATTGTAAAATTATATTATTATTTAATGTGTGAGATACATGGGATAATAATTTAATATTGGGGAAATATTTAATAAAGTGAAAACTCAGTACCTAATATTAAATGAGGGGTAAATGGTTTTGTGTTCACATGGTTTTATGGCACAAAGTTTTATCTTACCACTTGGTTGTATTTGTGTGAGGTTGTATCTATAAAAGCAAGCACATGTTTAGTGGTTAAGGTTGGCTGGGTGAGTGGGCTGTTATTATTGAGTCTTTCTGAGGAGTGTATATGTGAAGCATGGCATGGGATGTGTGGATTCATGCTTGGATACATGGATGATGCATTGGAGAGGCTTGATGCTTCAAAAAAGTATTCATTATAACTCTTGTAAGTGCATGTATTGTTTATTTGTTGAATAATTGATGGGGTATGGATGCTTTTGGAGGCTAGATTTTTCACTCTTGAGGGTTTTTCTAGGGTATATTGTGTTATATTGTGGCTTGTCTATTTGATATATGCATTATGGTTACTTGCATGCATGCTTTTCTCTCATGGGGTTATGTAGGAAATGGATTAAAAATGTGGGTATGATGCATCATTTTCCAACAAGTTCATCCTCATAATATTCTTGGACATTTTCTCTATCTTAACATTCGGGGTTTGAATCATAAGTTACATTTGCTGATGTATCCCTTGGGTAAATGAGTCCACTCCAACTAATCATAGCTGGTTACAATTAATTGTGCAAGATAGAAAATAGGTAAAACAAATAATTTGTTTCTTTACCAAGAAAGAAACCATGCTTTAAATTCTAGAAGGAGAACAAAGTACCTTGTCCTCAACTACGATCACTTGATATGTGCTCAAAAAATGTGAAAAGTGACAACAAAAAATTTATTCTTGTACAAGAGTTGCCAACTAGCAAAAGTGAGAAAATCCTTGAAGTACACGAATGTCCAAGGCACAAATTTGATTATGGGTTGCAACCATCAATAGTCTTCAATATTTTTTCAACCCAATAACCCTTGTCATTCTTCAAGCACCATTTGATTGGTGTAAGTTGACATGATGTTGAATCTACCCAAACAAAATAGACTGCAATTTTTTTACCACTGGCAACAATAACAAACCACCCTTAAGTTCTCTTCAACTATGACACCATTTTGTTAGGTCTCAAAAACACTACTCCACTTCCTAGAAGCATAAACCACTCACAAGGCCATGGTTGTCAACAAGCGAATGTAAATGATTCATGAATAGAACAATGAAGGACTTTGAGCTAACTCTACGAGAGTGGGTTATCTCTCCT
>VDFB02000003.1:735246994-735359776 GCA_007258455.2 Sequoia sempervirens | reverse complement strand
CTCCTCCAACTCAATAATGTGCTCCGTGCCCCTGTCTGGAGGTCTACCAGGTGGAATATCACTAAACACTCTGGAGTGTTTAGTTCTCAAAATCTGTATGTCAGGGTGGTACTCACCCTTCTGCGGCTCCTGCTGGGCTGGCATCAACATGCACTCAGCCGCCCAGTCAACCATATCATGACGAATGAGCCTCTCCCTCCGCCTGAATGAAACCATCCTAAGATTACTGTCCCGTATTGCCTTGATGACATGTGGTCTTCCGTCAACATTGAATTTCATCTCCATATCCCGTAGGTTGAGCGTGAACTCACCCAAATCATGTAACCATGCCATCCCTAATACCACATCTGTATCACCCATATTAACAACATAGAATTCAGTCTTGAATTCATAGTTGTTCAGTCTCATCGGAAGATCAGTAATCTTTCTGTCGCACCTGAGAGTATATCCGTCAGCCACCTTGACTCGAATACCCTCGAAAGCCTCTGTCTGGATACCACATCTCTCCACTAAACGTGCATCAATAAAATTATGTGTAGCACCCGTATCCAACAAAGTAATCACCTTCTGACCTGCTAAGAGCCCACGGAGACGAAATGAACCATCTCTGAAGACTAGTCAGATGGGCTTCCTGTAGCTTCCTTCCACCTTCATGCTCACCCTCATTTTCGGACTTCTCATCATCTGAACACTCGGAATCAGCTTGCTGGTCTGACAGATCAGATTGCTCTTCGCCCTCATAAAACCACTCCATTTGGTTATTTTTGACTTTCGGACGAAGTGGGCATATGTGTTTTTCATCATAGGGTGCCTTGCACCAAAAACACAACTTCTTCTTACGTAATTCGTTCAAAGTTTCTCTGTCAAACGGGGGTGCATTCTGTCTCTTAGGATCCTGTTGATCCTTCCTCCTGTCAAAAGGTCTATTTCTGTCATTGTTTCTATCAAAAGGCCTGTTGGGTCTCGTGTATGGAGTGGACCCTGAATTGAACTTACTGCGAGGTGCTGCAAGTTCCATGCTTCGTGCCTTCCGCATGGCCTCCTGAAGTGTGGGAGGGTCAAAAGCCTTGACCCAACCTCTCATGGGTTCTGCCAAACCCTCAACAAATAATATAATGAGTCTCCGCTCTGAAATGCCAGTCACCATAACTGCAACTCTCTGAAGCTCACCTATGTATGCATCCAAACTGCCTGTCTGTCTGAGCTGAGCCAACTCTCTGAAATACAGTTCTGGATCCTTCTTATCGAATCTCTCTATCAGTCTGCTAGTGAACTCCTGATAGGTATTGACCGCATGATGGCCTAGCGTGTACATGCCATGGTGCCACCAATCGTGTGCTACTCCGTCA
The DNA here is from genome assembly GCA_007258455.2 of Sequoia sempervirens. Classification (NCBI taxonomy): domain Eukaryota; kingdom Viridiplantae; phylum Streptophyta; class Pinopsida; order Cupressales; family Cupressaceae; genus Sequoia; species Sequoia sempervirens. The sequence continues at coordinate 735,358,427 of VDFB02000003.1, read as the reverse complement.
AGATGTAAAGTGGCAAATTTAATTGCCTCATCCTCCTGCATAGGCCTAAGTGACAAGTAATTGTCCAATTTCTGGACCCAAGACCTAGCTGATGTCTTCTCTGACCCATCAAAATATGGCAGCGTAATCTTGCTCACCGCATACTGCAAGTCTCTATTCACCTGTGGCTGCTGCTGCTGATGCCGTGGGGGTCTACGATCAAATCTACCTCCTCCTCTCGGTTTATAGACATCTATAAACTCATGAAATGTAAGTGCCTGCCGGATCTCAAAGCGCCAAAGACATGTACCGCCATGAAATCTCGGGCCAAGTCCGCCCACCCATGCCACCTGTGCTGAAACTCGATGTCAGCACTGATGCTCGCCCCGAGTCCGCGTGGAGTCTCTAGGTAAGAAAGTGGGCTGGCTCCCTGCCTACGCTCCTGGTAGATCGGTGACGGCTGTCTAGGTACGGATGCCAATTGATCCACTAGTGTCCCGCTCGTCCGTCAATCTGAATGTAGTGTGGATGTGTGGGCGTACACTGTCTAATGGTACCCATCAGCTGAGACATCATATCCATCATATTGTCATGTCTCCGTCTAAACTCCTTCGGTGATATCACCCTCTGCATGTGCCTTCCCTGGATCTCTACGTGCCTCTGTAGGAATCTCACGATCTGCCATTAGGGTTGCAACACTGTTCTCACTACTGTTAGAACTGGATCTGTGAATCCCAAGTACCCCTGACACTGTCTGACCCTCAGGGATAGGTGGACCTGTCCAATCCTCGTCTTTGCCTGTTCCTACGCCTCTCATATACTGAATAGGATCTCGGCTCATGAAAAGGCAAGCAAAAAGCACTCTGAATACTGAAAAGCACTGAAAAAGCACAGGATGGCAGGAGATCTGTGCTCTGATACCACTGTCAGAACCTTGGTGGTTCTCAAACTGAATCCCTAACTGATATTTTGAGGCTTTTTTGCAAGTTTGTGATTTTTGTATTTTTTGTGTTTTCAGGCAAGAATGTAAAATGCGATTTTGCTCATAAATGCAAATAAATTCTAAATAAATTCAAGGAATCAATATAAGCCTAGATTTTGATCATTAATGGTAGGCGTTGCATTATATTTCACTTCCAGAAGATTTACAATAGCCAGTTGCAGAGTATGAAGGAAATATAGATTATTAAATGAGAAAAACCTGGTTTAAAATGGCGGCTGCAGCTGGTAAAAGAATGTACGGCCAGAATGAATGAAGACTTCTCCGAGCTCCAAAACCAACGCACAACCTCAGTTGACCAAGGCGCCCAATAACCCCAAACCAGAAGCTGAGAAGGAGAGGCGTTCCTCTGGGAATGAAAATGTACGGCCCCTACTGGTACGGCCTGTACAGCAGCAGCATTAATTGCAGTATGGCCTTTGGAAAATGTGCCAAGTCTCTAATGAATGATCTCTGAAGATTTCGCCTTAACTGCCAGATGAAGTTCTCTGTGAATCTCTGCTAAAATAACTCAATAATCTCAAACTGTGATCTCTGGATGAAAATCACCAAGTGCCAACTTCAACTGATATTTCACAGCCTCAGTCTGCCTGATCTCTGAAGAGTTTACGTTCTCCAGAAACGATCGTCTGCCAGAAACCCTAGGGTTTGCAAACTCCAATGCTCAGATGCAAGAAGACAAAATTGAATAATAACAGGATAGTTCGATTTTGCCTTGAGAAGAAACATATATTCTTCTTTGAAAAGTTTGACCTAATTCTCCATTAAAATAATCATTTAAATAAATGATTTAATTTTCACCTTTTGACTTAGGAGAAATGATTAATTATTGGCGTCCACTTTTAATGAGTATTAAATACTCATTAAGTCACATTTTAATAATTTATTATAAAGTATAATGAATACTTTATAATTTTAAGCCAAATAATTAAATATTTAAATATTTCAATAAAGTGACTTTATTATAAAGTCAAATTATTAAATATTTAATAACTCATTAAATACTCCTTATTTCTCCGTCAAATCAATCCACTGCTGAACTGGGTCGAATCTGAGCTGAATAATTGCACCAGGTGCCCTGCCCGAAATAGCAGCTTCCGCCTGACCTAACTTTCTAAAAATAGAAAGTTCTCTGAAAAAGCTCTCTGGAAGATTCTGCGAAGGCCCAACCTGACACACTGCAAACTGGAGCTACCAAACACTGAGCAACTGCCAAAAATGATCCTCTGAACATTCCTGTCAGCCTACGAGGATCGAATGATAGGCTAACCTCGTCACCAGCTGTGCTGACTAGGATGGGGACATGACACATTTCGAAGATACCACAGACTTGCCTTCGGGTCTAGGAACAATGTCCCAAACATCATTCTTGAGAATTGATTGGTACTCTTCTGTCATAGCATCTTTCCAAACTTGTTGACTGGAAGCTTCCTCCACACTAGAAGGCTCAGACTCAATAATCTGACTCATCAAGGCAACATAACTGGAGAACTTATGTGGCCTTTTACTTTCTTTGCATGTACCTCTAGGAGCTGCAAATCTCTTAGCCTCTTGCATAGTTTGTCTAGCCCAAAGAGGTCTCTTTCTTCTAAGTACAATATCGGTAGGCCCATCAGTAGGTTCCAAGGGCTCATCTGGATCAACATCTTCCTTTGGTTCAGAAGTCTCCCTCTGAATCTCAGGAGTATGGTCTACTTCCATATCTTGAGGAGGCTCATCATTATCAATCTCCATATGAGTGCCCCTGGATCTCTTGAATGCAACATCTTTCTCGAGTGTGACATCCCTACTGATCTCGATCAACTTCTGTCCAAGAATGTAAATTTTGTAGGCTTTTGAAGTCTCGTTGTAGCCCACAAAGATTCCCTTCTTGCCAGAAGGCTCCAACTTAGTTCTCTTCTCTTTTGGAACATGAACATAGACAGGACATCCAAAGATCCTCAAATGACTAACCTCGGGCTTCTTCCCTGTAAAGGCTTCTTCCGGAGTCATATTCTCCAAGATCTTGTGAGGACTTCTATTCTGAACGTATACTGCAATCCTGGAGGTTTCTGCCCATAAGAAAGTTTGCAGATCCTGGTCATGAATCATGGCTTTTGCTGCTTCCACAATTGTCCTGTTCTTTCTCTCTGCAACACCATTCTATTGAGGATTATAGGGGACACAAAACTCCCTCTTAATCCCTACATCAATACAAAAATCCCTAAAGTTGCCAGAGGTGTATTCTCCACCATTATCTGATCTGAGGACCTTGATTCTTTTACCAGAAAGATTCTCTACCAAGGCTTTGAACTCCTTAAATCTTCCTAACACTTCCTCAGACTCTTTAGTTTTCAAAAAATAAATCCAAGTCTTTCTAGAGTGATCATCAATGAAAAGAACATAATACAAGAAACCACTCGAAGAAGGAACAGACATAGGTCCACATAAATCAAAATGAATAAGGTCTAAAATACACTTAGATCTATTTTCTCTACTGTGGAGAGGGGCTTTTGAATTCTTACCCATAGCGCATCCCTTGCAAGTTCCTTCATGCTCTTGATTGAATTTGGGAAGTCCCGTGACCATCTTCTCCATGATAGGTAAGGCTCGGAAGTGGAGGTGCGCCAATCTTCGATGCCATAGATCACATAGACTTGAAGAATCATGAACTAATGCTTGAAGAGGACCGTACATAGCCTATAGAGGCTTTCATGTCTAACACCAATTACTTGAGCTTCCTTGAAACTGGAATTCTCCATCCACACAAGAACTTTGCCTTTGGAGAAGGCAACTTGGTATCTTTCATCTTCTAGGGCTGAAATAGAAATAAGATTGCACTTGATTCCTGGGACATACAGAACATCTCTCAACTGAAGTGTAATGCCGGAATCCAAATGTAGAGTAGAGGTTCCAATCCCTTTCACGGAATAGCCAGCATCATCTCCGATAATGACTTGTTCGGAAAATTCTTTCTCCATCAAACTTGATAAGTGCTCCTTAAATCCAATGATGTGTCGAGAAGCACCACTGTCGATCAGCCAAGTGCTGGTGTTTGTAGGTACATTGCTTGATAGAGCTAAATAGAACAAGTATTCACATGAATCCTTCTGCGGAGAGGTATCATCAACATCTGCAATGGTGGCTTGTTGCTTAGGTCTAGTTGGACAATGCTTAGCAAAGTGGCCAAACTTATCACACCTAAAGCATTGAATCTTGGACATGTCTCTCTTCTTCTTGGAGGCAGGTGCATCATCATTTCCCTTATCTTGATTCCTCTTGAAGAATCCTTTCCTTCCATCTTTTCCCTTCTTCTTTGAAGCATGGGAGGCGAGAACATGAATGTCTTCATTCTTTGAACTTTGACCAACGCCTCTTGCCAACAACCTTGATTCTTCTTGAATGCAATCTGATCTTAGACGATCAAACTTAGGCAATTTTGATCTTGCACTGATTCCCTGAATGTAGGATTCCCAAAACAAAGGTAGACCATTGAGAGCAAGCATAGTCAAGTCTTTTTCATCAACCATATGCCCGATTGTCTAGAGCTGATCTCTCAAATCTGAAATCCTCATGAAGTATGCAATCACTGATTCTCCTTTCGCCATCTTCACATGGTGTAGTTGTTGCTTCAGTGCAAGTGCTCGGCTGGTATTGTTGATTTCGTACATTTCTTCCAATGTTTTGAACATGTCTCTTGCTGTTTTCAACTTAGAGACGATAGGAACAATATGATCCTTAACGGAATCAACCAATATCTTCATTGCCTTAATATCTTTCTTCACCCATTGCAACTTCTCTTCTTCCTCCTCAGGTTCAGGAACACTAGACTCCACAAACTCACCCAAGTCATTTTCACGCAAGGTAAGCATGATCCTAAATCTCCATGATGTGAAGTTTGATGCTCCCTCAAGTTTATCCTCAATCTTCAAACCGTTCACCATCTTGACTAATGTAGAAAATGAACAAAGAAATATGAAGAAGAGAATATAGTCTCGCTGTTTAGGAACAAATCTGATCACGATCCTCTCAAACCCGCTCTGATACCATGTTAAATTTAGTGATCAGATTAAGTGCACAGAAAATTAATTCAAAAAATCGGACACAGTACACAGCAGATGCCCTGGGAAAACCCTCCTCTTGAGGGAGAAAAACCCAACAACAATATATCACTTATATATTATTCAAGAATCAACACTGTCTTGTACAATAAGGCCGAATTCAAGGCCAAGTAAGAGCACCAACTCTAGATGCAAAATACAGATTACAATCTGCTCTCCTTATATATCGAAATCTGCTCTTTAGAAAAACTTCGACCTGCTCTTGAAGGAAATCGCAATCTGCTCTAAGATGAAATTCACACTTGAATATAGGAATGAATCGAACTTGCTTGATGTTCAAATGAGAACAAATGATCTTGTATTTATACATTGCTTGGGAGAGGTCGCACCTCTTCAAGAACAAGGTCGGCCACAAGGAGAATAAATTACAAATTAAATAATTCAATTATCAAGTCGGCCAAGACATGATAAACAATTAAATGAAGTGAGGCGCTTCTTCACATGACAACATATAAAATAAATAGCTGGAAGCTATCATTTAATTTTCTCAATCACAAATAGATAGGCTGGAAGGAATCGCACGAAGCTTAACTGCATTTATCATCAACAGTGTGGTCCCATCAAGAATACCTGTAGCCCACGAATCCTTAACATACTTTGCTATAATCAACTCTCTCCAATCAAAATATATCTCAACTAAAGAGCACAAGTAAGGACTCCTAGACAACGCATCAGCAACAATATACTTCTTACCTTTAACATACTCAATGTCAAAGTCATAAGGTTGTAGCCTACTCACCCACTTTTGTTGCCTATCATTCAAGTCCTTCTAACCCAGGAAGTATTTGAGGTTGTTATGGTCCGTTTTTACAATGAATTTTCCTCCCACGAGGTAGGGCCTGAACTTGGCCAATGCATGCATTATGGTCAACATCTCCTTGTCATAAATCGAGTAACTCCTCTCAGCACCCCTTCGTTTCCTGCTCTCAAAGGAAATAGGATGCTTATCCTACATTAACACTACTCCAATCCCCTCCCTAGATGCATCACACTCCAACTTAAAGGGCTTAGAAAAATCGGGGATAGCTAACACAAGGAAAGTACACATGATCTGTTTGAAATGATCAAAACATTGTTGAGTTTTATCTGACCAAATAAAGGCTCCCTTCTTAGTTAAGTCTGTGAGGGGAGCTGCCACCTATGAAAATCCCTTCACAAACCTCCTATAAAAATTGCATAACTCAAAGAATCCTTTGAGTTGCGATAGATTTGCAGGTGGTGGCCAATCCATGATTGCTTTGATCTTATTTGGGTCTACTCTCTCCCCCTTCGAGCTAATAATATGGCCAAGGTAAATTAATTCAGTCATACCGAAGTCACACTTAGACACCTTGGCGTACAATGACTTCCTCTAGAATGCTCAACACTTCCTCAAGATGCCTCAAGTGCTCATCTACCTTCTAAACACCCTGTTCATACGTGACTAAAATGTAGCCGATGCATTAGTCAACCCGAATGGCATCACCAAGAACTCGAAATACCCAAAGTGACATTTGAATGTTGTTTTCTCTACATTTGACTCCCTAACCCGAATCTGATGATACATTGACCTTAAGTCAATTTTGGAGAAGTCACATGCACCATGCAACTCATCAATAAGCTCATCAGTGAGTGGAATGGGATACTTGTTCTTTATTGTTTTCTTGTGGAGGGCTTTGTAGTCAATGCACATGCACATTGATCCATCCTTCTTCTTCACCAGCACTACAAAAGAAGCAAAGAGACTTTTGCTAGGCCTTATGTGTCCCATGTCCTACAATTTTTTGATTGCCTTTTCAATCTCATCCTTATGCCTATTAGGATGACAGGAAGGCGTAGTGATCACAGGGTTCACACCCTCCTCCAACTCAATTACATGCTCAATCCCTCTCTCAAGAAGTCTCCTAGCTGGTTTACTACTGAATACTTTTCTGTGCTTAGATAGCAAGGGCTGAATGTCTAGATGATGAACTTCTTTTTGCTGCTCCGTAACTATAGGCATTATGATACACTCAGCTGCCCACTCCACTTGATCGTGTTGAATCAACCTCTCCATTCTTTTGAAGGAGACTACTCTAGCACCCGCATTTGACATTGACATGCCTCTGATCACCATCTTCTTGCCCTTTGATTCAAACTTCATCTCCATGGTGTTTAGGTTCATGGTGAACTCACCATGTGTACGCATCCAATGCATACCCAATACCACATCTGCGTCCCCTATACTTACCACATAGAAATCATCCCTCAATTGATACTCTCCCAACTATATGCCCAAGTTGGAGATCTTACGTGTGCAAGTAAGGGTAAAACCATCCGCTACCATTACCTTAAACCCCTCAAAATTTTATGTTTTGATCCCTCTCTTAACCACAAGCCCTTCATCAATAAAATTATGAGTAGCACCTATGTCAATAAGTGTGATTATTCACTGCCCACAAAGTACTCATCTAACCTTAAAAGAACCAACTTTTTGGAAGCTAGAAAGTTGGGCAATAGCACCATCACATCCTTGTTCCTTTTCAGCCTCATTTGTTGAACTCTCCCCATCACTACTCTCAGATTCAGAATGCTGATCAGAATTTTCTGATGTAGTATCATCAGCTAAAAAATGTTCAATCCGTTTTTCCTTTTCTTTGATAACACACTTGTGCGATGGGTCCCAAGGCTCCCTACAATGAAAACATAACTTCTTGCATCTAAGTTCATTGGGTTGATTGTTGTCCAACAGATTAGACACATTCTTGGATTGATTGGTATCCTTAGAAAAGTGTCTTCTATCCTTCTCCTTCCTATGCGGGAATCCCTTAGACTGAAATTTGCTCCTAGAAGAAGAGGATTCCATATCCCTTGCCTTTGTAATGGCATCCTGTAGAGTAGGTGGATTGAGGGCCTTAATCCAACCTCTCAAGGGATCGAAGAGACCATCAACAAACTATACAATCAGTCTCCTCCCCAATATATCAGTCACCAATACAGAAAGCCTTTGAAAATCTGCTATATAAGTGTCCACTGAACCCCACTACTTGAGTTGAGTGAACTCCTTAAGTGTAACTTTGGATCCTTCTTATCAAACCTATCTATCAACCTCTCTATAAACTCGGCATAGGATTCAATCTGATCATGGCCCAAGGTGATCATCCCATGATGCCACCACTAATGTGCACTACCATCCAAGTGAATTGCAGCATATTTGATGGCCTCATCTTCTGGCATTGGGTTAAGATGGAAGTAAGTGTCTAACTTTTGGACCCATGCTCTATCTAAAGTTTTCCCTGAACCATCATAGTATGGAATAGATAGTTTCCCCACCTTTCTCAGTAAATCCTGGTTGTGTAGTCTACCACCTCTATTAGGTCTATGTCTCAACTAGAGGTCCATGTAATCTCTAAAAGACATTTCGTCCTGAAACTCAAGCTCTGAGTTCCTCCAATATTGCAAAATTTGATCTTGTAACTCATGCTGGTGGATTCATTATCAATTTGCATGTTATTTCTTAGTGGGAAGTTAGGCATTAAAGGTCTAGAATTGGTTGTTGTAGTTCTTGCCTTATGATTTTCAGTCCTATTACTCACCGAACCATCCCCATTTCCATTATTCCTTTCGTGCCCATTGTGTCCCCATTGTTTCCACCATTATTCCTTGCATTGTTGTTATTCCCTAACATGTGTTGGTTCATTAGAGCCACCATCTGAGCTAAACTCTGTTGTAAATCACGCTGCCCTCTAGCCAAGTCATCTAACATCTCTCGGGCACTGGGTTCCTGTTGATATCTGTCCCCCATTTCAATGCTTGCAAAGGGGTCAGTCTCTATTGACTCTCATGACTAGTGTTTGACCTATTCCTTCTGAAGTCATAATGATGCGGGAAGGGTGGCTGCATTACTCATTCAACTGGCATAACACTGTTTTTCCAAAACCCTCTAGGATGGCAGGATGCAACTCCTCTGATACCACTATAATATGCACCCTAGTGTTTTTTTTTTTTTTTTTGAAAGATTGTTTTTTGATTTGTTTTGACTTGAAGCTTGATTGTAATATAAATGCAGTGGGCAAATAACAATAACACAACCAATGGAATTTTCTTGCAATACAAATAACTGAAACAACTCTTTTTGGAAATTGGATTAGGGTTGTTATTTAATTTGTAATTCAGGACTTTCCAGCATCAAATTTTTCATGTTGATTACAATATTTGTACCAAAAATAAAATATAATTCTTTCTGGCAAAGGATTTTTGAAGTCCATTTTGACACAAATTCCTGCATAGTGAACAATTGGTTGCTAAAGTGGCTAGAGTTTTACTGAAACTGGTACGCAGTCTGCAAGTCTAGTGTTGGACTAAATGTTGGAGCCAAGCTTTCCTGAAAGGACCGGCTTGCTTCATGAATTGTCTTCAAAGGCTAATTTTTAATCATATTTAAAAAGGAATACTTCTGTACAACATCCTCTTGGAATTTGGAATAATCATTACTTCTCCTGGAGTTGGTAAATGCATCTTCTGCTGTATCTGTTCCTTGAGATACTTTTTAAGTTCGAATAAAGACCTATAGATATTTGTAATAATGCTCTTCCCCAAGCATCCATAGCCCATATTGGACTCCCTGAATAGAAAATCAAGTCTTATTTTCGATGACCTTCCATTCAGAAGTCAAGCAGGAAACGAGAGGTTGTGACCATATGATAAACATTGCCATATTAGCAATCATAGTAATCTCTGAGAGGAATGAAATGGATCAGCTGTAATTGCTGCCTTCTAGGAAGAGAAGTGACCTCTTCAAGACTGTAGGCAAGAAAGAGAAAAGGTCAAGGAGATAGAAATATGGTAAGAAAAAGAGTAAGACAGGAAGTTTATGATTGGCTGGTATGGGTAGAAACCTGGAATTGACACTAACTTCAACAATAAAAGTGACTCCAAAATGAGAACTAGTTAGGAAGCTTGGAATTGTATTTGATTCGCCTTCTAGCTATCATTAATTAATTGAGAAACAACTCTGGCTTACACTCTTCTATTGTGCACAACATATCTTAGAAACTTAATTTATTGGGATAGTATGAAATAACACATTGTCATGCTCGTCAGTTGTGCACACATATTTGAATTGTTACGCATTATTAAAGCCTTAGGTCTCAGGGATTTACACTGCATGCTTAATTATCCCATTCTCTTTCAGGATACGTGTTGCAGCAGCAGTAGCAGCATCTACAATTGCACGTTATCCTTCTAAGCGGAATCTCGGTCGGACAGGAGTAAGTCAATGAATAATTTGTACACTGAATTTATCATTATGGGCATTTTGGGATTCTTATATATTTGTTTATTAGAGTTACTCTTACTTAATATAGATAAAGCAGATGACATTCTTCTCTGGTATTAATGACTGTTAAGCAATTACTTTGAATGAGCTGAAAATAAACAGCTGGGACATTGTTTGCTATTTAAGGCTCTGGATGCCCCAAATAACAAACAACATTCTTGCTGATTAATTCCATCCCTATGGATGAATCATATTCAAGATGTTTAGAAGATATAACACTAAATTTATATATTGGATTATTTTCCAGGGAGGACGACAAGGGCAACAAGGTGGCTTGAGCCAACAGTTGGTCGTTGACGTGAATTTGATAGAAAATTTGAGCACTACAAAGATGTCAGACGGGATTAGAGAACCATTGTTGGGAAGAAAATGAATTTGTTGAATGATAAACTTTGTTTTTTTTTTTGGAGAATTGACTAGGCAGCGAATGGTGGTCATCTTTACAGGGTTACATACCTTAATATATTTTACTTCTTTTCCTAATTAGCCTCTTATAGTATACATTTTTTATGTTGCGATTACAATTCATATTCAATATGCATATAATAAGACGAGATCTATCGTCCTCAAGCTGTAAGATGTATTCTATATATCGTGCCAAGTATATGGAAAAGATTCAATCAGAACATACTTTTTGACTACCATGGATTCTATAATGGTTTAATCTATAATATTAACCTTAGTTTTTATAATATATTAATTCATAATTCCCTTTATTTTTCATTAATTGTAATATTGGAGATCTCTCTAAGTTTTATAATATGACAGTTTTTACTTTAATATTCAGTTTATAGTTTTTATTACAATTTAGAATGGTTAAAAAAATTACTTTGTATAATCAAAATTTATAAAATGTTTTTAATATATCAAAATGATAATGTTTATAATCAATTTTTTTTTTTTTTATCATACTATTAAGTAACTAATAAATTTGTAATTTAATTTCTTTTCTTTTCACTTTCATTTTTAATTATATGCTTGTATTTTACACTCTTCTCTTTTATGACATTTGATGACTAGCGGTATTTAGAAACATCTTACAATGGATGTTATGTCACAATAAGATGTGTTCTCTCGGGTCAACCCTAGAAATATGTGTAGAAGATTGAAGATAGCAAGTAATGTCTTAGAATGACGTATGTAGATTTGTTATTGTTTTTAGTGCACCAAATTCAAATGTTTTGCTATTGATTGCACTTTGGTGTGTTAGGATGAGAGAGGCCTTGTGAATTATGGATGATAATGAAAATAGATACTTTTAAATAGTAGCACATAGCATCAAGTTTTGCAAAACATGACTTGGTTTGCTTAGGGTAGGAAAACAAATGGGGTCAGCCAATCAAATTTTAAATTTGAATTTTAGAAAGATGAGGGTCAAGTCCATGAGTGCAAAAATGACCTTGGGTAGAAAAATATTGAAAGATCAAAGGATACAAAGGGGGTCTATATAAAATAATAGACTTACAAGATGTGATCATATAGGTTTGTCCTTTATCATGTACTCTCCATGAGAATTTACAAAGCAAACAAAAAGTGTGCCATCAATAACTTTTGTCTCACAAGTGAAATTTATATTAAAAAAATAGGAGCTTGCTTGATTGCTTAGGAAATAAGAAAATAAGAAATGAGTAAAGTTAAGAAAAAATTTTCTATTTGAAAAATGATAGTGTTGTGTTTGGCTTGGTTGTGGGATGTGTTGGGACTCAATTGGTGTCTTTTAACTTAATTCCCTTCCTTTTGTGTGCCTATGTAGCATGATCCCTTTGTCAATAATTGACTTGAGAAATTCCACAAGGGCCGGCATGCTAAGGTGTGTTGTTGGCCATGTGTTCCCCTCCCATATGCTTTAGTCGTTTCCCCAAAATCAAAAATCAAAAAATGGCTAAGTGGTTGAAGCTTTCATAGGCACCAAGAACTAATTGTTCTTGGTTCCCATGAAACCTCTGATAGTTTATATACCTTTTTCAAAAGAATAAGAAAGGTGGTCAAAGGTTACATAGGAACCAAGAGCTATTGGTTCTTGATTCCCATGGAACCCTTGACAAAAGGTTCCTAAGTCCTCTCCAAGCCTCAATGGCATGCAAAATAATTTTGGTCACACGAGAAGAAGGATGTAAATGTTTGCAAAACTTTTGGGGGTTATAGAATATTTAAATAGTGGTCGAAATATCGTAGAATGAGTGTTTGCAATGTTTTAGATGCATTGGGATATATCTCAATCCATGGTGATGTTTCACATGGCCTAGTGTATGTTGCACTACCACTTTATCATTATGTTGGTTGAAATTCCACAATAAGAGGTTTTGCAAAGATCTAAGGGTTAGCAGGATATTGTGGAGGTTTTAACGGTGATGAGATATATCTACATCCCAACATTTTCCCACCTTTCTATAGAAGCGATAAACATAATATCATGCATCCTATTCCAACTCATTTTTTTGTGAGAGAGAAAATAGAGATCATAAAGTATTGTGTCTCTTCTAATCTCTCCACCTACCAGCAATAATGGTGCCATGTCACCCAACTACTAGAACTAATTATAGATGTTCTCCATAGATTTGCAACATTCATTTTGGGCACGATTCAACTTGGGCCATGCAACTACTATAGTGTGCAACAATTAGGGTTATGCCTTGGCTACTATTATATGCACATTTTATCATTTTGAAGGAGATTGATGATGCTAAGTCTTGCCCATTCTTTGGATTGCAAATTCATGGACACAAGAAGAGTTAGCAAACATAAGTGAATTGTGTGACAAAGTGTCTCCAAAGAAGTATGTGTATCTTTTGGAGGGTTTGTAGTCATAGCTAGGAATTCTCCTATGCCACATGTATTGGTATGAGTTTAATTGTGAATGAGATGGATGTAATATCATTTGAAATTATTGCAAGCTTTGTATAATATTTTTCATATTGCGCATAAATATATGTAGTTTTGTTTTGGATAATTATGTTGTCATTCTAATTTCATATTTTGGGTTTAAGACCCACTATTATTCTTGTTTTTGTTTTATTCTCTATTCAATGTGTTGTGAATTTTTTTCCCAATATATAGGCATTGGTCTGGAACAATTACCAATCTCACATCCATCAAAACATTGAACCAATAGTGTGAGAGTGAGAGTATCTTTTGTGCATTCATAACCTTGAAATATAACTAGGGATCTATCTTCAATGAGTTGCAAATGAAGTCATTTCATGCAAGTTATGATTGCACAACTTTTTCAGCTATATAGGGGTTATATGCAACCCATTTTTCTTTACTTAGTGGCAGTATTTGGGGTTAAGAATGCAGTTGAGTTTGGTTGTAGCTATTTTTTTATTGTATATTTTGTGAGAGTTTAATACCTATTGAGGAATACACCTAGGAACACCCCCTCAAGTCTAAGCTAAGCTCAAAGTGTAGGAGAGATAACCCACTCTCGTAGAGTTAGCTCAAAGTCCTTCATTGTTCTATTCATGAATCATTTACATTCGCTTGTTCACAACCATGGCCTTGTGAGTGGTTTATGCTTCTAGGAAGTGGAGTAGTGTTTTTGAGACCTAACAAAATGGCGTCGTAGTTGAAGAGAACTTAAGGGTGGTTTGTTATTGTTGCCAGTGGTAAAAAAATTGCAGTCTATTTTGTTTGGGTAGATTCGACATCATGTCAACTTACACCAATCAAATGGTGCTTGAAGAATGACAAGGGTTATTGGGTTGAAAAAATATTGAAGACTATTGATGGTTGCAACCCATAATCAAATTTGTGCCTTGGACGTTCATATACTTCAAGGATTTTCTCACTTTTGCGAGTTGGCAACTCTTGTACAAGAATAATTTTTTTGTTGTCACTTTTCACATTTTTTGAGCACATATCAAGTGATCGTAGTTGGGGACAAGGTACTTTATTCTCCTTCTAGAATTTGAAGCATGGTTTCTTTCTTGGTAAAGAAACAAATTATTTGTTTTACCTATTTTCTATCTTGCATAATTAATTGTAACCAGCTATGATTAGTTGGAGTGGACTCATTTACCCAAGGGATACATCAGCAAATGTAACTTATGATTCAAACCCCGAATGTTAAGATAGAGAAAATGTCCAAGAATATTATGAGGATGAACTTGTTGGGAAATGATGCATCATACCCACATTTTTAATCCATTTCCTACATAACCCCATGAGAGAAAAGCATGCATGCAAGTAACCATAATGCATATATCAAATAGACAAGCCACAATATAACACAATATACCCTAGAAAAACCTTCAAGAGTGAAAAACCCAGCCTCCAAAAGCATCCATACCCCATCGATTATTCAACAAATAAACAATACATGCACTTACAAGAGTTACAATGAATACTTTTTTGAAGCATCAAGCCTCTCCAATGCATCGTCCATGTATCCAAGCATGAATCCACACATCCCATGCCATGCTTCACATATACACTCCTCAAAAAGACTCAATAATAACAGCCCACTCACCCAACCAACCTTAACCACTAAACATGTGCTTGCTTTTATAGATACAACCTCACACAAATACAACCAAGTGGTAAGATAAAACTTTGTGTCATAAAACCATGTGAACACAAAACCATTTACCCCTCATTTAATATTAGGTACTAAGTTTTCACTTTATTAAATATTTCCCCAATATTAAATTATTATCCCATGTATCTCACACATTAAATAATAATATAATGTTACAATAAAACATAAAGTGGTCCCCAAATAATTACCTAGTGTGATTAACCACACCTCCTAGGTGCATCACAACTAAATAATTATTTAATTACAACATTATAATATAACATTTTATGCAATGGTGTCAACACCATATCCCAACATTCTCCCACTTGTATACATTGCATAAGGGATCAATCAATGAAATACATCAACATAGCCATACATGTAACCACATGAATCTCCAACATGCTCTTGTGCTCCATCAAGATACTTGCAATAAAACCAAAGTGACCACCATCTCAAGAAAGAACTCCCTTCATCCTCCAATGTGCCACCTATGGAAGAAAATGAACATGCCAAGGTGAAGATGCGCCAATCCAAGAACACAAGCATCAAATCCAAGTGATAATAAAGGCTCCAAACAAGTTGCCATAGGTGAAAAACCCACATGATCGAAAATAGCATCCACAACACATGCTATACATCCAACCATCCATACCTCCTAGGTATCAATAATATTAGTAAACGCATGCCAACAACATATGCAACCCATAAACCGCAATCACAAGCTCCTTGTATCAAACCTGTCAATGAAGAACATATATATCCAGGAACTCCCAGTGCATGTGTAATGCCAAAGCATATCAAGTCTACCAATCAAAACTATACCACTTGGTGTGATAAATGATCAAAACATGAAGTACCAAAAACAATCACAATGATCTACACATGCAACACCAACAGTTGCATACTCTCTCACAACATGTCACCACAATCCTTCCAAATCATATGAACATGAACCTCCAAGAAGGAACCATAGAATGAAGAGAGAAAACCTATAAACCATAACATGTCCTACCAACACCTCAAAGTGCAATGTTGTGTCAAGTATGATCTCCTTACAACCTAAATGAAAAAGCCTCAACAACACCCAAAAACAATGTTCAATCTCTTAGATCAAACAAGAATATGAATCATGTAACAATGCCAACATGGATGTAAGCCTCTCTAACAAGGAAATCAAACTCAAAGTAACTATTCCCAAAAAAAGGAAATTAGCCCAATAACCATCTCCTAAACTCCTCGTCAATGAATGATAACATAAACTCAAATGCATAAGGAGATAACTATGCTAAACATCCCTCAAAATGAATCCTCCAGAACTAATTATCCACAACTCAAGATCCATACCTATGAAAGATAAAGCAATATAAACTCATGCTAAACAATCCTCAAATGAGTCTCCCAAAATCAATCACCATGACTCAACTCATTCCCATGAGAAATCAAAGCACGAAACATAATCACATTAAAAATAGGAAGGGCAATACCTATTAGATGATAAACTACCAAGTAGACCAAAAGTGGGGAATGAGAATGCTCCTCCAAAATAACCAAGTCATCATGACTCACTCCAAGAACAATCTCATCTATAGGTCCATCATGAACTCACATCCATATCCAAGTGAAGGCTCCTCGATCTTCCTACTGAAACCTCCAAAGAGTAACCATCTCAAGCAAGTGTCTCTAATCACAAGAGAACTCTAGCCTCACCCAAGTCTCTAAGTATATGAGCACCTCCAAATGATCAATCCATGCTAAGCTTTGAATGTAACATTGCACTATCATGAAGCACCCAAGAAAATGACCAATGTACTCAATACCAAGAGAACCAACAAGATCAATGTCAAAGCTCCAATCATAGAATCGGGCACCCATCATGACATCATGACTAACCATCTCCTCCTAGGAGATCACATGCAACAATGCATACATCCTAGTCTCAAGAGAACATGTAACATGCCAAAACTTTAATCTAGAATCAAGAGTACATTATGACATAATAACAACCACACTTTAAACCAAGAATCAACATCTCCAATCACATGAAGATAACCATCACCAATGATGAATCCACGTCACTACCAACAACTACCATTGAACTGTGATACCGAGCTACACATGGCATCATGACAACCATCTCCTAAATGATCATCTAGGTCCACACAGGCAATAGAAATGCCAATCACACCAAGTAGAGCCAAGATCTCCAAGCCAAGAAGATACAACCACCATCAAACCATCAGGAATCAATCCTACACCATCAAGTCATCACTGTCAAAAGTTCCCACTAAAAGTTAACTAGTGAAATGTAATCAAGCTATCATGACATCATGATAAAACCACATGCTACAAGTCCCATCAACTGACTAACCAGGTACTCTAACCATCCATCCTCTCATCCCAAAGCAACATACCAATGCACAAATGACCATAGACAAGGCCAACTAAGAAAGTTTGCATCAACAATGAAATAATCTTGTGGATATAGACAATCCATATTAATTCATCCCACTGCAATTGAATAGGTGATTAGCCCACACAACTGCATAACTCATAGATACCAAACAATGAAGCATGCAAACTCATCATCACATTTGTAACCTGCAAATCGAGATATCAAAGAAGATAATCTTGTAGACATCAAGACTCAAACACCAAATCAACCAAAGATTTGATTTTCCAAACATGTCCGCAAATGAGTAACCATAGTCAAGGAACCATACAAGCATCAAGGAGATAAGAACAACCTCCTAACACCAAACCAAATCACCACCAAAAAACCACATACATGATCATGCCATGCCAATGCTCATATATACCTACATATCCATGACACATAATCATAGACAACGATGTACCTACACTCAACTATCACCCATACGAGACTCCAAGTCTCCACTCATGTCAAACCATGTCCTCAAAAATGAAGACAACCTGTGTACCTATCACCATCAAAGTCCAACTTTTAAAAACACTTGTAAACCTGTACCAAGAACCACCAAACTAATAATCAGTTATATCATCATAAATATCATATAAAATCGTATACTCCCTCAAGGTTTCACCTCTTGACTTGTCTAGATGCTCATGCAATCACACCTTGAATCTCAGGCTCCTACAAGTGATCAAACAAGTACCATCCATTCTCTACACCATAAACTAAAAATCTACTTGATCCACTATGTATTACGTTGTACATGCTCTCCGATGCCTAATCGAAATTGACAATTTGATTTTGTGTGCAAAAGTTATGCTCAAAACTGTGAAACAAAGAACATCTAGATTTCAAGCTCCAAAAATTGATCAAAATTGCAAAATCAAGGAACCAAACCTATACCATTGCATAGTGCTCAGAACCACCTTTCCAACGAGTATAAGAAGTCAAAAATTCAAAATCTTGGGTGAAAGTTACGCCTGTTTGAAAAAACTTCCCCAATGTTGCTAGTGGGTGGCTACAAGGTGGTGCCTGAGTTGAGCCACCGACAGCGCCCGAGTGGCACTCCATTAGAGGTGGTGGTGGGAGGGTGGTGCACATTTCAAAATGCATTTAAATTCATTTAAAAACCTTTAAAAAAAAAAATATCACTGGTGGATTTGAAAGTTTCTAAGGTGGATTTAATTTTTAAATGGCTTGCAGCCTAGGGTAGGGTCCCCCACGGGACCAAGGGCCCCACCAGAGGGGCTAATCCCTTGCCAATGGTGGCCTATTGGTCATTGGGTGTTGACTATAGTTGATCGGGACTTTCAATCACGTACCAACAGTTGTCAATACCCTAACAGTAGGGTGTGGGGCATAGGTGGGGTTTGCGGACTCCCCGCCCCCCAACATTTAAATTTTTTTTTTTAATTTTTAATTAAATTATTTTTGCAAGTTTTATAATTTTTTAACAACCAATTATTATTTTTTTAATGTTTTATATAGACTATTAAAATTGGGTGGTCGTACAACTATATGGTTAAAACAATTTGCATTTTTTCAAGTGGCTAAAATACAAAAGAAATTATATCAATTTTCATTTCTTGACCATCCTGGATCCAATGGTGAGGTATGTTTTGTCTCAAGAGTTCATTCATGAAATTTCCTCTACAAAACCCTCATATGAAAGCTCAATCTAAGAAACCCTTTTGACCCAAATTTTGCATGCTTCAAATTTGCAATAAATTCAAAAACTCTTGATAATCCAAAAGCCCAAATTTGCATAATAACACCTGCACATGTGTTCCATACCTTGTAATGTCTTATACATAACCTACATTGTCATAGATTCAACTTTGCACCACATCTACTCAAACAAGGGTTATAAAAAAACTTGGGAGCTCACACCTCCCACAACCATGAAATCTCTTATACCACTTGTTAGGAAATAATGCATCATACCCACATTCTTAATCCATTTCCTACATAACCGTATGAGAGAAAAGCATGCATACAAATAATAATAATTCATAGATCAAATAGACAAGCCACAATATAACACAAGGTATACCCTAGAAAAACCCTCAAGAGGGAAAAACCCAACCTCCAAAAGCATCCATACTCCATCTATTATTCAACAAATAAACAATACATGCACTTACAAGAGTTGCAGTGAATACTTTTGAAGCATCAAGCCTCTCTAATGTATTGTCCATGTGTCCAAACATGAATCCACACATCCCATGTCATGCTTCACATATGCACTCCTTAGAAAGTATCAATAATGACAACCCACTTACCTCGCCAACCTTAACCACTAAACATGTGCTTGATTTTTATAGATACAAGCTCACACAAATACAACCAAGTGGTAAGATAAAACCATGTGCCACAAAACCATGTGAACAAAAAAACCATTGACCCCTCATTTAATATTGGGTAATAATTTTTCACTTTATTAAGTATTTCCCCAATATTAAATTATTATCCCATGTCTCTCACACATTAAATAATAATATAATGATGTTAGGGTTCAGGAAAATTGGAGCAATAAACATTAACAATTATATGTAGATTAAATAACCTAGAAATAACAATGAAGAATAACACAAAGAGATCAACACAGAATTTAACGTGGTTCACCCAATATGGGCTACATCCACAGAAAATCATCCAATTATTTTATTGTCTAGTGCAAAATAGATTACAATCTCACGAACACCACACTGCAACATACATCCCATCCGCTTATAACAAACCCTTTGGAACCTT
This sequence comes from Sequoia sempervirens, assembly GCA_007258455.2. NCBI lineage: Eukaryota > Viridiplantae > Streptophyta > Pinopsida > Cupressales > Cupressaceae > Sequoia > Sequoia sempervirens. The sequence continues at coordinate 735,338,348 of VDFB02000003.1, read as the reverse complement.
CTAGAATTAGGGTTTTACAAGGTCTTTTTTCATTTGACATGTTAACGGGAAAACCTTGACGTGTCAACGGGAAAAAACCTTGACGTGTTAACGAAAAAAAATTTGAGATGATGCCTCGAACCCTATTTCATATTATGAGTATACATTACTTGCATGATCAGTCACTACATACCAACAAATGTTACAATACAACATAAAGTGGTCCCCAAATAATTACCTAGTGTGATTAACCACACCTCCTAGGTGCATCACAACTAAATAATTATTTAATTACAACATTACAATATAACATTTTATGCAATGGTGTACAACACCATATCCCAATAGAACTCTCATGTTGTTCATACAATCCAACACAAAATAAATTCCACATTCAAACCTATAGGTATTCATGCTTGAAAACAAGTTAATGATAGAATATTTTAAGGAAATTGAAATACAATGTGAAGAAAAAATCAATTCCATATGATCACAAAGTCACCCTATTGTTACATAAAAATGGGTTTCTCAATCCCTCGTTCCACTTGATCCCATTTACATGCAACTTGAACTTTCTTGGGTCAATTATGAAAGGAAAACAATGAGATTTTCAATCTATAGATTGATGTCAAGATTTGATGGGTATGATAGTGGTCAAGGGGATGAACATGTCATGGCATTTTTCGGATTTCATGGAGAAATATCAATTTGAAGATGAGGACACGTGGATGAGATTCTTTGTTAAGTCATTGATGGGAATGGCAAAGAATTGGTATGATGGTTTCTTAGAGCATTCATTTGCCTCTTAAAATCATTTTGTGGTTACATTTGAAGAGGAATTCACTCTAGACCATGTTTCTCATGTTGAAGAACTATAAAACATCAAATGGCAAGAGGGAGAGTCTAGCATAGAATTCAATCACATGTTTGTTTTTTCCCTTTATCAGATCCCAAATGATTTCATTCCTAACACACCTTCCTGTATTGATATGTTCTTTGAAGCTTATGAAGCTAATATGAGTTCAATACATGAAGAATTCAATTTGGTTAACATGCAACAAGAATATAGGTGTCTTGATTTCATTGATGGTCTGAGAAGGGATATGATCGCAAAATTTGTATCCTCAAGACCAATTTTTTTTGGTGGTGAACATGTTGTTGATGACAATAATTACATGGAGGTTGCATCAAGTAGAAGCACAATATCAAGTGATTATTGTGTTTGTGAGCAGGTAGAAGAAGGTTTTGATGCATTATATGATAGTAGTACATATGAAGATGATAGTGTGTGCACCTACCTTCAACTAGATCAATCATTCATGGATGATTAGAATAAAGAATTTAATGATGACATCCAACTTGAGAATGAGGAGTATGACCCTATTGTTTATTCTAGCAATATGGATAGTGAGGAAGATGTATATGCAAGTGAATCCTCAAATGAATCAACTTAGGTATTTAGTTATGCAGTACATGCACATGTTGGTGATACAAATGGTGAACAATAAGATGTTTTCTTATTTGTTCTCTTACCTTCCTTTGTCCCATTTTCTAATTTTGAAGTTGATAATGATTTTTTTCATGATGCATAGGAACATCTACACATGAAAATAAAAATATAGAGGCAAGTGTTTGTACAACTGATGATATTCAATATGAAGAGTTTGTACTTGAAGATTGTTAAGTGGGTGATCATATGGGTGCATATGAGAGCCTCTTTGTTTGGTGTGCAACATGCTATCTTCCTCATGCACGGTGCACTTCAAATGGGTCATATGGGCGTGATGCTTTAAAGTTGAATTTGGGAAGAGAAGTATTCCATAGGTTTGATTATAGCAACACATGTGTCATAGCATACTACCCAAATGAGTTTAAAACAAAAATATAATTTAAAGAATTTAGTTCTTCCCATGAAGTGTCTCATGATCTAAATGGTTTTGTTGATGAAGATTGCATCAGCATAGATGATAATGAGGTATGTTGGTTTCCTATTGTCCCATATGTGAGTAAAATTGAATATGAGGCTTTTCTTCATGATGAAGGTATATCTTCCAATGTTAGAGATGATGGGTTGCCTAAGTTTGAGTGCTTCACTTGAGCCCAACATATAGTTCACAATGATGTTGAGTAGCCACAATGTTTCCAAGTTGATGATCAATTGGCTACTCATGGTTTTTATATGCTCGAGCTTCAATTTATTTATTTTGATTTGTTAGATGATGAGTTTTCCTTTGCAGTTCAACAAGAAGAGGTGGCATATTTCTTACAATATGAATTAGACATTTTTTTCCTCGATTCACTCAAGGAGGTCAGTAGGTATGAAGATTTCAAATTTTCTTTTGGTTTTGATCTAAGCTTTCAAATCTTTCCCCTAGCTGCTATAAAAATAAATGATACAATGCAAGCCATTGTGGTGGCACATTTTTTGTGGTTGTCATACAGTGGTAAGATAAATGGTGGGGCATGTCTTCACTTTTTTAGAGGTAATCACAAGGTTATGCTTAAAGGAAGAAGGATACACTTGCTACATTTGTGTGAAGGAAATAATTGTGATTTGATGGAAATCAATTCCTTCAATAGGATGGTATTTGACAGAGGTAATTAACTTTATCCATCTTCTGCAAGGTTGGCCTGCATTTTGTTAAAATTTTATGTCAAAACCATTTGAAGATTTTGGTATCCTTTTGTTGTATTATTAATTGGTTGTGATGTTTCATCATACACATAATTTTATTTTTTGTCATGTGTCAATCTTGTTTCTTTTGTTCCTCATTTTGGTCTGCCCAAAGATTCGGATTATCGTTTTGTTTGCAAGAGGCAAACGTCCCCAACCAAAGCCATTGTTGGGACTCAATTTCATAGTGTCCCTTTTTTCTTGTTTCCCTTCCTTTTGTGTGCATGTGTAGCATGATCCCTTTGTCAATAATTGATTTAAGAAATTCCATAAGGGTCATCATGCTAAGGTGTGTCGTTGGTTGTGTTACCCTCCCATATGCTTCAGTCATTGAATCCCATATTCAAAAATAAAAAAAAATTGCTAAGTGGTTGGAGCTTTCATAAGCATTAGGAACCTATGGTTCTTGGTTCTTATGAAACCTATGAAGATTTATTTCCCTTTTTCAAAAGAATAATAAATGTGGTCAAAGGTTTCATAGGAACCAGGAAATATTGGTTCTTGGTTCCCATGGAAATCTCAACAAAAGGTTCCTAAGTCCTCTCCAAGCCCCAATGATATGCAAAATACTTTTGGTTGTGTGAGGAAGGATGTAAATTTTTGCAAAAATTTTGGGGGATATAGGCTATTATGTAAACAATGGTTGAAATCCTGTAGGATGACTGTCTATGTGGTTTTTGGGGTATCAATATATATCCCAATTGTGATGTTGTATATGGCCTAATGCGGGGATGTACTCTTGTTATATCTTGATGCTGGTTGAAGTTCCACAATAAGATGTTTTTCAGAGATTTGAGGGACAAGAAGATATAATGAAGGTTTTAACACTGATAAGATATATCCACATGTTGATATTTTTCTTTATACAAAAGTAACAAACAAAAATATCATGCTCATGTTTTGACTCAAATTTTTGTAAGAGTTGAGAAAATAGAGGTAAAGTGTTGCATGTGTCTCTTCCAATCTCTCTACCTACTAGCAGTAATGGTTCCATTTCTTCTAGCTACCAAAATTAACTACAATTGTTCTACATCGATCTGTAACATTTATTTTGGGCATGATTCAACCAGGGTCATGTATTTTGAACTACTACAGTGTGCAATGATTAGGGTTACACTATGGATGCTATTATATGCACATTTTTTAATCATTTTGAGGGAGATTGGTCTTATGATGGTCTCTAGATGCCAATCAAGTTGCAAGGTAGTCATTGACGCCAAGTCTTCCCCATTCTTTGGATTGAACATTCGTGGACTCGAGAAGAGTTAGCAAACATAAGTGAATAGTGTGACAAAGTGTCTCAAGAGAAAATTGTGTATCTTTTGGAGGGTTTCTAGTTGTAGTTAGGAATTCTCCTCTGTCACATTTACTTGTATGAGTGTAATAATGAATGAGATTAATTTAATAGCATTTTGAAACTATTACAAGCTTTGTAATAATCTTTTTCATATTGCACATGAATATATGCAGTTTTTTTTTGGATAACTAGTTATGCTCTATCATTCTAATTTCACATCTTGGGTTTAAGACTCATTGTTATTCTTGTTTTTGTTTTTTGTATTTAATGTTTTTTGACTCTATTTCCCAATAGATAGGAATTATTCTAGAACCATTGACCAATCTCACATCTATCAAAAAATTAAACTAGCAATGTATGAGTAGGAGTAGCTTATGTGCATTCATAAACTTGAAATATAACCAGGGATTTGTCTTCAATGAATTGCAAATGAATTCATTATGTGCAATTTATGATTGCATAACTTTATCAGCTATATAGGGGTTATATGCAACCATTTTTTCTTAACTTAGTGACAATACTTGGGGTTAATGTGGTTGGGATGGTTGCAAATTTTTCTTGATTGTATATTTTGTGAGAGTTTAATACCTATTGAGGTATACCCATAGGAACACCCTCCTAAATTTAAGTTTAGCTCAAAGTGTGAGAGAGATAACTCACTCTCATAGAGTTAGCTCAGAGTCCACCATTGTTTCATTGATTAACCATTTTCATTCACTCATTGACAACCATGGCCTTGTGAGTGGTTTTTGGTTCTAGGGAGTGTAGTAATGATTTTGAGACCTAATAGGATGACAAGGAATGTGGAGCACATAGTGTGTCATGTGGTATCAATTTTTCTAGTCACGATGATGATTCTTTGTTTCATCTGACACTATGTAAAATATTAACATGGGATTGTTAGTGACAATACACACCTCTTTCATTGGTCTTATCTATAATAAAAAGTGTGAACCCATCAACTATGGACTTAAAATAGAACTTAACTATTAAAGTGAAAGTATTTCCACATTACCCTTTGAGAAGAATCTTATACAAATAAACATACAACAATTTAAGGAGCAATTTGGCATGTAAACATCACTTAGAAAGGAATGAAAAAGATAAAATAATAATAGAAGCAACCACAAGAAAAAATAAATACTAATATACCTTGGGAAATCCTTTTTAGGAAAAACTCAATGTCCAAAACATTGCTCATTCAATGTATTAAACATGGTTACAATAAATTCACATAGATTCTCCATGCAATTCTTCAATGATATCAATACTCATATTTCTTTAAAATAAACTAGCAATATAACTATATGAAAAACATTTCATACATCCTTATATCATGCCTCTAATAAATAGACTTAAGAAGGTCTAGAAAACCATCAAAAAATAATACCATGGGCATGTTAGGTCTCAAAGTCACTACTCCACTTCCTAGAAAAAAAATCTTCTTACAAGGCTAAGTTTGTCATCAGGTGACTAAAGTAATTCATCAATAGAACTATGGAGGATTCTAAGATAACTCAAAAAGAGTGGGTTTTATCTTCTACACTTTGAGTTCAACTTAGACTCTAGAGGATATTCCCAAGTGTATACCTAAATAGGTATTAAAATCATTTAAGCTAAAAAATAATAATATAAATGATAACTAAACACCTATTTGATTAGCCCCAACGATTGTCACTAGACTAAGAAAACTAGCTATCAATGACCCTATATAGTTGATAATACATTTTGGAAACAAGTGCAAGGTGGGGTGAGCTTCATGCTTTACAAATAATGTTTTTTTTTCTATTATTCGTAAATAATGATGTCATGAACTCACGAAACGGAATTGAAAACAATGATTTTATGATATTCTTTTTATATGGATGATTGGAACATGTTGACATGAATGTTACACACACACACACCAATACAAAGATAAATTCTAACAAAGTATCATGGGAACCTACCTTTCTTGAATGACTCCATCGAGAAACCTAAATCTAAAGAAAACTCAACTTGATCCCAAGGCTCGTTTATGTTAGGTCTCGATGCACTAGGTTCACTCAGGGTTTGTTATGATATAGTTGTTAAACATGAGGGTGAATGGTTGTAAAGAATTGGCCGGTATATGAAAGATGGAAACATAATCTTAGTCCGCTGATTCAAATTTTACTCAATAACTTCATGAAATCAAAGAATTTGCAATAATATTTCATGAAACTCAAATTAGCTTGCATACATTCAAGTAGATTTACCATTAAGCATTCAACAACTTCATGGAATCAAAAGATTTATAATAAAACTCCATGTATTTATCAATTTTTGGTACATTTTCTGGAATATAAAGCATAAAAAATTACTAAAAAGTAAAATTTCTCCTAGGTATTATCCACACATGCCTCAAGAAATAACCAAACTAGAGCTAGCCATTCTATACGTCACCAGATTGCTTCACATCCAGGCATAGAATGATGCAATAGTTTAAAGAAAGGGGGATCATTTGCCACCAGATAGTATCAATATGCACACTTAATTTGCGCAACACATAGTCTTTTTCAATAAGAACAAACATTCAACTACGTAATATTTCATATCAGGAAATAGCTTTGAAATTGGCTCTAATATTAGTTAACTTCTAATGAAGCATACAAGTTTTTAGTCTAGAATGGAATAGAAAATAGGAAAACGAATAAAACTTGAAAAAGATTTGATTCTCCAACATCCACATATTCTGAACTTAAAATAAAATAAAGCAACTAATGGCCTTCTATAGAAACAAGAACCCAAAGATTTTGAACGTAATCCCATCAAAGATCTAATCAGAGAAACAAATCAAAATCAGCATGTGGTGGGTGACAGTTGGCATCAGAACTTTCTAGACAAAGTCAAAGATATTTTGACTTTTCTTCAACAACAAACTCCAAACTCTGGGCTCCGAGTTGCAGGTACTTTGCACAAAAAACAAAACTATTAGCACTCTTCAAAACCCCTGAGATTAGTCATCTTCACTAGGTCTAGGAACAAACCTACAAAATTCATTTCAAAACTATATCCATGCACAAAACTTCTAGCCTCTGATACCCAAAAACCTATTCCTCTTCATTGGACTCTGGGTCTAAAGACTCGTCTTCACCTCTCCTCTGTTGATATTCCCAGAAAGCAATCGGCACTTGATGCATATGCTCTTTTGGAACACCTTGAATTACTTTCTAGTTGTACTTATGCCTAGCATACTCTTCTGGTATTTGAATGATATTTTCATTTCTCTACATTATCTCTGTCTTAATTTGGTCATAGCATTTCTACACCTTATAATATCATCTATAACTTCTCAATTTAATGACTAAATAGGATCCTTATTCACCTTTTCGATCCATTCCTTGAAAGCTTTTACTTCCTTAACATCCTGTCCTAAAGTACGAGAATCATAGATTTTTCGAGCTAGAATTTTAATAAAGCTCGCATCTTTATCTATCAATTTCTTACATATTTCAGTGACCTTTTCCAAACCATTTACACATTGTAATAAAGCGTCATTTTCCCAATTCAATTTTTTCCTCCATTTCTCAAATATCGAAACTTCTTATTTCGTGACTATCTTCTCATTCACCAACTCTTAGAAATTTGTCTAAAGAAGAACTTTTAGCTTTCACCTCTCTGCATTATTTTGTTCTTGGTGAAATTAGCATTTACCCTCAAGTCTTTTGGACTTGTCGCACCAATGGTATGCTTCTTTACACTTCCCAATTATGTCCTTTATTAACACTTCTCCTTGCCTTACTAGGTATTCCATCCATTCTTCAAACACACTTACCTTATGGCGAAGCGTTGTAATAGCATATGCTTGTTCCTGGGACATTAGCACTAGATTTTGCAGCAATTCAGTCTATGTTTGACCAGATTGGGCTAGCGACTTGATGAAATTCTCCAAGCAAGCAATTTGTTCCTTTAATTCTCTTTTATTTTGCTTATTCTTCTATACTCGGGTGAAAGTAGTCTCTAAATTTAATTTCATCTCTTTAACTCTTGTCCCCATGATGAATGTCCTACATCAATTTTTGTTGCCCTATAATCCCTGGTTGTTATTTCATGCTTACTCTTTTGTCCTACCGGAGTAGCTATCTAGAGAGTTCTCCCTCTGTCTGCATTCTTTTTCATAGCATGTCTTTTTTTTTTATCTAACTCTAGGTTAAGGGGTTTATATTCCTTACATTAAACTTCTTAAATCTAGAGGCACTAACTCTACCTCCAATGATAGAGCCAATTGCCTAACTAACTAGTCAAGTGTTTCTTCATTATTATCTCGTTCCTAATGATCAACATGTTCAGGAATCTCCTCTCTCATACTTCCAACATTTCCACCACAAACTTTGGGAGCTCAACATTCTTTGTCCTCATTGGCATGGATTTTGGATTACCTTGATTAATCACTATCTCTTCCTCTCTAAGACATAAATTTTCTTGTCCTACCCTATTTTCAGCATCATCCCTTGGAGCATTATTTTCCTGTTGTCCTAAAACATCAGAATTCTCATCATTTCTCAGTTCACCATTCAAGGTTTGTGAGGACTCTATACCTTCAATCTTATCCTGAATTTCTCCTAATTTCTCATAAGTCTACGGTTGCTCAACAATTTATTTAGTTCTTCCAGCGGAAGTTGATCATCAATTATATCTTCTTCATCAACAATATCAATGGGGTTCTAACCTGCAACTTCGTATGTTTCTCTTACATTTACTTCTTCAAGGTTTCCCCACTTCTGGAGTGAGTGATCCTCTTATAAAATATTCTTCTCTATCTTCAGGATGTGACCCTGTATCTGGCACTTCTTCCACTACTAGCTACATCATGGTATCTCCTTTAGATCACTTTTCTTTAAACTATTTCATCCTAGCAATCAGTTTCTCTAGTTGCTCCCTTCTTCTTTAGTTAGGTCAGGACCTTCCTCTTGAATTATAGGATTCCCTCCTAAAGCTTGTCTCATTGTCGTTGTATTGACCAATGGTGGAGAAGTAAATATATTTTCCACCTTTTGTAATGTAGACCTTGTCTTAGCACGTGTTTGTGTTTTCATTCTCACATCCTTGCCGGTCACAAGTTGAGCTCTTAGCTTTACTGTGGAAGAAAATATCACCTTTTGTGTTTCCATTACATTGGCTGGGGTGGCCATAGTTTCTTTGCACTAGCTAGTTGGTCATGACACCATTGGAATTCCTTGGTTTGAAGCATCGAGAACTTCCTCCTCACCTTGCTCAATTGCCTCTATTTCTACAGTCTTTATTTTCTTTTTAGTAGTCCCTCCATACATTGATTCATCTACCAACTTTTGCTTTCTCTTTACATTGCTTGGGTATGTGGTTTCTATCCCAGCTTCTTTCAGTGCTTCAACATAACCATTAATCCAATATTGAGTATATCTCAATACTTGCTTAGAAATCTCCTCAATGGTTACTATCTCTTTCTTTGTATAATCTGGGTCTAGAATGGGTTCATCAAAAACCTTTTGTCACACCCTGTCTTGTTGTTATTGATTTACTTTTACCTTCATAAGTAAATAGGATGGTAAACGCAATCATGATTTGATATGTTTGTAAAATGAATAGAATACTGAAATAGGTATTAAGGTATTATTGCCTTGGAAGAGTAATTGTGTTTACATTGATGTTGAACATGTATTGATTTATGAATATTCTTAAGTTTTATGATGCATATGGATTTATTATGAACATATAACTTGTTGGAAAATATGCCTCAATCTCACAGGCTAAAACCTCTGAGAAAGCTTAGTCGTTGTGACATTTCTGTTGTCTGGCCGACTGGCAATTTACCTTGTGTTTTTCTCATGTCGCCAAGACAATTCTTTTATCTTGCCGAAGAAGCCTATCGCTATGAATTGTGGACTTCGCTATAATCTCCTACCGAGTGGAATGTCTCAGCGACATAAGGGTTTTTTATCGGGCTTCGGGGCGACTCATGGCGACTTAGTCTTTGGGATAACAAATGGATTCGGTAGGAAGTCATGGCGACCGAGAGAAGTCTCACCGATAAGCAAGTTCGGGGTGACTTGAACTCTCAAGAAGATCTCTTGGCGACTGAGGAATGTCTCACCTACGGTATACACTCGGGCTAACTCAAGGGTCTCGGTGAGAAGTCTTACCGAAAGTAACATGTCTTGGCGACAGTGTTGGAGCTTTTGGGGAAACTCTTGGGTGATCAGTATGTGGTCTTACCGATATGAATGTCTTGCCAATTGTATGGTCTTCGGGTTTGCTATGACTCTCAACGAAAGACAGATCGGTGTAATGTATTGTTTTGATATGATGTCTCATCGAATATCGGAAGTCTCGCCGACAACATGTGGGGTCATCAGTTCGGTGTGACTTTTGGCGAACAGTTGTTTCAGGATAACATGGAAGCCTCGGTAAGATGTCTTGCCGAAGGTTGATTCTCTCGCCGACAGTGGAACACATCGATATGACTTAAAGGCTTCAGTATGAAGTCTTGGCGAAAGCAGTAAGTCTGGCCGACAAGTTTGAATTGGGGTGACTTGGAACCTGCGGGGTGATGTCTTGGCGAAGAGCAATTGTCTTGCCGATGGAATCTTGGCTTCGGTGTAACTCTTGGTGACTGTTGTTCGGAGTTTGGTATAACATGAAGCTTGGTGTGAGGTCTCGGCGAAAGAAGATAGTCTTGCCGATGAGAACATTCACGTCTATGTGACTTGAAGACCTCGGTGAAACCTCTTAGCGACAGTTGAATGTCTTGGTGATAGCGTTGGCGAATGAGTTCAACTAAAGGTCGGTGAGAGGTCTCGTCGATCATGCCGATAAGGTGACTCTTGCTGATAGATGGATGCCGATAAGAATACAATGGGTTTTGGCATGACTTGAAGACTCGATATGATCTCTCAGTGAATGACTAAAGTCTTGGCAACTAAGGAACACTTCGGAATGACTTATGAGCTCGGTGTGATGTCTCATCGAATGGCAATTGTCTTGCCGATGAGAATGCTGAAATCGGTATGACTTGTGGATATCGGTAGAACCTCTTGCCGATGGAGACGACTCTTGGCGATGACATGTAATCGGGTCTTGTGGCATCGAGGAGACACTTCTAATGTCTCACCGACATGCGACGCAAGTTGATCAATGTTGACTGAGTGAAGGTTGTCTGACCTGGTGCGATGTGGACCAATCCAAGAAAGAAAAAGTGAACTGTTTTGTTGTGAGACCGTTGCGAGTGTTTTGGTGTGGAAAGGAAAAATCTACACGAGGAAGTGGAAACATCTTCAAGTCGATAACAATGTCGAGCTGGAGGTTTCTTTCTGACTGTTGAGAACGAATGCATATATGTATGCATTGGATGTTCTGGAAAGATACGGAGCAAGAGAGAAGGAAGTTGATAAGCCAGATGCTGAAGAGCTGAGAGCCAGAGAGAGATTGATAGAAAAAGGCTGAGTGGCTGGCTGACAGGCCGAAGCCATGAGGCTGAGGCTGAGAGTGAGAGAGGCAGAGTTATGCTGCTGGAATCTCTCCTGATCATGAATGCCATGTTTGATCTCTCAGGGATAGTATGTTACCAGTTGTATCCAGAATGAACAAGATGAATCTTTGAAGAGGCTATGAGCCTGAATTTGTATTGTAACCATTTCTGTTGTTGAATAATACAATGGCTCGATCTTTGGAGTGTGGGGTTTTTTATCCGAAAGGATTTTCCCCATGTAAATCTTTGTGTTCTAGTTTTATGTTTCATCTTTCATGTCTGCTGGTTCGTGTAGTAGAATCTGTTAATGCTTGCTGTTGAATTTACATGTGTTTCTCTCAGATGGATCAATGTAGGAAATGAACTATGTTTGTTCCGCATTTGGACATAGTTGTTCGTGTCTTTGAGGCAACCTAATTGAAAATTGAAAGTTACCGAAGGCACTACTGCATGGAGTTTTCATAAGATGCGCTCCTAAATTTCCTTACAAGTGGTATCAGAGCCTTCTTTTGGTTGTTGGTTTTGGGTATTTCTCCTATGAATATTTCTCAGTTTGATTGGCTAGAGGAAATCTGGAGGAACAGACTAATTTATTGATCCTTTGATGAGTGGAAGCCTTGTGCTATTCTGAGACAGTGTGCAACTTGAAGGATGGTCAAGATGGAAAAGGGAGTTGATCATGTTGTGATCTGTCTCCTGGCTGGTAGAAGTATAACCTTGGAAGTATGAGGTGGATTTTCTTACTCTGCGGCTGTGTAGCAATAAATATTTCATATTGGTGTCTGTGTGACAGGCTCCTGGGTGATATGGAGAAGCCGAGATTGTTTCTCAGTCATGGAAGAGAGTGCTTATGCTAGGTGGTGATTCCTGGTGTTGGAAAGCATTGTTTCCTGTTAACCTCGAATGCTTGAAGGCTATGGAGTTAATCATTAGATGATTTGCAAGCTTCTGAAATAGCCTTTCTCTCTTTCTCGGATGCATGTACATGGTGGTGGTTTAAAGTTGGCCTGAAAGGGACCTGGATTCTCTTGAACTATTGTTTTCTTTCTAAGGATGATTTGTACTTGCATGGCTCTGTGGTTTTGCAGGTTTTACACGGTTAAGCAAAACTTGTGATCATGTGGAGTTGTTGTTAAGCTATTGTCTAGACACTGGCCTTTTGGGGTGTTGTTGGATGAGATAGTTGCAGGTTTGCATGCATGCTTGATGCATGGTTTTGAGGAGGTATGACTCTTTCTCTGCATGGGAGTGTTGGTAAGTTTTTTGTTACTCAGCATTCTTTTGGTAATGCTTGTGGGGTCCTTGCTTATGGTGCTCATTGTGGACATGATTGGCAAATCAGATCTGGCATGATTTGATGTTTGAGTCATGTTGTTTACGTGGTTATTCTCTTTGATATCTCAGTGTTGCAGTTTTCAATGTGATAACGGGTTTGCATGTTCAATGTTTGTGATCTACGAGTTATGTGGTTGGTGGATTAGCTACCCATTGGCTGCAGTGAGATAACTTGGATGTGGACTGTCTTTATCCATGAGGTTGATTCATTGGTGGTGCAGATTTGTTAGCTGGCCTTGTCTGTGGTCACTTGTGCATTGGTGTGATTATTTTGAGATGAGAGGATGGATATTCTTGAGTACCTGAATAGTCAGTTATGGGAACCTGTAGCAGGTGGTCATGATGCTTGGAGAGCTCGGGTGTCACCTTTCAGTGGGAGCTCTAGCAGTGATGTGTATTCATCACATGGTGGTGAATGGTCTTCTTTAGTGTTGTAGAAGGGTTCTTTCACTTTTTCATGGAAATTATTTGAAGATGTGCAACATATTGGAACCATGGAGGATGCTTGGAGTCTTTGGCTAAGGTGTTGGTGGTGCTTGATAGGTGATGTTAGTTTTGAGTCTATTTATTGTATGTCGTGGTATACTCTTGTTTGCGCACTGGATTTTTGGCATTGTGCATTGTACTTGAGACAATGGTGAGGTCACTTGAAGCATGGTATCTCCTATGGGGATGTGTAGATCATGGTGTCATGATAAGTTCCTGATTCATATGATTGGAGCTTTGGTAATGGTCTGGTAATTTCTTTGTGTATTGGGTGCTTTGATTATTTGCTTGATACTTCATGATAGTGCAGTAATGCAGATGGAGTTTAGCATGAGATGATCGGTTGCTAGTATCATGGATACATGAAGAATAAGGTGAGGTTGTTCTTCTCTTATGAGAGATGTGTTGCTGCTTGTTACTCTTGTTAAAGTTTTTCGCAGAAAGTCCGAGAAGCCTACACCTAGGTTGAACATGAGTTCAATAAGAGATTTATGAGGAGATTGCTCTTGGATTAATCATGATGGCTTATATATCTTGAAGGAGTATTCTTGTTCCCACTCTTGGTCTACTCGGTAGTTTATCTGAGAGGTATTTGGCTCATTATATCTTTCAGATGTATTTAAGTTCATTTTCATGATATGGATCTTGAATTACTGTTTAACATTTGGCTCTGGAGGATTCATAGTGGAAGTTGTATAGGCTGTATTATCTCCTTGAGCTTTTGTGTTATGTCATTTACTGATGAGAGTTGGTAGGAGATGATGTATGTGCTGATTTCCTGAAATGGGAAATGTTTTAGCTTGATCTTCTTTGAGAGGTTTACATCCATGTTTTTAAAGTTAGTTTGATATTGATGATTGAACGGATGGATGTTGTTAAGGTTTTCTTTTGGGATGTGAAGAAGATCATTCTTGACACAGATGGTTGTTAGAAGTGCATGTAGGAGGATGTTTCTATAGGAAGTTAATGGGCGGTGTTTCTCTTTGTGGTCGTGAAGGTTTGTGATGAGAGAAATGTTTCTTGTAGCAGTTTGTTGCAGGTTGCTCATGTCATTGTGGATATTTCCTTGGTACTACAGGGTTACATTTTCTATGTGTTGGTATTGGTAGGCTTGTGATGCCTTCTAATCTTTCAGATCTAGATTTCTCAGGCAGTGGGAGTTCTTGTATGTGTCTTGTCTTCTTCGACTGGTTGACACTGGAACTTGTATTTGTTGTTAATGGATTGGCAGAAGTTTACTAATGGTGATACCTTTAAGGTATGTGAGATTGGATGGTATAGCATGAGTTGTGGGTGCTATCTTCAGTCGTGTGGGTTATTAGTTGGATGGAAGCAGTCAGTCTGATTGTTGTTCTAACTGATGTTTAGTTTCTTGTTTCTGGAGAATGACTTCACTGTTGTGTTATGTTTGAAGCTTTGAAGTTGATATTACTTCTATATAGCGTTTGAGCACAGTGAAGTGGTAGCAGTATCTTGTTGGTCATATCACTCGAATTTTTTGTTTGTGTTCGTTGGAATGGTGCTTATGCACCTTGGCGATGTATCTTTCTTCCACAAGTGGAAGATGACAGGATTGTTGCGTGAATGGTGGACATTGTGGATGTTGGAGAAAAATTCTTGATGGAACATGAGAGCATGTTGAGATCTATGTGGTTTCCTGGAGGGCTGTGATCAGTTGTTTTGTTGGTCAGTGAGTTGCATTTGGTTGCCTAGTCTTTGTTACAGATTGTCTAATGGACTGTTATATGTGGAATCATGTTGATTGGGTGTCTTGAGTTTTTCAAGGTTTGAACTAGTGGAGCTAGTGTGTTCTTAGTTCCTGGTTGCTTTGGAGGTTCCTGTGTGATCTTCGTCAAGTGGGAGATTGTTGGAAAATATGCCTCAATCTCACAAGCTGAAACCTCTGAGAAAGCTTATTCGTTGTGACATTTATGTTGTCTGGCGGACTGGCAGTTTACCTTATGTTTTTCTCATGTCACCAAGATAATGCTTTTGTCTTGCCGAAGAAGCCTATCGCTGTGACTTGTGGCCTTCACTATAATCTCCTACCGAGTGGAATGTCTCGGCGACATAAGGGTTTGTTATCGGACTTCGAGGAGACTCGTGGCGACTTAGAGTCTTCGGGATAACAAATGGATTCAGCAGGAATTCATGGCGACCGGGAGAAGTCTCATTGATAAGCAGGTTCAAGATGACTTGAACTCTCACGAAGATCTCTTGGAAACTGAGGAATGTCTCACCGACGGTATACACTCAGGCTAACTCAAGGGTCTCGGTGAGAAGTCTTACCGAAAGTAACATGTCTCGGCGACAGTGTTGGAGCTTTCGGGGAAACTCTTGGGTGATCAGTATGTGGTCTTACCGATATGAATGTCTTGCTGATTGTATGGTCTTCGGGTTCGCTATGACTCTCGGTGAAAGACAGATCGGTGCAATGTATTGTTTCGATATGATGTCTCATCGAATATCAGAAGTCTCGCCGACAACATGTGGGGTCAACAGTTCGGTGTGACTTTTGGCGAACAGTTGTTTCGGGATAACATGGAAGCCTCGGTAAGATGTCTTTCCGAAGGTTGATTCTCTCGTCGATAGTGGAACACATCGATATGACTTAAAGGCTTCGGTATGAAGTCTTGGCGAAAGCATTAAGTCTGGCCAACAAGTTTGAATTGGGGTGACTTGGAACCTGCGGGGTGATGTCTTGGTGAAGAGCAATTGTCTTGCCGATGGAATCTTGGCTTCGGTGTAACTCTTGGCGACTGTTGTTCGGAGTTCGGTATAACATGAAGCTCGGTGTGAGGTCTCGGCGAAAGAAAATAGTCTTGTCGATGAGAACATTCACGTCTATGTGACTTGAAGACCTTGGTGAAACCTCTTGGTGACAGTTGAATGTCTTAGCGATAGCATTGGCAGATGAGTTCAACTGGAGGTCGGTGAGAGGTCTCACTGATCATGCCGATAGATGGATGTCGATAAGAATACAATGGGTTTCGGCATGACTTGAAGACTCGATATGATCTCTCAGTGAATGACTAAAGTCTTGGCGACTAAGGAACACTTCAGAATGACTTATGAGCTCGGTGTGATGTCTCATCGAATGGCGATTGTCTCGCCAATGAGAATGTTGAAATCGGTATGACTTGCGAATATCAATAGAACCTCTTGCCGATGGAGATGACTCTTGGTGACAACATGTAATCGGGTCTTGTGGCATCGGGGAGACACTTCTAGTGTCTCACCAACATGCGACACAAGTTGATCGATCTTGACCGAGTGAAGGTTGTCCGACGTGGTGCGATGTGGACCAATCCAAGAAAGCAGAAGTGAACCATTTTGCTATGAGACTGTTGCGACCGTTTCGGTGTGGAAAGGAAAAATCTACATGAGGAAGTGGAAACATCTTCGAGTCGATAACAATGTCGAGTTGGAGGTTTCTTTTTGACTGTTGAGAATGAATGCATATATGTATGCATTGGACGTTCTAGAAAGATACAAAGCAAGAGAGAAGGAAGTTGATAAGCCAGATGCTGAAGAGTCAAGAGCCAAAGAGAGATCGATAGAAAAAGGCCGAGTGGCTGGCTAACAGGCCAAAGCCATGAGGCTGAGGCAAAGAGTGAGAGAGGCAAAGTTATGATGTTGGAATCTCTCCTGATCATGAATGCCATGTTTGATCTCTCAGGGATAGTATGTTACCAGTTGTATCCAGAATGAACAAGATGAATCTCTGAAGAGGCTATGAGCCTCAATTTGTATTGTAACCATTTTTGTTGCTGAATAATACAATGGCTCGATCTTTGGAGTGTGGGGTTTTTTATCTGAAAGGATTTTCCCCGTGTAAATCTTTGTGTTCTGGTTTTCTGTTTCATCTTTCATGTCTGCTGGTTCATGTAGTAGAATTTGTTAATGCTTGCTGTTGAATTTACATGTGTTTCTCTCAGATGGATCAATGTAGGAAATGAACTGTGTATGTTCCGCATTTGGACATAGTTGTTCATGTCTTTGAGGCAACCTAATTGAAAATTGAAAGTTACCGAAGGCACTACTGCATGGAGTTTTCATAAGATGCGCTCCTAAATTTCCTTACATAACTACCATTACAAATGTGTTAATTTGGTTTCAAGGACAATTTCAATCCTCCAAAAAGGAGGGGAAGTATCACTCAGGAGAGGTGATTGGTCAAATAACCCTAAATGAAACCTATCTAATCTCACACACACACACTCACTATAGAATGGTCGAGTTGAATCATAGTATTGGGAATTGGTAAGTCATCCTTTAGTGTGAAGTATTTTCATTAGTAAGGGTCATGATTACTATTGAATGCATTCTTGGATGATGTTTATATGTTTGAAACTTATGAGTTCTTCCTTATATTACTATGCTTGATTAATGAGTGGAATATATGTTGAATGAATATATGTGTGTGTGTGTGTGAATGCATGTCAATGATAGGCCATATGCATGGAGTAACACGTGCATGAGAGTAGTTAGATATACGTACTTATGCACCCTTATGAGCGGGTTGCTTATGAGCATGGTGTTATCAAAGGGACAATGTGACATGTAAGTATATATGTATATATGTATCACACATATATTTCATAAGATAGTAATTGTATGTATGATTGATTGTATGAATAAGTATTTGAGATAGATGCCTATATGCTTATATATATGCACATGTCAATATACGTGTATGTCAGATATAATGGGATGTCCATACAAGTAAGTCAACATATGTATAGATATGCATTTATGTATATAGATACTAATATAATGTTATTGTGAATATAATCATATGAGCATAATCATTTAGATATTGAATGGATTACTTAAATGAATTTATCTATCAATGAGTAAATATATATATATATATGTATGTATGTATGTATGTATGTATGTATATATATATGTGTGTGTGTGTGTGTGTATACTTTATATATTATTTACGATCGATTAAATGGATAACATGTGTTTGAATATTGAATGATGCATTTGCAAAGTATGATATATATAATATAAATTATATATGTTTGTAAATATACATATATTAGATATATAATATAATATGTGGATATATATATATATATATAATGTATGAATACATATTTATTCTATTTTAAAGTGTTGTTCTATATATATACATAGTGCATGATATGCATGTAATAGCATTGGTTTACATGAAGCACATTACACATGACGTTTGTGGAGAAATACATGAATCATTTAAAAAGTAATTGATATATCATGGCAATGCTGAAATGAATTGTAAACCATACAATATAATGCAGCACATGGAAGTCTTGAACTCCACCATATTAAGGGGAAAATACTATGTGAATGTTGCAAGAAAAGCATAAATCAACATAGTCTTACAAGTCACACAAAAGATAGAATGGATTAGACTTAGTAAAACTTGATAAAGGTCGATCTATATGCAAGTAATGCACATCAACTAAAGGCCGATATGGAAGTAAACCATAGTTGATACTATTGGAAATACATCTTTAATTTATTAAAAGTGAATTACTCCAAACTTGGATGCTTTATACAAAGCAATGGAATATTTATAAGCTGCAATATAAAGTGTAAAATGCATGATAATAGGGAAAGGAAACAACAAGTTATAAACTATTCAAAGCACCATTTATATGTTATTATTTTGGAGCAACTCATCTTTGCTATGTTGCTCAATAGAAATATGAAAAAGTTGACATAGTATAGGTATTGCCTATAAAAAAAAGGATTGTTTCAATGAGAATAATCATGCCAAGAGATAAGGAAGTTGACTGAATACTTAGCACCAACATATAGAAGCTCTTTAACTTGTAGAAGTCTAATATGGTTGCAAATCAATTGTCAGCATTTGGGCATGTGCACCTTTGAATTAGTCTTTAGTTGTTGTCAACTAAATGAATTGATCTGTAGCACATTATGATGAGTTTACACTCAGATTTCTTCCACCTTTAAGTTGTATGTAATGAGTCGACTTGCATGGAGAGAGTTGTCGACTAGCATGCCTTTTTTGTAGGTTGCAATATCTCAATTTCTTGTATAAATAGAGAGGAAAGTTCTCTCATTTGGATGCATTCTTTTATACAAACTTATTATACTGCAATTAAGTTGAGAGTTATTTAGAGAGAGTTGTATTTCATGAGAGCATATTATTACCTTGTGGATGCAATCATAGTGAATATTTACTTGAGAGGGTTAAGTGAAGCTAGGAAGTTGTTGTTGGAAGGTTGTGTTTCAAGTCAGTCAATTGGGTTAAGCGCATTACAGGCATGAGGATCTAGTCTTCTCTTATTTGTCTTTATTTATGAAAGAATAATATTTGGATGCTTTGTTTGGAATTGCTTGAGGAATGCTTGCAATAGTGAATCCTAGTATTTGCTTATGAAAAGGAATAGAAGCTATTTTATGCTTTTTTATGAAAGAGTTTATATATACTCCATTATAGGAGTGTATGTTTATCATTAGTATTATTTACTAGGAATGATGAAACATGATTAGCTTAAGGAAGTGACCTTATACTCCTATATACCCTATACTAGGATTTAGATAATGATGTTATTTCTATACATAGGTAGAAATACTACATGTATATTGTGAAATGTATCGACGTCGTGAAATGACTTGACCTTGTAGCTTATTATGCTAGGGAACCTTGAGAATGATAGGGTTAGCATTGCAAAAGTTAAGGTATGAAAGATATGATGTGACCTTATGCTAAACACATCAAATATCATTACTTGAATGATCTCTTGATCATACTATACTCTTGAATGGAACCATAGGTTTAGATTAACCTATTTGGTTTGAGAGGTGTTATCTAATTAAAGAATGAGACCTTTGATTAAGATTTACCTACTAGGTTGGGATATGTACTTGACTACTCATAGAAACCTTGGGTTGGGATTAACCTACTTGGTTGAGTTGTTCAATTGGTCTTGATTGGAACATATAGGGTTAGATTAACCTATATGATCAGACTAGTCATTGGTTGGCATCTTAATCTTAGGATTAGGATAAACCAAGGTTATAACTCACCTATGTGATTAAGTTATTCACTTGAGTTTACGAGATACTATATGTTTGGAGATGTAGGTGGGATTACCTATTGAGATAGAGTTGCTACTTGATTAGTTACTTAACACTCTTGATATGAAGTCACATTGTTAACAAGATTCTACTCTTTTGAATAATCCTTTTTACTAAGGAGATTACACTCTTGAATGGAATCATCTATTGATATGGTTATTCTTTGATTAAGGAAGAGAGTACTCTCTTAATGAGAGACACATAATAACGTGAAGTGTTGTTGAATGAAGTTAGTTAGTTACGAGTATTTAATCTATGATTAGATAAAGCTTATGAAGCTAAACTTTAGATTATAAAGTTATACTTGGGTCTAGATTGTCTATTGAAGAGAAAAACTTGTTTACACAAAGTTAATTTTTAAACTAGAAAAGCTCATATGTTATACCTAGGATAGGAATATCCATTGAAAGGGTAACTTGTGCTTAGGCTTAATTGGTAGAGATACCATAGACTTTTGGGTAAAGGGGGATAGGTTATTTATGAGGTTAGGGATTACCTATGGAAGGAAATTACCTAGGCATAGTATAAGAATGGTCATAATCCAAACCAAGCTATAGAAGTGTATGTGAATAGGATGACTATCACTCAAAGTACTGGGTGAGAATACTTAGGCCAAAGTAGTGTAAGTAGCCACTATTTTCACTATCATTTCATTGTGTTCCTTTTATGCATTCTAGTTCATATTTTCATACTCAGGTAAACAAATGTATGATTAGGTTTTGGTTTGTAGGACACAACACTAAGCTTAGATAGGCATTTGTTATGAGGTTTACCAACCAATCTCTTCATCAAAGGATAGGGACATCTTTTCATATGTGATAATGTGTGGGGGACTGCATTTGAGTCTTTGGTTGGTAGAAAAGCGCTTGAGTGATGCTTTTCCTCATCAGTTGGCAGTTGAGTTTTATGGATGTTTGTGCCAACATTGGGTATAGCTAGAGTGTACGCACTAGAGAGTGAGGATATCCATAATGTATGCACTATTGCAATGACACCAGGAGCAGTTTGTATATCTATTGCCAGATGAAGCTCAAAAGAGCTATGTATGTATCATGTACCCATTTATATGGAAGGATGTAATCTTGAATGATAAACTTGAGTTTATTCAATATGAAATCTATGTTATGGAAAGGTTTGTGAAATTACCATGGAAAGCAATGGAAGTTTGGAAATAGTGTTATTTCAAATGTGCATGTAATTTACATTATGGAAAGAAAATTTTGTATTGCTATGTTATGGCATCATGGTTTATTCACTTGAGGTGAAAACATTGGAAATTTTACTGAGTAGAACACCGGGGTTTTTACTTGTGGTATCAGATCCAGGTTCAGCTCTAGAGCCTATGAGCTCATGATGCAAATAATGTGTAAACCTTATTAGAAGATAATGGTTGAAAAGATCTTATGCCAAGATGGAAAGAAGAAACAACAAAGGGAAATGAAAAGATAAGATCCTAGTAAACTTGTTTAATTTTGGGACTAGATAAGAGTCATACCTAGAGTTGAAAACTCTTAAACCAATAACTCATTATGAAACCCTCTTGGATTGCGAAAGATTATGCAATCAGTTTATGTAGGATGGTTACGAAGGATAACTAATATGTACCTTCACCCTACTAAATAGTTAGAATGACTCTAAGGGGATAGGAAGAAAATCAAATAACCCCCCCTTATTAAGTAGCAACCTATAGTTGCAAAGAGTCCAGGATTCTTGGATTTAGTAAGAATACTATGAATCTATGAGTATGCATTATTGGCATAAAATGGAAAACTTCAATTGAAGTACAAAAATCAACGTTTTGTGAATCTAAATCAACTAAGGAGGTGTCCAAAAGGTTGGATAACCCTTGAAAAATCTAATTTTGAACAAAACCAAGGTCTTGCAAGAAGATTTAGTACCTTAGAAATAAGGGAAGAGACTGGATTGGTCAGAAATGAACTAATCAATGAAGTGGACATGGTTTCACCAACCAAAATTGACGAGATCAATTTGGAGTTTTGATTAAAATGAGAAAAAGAAACCAAGCCACCTAGGGTGCTTAAGGTTATGAAGATCCCAAGAATTGGGATAAAGTCACTTGGAAAGGTGATTAAGAGAAAGAAACCTAAAAAAGGTAAATCGAATTGGCCCAACAAAGGTTCGGTGAGTACTAAGTTTAGTAGAATTGTAGATTAAACACACCAACTTTCCAACAAAAATAAACTTATGTTTAGAGGTTCCAAAATAAAATGGGATACAGTATGACACTATGTGTCAAAACTATAGAAATTGTAAGGAAATTGTGAATGGTGGACCTAGACCTGCACAAACATGAACAATAAACACAATATTAGTCAATTATGAAAATCTAAACTACCATTCCCCATAAGATTCATTTGAAGCATGATGAGCAAGAAATAAAGTAAAGAACACAAATAAAAGAAATCTAAATCCTATTCAAATTCTCAAACTCTCAATCCCATGGGGGAATTGGTTCTATTTTGATGTGGAAAACAGCCCTTTCCCAATTCCTAGTCAAGCTTGATGATGAAATTTGATGAAGATTGATGCTCCTTGATGAAATTTCTCCATAACCTAGCTATGAAATGATGAAAAACTATGAAAATGGATAAAAATGGATGAACTTTGCTCAAAAACTTGTAGATAATGACTTTGCTTCAAGTTGTGGATCCAAAATTAGTAAAAGAGCTCTCCATTTATAGGAGAGAAGGATGGAGGAATGAGCCAAAAGGATGAATGTGGGAATTGATGAATATTGATGCTCCTTGATGAAATTCCTCCATAACCTAGCTATGAAATGATGAAAAACTATGAAAATGGATGACAATGGATGAACTTTGCTCAAAAACCTGTAGATAATGACTTTGCTTCAAGTTGTGGATCCAAAAATAGTAAAAGAGCTCTCCATTTATAGGAGAGAAGGATGGAGGAATGAGCCAAAAGGATGAATGTGGAACAAAACATCAACCAATAGAAAAATGCCACTTGTCAACATGTTATTGGAGAGAGGTGGAGCACATTTTGATGAATGTGCACATAAATGCTATTAGGTGGATATTTTAATTTGGAGAAGTGACATGTTGGAGGGAGATGAAAGAAGAGTTAATGCCACTTGGCTAAAAAAAAAAGGACATGTAAGAGGCCTTTAATGCCTTGTTTGAGGATAAGACCTTTGGGAGGGAGAATTCAAATTTGAAGAATATTCCAACTTGATGCCCTTTTTGAATGAAATAGAAGAATTTATAAATCAATTAAATTGATTTACTTGAACAAGTTCCAAAATCTAGAGGATTGGATGGATTAGTGTTAGGATTAATCATGATTTGATTAACTTAGATGAAGATTAGCTTCTTTGACATTTTGAATTAGATTTTTGGATTTAAATAAATCAAAATGAGAGGAATAATGAATATTAGACTTAATTAAATAAAGTTTATTTATTTAATTAAAAGGAGATGATGTTAGATTTAATCAAATAGAGGGAATTATTTAATTAAAAGAGGAACATTAGGATTAATTAAACAAAATGATTTATTTAATTAATAGAAGATAATGATTTAATCAGATAAAATTGATTTATTTAATTAAAAGATGAAATATGATGAATTTAATCAAATAAAGATTATTCGATTAAATGGTTAGTAATGAAGTGATTTAGGCAGAATTGGTGTTGGTAAATCAAGATCAGGTGCACGAGATCAATCAGTATAATTTACGTGTCTATAGAAACAATGCTCCAAGTGGATGATACATCAACAAAAGAGGCTTTGTGGATATGGAAATTCCTCCACAAAAAGGATAGTGATATACATGGAAAAGAGAAATAGAGGGCCTCTTAGCTTGTAAAGGTTTTAATTATTCAATAGATCTCTTTATTGACGATCTAATTATTAAATCTATGAAATTAGAGATCGGTGATAAATTTAATTTTGGAATAAGTATATTGCCATGAAGGCAAGAAAAAGCCAACAAAAAGCCAACAACAAGGAATTCAATAAATCATTTCAAGAAAGCAAATATTTGCTAGGAGTTTGACTTTGACTTGATCAAATGTCATAGAAACACCAAGGGGGGAAGGAAGCAAGTGGATTGACTTAGATTAAGTACCCCCAGACATTGAAAATCATAAACATATTTTCAATTTGGAATAACTTTTGACTTCTTCATAAGTCATGATGTCAATTAAGTCCTATATGTTTCATGACCAAAAGAATAAAGTATTGAAATTATTGAAAGATAATGAAAGGGCCAAGGATTATGACCAATGAGAAAGGAATACTATCATTCAATACTTTATATATATGATTGGTTGAAAGATCAATTGTTATTATCATCGATTCCTTAGGGAAGGATAGGTAGATTACTTGATCATGAAAGGGAAGATCGTGGCCTGAGGAATGGGTAAGGAAGGATCTAGATTACCCATGATTTGGAGTTAATGAGAAACGTTCATGCTTGGTAATTGGGTATGCAATTAAATTTGATATCTTCTAGGAACCAACATGATTGAACAAGGATTATTACTCAAAATTGGTACCAATGCTCATCAAGAAAGATGGATTGAGCTGAAAATAGGTTTACAATTTTGAAAATGATCCAAGGACAAAAGAAATCCAAGGTGTGGATGTCCTAAGATAAAGGAGATTTATCTCTACAAAAATCCTAACCATTATTACTTGAGAATTAAATATGGTATGATTCCACAAAATAGGTTTTCACTTAGTCGAATTAGACTATTATGGGATGTAAAAGAACCAATGTACCCAAAATTCTAGAAAATTAAGGAATGAAATGAGGGAATTGATGTCATTCTCGGGATTTTGGAACGACAAAATTATTTGTCAGATAAGGAACCACTATAATCTGGAAAAGATGGAGTAAGATGTTGCAAAGTATGTAGCAAGTTATAGTCCAGTGTGCTAGGAGATGAAGATAGAATGTCATCATCAGCAAGTACTCTCTTAAGATTCCAGTGAGGGGAAGTAGTAGAACATAAGATAGTTTATTATGTCTATGTCAGTGGAACTGACATAATATTATGGTGAACAGACTCACCAAAGTAACCAACGCTGGTTGGAAATTTGATTTATGGGATTTTAGTCCAAATTAATACATTGTGTGAAGTAGTTGCTTAG
Organism: Sequoia sempervirens; assembly: GCA_007258455.2. Lineage (NCBI taxonomy): Eukaryota > Viridiplantae > Streptophyta > Pinopsida > Cupressales > Cupressaceae > Sequoia > Sequoia sempervirens. The sequence goes on along the minus strand of VDFB02000003.1, from coordinate 735,312,876 downwards.
TATTCCTGAGAAGGTTATCTCAGTTATGAACAAGAAAATAATGATGAGGTTGTGTAAACCATGATCATCTTGTGAGGAATTCAATTGAATAAATGCTCAATATATTATTGTAGCCGAATAGATAAAAGTAATAAACCAAATCTTGAAGCCCCCACTGGTTAGAGGAGTGAGTTCAAGTCTTGGGTTTTCTCCCCAAGGTCTTGGGTTCAACTCTCTCTGGCTCGGAAATCACCCCGCCGCGGATGCTAGGGGGATGCATTGGTTACCCTGTGGCTCCAAAGGATTAGTCTCACCTCAAGCTCGCCTCGTAAAGGGAACTTGTTGGGCTTGAGTCACGGGGATACCTCTAAGGATACCAAAAAATAATAATAAACCAAATCTTGAATGATTTGAAGAATACTTATAAACTTCTATCATTGAGGTTTGATCCATTATATGGAAAGGAAGGTTGAAAACTCTATTAAACTAAAATAGGCTAAGAAATGGGGAGAACCTTAGACCTAAAAGGTCAACAAAATAGAATAATAGATTGAAATGATTGAAGAAACCTTGTTGATACAAAGCTTGAAATATGAAGCAATATCGTTATGTTCGGAATTGAAAGGTGTTCATGAACAATATTATGCTCAAATGGACAATAGTCAAGAACATTACTTTTAGGATTAAGGAAAATGGATGTGTAAGTGATAAACGGACTCAACTTCTGAGTTGTCTAAAGGTGTAAATACCAAAGGGAAGGATGGGACCCATGGTGTAGTGTGCAATGCATCAGCATTCCTTTTCTATTTGGATTATACTAAGGATAAATTCATTAGCCAATGAGAACGTGTTTTTCAGTCATTGTGGTATAGGTGTCATGTAGGATACAGTTACTGTTGTACTTCAGATGTACATATGAGGTATTGTGATTACCATGCATAAGCTCTATGAGAGAGAAAGTATGTGTGAAGCACACAAGTTTCCCAATGTGTTAACAAGGAAACTCAATGCAAGGTCCAAAAAGGATAAGATTGCAAGGAGTGAAGTTACAAGGGAAGATTATTTTAAAATTCTTACATGAAAAGGGTAAGTAAAACCTTTATTTGAATTTATATATATGTTAAAGTGTTTCAAATCATTGAGGATGATGATTCACAAGGGGGGGAGTATGTCACACCCTGTCTTGTTGTTACTGATTTACTTTTACCTTCACGAGTAAATAGGATGGTAATGTAGTCATGATTTGATATGTTTGTAAAATGAATGGAATACTAAAATAGGCATTAAGTTATTATTGTCTTGGAAGAGTAATTATGTTTACATTGATGTTGAACATGTATTGCTATATGAATATGCTTAAGTTTTATGATGCATATGGATTTATTATGAATGTCTAACTACCATTGCAAATGTGCTAAGTTGGTTATAGGGGCAAGTTCAATCCTCTAAAAGGGAGGGGAAGTATCACTCAAGAGAAGTGATTGGTTTGATAACCCTAAATGAAACCTATTTGAGCTCACACACACACTCACAATAGAATGGTCAATTTGAGTCATAGTATTGGGAATTGGTAAGTCATCCTTTAGTGTGAAGTGTTTGCATTAGTAAGGGTCATGGTAATTGTTGAATGCATGCTTGGATGATGTTTATATGTTTGTAACTTATGAATTCTTCCTTATATTACTATGCTTGATTAATGAGTGGAATATACGTTGAATGAATATATATATGTATGTGGTGTAGGGGCACCCAGGGGTTCTCATGCCTCCATGAGGCCTTTGTCTTGTTGGTTTTTTTTTTCAATATGTCCTTGATGTAATAAGGTCCAATGGACCATTTTTAATAGGTTTTAATAGGTGTCAATGGGTGTCAATAGGTGTCGAAGTTCAAATGTAAACTTGGTGCAACCAAGTAATGATATTGATGTAATTTCAAAATAAGGTTGTAAACACATTAACCAAAGGTCTCCTCATTCAAAAAAATAGTTGAGGATTGTTGGAAGAGGTGGAGTCATGTTTATGATGCAAGTGGTTTCAAGGAGATAAATAGGGTTTGGCATGAGATCCATGATGTCCTAGGCCTGGCATCTCTATGTGACAGGCGTAGAATTGAACTTTAAATTGAGTATCTTGCAGAATGTTGAGTGTTCATGCAAGAATGATGGATGAAATGTATCAAAGAGGCTTGGGGAGTCTTAAGGAACCTATTGGTGGCTTTAGGAGTGTTGCGGTGTGCCTAGATAGGTCGGCTCCTTCATTGTGCAAGCCTAATCAGGCTTCTTGGTGGCATTGAAACTCAGCAAATTGGAATAACCCCTTTTGGTGTCTTATCTTGTGAATTTGGGGGGGGTCCTTATGGTATTTATAATTCTAGTTTATAGTCCCTGGATGAGCCTTAGAAAACTTTTTTGTTTTGACTATCCTGGTTGGACAGGGCTACAAGGAAGCATAGGCTTATATGGGAGTGATTGGTAGTTGGGAATTTCTAAGCACAAAGTTGGGTTGTATGGTCATAACCTATCATTTTGAGTGTGTCTAATCCTCCTCCAAGCCTGTTGGTCATGTCTGGATGTGAGAGCCCAAGTTGGGTGGTTGGGTTCCTTTGGTGAAGGAATAGTGGAATTGGTGTGTCCACTTAGAGTATTTGAGAGAAGATTTTTAACAAAGTTCTTGCCTTCCTTGCATGCTCTACATCAGAGTGGTATCAGAGCTAGGTTCTAATTGTGAAGACTACAAAGAGATTGTGAGTAGTTGAAAGGTGAAGAAGTAATGCCTCCAAAAGGTGGGTCTATGGTTGCAAAGGAGTTGAAAGCCTTGAGGAGAAGGCATAAGCATTAGAAGCCAAAGATAGGAGAGTGGATAGTGATGAAGAGAGTACCTCAGAGGAAGAGGTAGAGGGTGAAGATGGAGACCCTCCACAAGGAGAGGATATGGCTCCTGAGGAAAGGAAATTCCTTGGTGCTTTGCAATCTATAAGAGGAGAGACATCTAAAGTGAAGATGGATCTACCAACATATGGGGGAAAGATGAATTTTGAAGAAGTGATGGGATGGGTGGATGCTTTGAATAACTACTTTGAGTATAAGGAAATGGAAAAAAACAAGAAGGTCAAGTTTTCCAAGACCAAGTTGAAAGGGTCTACTTTAACATGGTGGAACTACATCTAAGGAGAGAGGGTGAAAATGGGAAATTCCATGATTAACTCATGGGATAGGATGGTGAGAAAATTGAAGGCACACTTCCTTCCTTTAGTGAAAGTGTTTAGGAAACTGCAAAACCTAAAATAAAAAGGCATGGATGTGGCTACCTATACTGAGGAATTCCACAAACTTAGTATGAGGTGTGGCCATGTGGAGAATGAAAAGGAGAAAGTGGCTAGGTATATAAATGGCCTAAGGTTTGCAATTAAAGATGAGATTAGCCTAGTAACCCCTAAGATAGTGGAAGAGTGTTTCCAAGTGGCATGTAGGGCTGAAGAGAAGTTGAGGAGGAAGCAAGAGCAGCAAGGAAGGGGCAAAGGCAGAAATTTTAGAGGAAGAGGCAGTTTTAGTGGAATAAATCAGTCACAAAAATCACAAGGGGAAGCAAGTGGAAGCCAAGAACCAAGTTAGGAATCAAGAGGTGGATTTAAGGGTAGGAGGCCTAATGGAAGAGGAAGATCCAATGGATCAAGAAGAGGTTCCAATGCCTTCTTTAGTAGGTGCTTTAAGTGTAATTAGTTTAGACACCCGACCTTCAAATGTCCAGAGAAACAAGCTTCAAACTCCCAAGGAGGGGATAGGAGGAACCAATTGGTGCAAGAAGAAGCTGCTCAAAGTGTGAACTCACCTTCCAGACCTACTGACCCTGAGTTTGGAGAAAGTTTGATGATGAGGAGGACACTTCTTAAGGTTCCAAGCTTTAAGGAGCCACCCCAAAGGAAGTCTTTGTTCAGAACTTCATGCAAATCCCATGGAAAGGTATGTAAGGTGATTGTAGATTCAGGCTCCACAGAAAACTTAATGTCCCTAGAAATGGTTGAGAAACTAAATCTAAAAATAACTCCTCATCCCACACCATATAGGGTGTCTTGGTTGAATAAAGGTCAACAGGTGCTTGTCAATGAACAATCTTGGGTAGAGTTCGATATTGGAGACTATAAGGACAAAATCCTTTGTGATGTTATCCCCATGGATTCTTGCCACATACTTCTAGGCCACCCTTAGAAATATGATAGGAAAGCATTTCATGATGGTCATAAAAACACTTATAAGATAAACAAAGATGGGGAATCATTCACCTTGAACCCTTTGCCAGATGAGGGCATAGACAAACAAGTTGGGTCTAGTGTCATGGTGGTAGGAGAAAAAGAGTTTTTGAAGACTTTAAAGGAAGGGGGAGGTCATGGGTTTTCCTTGATTGTTAAGCCAAAATGTGGGTTAGTTTTGTTCACAAAGAAAGGAGAAACTATTCCTAGTGAAGCCCAAGCCTTGTTGGAGAATTACAATGACATTGTGGTAGATGAATTGCCTAGTTACCTACCTCCAATTAGAGATATCAGTCACCATATAGACCTGATTCCAGGTGCCACATTGCCTAATAATGTTGCCTATAAGATGACCCCTGCTCAAAATGAAGAAATAGCAAAACAAGTTCAAGAACTATTGGATAAAGGCCTAGTTAGAAAGAGTCTAAGCCCTTGTGCAGTCCCTACCGTGTTGGCTCCTAGGAAGGATGGAAAATGGAGATTGTGCACTGATTCAAGAGCCATAAATAGGATAACCATCAGATATAGGCTTCCTATGCTAAGGATGGAGGATCTCATGGACTACCTAGGAGGGGCTTGCTATTTTTCAAAAATTGACTTGAAGAGTGGGCATCATCAAATTAGAATCAGAGAAGGGGATGAGTGGAAGACAACATTTAAGACTAATGAAGGTCTTTATGAGTGGATGGTGATGCCTTTTGGTATATCCAATGCACCCAGTACCTTCATGAGATTAATGAATGAGGTATTGAAACCCTTTATTGGAAAATTTGTTGTGGTTTATTTGGATGGCATTCTCATGTTTGTTGTTGTTGATTGTAAATGAAGGGTTTGAATGCTTGAAAAAAAAGGTATCTCAGCAACCTCTCCTTACTTTACCTGATTTTAACAAAGTTTTTACCATTGAATGTGATGCAAGTGGTCAAGCTATAGGTGTTGTCCTAATCCAAGAAGGGAGGTCAATTGCATTCTTTAGTGAAAAACTAAACAAGGCAAAGAAAAAATACTCTTCATATGACCTAGAAATTTATGCCATGGTTCAAGCCCTAAAGAAATGGAGACATTACTTATTGCCAAAGGATTTTATTGTGTTTACTGATAACCATGCACTTAGTTTCTTGAATGGATAGGACAATTTGAACCAAAGGCACATGAAGTGGGTTGAATACCTACAAGAATACACTTTCACCATCAAACACAAGAAAGGACTAGCAAACAAAGTTGTTGATGCCCTTAGTAGAAGTGTTGAAAAATGAGGTGTTTTCTTAGCTTAATACTCTGTAAAAATTTAATATTGCTGATCTAAGTAAGCTCTTTCTTTGTTACATATATTCTTTGTGGGTGATTATCTTGATTAATTCATTTTACTGTTGTAGAATGAAGAGAGAAGTTGATAGAAGAACTAGATAGAATATTAGAAAGATCACACAAGATGTACCGTGGAGAAACCCTTTCGAGAAAAAACTCCACCAAGAATTATTCTATTATTCAATCTCTGAATTACAATAGCTCCAATTCTTGCTTGAGAATGCTTCTTCTATCTTCACCAATCTTCTTCACAACCTGCAATAAAAAACTCTCACAACTCTATTCAACTTGCTTGAGATAAATAGGCTTTAATTAGCTTTGTAAACTCAACATGAGTTACAATTACAATGCACAAGCCCTATCCCTAAAAGGTACACCATATCTCATGCAAATAGGGTTATCTCATGAAGAACAATGCTAAAACATGTGTTTCATCCATTTGGGCGTCCCAAACTAAAGCTACAACTCAACCTTCATTATGTTGATAATTCCAAAGCTCTTCCTCAAAGTTGGCACCCTTAAGTAATCCTACTTAACTGAGCCTTCAGAAATATCTTATCATGCATGAGAGGTAAACCCAAGAAAGCATCTTGGGTGCCCAAGTTGGCTCCAAGTGATTTCTAGTTAACCGAAAAATTTACTCAACACCAATCATGCAAGAATGGTCATCACCTATTAACTGGGAAGTAGTCCCTGTTATCAGTCATACAACTCAATGTTATTATCCATGCAGTCCAAGTTAACTGAAGCTAACTATATACAACTCAAAATAACCAGCATGCATGCAACATGCACTTGCATGCAACTGAAGAAACTAAACCATGAGGAAACTGAACTGAAACTTCAAGCATGCAAACATCAAATCCTAACTCCTAGGATCTTTACATGCATTCAGAAGTGTTAACTATTACTCTGTATAGTTAACTAAACACAAGGTGAGTTTCACCTTACCATGTGTGCACCCACATGCTCCTATTATTTAGGAATAACTACAAATGTCAATTTCATGATTTATTTCATCCAAATAATTAATCTCATCCTAATATTAGTGTTGTTGAACACATTCCAAGAACTTAGGAGATACATGAAATAATTAATGTTTAGGATTTGCAATTGAATGGAAACCTATTTCCAACAAGAAGGGTCATGATGGTCCAAGAATTACAATTGCAAAGTGTGGGTATGGAAGCCCTCAAAGGTATGTACAAGGAAGATGAGGATTTCAAGGATTCTTATGATACTTTCTCTCAATTTTCAAATGCTTTTCACAATGAATATGTTGATTATGTTTTGCAAGATGGTCTATTGTTCAAAGGGGCTCAATTGTGCACACCCAAATGTTCTATGAGGGAGAACTTGATAAAGGAGAAGCATAGTGGGAGTCTTGGAGGGCACGTTGGACTTGATGAAACCTTAGAGTAGGTTAGAAGGTTCTATTTTTGGCCTAGAATGTAGGTGGATGTGAGGAATTTTGTGGAGAATTGCACCATATGTCAAAGAGAAAAGGGAACCACTTCAAATAACCACTTCAAATGTAGGTCTCTACCAACCTCTACCTATGCCCAATGGACCTTGGGAAAGCATAAGTATGGACTTTGTCTTAGGACTACCCAAGACACAAAGAGGGGTTGATAGTGTTTTTGTAGTGGTAGATAGATTTAGTAAAATGGCACACTTTATCCCTTGTAAATGCACTAGTGATGCCTCTAACATTGCAAGACTATTTTTCAAAGAAGTTGTGAGAATCCATGGTCTTCCATTGAACATTGTATCAGACAGGGATGCCAAGTTCATAGGTCACTTTTGGAGAACCTTGTGGAAGAAGTTAGGCACAAATTTGTCATATAGTTCTACTTACCATCATCAAACGGATGAGAAAACAGAGGTGGTAAATAGGTCACTTGGTAATTTACTGAGGTGTTTGACAAAGGAACATGGTGTACAATGGGATCTCGTGCTGCCCCAAGCGGAATATGTATATAATGACTCCATAAACAGAAGCATAGGCAAAAGTCCCTTTGAGGTGGTGTATGGAATGAGCCCAAGGGGTATATTTGAATTGAGAGACTTGAAAGGAATGGAGAGGAAGAGTGCAGAAGGAGAGGAGTTTGCAATAGCAATGAAGGACATTCATGAACAAGTGAGGGAGAATCTCAAGAAAAGTGTGGAGAAATAGAAGGAGAGAGAATATTTGAAGAGGAGAAATGTCCAATACAAGTTGGGAGATTTGGTTCTTGCACATTTGAAGGAGATGTTACCCAAGGGTAGATACACCAAGCTCCAAATGAAGAAGATAGGCCCTTGTAGGATAATCCACAAATTTGGGCAAAATGCCTATGAATAGCACTTCCCCCTAGAGCGGCTATCTCCCCTATATCTAATGTTTCTAACATGTACCCCTTTAAGGGATCTTTGGATACAGGTGTAGGTATAAGAGCTGATGAAGATTGGGTGCAGGACTTACCACCTTAAGAACCCTTGAAGCTTGAAGCAATCCTTAACACCAAGGAGATAAAAAGGACAAGAAACAGGGTGTATAATGAATACCTGGTTAAATGGCATGGTCTACCACTAGAGGATGCAACTTGGATGAGTGAAAAAAGACATCAAAGACCATGGTACTTCTCTGCAACAACTGATCTCAGGTGGAACTTGAGATCTTTTCAACCCCGGGTGTATGGTGCAGGGGCACCCAGGGGTTCTCATGCCTCCATGAGGCCTTTGTCTTGTTGGTTTTTTTTTCAATATTTCCTTGACGTAATAAGTTCCAATGGACCATTTTTAATAGGTTGTAATAGGTGTCAATAGGTGTCAAAGTTCAAATGTAAACTTGATGCAACCAAGTAATGATATTGATGTAATTTCAAAATAAGGTTTTAAACACATTGACCAACGGTCTCCTCATTCAAAAAAATAGTTGAGAACCATTAGAAGATGTGGATTTATGTTTAAAAATCCTCCATGTGGTTGAGGCAAGGTTGATGATTCAAATTTTGAAGGATTGAATGAAAAGAACTTTGTTTTTCTCTATTTTCCAACATTTTTCTCTGTTTTTACGCTTGGTACAGAATGTGAAATCATTTTACGGGCTCAAAACACCCATGGGCTGATAGAGGAGAGAGTTTCCATTCTTTTTCTAGTGATTTGAAGCAATTTCATCAAGGAAATTGAAAGTTACATATGTTTTTTTCTGGAAGGGGGTCTGAAACCCTACCAAACTAGGGTTTGAACACAAAAATGCTTGTATCTTCCCATTCCACCGCGGGAGAAATCTAATTCTTGGTGGAATGGTAGGGCTAGGAGTCCTCTTTATGATTCAATTTGTTTCAGGGAGATAAATTGGGTTTGGCATGAGATCCATTATGTCCTAGGCCTGGCATCTTTATGTGACAAGCCTAGAATTGAACTTTAAAGTGAGTATCTTGTAGAATGTTGAGTGTTCATGCAAGAATGATGGATGAAGTGTGTCAAACAGGACTTGGGGATTCTTAAGGAACCTATTGGTGGCTTTATGGGTGTTGGGGAGTGCCAAGATAGGCCAGTTCCTTCATTGTGTAGGCCTAATTAGGCTTCTTGGTGGCATTGAAACTCAGAAAATTGGAATAACCCCTTTTGGTGTCTTATCTTGTGAGTTTTGGGACGTGTTGGGGGTCCTTAGGGGATGTATAATTCTAATTTATATTCCTTGGTTGATCCTTAGCAAAAAAATTATTTTGACTATCCTGGTTGGACATGGCTACAAGGAAGCATAGGCTTATATGGGAGCGATTGGTAGTTGGGAGTTTCTAAGCACAAAGTTGGGTTGTATGGTCATAACCTATCATGTTGAGTGTGTCTAAACCTCCTCCAAGATTTTTGGTCATGTCTGGATGCGAGAGCCCAAGTTGGGTGGTTGGGTTCCTTTGGTGAAGGAATAGTGGAATTGGTGTGTCCACTTAGAGTATTTGAGAGAAGCTTTTTAACAAAGTTCTTGCCTTCCCTGCATGCTCTACATCAGTATGTGAATGCATTTTGATGATAGATCATGTGCATGGAGTAACATGTGCATGATATTACTTAGGTATATGTACTTATGCACACTTATGAGTGGGTTGCTTATGAGCATGGTGTTATTAAAGGGACAATGTGACATGTAAGTATATATGTATATATGCATCACATATATTTCATAAGATGGTAATTTTATATATGATTAGTTGTATGAATAAGTATTTGAAATAGATGTTGTCACTATTGGCATGGTGTAATGGTTTAAAGGTGGCATTGTTGTTCTTGCCACCAAGGTTCAAACCCCATTGGGGTGGTATTGTTGAATGGTTGTATTCTGATTCATAGCTCCGGTCAAAAACGTTTACCCCTTTAAAAAAAAAAAAGTATTTGAAACAGATGCCTATATGCTTATATATGCACATGTTTATATATGCATATGTTGGATATAATGGGATGTCCATACGAGTAAGTCAATATATGTATAGATATACATGTGTATATAGATATTAATATAATGTTATTGTGAATATAATCATATGATCATAATCATTCAGATATCGAATGGATTACTTAAGTGAATTTATCTATCAATGAGTAAACATATATATATGAATGTTCGATACTATTTATATATATATGTATACTATATATACTATTTATGATCGATTAAACGGATAACATGTATTCTAATATCAAATGATGCATTTGCAAAGTATGATATATATAATATATTATATATGTTTGTAAATATATATATTATATATAATATAATATGTGTATATATTATATTATATACATATAGTTAATGTATGAATACATATTTATTCTATTTTAAAGCGTTGTTCTATATATACATAGCGTATGATATGCATGTAATAGCATTGGTTTACATGAAGCGCATTAAACATGACTTTTGTGGAGCAATACATGAATCATTCAAAAAGTAAATGATATATCACGGAAGCCCTAAAATGAATTGTAAACCATACAATATAGTGCAACACATGGAAGTCTTGAACTCCACCATATTAAGGGGAAAATACTATGTGAATGCTGCAAGCAAAGCATAAATCAACATAGTCTTATAGGTCGCACAAAAGATAGAATGAATTGAGACTTAGTCAAACTTGATAAAGGTCAATCCATATGCAAGTAATGTGCAACAACTAAAGGCCGATATGGAAGTAAACCATAGTCGATACTATTGGAAATGCATCTTTAAATTATTAATAGTGAATTACTCCAAACTTGGACGCTTTTATACAAAGCGATGGAATATTTATAAGCTGCAATATAAAGTGTAAAACACATGATAATAGGGAAAGTGCACAACAAGTTATAAATTGGTCAAAGCACCATTTATATACTATTATTATGGAGTGACTCATCTCTGCTCTGTTGCTCAATAGAACTATGACCAAGTGGACATGGTATAGGTGTTGCCTATAAACAAAGGACTATTTTAGTGAGAATAACCATGCCAAGAGATAAGGAAGTTGGTTGAATACTTGACGCCAACATATAGAAGCTCTTTAACCTGTAGAAGTCTAATATGGTTGCAAATCAACTATCAACATTTGGGCATGTGCACCTTTGAATTAGTCTTTAGTTGTTGTCAACTAAATGAGGTTATCTGTAGCACATTATAATGAGTTTATACTCATATTTTTGCCATCTTTAAGTTGTATGTAGTGAGTCGACTTGCATGGAGAGAGATGTCAACTAGCATTCCTTTTCTGCAGGTTGCAATATGTCAATTTCCTATATAAATAAAGAGGAAAGTTCTCTCATTTGGACGCATTCTTTTATGCAAACTTATTTTGATGCAATTAAGCTAAGAGTTATTTAGAGAGAGTTGTATTTTGTGAGAGTTGTATTTCATGAGAGCATATTGTTACCTTGTGAATTAAATCATAGTGAAGATTTTCTTGAGAGGGTTAAGTGAAGCTAGGAAGTTGTTGTTGGAAGGATGTGCGTCAAGTTAGTCAATTGGGTTAAGATGCATGAGGATCTATTCTTCTCTTATTTGTCTTTATTTATGAAAGAATAAGATTTGGATGCTTTGTTTGCAATTGCTTGAGGAATGCTTGCAATAGTGAATCTTAGTATTTGCTTATGAAAAGGAATATAAGCTATTTTATGCTTTTCTATGAAAGAGTTTATATATACTCCATTATAGGAGTGTATGTTTATCATTAGTATTATTTACTAGGAATGATGAAACATGATTAGCTTAAGGAAGTGACCTTATACTCCTATATACCCTATACTGGGATATAGATAATGATGTTATTTCTATACATAGGTAAAAATACTACATGTATATTGTGAAATGTATCAACATCATGAAGTGACTTGACCTTGTAGCTTATTATGCTAGGGAACCTTGGGAATGATAGGGTTAGCATTACAAAAGTGAAGGTATGAAAGTATGATGTGATGTTATGCTAACCACATCAAATATCTTTACTTGAATGATCTCTTGATCATACTATACTCTTGAATGGAACCATAGGTTTAGATTAACCTATTTGGTTTGAGAGGTGTTATCTAATTAAAGAATGAGACCTTTGATTAAGATTTACCTACTAGGTTGGGATATGTACTTGACTACTCATAGAAACCTATGGGTTGGGATTAACCTACTTGGTTGAGTTGTTCAATTGGTCTTGATTGGAACATATAGGGTTAGATTAACCTATATGATCAAACTAGTCATTGGTTGGCATCTTAATCTTAGGATTAGGATAAACCAAGGTTATAACTCACCTATGTGATTAAGTTATTCACTTGAGTTTACAAGATACTATATGTTTGGAGATAAAGGTGGGATTACCTATTGAGATAGAGTTGCTACTTGATTAGTTACTTAACACTCTTGATATGAAGTCACATTGTTAACAAGATTCTACTCTTTTGAATAATCCTTTTTACTAAGGAGATTACACTCTCAAATGGAATCATCTATCGATATGGTTATTCTTCGATTAAGGAAGAGACTACTCCCTCAATGAAAGTCACGTAATAACATGAAGTATTGTTGAATGAAGTTGGTTATTTACGAGTATTTAATCTATGATTACATAAAGCTTATGAAGCTAAACTTTAGATTATAAAGTTATACCTGGGACTGGATTGTCTATTCACTAGTCGAAAAACAATAATAAATGACTTTAAAAACTACTAAAAATTGGTCACGTGGCCATTAGTAGTTTATTTCCAATCATTTATAACACGACCAAATTAATGACTAAACCATTTTTAGTCATTTAATTGTTGTTTTGATTGATTAGTTTGGTAGTATATTTAGTCGTTAATTTAGTCATTGATTGTTATTAACTAGTCATTTATTTAGTCATGGTAGTTATTTATTTAGTTATTGTAATCATTAATTGGTCATTTATTTAGTCATGGTAGTCATTTATTTAGTCATTGTAATCATTAATTGGTAATTTATTTAGTCATGGTAGTCATTTATTTAGTCATTGTAATCATTAATTTTGTCCATTGGTAATATATTTAGTCATTTGTATTAACTGATTTTTATCTATTGGTAGTATATTTAGTCATTTTGTTAACTCATGAGAGGTAAAAATGAGTATTCTGCTGAAGGAATGTTTTCTTTTTTTCTTCTTCCACTATTGTTGATCTCTTTTCCTTGCATAAATCAACCAATGTTTGGTTCAGAGTAGTAATAGGAAAGTAGAGTAGAACTTAGTATGCAAACAAAGAAAAAAATGACTTTAAAAACTTTCCTAAATGCCTAATATGTCACCTGCCTAACATTCAAAATGACTTCCCTCATTGATTCAATGAAAGCAATGGACATCTTCTTATTCTTGTCTTAACTATGAATAGGCCAATCCAATCACATGTATTTGTATACATAGATCACAAAAGCAAGGTTTATGTAAATAATTTATATGGCCTTCATCACTATATGTAAAACAGCTCAGTTTGAATTATTTTTGTAGGCATCCAAATTTGACCACTTCCATATGGTCAAAGTCATTTTCTTATTCATCCCTTTACTCATCTACTTCATCCTCTTTGTCGATATTAATTAAATCATTCATTTAATTAATATTTCATGTCCTACATAAGGTTCATAAAGTATTTAATTTAATAATTAAATACTTTTACCTTCTTTCCTCTCTAAATTAAATAAAAATACCACTTTATTTAATTTAGTCATGTAACCTCTTGGAATTTAAATTAATTTTTAATTCTTCATTCTCTCTCATTGTCACATCCTCCAACTTTTGCAAGTTGGTCTCTAATTCCTCTTAGCCATCTAATCCTCTTCTAATCATTATTACTTAATTAATGGTTAAGATGTGTCACATCCTCCAACATTTGCCACTTGTTTCTAATCTTTAATTAATTATCTTAATCATGTGTTTGCACAACCTTAATCAAAGTCATTAGCCACATTTAGCATGCCTTTTTAGTCAACCTTTCCATTTGCCTTTCTTGATATTCACCCTCTTTCTCATGTGAATTTTAAATTCACATTTATTCCTCCTAAAATTTGCTTTTCCCATGCATCTTCTAGAATATTTTGACTTGTCACATCAAGTCACATATGGACAAAGACTTCCCTTTTTGGAACCTTGTCTTTTCCATGAGATTCTTGCAAGTATGTGAATTTTTAATTCACATTTATTTATCCAACTACTTTCCCTTTTCCCATGGAGATTTTTGAAGAATTCTAAAATTCCTCAAAAGTCACTTTCATTCCCACTTGGGGACAAGAAGTTTTTTTGAGGAAAAATCTTCCCATTCCCCAAGGTACTTGCAAAGTACTTGTCCTTCTTCCACCTCATGTACCCTCCTTCCACCTCATTTACACATCACCATCCCTAAGCCATTTCACATTTCACATGTCAAGATGTGAGGGCTTGTGAGTCCTCAACTCACCATAGCCCTACATCTTGACCTTGTTGGATGAATCTCAACTGTTGAATTCTCTAGAGAATTCAGCTTCCTTTATAAATACCCCCTCTTTTCTCTTATTTGGGGAGAGAGATCATTGTGCTAACCAAACTCTTGCAAAATTTACATTTGAGCCATAGTTAGAATTCTCATTTCCTTGCATACAACTTAACATTCTCATCTATTTTCCATCCATATTGCATCTCATTCATACATCTTTTGCCATCAAGAGGAGCATATATTATGTCAATAATCAAAGGGAAAACCAAAGGAGCAACTTAACAAGGTATTATCATTCTATTTATTTTGTTAGGTTTAATTTTTAGCCCAATCTTGAGGTGTTAGGTGTTTAGGTGGTTTCTTGCATGTTTTGTGTTGCTGCTCATTTTTGGGACTTTGTTTACTCCTGATCACATGAGTGGTATATGTCATTAGAAAGAGCATGAAAATTTGAGAAGAGTGGTGTTTGAACGGAATCAAATGGGTACATAGTTTGCAAATGGTGGCCTCGGGAAGATAGAGGGTGAATGAATTAGTTGGAGGAAGATTTTGTTAAATAAAGAGAAAAAATTCCCTTCATTTAAAAAAGGTAAAAAGGGGGGGAAAATGTTATATAAGGTAATTGTAGGAATTACCTCTCCTCATTTGAACAGTTGTCAGTTGAGGAAGAGAGGGAGGAGAAGAGAGGGAGAGGGCCAAAGTGCACGATGTTGGACTACGATAGCGACATTATCCACCGGGGGGACGAAGTGCGGCGGTTCTTCAATGAGTGTGTCGTTCCACGCCATGTTAGCTCCAAACCCAACTTTGTGATTTTTTCTATTTTGTTTGAGTTTTAGAAAATTTGAAAATATGGGTTTTATTGGGGGGGAGGGTAGAAAAATGGGTATGAGGAAAAACTAGGATTTTTGTTTTTCGGTCAAGGAGGGAAAAAAAAGAGTTAGGCTGAGAAGGGAGGCGGGTACACCCCGAAAGAGGGTGAGGTCATGGGAAGAGGGTAGGTTCAGCGTTGAGTCTCACGGAGGGGCGGGTCCACCCGTGTCCAGGCGAGTCCACTCACGCATGGGGGAGGGTCCGTCTGTGCCTGGGTGGGTCCGCCCGCGCACGGGGGTGGGTCTGCCCGTGCACAACGGCGGGTCTGCCCATGCCCGGGCGAGTCCATCGCACGCAGTCTGCAGGCTCTCCTGGGCCCGCCTGAGCCCGGGCGAGTCCACCCATGCGCATAAGCCACGGGCTCGCCCGGGAGCCTGGGTGATTCCACCCACGCCCAAGTGGGTCCACCCACGCGCAGGCCCAAGCTCGCCCAAGAGCCTAGGCAGGTTCGCCTAGGAGCCCAGGTGGGTCTGCCTAAGCTGGGGCAGGTCCACCCACGGGATCGCCCAGGGGCCTAGGCGGGTCCGCCCACGCCCGGGAGTGGGTCCATCCATGGCTGGGGCGGGTCCACCCACATATGGGGTAGGACCAATAAAGGGGAGAGAGGGAAAAGAGAGGAACAAAAAAAGGATAGGCAAGGGGATCCCGGGACCTGGGGAAGAGGGAAAGAAAAGGATATAGAGAAAATGAGAGGAAAAAATTGACATAGTGGGCATGTCATGGATGCAAAATTTTGATAGCTTGCAGACACGGGAGAGGCGATCTGAGATACTATAGAGATGTAGAGAAGCTATGACGGGCACAGATCATTAGGAACTAGCAGAGGTAGGACTGTTGCACATGCTATCATATCCGACGATTAAGGCCCATAGGGCCATGTTGACAACATTGATAGTGTTGGGACTTAGCCACGTCGACATTTCATCTACCGACAGGAGAGATGACAGTGACTCTAGAGGATGTATGGAGGATTTTGAGGCTCTCCATAGCAGGGCTCCCGATGAATGAGTATCATGTAGAGGATGAGGCACTAGACAAGTCCGTACAGATTGTGTTTTGTGATGACGAGCTACCGATTCAGCGGCAGCATTTGGACGTGGACAGATGTTTGTCCTGCAGGGTACCGGCATTGTCGCTATACCTAGCAGGGCTAATTAACAGAATATTACTGCCAGACCGGAGTGGATAATTACTGCACCTCAGGTTCGTTGAGGTGATCTGTCACAACATCAAGGGTCGAGAGGGTCAGTTTGCATGGGGGACCTGTATATTAGTGCAGTTGTACAAGGATATGCACGTGGTATGCTATCGAGAGGTGCTGAGTGTGACACACGTCACACTGCTACAGGTGTGGACCTAGGAGCATATCAAGGTGACCACGCCGGTTGTGTTGAAAGTAGGAGAGCAGGATGACAGAGCAGCAGTGGCCTGGGTATGGGGGACAGAGGCATGAGTGATACTGCGATATCGGGAGGTTGGAGATGTGGATGTCTGGAGGAGACAATTTGATGAGTTGTAGGCTGAGATGATAGTATGGCGTCTGTATATACTACAGTGATTCAGGGGCTGGAGGGAGGATGAGGAGAGATATATGGACTACTTCTACACCCAATGTTATATCATTGGGAGGGGTCCATGCGTAGTGGAGTTGCACAGGCCAGATCGGGTGACGAAACAATTTGGAGTGAGGCAGGATATTCCCATAGGGCGAGTGACATTATGCGCGATTGACATGAGAGTAGCCATGGGGGGATGAGTTGGATCTAACGGTGGTGAGGGAGGAGTTGGAGACATTGTGATTTGTGTCATACCTAGGCAAGAGGGAGGGGCAGAGAGATGTAGGGACGACAGATCGATATGGTTAGTGGTTTCGACGATATCCGCCTCCACAAATTATACTAGTGGTTCCTACTGAGGGGGCACTAGGTTTTGAGTCAGAGGATGAGAGACGACTGAGGGTAGAGAGAGAGATAGGGTCCACATGGATAGTGGAGAGGAGACCAGAAGAGAGGAGGACAGGAGGCGGCCGGAGCATCCGAGGAGCTGATGAGGGTAGGTAGGAGGAGGAGACGACGACAGAGAGCTCGGGGAGAAGGCTAGGGCTATAGCACAGCAAGATAGGGGACAGGAGGCCTAGAGGGAGAGGAGATAGGAGGCTCAAGCAGCCATAGGAGGGTGGTTGCAGGAGAGACAAGAAACACATGCAGCCACTAGAGGGTAGCAGCAGTAGAGACAGGAGGAGGCTAAGGCCAGTGGAGAGTAGGAGAGGATGACGGGGGGAGGAGGAGGGGAGCCACCATGGTGATTGATGTGGATGAGGTGGAGGCGTCAGCAGAGAGTGAGGGGTATGATCCACAAGAGATGGACATTGATATGGAGGTACATGGCATCCCGCCACTATCGATAGCACCACTTAGAGGAGAGGATCCAGCAGATGTACTGTGAGGGGCCTTGGAGAGGTTGTGACTCAACGAGCAGTGGCTACGACAGTCAGAGGCCGATCGGGGCATAATAGAGGCAGAGATGAGTGGGCTACAGGCATGATTTTCTCAGAGCGAGAGGGACTACTCAGATCTGGCCACGATGGTGACAAAGGTGGAGAGGAGGTTGCAAAGAGAGAGGGATGAAGCACGAGATGAGGTGGTCGACCTACAGGTAGAGGTAGAGAGGTTGTGAGCAGAGGTGGCCAGGGAGCATAAGGAGGGGGATGTAGCAGATTGGAGAGAGCGAATTTGCATTGGGAGCAAGATGAGCTCAGGGACAGAGTGTACTATTTAGAGCAGACAGTTGGAGATATGGGATTGATACAGTGGAGAGAGGAGGAGATGAAGGTGCAGATATGTGTGTTGCAGAAAGAGAGAGACATGGCACAAGCACAGGTACAGGCCACAGAGACAGATAGAGATGTGGCTCAGGCATGTGCTCAGGTGTTACATAGTGAGAGGCAGGTGGTAGAGGCACAGGTTCAGTCTCTTCAGAGAGAGAGGGATGCGGCGGTGTCACAAGTATCAGCTCTTTGGAGAGAGCGAGATGCAGCGGTGGCTCGGGCATAGGTTGTGCATAGGGAGAGGGATGTCGCAGAGGTGTGGATGCAGATGTTGCAGAGTGAGCAGTGTTGGAACTATAAAAATCTGATGATTTTACATATTTTTTATCCCCCTGAGTTTCCATATGAGTCCTCATCATAAGCACAGGGGCCTTCCATCGTGACATTTTGTTTGCATTTTTCCTATATTTATCCCATTAATCTATTGGGTCTGCATTTTCACATTAGGGTTCATATCGACATGAGGAGACCAGGGTCTCCCCAACCCACAACACATTTTTTCTAACGTATGTTTGTTGCAGGCATATCAGCGTGACAATATCGGGGTCTTCCTGATTCATTCTTCTACTTGTAAACGTCTGTGTTGCCTATCGGCAAGACATTTTTTGTGTCACAGCTATCAAATTTTTCATGCTGGCAGTTATCGGCAGGACTTTCATGCAGTTTCGGCGACAAAGGATATTTAAAATCGGCAGGGGTTATGCCATCGAGATGATGTTTCATCGAATTCAATGTCTCCCCAACTGGCAACTAAGGAGCTTATCGGTGTGAGTTTTGATATGCGGGATGATGTCTCAATGACTTCGTTGGGTCTTGCCGACGTGGTTTTAATCAAAGTTTTATCGAGGTGAGATCCTTCATCGACATGGCTTCTTGGCAAAATCATTAGGTCTTGCCGACGCAGGGTATTCGTCAATATGATTTCGGGAAGACCCATGTGCATCGGAGTATAGTCATAGTGAATTTACATTGTCACATCGACCAATGACAGGAGGATGCATCTCGGTAGGAGGTATGGTCATCGATATAAGGTCTTGGCGAGTGACCTTCGGTCTCGTCGATAGTATACATATGGACTATGTCAGTATAAAGGTAATGTTGTCTTGGCGAACAGGTGTGAGCTCGAGGCTCTCGATATAACAAGGAGAATTCTATATGATGTCTCCTTGACAGTTGAAGGTCATAGCGACACACAAGATGAATAAAGGGCTTTCGGTGAAACACGATGTGGTCTATGTGAGGTCTCTCTAATATCAATAAGTCACGTCGACAGTGAACGAAGCAAAAAGAACACATCGGTGAGAGATATCCCTGTGTCTCAGCGAATGGAAAGCATGTAAATAAATGCATATCGGTAAAACTTGGGGTGTTCTGCGAGAGGTCTCCCCGATATCACAGAGCTACAGTGAAACACAAAGGGAACATGCAGATGCTTCTTGTCTTTGATGTAACAAGCAATATGTTATAGTGACATACAGTTTGATCGCGAGAGCTCTCGTTGAAACATAATGTAATATGTATGATGTTTCCCCAACTCAGACAAGTCACGGTGAAGGCGAATAACACCACGGAGCGATTAACGATTGAATTTCCTTCGGCATGAATGCAATTTGTCTCGGCGACTGTTCCAGTGTCGATTAATAAGAATTCAAATACTGTGGCCGACATGTAAATTGCTAAAATACCGTTGCAGGCTGACATGAAAGGAGCCCGAATTCTGTGGAAGGCCGACATGGGATCTCAATATGATATATTTTTCTCATGCTGGTGTATAAATAGGCATTTTGTAATTGTAAAATATCAATCAGCTATCAGTTATTCGATATACAGTAGGCAAATTAGATGGACACAGTACAATAAATTTATCAGATCAAAGACTATGGTGCATGTTTTCAAAATGGAGGTATTTATGAAAGTCAATTGATGTTGCTACACATTTCTAATGTCAATTATCTGTTGAATTCAATGAAAAAATGCTGCTAAGTTGTCTCCAAGATTGATGCTTTCTGGTTGTTTAAATTGACATAACAAGTTTATGTTCAATTTATCAATGCACATTTGTTGTATCTGTGTGATTAAAAAATTTGGTTCTTTCAAGCAAAGATTAAATCATTTTAGTTGATCACAGTAATAAGAGAGTTTCATCTAGATTATTAAAGTAGAGCTTAGTAGTTACAGTATTGCATGTTTATACAAGTTTTAAATAGAATATATGCCAGATAATTTGAGTTTTCTCTAGAGAGGTGTTGTTCACCTTGATTTCATTTTAACTCCGCATACCCAATAAGGCAATGGTCTCTGCACTTCATCATTTTGAACTCATTCAGTTTCTTTATATCCGTTAATTAAGCATTTTAGGATTTAGATCAGAAGATTGCTATTGCTATCAAGTTTGATTTCATTTGCTCACTTCCATCTTCCATTGTGGACAAATCACTGAATGAAAGATAATCATAAGTACATAAAGTCTGCTTCATTCAGAAAGGTACACCCGCCTAGGTTTAGCAGCACCTGAAGAGTTGAAGGTTGAGTTCACTTGACCTTGTCTGTTACCCTGAAACGTATCAAGAGATTGGCAGCCTCTTGAGGCATCTTGCCTGCATTTTTGAGGGCTAACAAGCGAGACACAGCATAGGCTCAGCTGCAGGCAGCGTAGGTCGAGGAGGGGGAGCCAGGGGCAGAGATACAAAGATTGTAGACACAGTTACAGGCTACAGAGGCTGAGAGGGATAGGGCTACAAAGCAAGTACAATAGTTGATATTAGTACAAGAGGCCTAGGGGCAGGAGCGGAGGGCCATTAGTGGGGATCGAGACAAGTACAGGCATGAGTAGAATGTTGCTAGGTATCAGGCTATGTAGAGGGATGAATACATGTAGGAGGCGGCCTATTACAGGTGTGCTTATGAGCAGGCAGTTCTAGATCTGGTGCAGTGCAGAGCACGCTACATCAGACAGGTACCTTACATGTCAGCACCGTCCCAGTCATTAGGGACATGTACCAGGGGATATAGCGACTATCGGCGGACTCCATCTCCTTATAGTGGCTACCAGGGGACTCCCACCCATGAGTACTAAGGGACTCCCACCCGTGAGTACCAGGGGACCCCTACGCATAGAGGGTCAGTGCCTGAATCTCCTTAGAGATCTGATGTGGGCAGCTCACAGTAGAGCAATCAGAGAGCAGATGACATAATACTAGTTTTTTAATAGGTGCAGGATGGAGGTTTAGTACATGTTAGCAGAGATTAGATGTGATCTACATCTCTGGATTTTGTACCTTATTTGATGATATACATGATGGATGTATATTTGATTATGTTTGAGACATTATGATGAGAGGTTCATTGTATATGATATTTTATGCTTATGTGGATGGATGATTTATTTTATGTATGCACATGTATATGATATTTATGTTTATGTGGAATTTATGTTTATGTGGATGATGTGATCATGCATGTATTAATGTTTAATGCAGGATGAGATGAATATTTGGTATGAAATGTAATTAGGATGGATCTAACAATATGTTTTGCAGGTGGCCATGCATGTATTATGTAAATGTTAATATGGACATGTATGGGTTAAATGAAACTAAGATGCGTAATCTAATCAGTCTATGAAAGATAAAATATGTTGTATTTACAATGTATCATGCAATATGAATGAAACATGAATTCATATAATGCAAACCTAAATGTCAATGAGGACTTGCATGGGAATGCGGGTAGACGATAGGGGGAACGTAGGTGTGATACTGCACCTATCAAGAACTATTAGTACCCTAAGAGGAAAACCAAGGGGAGAAAGAATCAAAGTTTGCACAACCTAAATCATGAGTCATGGGCTATGAACAAGGCTAAATGAAGGGTGCATGCAATGAAATGAAATGCAGTTATGAATGCAATTTTCCATCTTCGAAGCATTGGTTTTTGCTATAGCATAAGATACCAAATACCATGATATACGAGACCAAGATGAATGGGCATCAAATGCATGAAACAAACACAACAAACAAGGTCATCCCAACACCCCAAAGTCATGAGGACCTTGGTTAGGCCAGGTATTGAAATAACCACAAGCACAAAGGGATTTTCCCAACATAACACAGGATCTCAGGGATCCTAGTGGGTACTACATGGGAACAACCCAGTAGACAGCAACAATAAACAATCAAGAAATGCCCCTTTGTTAACTCATCAAAACCCACCATAATATGATGGATCACATCAGTTTTGATAAGTGAGAATAGAGTGCTCAAACAATAAACCAAAGCCAAAAGTATGAAAAGATCATAATAAAAGTTAAATGTCCTTTGCCATAGGATCACGAGGATGGATGGGTGATGATGTGGTCTATTAGGAAGGATGCATCCTGTTGAGACCAATGATGGATAATAAAGAATAGGGAGTGGCGCCTGTAGGGGTACAAATGGAGGTGTGATACGCCCAAAGAGCAGGATGAATATGGAAGTGCCAATCTCGACCAGTGTTATTGAAAACCTTTTTGAGGATGCGGATAAGGGTCTTGTTGGTTGCTTTTGCCTGACCATTACCCTAGGGGTAATAAGGCGTTGACCAACAATGTTGGATATGAAAGGTGTCATAGAGGTGTTTCATGACTTGGTTTTTAAAAGGTTTTCCATTATCGAAGAGGATGGTGGAAGGAATACCATATTTGCAAAGAATATGGTAAGGATGAATTTTGAAATTTGAGTACCAGTGATTTGTGAGAGTGGCATTGCTTCCACCCATTTGGTGAAGTACTCAATGGTAGTAATTATGAATGTATGGCCATTGGAAGATGGTGAGTAAATCTTGCCAATCAAGTTGAAACCCCATTAAGAGAAGGGCCACGGTGTTAGGAGAGGTTGAAGGTCCTATGCTGAAGCATGAATCAAATGTGCATGTTGCTGGCAGGGAAGGGATTTCTTCACGAACTCACAAGCATCATGCTCTAATGTAGGCCAATAATATCCAACTCGAAGAATTATTTTGGCCAAGGCCATACCATTTGAATGGGCCCCACAAACACCACTATGTACCTCCATTAGTGCAGTATGGGCTTCAGTCTCATGCAGACACCTAAGGAGGGTTCCATCATACCCGCGATGATAAAGCGTATCACCGATGATAACATATCGGGCTGAATGTTGAATAAAGGATTTTTGTTGGTTTTGTGTGAGGTCTAGGGGTAAAATATTACCATGCATATAAGTATATATGTCTTAGTACCATGGGGAAGCGGAACCTACAATGTCACACACCATGTTAGTCTTAGGGATATCATATGCCGAGATTAAAAGTTGTTCCACAAGGAACTCACATTTTGTTTGATCTTTAGGCATGTCAATCAATGAACCAATCGTAGCCATAGCATCAGCTGCTTTGTTCTGCACCCTAGGAATTTGGTCAAATTGTATGAAGGTGAAATATTTCTTGAAGTCATCCACCATGCGTTTGTAGGGTAATAGTTTGTCATCTTTTGTTAAGAATTCATCATTAACTTGCTTAATGATCAACAATGAATCACCAAAGACTCTCAAGTGAGTTATGTGCCACTGCTTTGCAATTCGGAGACTCGTGATAAGGGCTTCGTACTCAACTATGTTGTTGGTACACGGGAATGCTATCCTGAATGATTTTGGGATGTAGTCACCTTAAGGGGTAACAAATAGAATTCTTGCACCTAATCTGTTATGAGTATATGAGCCATCAAAATACAATGTCCAAGTAGGTGCTTCTGTAATTGTGAAAACTTTTTCATCTGGAAACTCAGTGACTAGAGGGTAATCGTCCACTAGGGGTGCCTCATCCAACTGATCAGCTATGACTTGTCCCTTTATGGATTTGTGATCCATGTACTCTATGTCAAATTCACTTAGGAGTGTGGCCCACTTAGCAATGCGACCAGTTAAAGTGGTTATGGATAACATATACTTTAGTGGATCAATTTTTGCTATTAATTTGACTAGATGGTTGAGCATGGAATGTCAAAGGTTTTGTGTACTGAAGACCACTGCAAGGAAGGATTTCTCCATGGGTGAATAAATTAATTCATAGCTAACCAGTGTTCGGTTGATGTAGTAGATTGCTCTTTCTTTTGAGGACTCATCATGTTGTGCCAATAATGCCCCCAATGTGACTAAAGTGGCAGAAATGTAAAGCAAGAGGGGTTTCCCTGGGATAGGTTGCATCAATATCGGTGGATGAGCTAAGTATTCCTTGATCTTATCGAAACCTATCTAACACTATGGGTTCCATCTGAAGGTGGAGTCTTTTTTTCAGAAGATGGGTGAATGACTGACACTTATCTGCAAGTTGGGCTATGAACCTACGGATGGATTGTAGCTTTCCTTGGAGACTTCTTAATTGTTTTAGATTGTGCAGGGGAGGCATATCCATAATATCTTTCACCTTGGTGGGATCAACCTCAATTCCTCTTCAGGAGACTATGAAACCCAACAATTTCCCTGATGTAACACTAAAGACACATTTTTTTGGATTTAGTCTTAACTTGTATTGTTCTAACCGCTCAAAGATCTTTTTCAGGATGGCAAGGTGCTCTGCTCTGGTTCAGGATTTCCCTAGCAAGTCGTCAACATAATCTTCCATGATAATATGGATGAGGTCATGGAAGATGATAGTCATTGCTCTCTGATATGTTGCCCCCGCATTCTTAACACCAAAGGGCATAACATTGTAGCAAAAAGTACCCCAAGGTGTTGTAAAAGTGGTCTTGTGTTGGTCTTTAGGTGCAATTCGGATCTAATTGTAACCAGAGAAGCCATCCATAAGGGACAGCATCTCACGTCTTGCAGTAAGGTCGACTAACATGTCAATATTGGGCAGCGGGAAGTCATCCTTCGGATAGGATTTGTTAAGATCCTGAAAGTCTGTACAAATCTGAATGTCTCTGTTTGGTTTGGCAATAGGAACTACGTTGGAGATCCAATCAAAATAGTCAATGGGTCTGATAAAACTGGCATCCAGTAATTTCTCCAATTCCTTCTTGACTAATAATGCTACCTGTGGATGCATTTTTCGGAGCTTCTGTTTGATAGGCTTGGAATCTGGGCAAACATCCAGATGATGAACTACTAAATCAGGGTCTAAGCATGGCATGTCTGAGTATGACCAAGAAAATTTAATGATACCATCTTGGAGTAGCTGAACAATGACTGAATATTCTCGCTCTAATAGAGATTTTGCTACATAGGTGATCTTAGGGTTTTCTGTAGTACCCAAATTAACTTCTTGATTTTCTTCAATTAGGATGGATGACCGTGTGGATAAGTGAGTTCCCACAAGGGGAAGATGAACGTCTTCATCCTCCAGTGCCTCTTCGAGGTTTTCACTATCGGATGCGTCGTTTATTTTTACTTTTTCTAGGTCAAGAAGTGCCTCGGGGAGGTTTTCACTAGATGACCATTTTTTATTTTTCTTGTTTTTATTTTTCTGACTGGAGCATTCATCTTCCCCCAATCCCATGAGGTTGACATATGTATCCAGGGAGACATTGGTAGGTGTGCTATCATGTAGGTCACAATCAATGAGTTTGGGATGGCAAAGAGAAAGGCTGATGGTAAAGACGGATAAACAGTCAAACATGGATGACAGGTCCATGTGATCAACATCATTGTATGCACGTATGATGGATTCTTCCTCGGGTATGTCTTCCAAGGGACCATTGTCCACAGTAACACTATTGGAGGTGTTAGATGATGTTGCAGGGCCTTTCTACTTTTTTTCATATATGAGGCCTATATTCCATGACAGCTTTGATACATCAATAGGTTGCAACCATCCCTGTTCTTCCTTACCTAGGCCCCCGCCTTGGTAGTCATGCTTTTATGTGAACTTAGTTGACCAAGGGTATACTTCCTAAAAGTATTCCTTTAGAGGAGGATTTGGTTGGGGTTCTTCATGGTTAACCCACTGACTAATATCCTCTTTTGTTGCATATGTCTTTATACTAGGAGACCGGAAAGTGGTAGTGGGAATGTTTTTTGCACTGAAGGTGATAGTCTTGTCTTCCTTTAGTGTAGCCTACGAAGGTTGGTCGTACGTGTGTGGTGACGGTGTCATGGTTACCACATTTAGAGCGGTATGCATTTCATATTCACCACACCCCTTGTCAATGATCTGGACTTTGGTGACTATAGGATTGGTGGTGGAAGATGGAGTGGTTGTCATGGTGGATGATGGATTGGAGGATGATAAATGAGATTCCCCCATTTCGACCCCAGGACAATAATGTAAATGGGGAAATGATGCTTCTCGAGCGCAGTAGTATTCAAATGGTTGTGGGTTGGCATAAATGGTGATCTTTTGTCCATTATCTGGGAACTTTAGGCATTGATGGTACGTGGAGGGGATGGATTGCATGGCGTGGAGCCATGGGCAGCTGAGGAGGAGATTATATGGTAAGTCTAGATCCAGGACATGATAGGTAGTGTACTAAACTACAGGTCCAACTTGGATAGGAAGACTAATAATCCTTTCAGAATTTCTTTTCACATTATCATAAGCATTGATCGTGATGATTTGATTACTCAAATATGCTTGAGTATACCCTACCTATTTTATAAACTTCAGAGTGCGCAGATTGAGGGAAGAGCCATTATCTACTAGGACCCTTTTTTTATTTTATGATGGGCAACCAGGACTTCAATGTGTAAAGGACGGTTGTGATTGGCATCAATATTCGACATGTCATTCTGGCTGAAGTGTAGCTGGTAAGATAAAGCCAGGTGTCCTACTAAAGCTTGGAACTATGTGGGATCAATGTCATTAGGTACGTGATTTTCTTGTAAAGCTCTATTGAGTATTTCCTAATGCACAAGAGAAGACTTAAGCATATCCAAGATTGAGATTTGAGTAGGGGTCTTTCCTAAGTGATCAAGAATGTTGTACTAAGAGTTTACAGGATTTGGTTGGATGGATGTGGAGGCTGCAGGGACTATAATGCGGGATCGTCAAGTAGCAATAGCACATTAGGGATCTTTAGATTTAACATGTATCATAAACACATGGGGTTCTACCTACTCAATGTAATGGATAATGCCATCATAATTAAGGGGTGCATTCTTATAGCTTATGTTATTTGTGTTGTTGTCTTGGGGATTTTTGTTGGAGGTGCTTGTGCCTTAAATATGGTTAGGGAAGGTGTTTTGATATATCTACAATTGAGCATTGGATGATGAAGCTTGATTGGTGTTAACTTTGATATCTCCTCGATCAATAAGATCTTGGACATAGTTTTTGAGACCTTGACACTTATTTAGAGTGTGTCCTTTAATCTTATGGAATTCACAATATTAATTCTCCCTAAACCAGGTTGTTTGGGCTTGGATTCATCAAGTGGTTTGGTAACAGGATATGTGATCGGATAGTTGACCTATAACAACTTATTGAAGATGACACTCAAGGGTTCTCCTAATTGGGTATACTGGCATTTTCCATTCCCTTGACTATTCTGGTTCAACTGTTGAGGAGGACGAGATGCCCCCTGTGGCACGGATATGGCATTAGGTACAGATGGTTGTTGCCTCTGGGATGTATTACCCACCTGAACATGTTCAGTGTCAGTGACACCATCATTCATTGTATTTTTGTTCTTGTTCCAAAAGCATGACTTATCGCCGGATGGCATTTTTTTGTCATGGTTGTGTATCTTGATGTGCCCTTTGGCAATAAGGGCGCATTCAAGGATGGGTCATTTTTCCACTATTTTAGTGAAAGTGATAACACAGTACAACTTGAAATTATGAGCCATGTCAGGATGTGAGTTCTCCACAAAGAGGGCGATCATGTCCTTCTCTTTCAGAGGGGTTTTCATTCGGCTTGCTAGTGCACACCACCATTGAAGGTAGCTAGCAAAGGTTTCACCTTCACATTGCTTCTCTTTGAGGAGATCTAAGGTATCAGTGTCCTCCAAATTGAAGAAGTAAGAAACAATTTTTTCTGAAAGATCTGCAAAGGATTTTATGGACCCTCATTCTAGACTCATGAACCATTCTAGGGCATTGCCTGTTAGGCTCCGTGGAAACAAACGCAAAAGGTAGTTGTCATTGTGCATAAATTTCTGACACTGGGAGTAGAACTCTTGCAAGTGGGCAAGTGGACATATATCTTTGAATTTAAAGGATTTCTTACTAGTCCCAGCTTGGAGATCTTTCAAAGCAGCTTTGATCTCCAATAGGTCTGCATTGACTAGTGGCGTAGGAGTCGAGACAGATGGGTTGGATGGATATGGGTGGTAGGATGACAAAGGATCTTGCTGAGATAGTGTCTAAAGGTTGACTAATGGATTTTGATAGTGAGATGATGGTATCCCTTGTAGGTATGCCAAGGGAGTTTGTTGGTACTGGGGTTGTTGTGAGGTATAGTATGGATTTGCTTGATAAGAATGCACGACCGAATGTTGAGGAGCTTAAATTTGATATTGTGGATTAGTTTGTTGGTATTGAAGGTACTACTGCGACTATTGGGAGGCCACATAGGGTGGTTATTGTTGGAACTATTGTTGGTTATGATAGTAATAATGTTGAGGAGGTTTTTGATGTGATGTTGACTATTGTGTGGGTCGAGATGGGATGTTGTGTTGTGGTTGAACTTGTGGACATAAAATGGATGCGAGGAACAGGGATATGGTCTGGGCGAGAGGTCGAGATAGATTGCCTTGCGATTGGTATGGTGGTTGTTGTGAAGAAACTAAAGGATTATGTGGGGGTTGTTGTTGATGAATCGGCTGAGATAATGTAGAGGCGTTCTGTAAAGGAGGTTGTTGGGTACCAATGAGAACATTTGGTTGGGATGTACCTTGCAGAGGTAATTGAGGTGGTATGTTAGATTGGGGAGGCTGTTGAGATGTGTATGAAGGTGATGGTAGATTTGTGGCCCTAGGAGGTGGAGGCAATGTGGTAAAAGAGTTTCCCCCAACATTGACTGGAGGTTGGTTTGAAAGAGGTGGTGTTGTCAGCATTAATGGCTGAGGCTACGGAACATTTTCCAGCATGTCATAGGCGAAATGATTATTGGGATTAGATACTTGAGGGGACCCCATGACTAAGATTGTGGCATGTGGGGGATTGTTAATGTGATAAAGAATGATGTTGCTGAATTCAAGTTGATGCCAACCCTCCACTGGAGGAACATTGGGGATGTATGAACCACCTAGTGCATTTTGTGAACCTTGGGGCATGTTAGATGTGGAACTGCTATACTGGGATAGGTCAACACCTGATGGAGGTTTGACACCTTTTTCAATTAGGTGGGCCAAGATTTCTTCCCCATGTTTTTCAAACAAGCGATCTGTCATTTGCACATTGGTGGGGTTACTAAAATGTTCCTTAAGTGTGAGTTTGGGCTAATTGACCATGTTCTCATCTCTGGGTGGCGATGTATTTTGACCGTCAGTGTTGGACTGTGATGATGTACCATTCTGGGGATCTTGAAGGATATCTGTACCGTTATTGGGATCTTGTGAGACGTTTGCCATGTTGGGATCTTGAGGGATATTCGGTTGGGAATTTTGGGCTTGTTGCTCAGCCATTTTCCTTGTATGTGACCGGGTCTGAACAAGCATGCAAGATGATGTGAGGATGATCAAGACAATGATTGAAGGATTGACCTAATAGGATTGGTTTGGATGATTGATGAAGGATCAAATTTTTTATTCAACCAAAGTGGATTGTTTGATGAGATCAAATTGGATTGATCAATAAACAATTGACCAAATTGGATTGGATTGAATAGATTGACTAGGTGATTGATGATATAAGGATTGGATTGGATTGATTACTGATTGATAATATTGGGTGGTAGGATGAATGATGATGACCGAAATTCTAAACCGAGTTCAGGAGTAATCCTTGATAATGCAAGGTGTTGATTAATCGATTAAGGGATGGATGTATGATAACAGCACTAAATCCAACTTGAGATAGAAGTGGATTGATTGGGCCAATGAGGATGACCAACTCAGGATGGATGACAATCCTAAGTCGGTTTGGATAGATGACAATTAGAGACGAACACCTAGGTCAATTCGGATAACTGCTTTAACAAATTTTAATGGAATAACGACAATCCAAAATGGAGGAACGATATCTAGAATGGAGAGAATGGTTGGGTGAATGGGGGTTTGAAATGGATGAATGATAACTCAAAATGGGTAAATGGATGCTTGATGGTGGAGGTTGACTTTCAGAATGAGGAAACGAATGTTCAGAACGTGCGAATGGCAACTCGAAATGAAGGAATGACTTCCGAAACGACTAGATGAAGGACCAAAAAAGTTGTCTAAAGGTCAAGTCTGCCCCTAGAGGTCAAGTCCACCCCTACTAGGGTAGGTACGCCCCCAGAACTGAAAATGGTAAAAAATAGTTGTCTGAAACTGAAAACAGGTAGAAAACAGCTATTCGAGATAGGTAAACAGACACACCAAATAGGGCAATGAACGCTCGGATCGAGGGGATGAATTCTTAGGATGATGAATGGATTCTCAAAATGGGTGTTTGGAATGGGGAAACGAGTGATCAAAACGGTGAAACGGGTGCACGAAACGATGAAATGAGTGTCCCGAATGATTAAATGGATGATAAAATTGACTGATCAAGGGTCAGGTCTGCCCCTAGGATGGGTCAGGTCTTCCCCTAGAGGGTAGGTCCATCCCTCAAAGAGGTCAAGTCTGCCGCTAGAGGTCAATTACACTTTTCTAACAAAAGTTGGTCAAAATTGGCTAAAGCAGGCTGGAAAGGGGCTGGTTCAGAGGTTAGATCTACCCATAGAAGAGGTCAAGTCTGCCCTTGGAGGACAGGTCTGCCCCTAGACAGGTCTGAACTTGATCTTTGAAAAGAAGACTAAGGAAAAGGACCCAAAAACAAAACAAGCATCAATCAAAGGATAAGGCTGACTCAATTGAACAGAGAATTATTGGTTTTGCACAAAGAAAATAGTTCAAGCAGAATAATCCTAAGACTAGAAAAATGGGGTATGGCCAACAAATTCTTCTATTCTATGATGAACATGGTTGCTAAGGAGTCCTCGATATACACCCGGTACGTAAGGCCCAAACTATGAACACCAACCTGTTACAAGCGTAAGTCGGGAACCTTAGTGAGATACTAGAGGCTTAGACCAACTCTCTACGTCATCTTGAAGCTTCACCCATTACAACGTGTTTGGATTGGGGTATAGCTTTGACTCTCCCCCCTTTATATACCTCATCGGTACACGTGGTTGGAATCGTCCCTTGGGGTGATGAAATCCCCAAGCAGGTCCCCTAATAAAAAGAAAAAAGGGAGACACAAAGACTTGGTAAGCTACAATTTCTCGTCACCCAAGATCACCAAATGGCACAAGGGGATTAGATACGTCAAATAGCCTACCAAAAAGCATGACACACAAGATTAATTGACACCCCTAATTAAGTTATGTGCCTAAGTTATCCAAAAACAACAAGCAACAATTGATAAATAAATAACCCTGCAAGAAAAAATTGTTAGTGATTTTTCTCCTTGTTTCTTGCCAAATGTTGATTAGATGCTTGCACAAACACAATCAGAACACATTAGGAGGTCAGAAACACTTAAAACATCCAAAAAGAGTTGAAAACTCAAATTTCACCTTCTGAAAAAAGTTGTCCAGGTCAGGTCCGCCCCTGGAAGAGGTCAGGTCCACCTATTTGTCAAGTCAAGTCTGCCCCTATGTGAAAAAAAATTGCAATTTTTCTATTTCTGGAGTCTGTGGAGGGTAGGTCCACCCCTAGGCAAGGTCAAGTCCACCTCTGGAGGTTAGGTTCACCTGTCTGTCAAGTCAGGTCTGCCACTTTGTGAAAAATCTACAAATTTTCAATTTCTGGAGTCTGTGGAGGGTAGGTCCACCCCTAGGTAAGGTCGGGTCTGCTTGGAGGTCAGGTCAGGTCTGCCCCTTCTGTGAAAAATCTACAAATTTTTAATTTTTGGAATCTATGGAGGGCAGGTTCACCCCTGGGCAAGGTCAAGTCCACCTCTGGAGGTCATGTCCGCCTATTTGTCAGGTCAGGTCCACCCCTCGAGGTCAGGTCTACCCTTGGATGGTCAGGTCCACCCCTCTACTAAGTCGAGTCCACCCCTCTGCAACCTACACTTGCAAAAAGTGAAAAAAAAATAGCAGACGTGAAAGATACAGACCCGTTTGTGGGTCCCACCGGGCGTGCCATAAATGTGATCAGGGGTAAACGAGGTCCCAAAAATGAGCAGGAACACAAAACATACAAGAAACCACCTAAACACCTAACACCTCAAGATTGGGGTAAAATTTAAACCTAACAAAATAAATAGAACAATAATACCTTGTTAAGTTGCTCCTTTGGTTGGCCCTTTGATTATTGACGTGATATATGCTCCTCTTGATGGCAAAAGATGTATGAATGAGATGCAATATGGATGGAAAATAGATGAAAATGTTAAGTTGTATGCAAGGAAATGGTAATTCTAACTAAGTATGGCTCAAATGTAAATTTTGTAAGAGTTTGGTTAGCACAATGATCTCCCTCCCCAAATGAGAGAAAAGAGGGGGTATTTATAGAGGAAGTTGAATTCTCTAGAGAATTCAATGGTTGAGACTCATCCAACAAGGTCAAGATGTAGGGCTATGGTGAGTTGAGGACTCACAAGCAGTCACATATTGATATGTGGAATGTGAGATGGCTTAGGGATGGTAATGTGTAAATGAGGTGGAAGGAGGGTATATGAGGTGGAAGAAGGGCAAGTACTTTGCAAGTACCTTGGGGAATGAGAAGATTTTTCCTCAAAAAAGAACTTCTTGTCTCCAAGTGGGAATGAAAGTGGCTTTTGAGGAATTTTAGAATTCCTCAAAAATCTCCATGGGAAAAGGGAAAGTAGTTGGAGAAATAAATGTGAATTAAAAATTCACATACTTGCAAGAATCTCATAGACAAGACAAGGTTCCAAAAATAAAAAGTCTTTGTCCACATGTGACTTGATGTGACAAGTCAAAATATTCTAGAAGATGCATGGGAAGAGCAGATTCTAGGAGGAATAAATGTGAATTTAAAATTCACATGGGAAAGAGGGTGAATACCAAGAAAGGAAAATGAAAAGGTTGATTAAAAAGGCATGCTAAATGTGGCTAATGACTTTGATTAAGGTTGTGCAAACACATGATTAAGATAATTAACTAAAGATTAGAAGCAAGTGGAAAATTTTGGAGGATGTGACACATCTTAACCATAAATTAATTAATTATAATTAGAAGAGGGTTAGATGGCTAAGAGGAATTAGAGACCAACTTGCAAAAGTTGGAGGATGTGACAATGAGAGAAAAAGTGAGGAATTCAAAATTAATTTAAATTCCAAGAGTTTACATGACTAAATTAAATAAAATGGTATTTTTATTTAATTTAAAGAGGAAAGAAGGTAAAAGTATTTAATTATTAAATTAAATACTTTAGGAACCTTATGTAGGACATGAAATATTAATTAAATGAATGATTTAATTAATATCGGCAAAGAGGATAAAGTAGATGAGTAAAGAGATGAATAAGAAGACGACTTTGACCATATGGAAGTGGTCAAATTTGGATGCCTACAATTTCAATAGAACTTATAGTGTAATAAAAATAGTATAAATATGATCCTACAGGAGAATTTATAATAATTGCACTTAAAATAAATGTCAATTCCTGTACAAATTTCCCTTTAGCCTTCTATCATTGCACCTCCTAGTTAGGATAAATAAAATTTTAAAATAAAAAGATTCAAAAATAATAAAAAGTAAAACCTAAATTTTATAGAAGTTAGAATGAAAAAGTATAGAATATTGCTACATAAGTCCACTTTCATCCAAATCTACAGTCTTTTGACCACTTTTCTCATCGTAGGACAGGTGTATACATGGGGAGAAGTACAACACATTTCTATTCTAAGCATTCCCAATGTTTTTGGGATGGCTCTCCCACGACTCCTCAACCTGACATCCAACACTTCAATCCAGTTTTCTTCCTCAATAGAGAGAATCCATGTGGGTAGGTGTGTGGTAAATGATGAAGGATTATTCCCTGTGATAAGTTCGAGGAGTAGTACTCCAAAACTATACACATTTGATTATGTAGAAATTTTTCCCTATGAGAAGTTCGAGGAGTAGGGCTCTCTCTGCTCTTGCCACTTTCTCTCACCATTTTTTGCTGCTTTACCTGTAGCTATTGGTTTCGGCTCCTCCA
This sequence comes from Sequoia sempervirens, assembly GCA_007258455.2. Lineage (NCBI taxonomy): Eukaryota > Viridiplantae > Streptophyta > Pinopsida > Cupressales > Cupressaceae > Sequoia > Sequoia sempervirens. The sequence goes on along the minus strand of VDFB02000003.1, from coordinate 735,278,491 downwards.
AAATCTTCTTTGTTGGTATTCACCTTTCACTTCTCCAATTTGGTGAGCTACAGCTTGAAAATAAGGTTTCAACGAGGGTTTTAGAGTATGTTTATTAAAATGAAACTACGGCCAAGATCTGATAATGAGCACATTTAGGTTTTACCTTATGTGTTTCATCATTTTTTATTGCTTTCCCCGTCACTATTAGTTTCGGCTCCTCCAAACTCTTCCTCGCTGGTTTTGGTTTTGACTCACATTTGGTGCACTCTTCTGGTTTCACCTCACACATTCTAGAGGGTTACAAAAATGTGTTTATGGCAATAAAGAGTTAGGTGATTTAGGGTTTATTTTTCCCACTTAGGCTTATTTTTCCCACTTATGTTTATTTTTCCTGTTATCAAATTTTGAAATGAAATTCAAAATAAATAAATTAAAATGTGTGGTATATACTGTTGTCCTGCAGGTGTGATCTATTGGCTTTAGCAGTGGTGTGGTAAAGTTTCATTTGCTAGCATTTTTTTTTATTTTTTTTTTAGACTGCAGGAATCGGGTAGCACGACCCCCTATAAACTGCAGTGCGCCTAGTAAACTTTTTAACGTGACCGGCGGCGCTGGCGTGACACGCCCTCCGGTACCACGGGACATTTGCTAGCATTATATTATATAATAATATTATATTATATTATATTATATTATAAAAAAAATTTATAGGTAAAGGTAGGGAAACCCTACAATATTTTTATTTAATCAATTGAAAGGTATTACAACCAGCAGTTACATCATATGAAGCTTCCAGCTAATTTACTCTAATCTCTACAAACTGAACCTCTCAATAAACTACCCAAACTAAGAAATAGAAGAACATTACAAAACACCCACACAACACTGCAAATAACCTAATATTGCCTATTTACTACCTTTCATTTTACCATGGGAGCGAAGAACTATTAAAATCCATAGCCCTCTTCTTCTTTTTTCTTTGCACCTTGTGCCAAACCTCTTCTTGATCATCTGACCATGTGGGTTCACCAAATTCCTCTGCACGAATGCTACTTCCCTCTGAAGAAGCCACGTTGAACCCCTTCGAATGTCCACAAAACTCCCTATTCGGCCCACTTCCCTACAACTAACCACCAAGCTCCCCCTTTGAAGCACTGCCCTACTCCACCCCAGAGGAAAAACCAACCGCAAGCACTTGTTCCTTTTGCGGGGGTTCACTTGTAGATGTGATAATTGGGTTCTTTTCTAGGATAAAACCCTCCATGTCTTCTTTTTCCACCGAATAGTGATGGGGGGAACCTCTTTCCACCAAGTTGCATGATTATCCCTCTTGCACTTTGAACAATGCTCAACAATATGACCTGTACTAAAGCAACTACGACAACGAAAAGGCAATCCTTCATAATCAAGTAGTTGTTCCCATTTCCCCCCAAAATATTTCAAGTTTATAGTCGTAGGAAAATATTTTGTAATATCCATTTCTACCAAGATACATGCATATGTTGTATGCAAAAATTGAGTGAACCTTCATCAACTCCCAAAAGCTTCCCCAGTGTGTTACCTAAAACTTCAAAATAGGATTCAAACTAGAAATGTAAGGGGAGATACGAAAGTCTTACCCAAATAGGAACCATCCCAAAGGATTCAGTGTTTGGGTTGAAATATGGGTGCCATGGCTTCAATATTAATAATTTTTTATCCTCCCAGCTCCATTGATAATCGCAGAGAACAACTTTTTTGTCTTTTTCATTATCAAACACAACCACCAAGAAACCCTTTGTGTTGGGATAAATCTAAACATCTCCTTCCAATATTGGGCTCTAATGTTGTGAAATCAACTGTGCAACTCTGGAAGGCCCGACCAGAAACCCTTGAACCTTCCTATCAGCCCTAGCTCCATGAAATGCCTTTCGGTCTCCACAACTTTAGATGCTATATCTCCATCCAAGGAGACAAAGGGGTTTTCTCTTGCACACCGAAGTGGATTGAAATCCTTTTCCAAACTTGGAACCTGTGTTCCTTCCCTTGTATGTCATGGTTTCCCTCCAAACTCTTCCCATCCACCATCCCTCTCGAGCATCTGCCTATCAACATTTGGCATGTAGGCCTCTCCAAAGGGTGCCCCAAGGTTTTGATTTTGACGACACCTCCAGCCACCATAATACGTTGTCACGGATGCTCCCCCATCCATCTTTGATAAAATCCCTCCATTTTTCACCACCTCTGAAAACGATCGCCGCCACACACCAGCAAATTTAGAAAAATTAGGAGCTTTCCTCCCTACTCCGTTGTAGGAAGCCCTAGTTGTGGCCATCAAAAAGTAATGAAAAAAATTATTATAATATTATATTATATTATTATATAATATTATATAATACATATATTATATAATATTATTATATTATATTATATTATTATATAATATTAAATACGTTAAATATAAATATAATATTGTGATATTAATAATATATATAATAATATAATATAAATATTATATTATATAATATATATTTAATAATATTATTATATTATATAATAATATATATTAATACATATATTATATATTATATTATATAATATCATATTGTATTGTAATATAATATAATATATTGTATTGTAATATAATATAATATATTGTATTGTAATATAATATAATATATTGTATTGTACTATAATATATTATTATTATATTATATTATAATACAACTCACTCCCTCAATTCAAAATATATTTTTTAATTATCCACTTTAGTATCATATTGTCTAATTTTTATTTGTGTGACTAATTGTTTAGTTGTGTTTTTTACCCCACAATCAAAATAGTCACTTATGATGATCAAATTAGTCATTTATTTAGTCATTTATAATTGTGTTGCAAAAAATGAGTAGAATTTAGTCATCTTTAGTTATTGTGACTAAAATTTTTAGTCACGTAGTCATTTATTTGCCAAATTCTATTGGTGATTGAAGAGAACAACTTGTTTATGCAAAGTTAATTTGTATAGAAAATCTCATATGTTATACTTGGGATAGGAATATCCATTGAAGGGGTAACTTGTGCTTAGGGTTAATTGGTAGAGATACCATAGACTTTTGGGTAAAGGAGGATAGGTTATTTCTAAGGTTAGGGATTACCTATGGAAGGAAACTACCTAGGCATATTATAAGAACAGTCATAATCCAAACCGAACTATAGAAGTGTATGTGAATAGGATGATTATCACTCAAAGTACTATGGGGGCCTTGGTTTGATACAAGCCAATCTTATTGGTCAAGCTCTAGCTTCCAAGATCTATTGGAGATGGTGCAACAATCAAGACCAAATTTGGGGTAGGATTTTTTCCACCAAATATCTTAAGGGGGTGGCAAAATATGAGGTTCCTCGTTTGGTTTTTGTGGGTAAAGGTTCTGTCATTTGGGATACTATCAAGAAGGGTTCCAATATGATTCAGAAAGGTTTGTTTTGGATCTGCAATAGGGGCTTTGAAGCCCTCTTTTAGCATGACTCCTAGGATGGATTTCCTCCTATTTTGTCTATGTAATCTCATTTGCAGGATCTTTGTCTTCTTTTCTCTGAAGCTAGATGGTCATGGGTGGTGGATTTCAGAAATTTTGTTAGTTTCGATCAAGTGGTTGTTTCTAGATGGAAGGACCCCATAGAGTGGTCGGTTGGTGGTTCTTATGAGGACCGTTTTGAACTAAGGATAATCTTAGAAGCTAGATTTTGTAGCTCGATTGGGGTGAAGGATATCTTGGCTTGGGACTCAGACCCTAAGGGGGCCTACTCGATCGCGTTTGTATATCATGAGTTGTACCTTCAGAAGTATGAGGGGGGAAGTCAATTGGTGGAAGCATCTGTGGAACAAATTTTCTTGGCCAAATGTAATTGATTCTTATGGATTATTTCATAGAATCGATGCCTCATGTGTGATAACCTTCAAAAATGTGGATTTTAGGGTCCTTCCATATGTGTCCTATGTGGTAATAATGAAGAGGATTGTTCTCTCTTTTTTTCAGTGTTCTTTTTCCAGAGACATTTGGAATCTTTGGTGGGGCTGTTGGAGGCAAGCTTGTGTTCATGCTTCTTCCCTGGTTGATTTTTGGAGAAGCTTGGGTAGGCCTCCAACACATGCCCCCTTTCTTCAAATTATGTGGTACATTAGTCCCTCCTTCATAATTTGACATATTTGGCTTGAAAGAAATTGAAGGACTTTTAGGGGATGTAAGATGGTTGTTCAATATGTGTGGTAGAGGATTATTGGCATGGTTCAAGAGACTGTGATTGCTAAGTGTGATGTGCTTTCTCTCCTAGATAAGGAAGATGAATAAATCATTCTAAGGATGGGTATTCTAGGCATTCGCTAGGGGCACCCTTGTTGTAGGAGAAATCATAATTTTCAAAAAAAATTAGAGGGAGGGTCATTGGCTTCCCCCTCTTGGGGGAAATTAACACTGATGGTTTCTTGAGAGGTAAGCCTGGGTAGGTGGGAATTGGCAATGTTGAAAGGGACATGGCCGTTAATGTCATTTTCTTCTTTTCAATTTATAAAGGGCAACATAGTAATGATTTTATGGAAGGTTTAGCGATTTTATATGCTATTGAGAGAGCTTGTGCTCTAGGATCGATTGTGTGAGTGTCTAATCTGCAATCAACTAACAATAAACAATAAATAAGTGTCAATCATGTTAGAAAACCAAATAAAACACTCCCTATGAGATTCTTGATCAAGAAAGACAAGAAAACATGAACAAACATGAAATAAACAAAATAAAAGCATGCAAGCCTATCTAAATCAACCAAAACTTCATCCCATAGGGGGAATGGTGCTCCTTTAATGTGGAAAGAAACCCTTTCCCAATCCCTTTGATAAGCTTTGGTGATTGAAGATGATTCCAAGTATGGAATTGATGCTAAATGATGAAACTATGCTCAAAAGTGATAAAGATGGTGATAGCTATGAGTTGAAATGCTTATAGTAAGAATGCTTGAAGTTGTGGATCCATATTGTGAAGAGAATGCTTCTATTTATAGAACTCAAGGGTTGAAGAATGAGAGAAATTGGTGAATGTGGGATAAATGAGAATGTGACACTTGTCACAATTTTATTGGAGGAAGGTGGAGCACATTTTTGGAAATGTGTTGAGGAAAGGGGGATGTAAGAGGAATAAATGAGAATTTAAGAGGATTTGAAAGGTTGTAAGAAGAATTGAATGAATGTGGTTGGAGATGTGAGAGGATGTAAGAGAATATATTGAAGATGTAAGAGTTATTGAAGATGTGAAAGGTTTTTGAAACCTTTGGAGGGAAATTGAATGAGAGGTGGTTGAGAGGAATATTCCTTGGGATATGCCATTGTGAGGATAAATAAGGGAATTAGTTAATAAAAAAAAATGAGTTTCATGTGCAACCTGGTTAGTTGACCATGGGTTGATTTAACTCTTGAGCAATTAAAAGCTAGAGGATTTAATTAATGCAAATTAGAAAGTGATTTGGGATTAATTAATTTGAATGGGTTAGGGGATTGTGACATTTGATTTGATTTATTCAATCAAATGGGAGGACTTAGGATGATTTAATTAAATGATTTGATTTAATTAAATATGATGAAAATTAGTTAGAAGAATGGTGAATTGATCTAATAAAATTAATTATTTGATTAATAGCTGAATTTTTTGAATTTAACTAAATAATGTTGATTATTTAATTAATTGATTAATTTGAGGTGATTTAGGAAGAAACAGTATTAGTTAATCAGAATCAGATGCATAGTATCAATCAAGAATTTTTAGGTGTCTACATTTTTCCCCTCTTTGAAGAGAGGTACATGTTGTGTTGGTTCAAAGAATAACACCACCATGATCAAAATTCAAAAATTTCTTTATTTTTCGGATGCCCCACTATTGCCCCAGTGGAAGAAATTACGCTGCTATACTACCCCCTCAAGAGATCAAGCAAAAATTTGTAAAATTAGGTCGAGCTCGCGAAAAAGGTTCAACAAAGATTCAGGCATGGAAAAAAGCCCATGGGATATGAAATCAAGCCCACGATGATGAGAACAGGTCAAAACGGGCTTTGTTTAGAAAAAAACATATTAATGGGCTTAAAACCCCTAAAAATACCCCCAAAAACCCTAAAAAGATTACATAAATAGGGTCAAAGGGGTCATTTTCAAATCATTTGCACACCTAATCTTCTAGAAACCTTGACTTTTTGCTCTAAGGTGCTAACGGAATGGAAGCTTGTGTGCTCACCAGACATTGAATGGATTGAGTTCAAGAGTTCCAACGGCCTCAGGACATAGGACCCCCTAGTATGCCTTTCAAAACTTTTCTCATTTTTTGCATTTTTGATGCATTTATTAGGGTCCAAGTAGGTCAATCAAAAGCAGTCTTCTAGGGTGTCGCATTTGTTATAATCGGTGTTGCTTTTGTCCATGTCGACTCACATTTGCAATATAGTGTCGCATGGCGCTAGAGGGACCTAAAGTCACACCAAAATTGTTGACTTTCCTTTGCATGATGGCATCGCGTGGCCCCAGAAGAGTTCAACATCACCCAAGGATGTCGACTCACTTTTGAGATGTAGCATCACTTTTGCAAAATGACAGAGTGTTGCCTTTGCAAAAGTTGACTCGCCTTTACTTTTGGGAATTTTTTATTTTCAAAAACACAATAGGTTTATTAAATTTAATGTCGTGGGCATTTTGGATGTAGGAGGTTTTGTCAGTGCTCCACTCGAAAGAGCACAAGAGCTAGATTTTGCACTGGGAAAGACACAAGTGACAAATGAAGCATTGTTTTTCCTTGGTTCAATTGGTTTTGGACACGTGGCCCAAATGCCCGAGGTGAGGACACATCTAGTGATGATGACCACATTGGTAGAGAGATGGTAGAGCAAGACCTCCTTGTTCCATCTTCCGACTAGAGATTCCACAATGACTCTGGAGGACGTATGGCAGAGCCTACGGATCCCCATACACAGTGATCAGATTATATATGATGTCGAGGCCTATGGTGATGCTATTTTCTAGTTGTTCGGTGTTGACCAGTACGAGATCGACAACGGTTAGATCGACCTTGCTTGATATGAGGGGATTGCCCCTAATTTGACCCTTTTTGTTGGAGCACTGATCTTAGGAGTTCTCATTCCCGATAGGCGAACTAGAGGTTACAGCGTTGGATGGGGGATTGTTTGGTCCCAAATGATGGAGGAGATGACCATCTACGCCCGGGAGCTAGTTGTCCTGGTGTCATTATACCATGATATGCACCAAGTTGTGTACTGTGGAGCCCGTAGTATTAGAGCGAGAGTTACTCTTCTACATGTCTGGACGTATGAGCACATTGTCGTCCTGAGGCCCACCATTGCAGATGTTCAGATAGACTGCAATGATCCTGCAGTATATAGGTATGGGGGGATGACCACCCTCCACTATACAAGAATTACAGGCATCCCGCACTAGAGGCGATTCATTGATGAGATGATAGTGTTTCGATGGAGACACTGGCTCCATTTTCATAGATGGCATGGCAATGATGCCAAACTTTTCTACTACTGCCAGACCATATACATGCAGGGGCAGGAGCATCATATGATAGAGTGGTACATTCCAGATAGGTTTGTTCACCAATTTGAAGAGGTATAGGATGCACCCAATGATGCTCAGAGAGCCATTTTTGCATGGAGATCACGAGAGATGGCATGGGGGCAGTGAATCCAGCCCCAACAGGCTATTGATGATTTCAAGCAGTTGGTGATGATGTTGTGGGTGTACTTTGATAGTCCTGCAGATGCGAGAACTACACAGGCATATGATGCATATTGGAAGGCCCACACCCTAATTAGATTGACATTACTAGTGGTACCAGTAGCAAGCAGAGGACATGTCATCAACAGGTGCCACAATAGTCAAGTCATCAACCATAGGATGGTCAGGGCAGAAGCACAGGGCATGATGGATAGATTCTACCATTGGTGTTTCCCATTGGTCAGAGGCCACCACAACAGCCACACTAGTAGGTTCTACGGCCACCACCACCAGGTCCCAATCCTAGGGATGGATAGCTAGTAGCACTTCAAGCACAGATACAGGTCTTGATAGGGTAGCTGCAACAAGCACAAGCTCAGATCCAGACCCTGACCCAGGAGAGGGATTAGGCATGACAAGAGGTGGTGTAGGAGTGCAAATGAAACATGATGCAAACCTTGGATTGGTGGAGGAGATAGGATGAAGGCTGTAGCTAGAGGTATTTGTGCAACAGGTGCAGGGGTAGGCCACAATCCTGACTGAGATGTATGGGCAATCAATGCAAGAGGCATCATACTATAAGTTATTATATTATAGAGCCATGGCATAGGAGCGATAGGAGCCCAATTTCTCCCACATCAGTCAGGTTGCTCCTAGCATGACTCCTTGCACAAGGCCATCAAGCAGACCATCAGGGTCACATCATTAGAGCCATGGAAACCACCATGGTGATAGATAGAGCAAGGGAAGCTCAGGGCACTGATGGTGCACTGGACACTTTTTTTATTGTACAGCTTGATTTATTATGTGTATACATTCATTGGTTGAGTTTTGATTTGCCTCTTGTATATTCGATGATGATACTATATATATGATTATGATTGTATCATGACATTTAGTTTTTTTGATATATATATATATGAGATGACTTCGTACGATTGTATGATGTGATGCTATTTTATTTTATGTTATGTGTTATGGATGGATGCACTCATATGGATGAATACATCTAATGTTCATGCTATGATACTTTATTTTATGATGTGATGCAATATTATCGATGTATGGTATGAATGCACATGGATCTATATGGACACAATTTATATGATGGATGCAAATATCATGCTCTTGTTGGATGATCCAGATGCAATACAATGATATGTTTAACTTCTTTTTTAGTATCCTTTTCTATGTGCGATGTATGTATACAAAATTTGATTATTTTAATAATGCTTATATGGTTATGCAATGGATGATTATGTAGATGTATTGTTTATGAGATGCTTAGAATAACCAATCTATATTATGATGGATAATGTTTTCTATTATGATGATATGTAGTATGTTGATGGCTTGTGGATGTGGGATGGATTAAGAGATTTTTTAATTTATGAATGTCATGATACCATGTTAGTGTCAGTATATGGAGAAGATAGAAGAAAGAGGGATCAACCCTTGAGTTTGAGATGATGCAGAAGTCTAACAAGTTTATGAGTTGTCGAGACTTTATTAGATACGATGATGAGTGATAATGATGATGTGTTGCTTATCAGGGATTGGGGATGTAAAGAGCTCACTTTCCTTATTTTTGATAACACACATAGATACAATGCATCAAGGTATAGAAAACCAAGATGGCAGTGTACCTAGTGAGATGGACTTTGACTCAGCAATCAGATAGGAGTATCCTTGTTCGCACCTAGCATACGAAACCTTATTAGGATGTTTTTTAGACATTTCAAACATCTCGAACCAAAACATAAATAGGCCAAAACCTCTTAATGCAATAGTCAACAAGATATCCAAAATATCCTCCCTACAAACCAAACAAAGTTAGCATGACCAAGTTTATATTACAAGAATATCCAACAATCACAACAGACAAAAGATAATGATCAATGCCCCATTCCTTTCTCTCTAAATTGTTTGATTAGACATCATCGAGAGGTCATTGGAATGAGTGCAATAAGATAAATCAAACAAGGCAAAGATCAAGTAAATAAATAAGCTAATGTTGTTCATACCTCTAGCCAAGACTAAGCTATGGTGATGTCTAATGGTGATGTCCATTGTAGGAAGGATGCATCCTAGGACATGATATTATCAAATGATTGTGAGATTAACTAGATGATGGGCTATTGATACCAAGAGTTGACCAACTTGTTTACCTATTGACCTAGGCTTGAGACCTTGACTTTTGAGTTTTCACTTTTAATTTTCCATACTTGTTTTTGAATGCTTCACCGAAGGTTGGGGTGACAATCATTTATTATGAGTGAATGCTTATTGTGGGTGAACATTGAAGTGGGATGGATGATTTTGGGTTTTTTTAAGGTTTTTGGTATTTTCAAGATGTTTTACAAATGTTATGATTTTCAAATTTTCTAATCTTTTTGTGTTTTCTGATATTTTGACCAAGAACCTAACCTAAGGACCTATCCTAGGGGCCTCGGGGGCTGATCAAAGATTATGTTATACACACAGAGACCACGTAGTTCGACTGACATAGACTTATTTATTGATGAGATATGAAAATGTGTGGATTGCCAGTTTATTATGACAGACTCCTAAAGGACTGACCTAATGTCTCAGGGGTTGATCAATGATTAGCCTTGCCTACGTTCAAGCTCAAAGATGATGTAGTTTGACATGACAACTTTGTTTTTGACTTTTTCTATTTTTGAATTGATTTTGGATTTTTTGATATGTTTTGGATGTTTTTGGATTTTCTAATTTTAAGGAAGATTTCAAGAATATACATGAACTCAATCCAATGTAGGTATAAGAACATTCCCCCATCATGATAAGATAGACTACTCTGATATAGGTAGGACAAACTAACCTTAGGAATGTGCCAAGTAGTTCTAGGATGAAACATGATACTAACACAAGATCAAGCTATGATTCAAACACAAATGGGGAATGGAAGGAGATATGGGATGTGATGGGTGATGGAAAGTGATGGAAGGTGATGGGTGAATAATGTAGAACAAGCCGAAGAGATCATGGTGGATGGAAAGTGATTATTTACACAAGGCGCCTAATTGCTAGGTTTTCACCAAGGTACTTTCCCAAAGCGCCACCAAAGTGGTTTTCACTAGAGGATAATTTTTTTCTTTACAGTTTTCAATTCTTTTTCTGATTTTTTTGGATTTTTGTATTTTTGTATTTTTTGTTTTTTTTGTATTTTTTGGATTTTTGTATTTTTGTATTTTTTGTATTTTTTGGATTTATACCTAGCAAGCTTAGGCATAAAACTTTTTGAGATGGGAGTTGTTGATGAGCTCTTGCAGAGGCTCACATTCAGGTGTAGATAGTTGATATGCTCCTAATTTGTAACTTATTGTGATGATGAAGGGCCCCAACCAGTTGGGTTCAAACTTGCCCTTGTTGTCTAGATTTGGTACATTCTTCTAATTTTCTTTCAACACGAGCTCTCCAACTTGAAATGACAGAATCTTGATCTTCTTATTATAGCTTCGCTTGAGATGGTTCTGATATACCTATAGATGGTTCAAAGCATCCATGCGTCGCTCATCCAGTAGTTCTAGCTCGTTCAACCATGACACCTAATATTCTTCATCAATAGTGAGATTTTGTAATGATATTCTTAAGGATGGGAGCTCAATCTCAATGGGAAGGATGGATTTTGATCCATAGACCAAGGAGAAGGGTGTTGCACCTATAGGTGTGCGAATACTCATTCGGTAGGCCCATAAGGCAAGATTCAACTGTAGGTTCTAGTCGCGGCGAGCTTCATTGACTATTTTCTTAAGGATTTTTAGGATAATTTTATTAGAAGCCTCAACTTAGTCGTTACCCTGGGGGTAGTATGGAGTGGTGAAGCGATGTTGGATATTGAATTTTTGGCATAGCTCACGAACATCCTGGTTCTTGAAAGGTTTCCTGTTATCTGAGATAAGGGCTTGTGGGACACCGTAACGACAAATGAGGTAGTTCAAGATGAACTTGGATATCTGCTTCCTCGTGATATAGGTCATCAAGATGGCCTCTACCCACTTTTTGAAGTATTATGTGGCAGTGATAATGAACTTGTGTCCATTAGATGAAGTGGGAGTGATTTTTCCAATGAGATCAAGCCCCTATTGCGAAAAGGGGCAGGGTGTTATAATCAGTTGGAGCTCCTGAGCTGGTGTATTGATGAGGTCCCCATGTTGTTAACATTGTAAACATTTTTAGACATAGTCATGAGCTTCCCTCTCCATCATAGGCTAATAGTACCCTGTCCTCAACAGTTTCTTGGCCAAGGTCATACCACTAGAATGTGAACCACAAATACCATCGTGTACCTCAATTAAAGTAGTCAAAGCTTCCTTGGGGTTAAGGCATCGTAAAAGGGTTCCTTTAATACTTCTATGATACAGGGTGTCACCTAAGATAACAAAACATGATTTCTTAATAAAGGTTATTTTGAGGTTTGGGGTGATGTGAGTGAGGAGGGCTCCTATTTTTAGGTAGGTGAATATGTCATGGTACCAAGGATCATCGGGACCAATTATTTCGCACACAAACTTAGATTTTGGTACCTCAAAAGCTAGTACGAGAAGCTGCTCTACCAGAAATTCATGTTTAGGGACGTTGTGTAAGATATCCAATAATGATCTAATTGTTTCCATAGCATTAGTTGCTTTGTTGTTTACCCTCAATATTTGCTCAAATGTGATGTCGATGAAGAATTCCTTGAGATCCTCCACCAGTTTCTTGTATGGGGTAAGCTTGTTATCCTTTGTTTGGTATTCATCATTGACCTAGTTGATAATGAACTGTGAGTCCCCATAAACCTTAAGTGCCATGATTTTCTATTGTACTACAATTCAGAGTCCTATGACTAGAGCCTCATACTCAGCAATATTATTGGTGCATGGAAAAGATAGCTTATACAACTTCAAGATGCAATTTCCTTGTGGTGTGATGAAGAAGACTCCTACTCCTGACTCATGCTAAGTATATGACCCATCGAAGTACACCTTCCAATGGTCTACTACACTGAGATTGAAAATGGACTCATCTAGAAAATCCAATACTAAGGGGTTCTCTAAATATATAGGTGCTTTTTCCAATTGATCTATGATTACCTGTCCCTTAATAGCTTTACGTTCTACATACTCAATGTCATTCTGTCAATATCATGACCCACTTAGCCATTCGCCTTGTGAGTGTTGCTTTAGAAAGTAGATACTTGAGGGGGTCTATCTTGGCAATGAGCTTTATTTGATGAGAAAGCATGTAGTGCTTGAATTTTTGTGCGGAAAATAGTACTATGAGGCAAGCTTTTTCAATGAATGTGTAATTTAGCTCGTGTCCCACCATGGTCCTACTAATATAGTAAATGGCTCTTTCTTTCCCTGTATTGTGCTAGAAGAGCACCAAGGGCTACCATTGTCGTTGATATGTACAAGATCAATGGCTTGTTTTGGATTGATGGCATGAGGATTGGTGGTGTTAGCAAGTATTCCTTGATTTTATTGAATGACTAATCACATTTCTTATCCCACTTGTATGTTACCCCCTTGTGGAGTAGGTGAGAATATGGGATAGCTTTATCTACTAACTATGCTATGAATCTGCAAATGGATTGGAGCCTTCCCTACAAGACCCTTAACTGCTTCAATTTATGTGGCACTTCCATTTCAAGAATTGCTTTGACTTTTGTAGGGTCTATCTTGATTCCCCTTATTGATACAATATACCTAGAAGTTTTCTTGATTGCACACCAAAGATAGATTTCTTAGGATTGAGTCATACTTTATATTCTTCTAGTTTGTCAAAAATAGAGCCTAGTGCTGCTATGTGGTCTTGATGCTTCCTTGATTTGGCTAGTATGTCATCCACATAGTCTTCTACAAATTTGTGGATCATGTCATGAAAAATCAGAGTCATAGCCCTTTGGTATGTAGCTCCAGCGTTCTTTAGCCCAAATGGCATCATGTTCCAATAGTAGGTGCCCCATGGACAGGTGAAGGTTGTCTTATGTTGATCATCCTTTGCTATCACAATTTGATTATATCCTAAAAACCCGCCCATTAATGATATCATCTCGTGTCCTACTGTTAGATCTACAATCTCACTATGTTGGGAAGAGGGAAATCCTCCTTAGGGCATGCTTTGTTTAGGTCCCTGAAGTCAATGTATATTTGGATGCCCCTAGTGGGCTTAGAAACTGGTACAAGGTTGGAAACCCATTCAAGATAATCAATAGGTCGTATGAAGCTAGCGTCAAGAAGTTTTTGCAGCTCAAGTTTGACCAACAATGTGATATGCGGATGCATCTTTTTTAATTTTTGTTTTACTGGTTTTGCCTTTGGATAGACTGCTAGATGATGGACTTCTACCTCTAGATCAAGGCATGTCATATCAACGTAGGTCCATATGAAATTTACTTTCCTTTCTTTCAAAAATGCAGCCATAATTTCTTGTTCCTCAGTTAAAAGTGACTCTATGTAGAAAGTGATGTGTGGTGTTTCTTCAGTTCCTAGTTGACTAGGTTACATTTTTCTGCCAATACTAATATTTTTTCTTGATGGATGGAACTAAGGGGAAGATTGAATCCCTCATCCTTTAACACCTCATAGAGGTTTTCACCATTGGATACATCCTTTCTTTTTACTATTTTTGGGTCAAAAAGTGACAGTGTGGTTTTCACTTAAAGACCAAGACGTTACTCTTTGATTTTCAATTTTACGACTAAGAGTTTCAATCATTTCCCCATAGTACACATGTGTGTCCAGCTCAATATCAAATCCTGCTTTGTGATCTCCATATGGTAGAATATCCCTTAGTCCCATGAATTCTGAGAGAGCCTCATTGTTTTTGAATGTGTCTAAGATCGGTGGTCCTCGTTGGTGACAATCGATGAGTTGGGGGTAAACTAGTTTCAGTTCAATGGTTTGGTTACTCAACTTGAAATACATGGTTGTGATCATAAAAAGGGAGGAGTCCACAAATAAAATGGGTAAATCAGAGATAGGGTCATCAAAAGGATAAGTAATTGATACGGGTACCAACAGGGAAGCTTTGACTGTTTTAACTGTAGCACCCTTGCCAAGTATGGTTAGCTTCGTAGGGGTACATCCAAGGCCAAGATTCTTAGGGTGTGTCTCAAGAACAATGGGTTCAAAGAAACTACTATCATTTTTCCCAAGCTTCTCATTTTTGTTATAGCCCCAGTTAAACATTAGTTGAAGACCTTTATTGCTTTCTTCCATGGGGAGATCTAGCAAGGGTCTTTCATCTTGATATAATATGCTCAATACATCTTTTTCATCTACAACCTCTTTGCTTAGGTCTCCTCACTTTTTGAAGGTGGTAGCTTTTGCTTTGAAGGTCTTAGATGTTGTGTCAATCGGTTGTGGTTTCCCATGAGATCTAGGAGATTGATGCAATTCTCCTATCACAAAGGCACTCTTTTCATTTTATAGGCCCCACATCCATGATCTTGGATAATAACCTTAACATCTAGGATGCTTAGAATGGAAGGTGTCTTTGTCTCAGAAGTGGAGGCTAAGGTGGATGGGTCAACATAAGGAGATGTGGGTCCTTTATCATTCTTAAAGACTTGGGGGATCTTATAATATTTGGCCTCCGGATTTTTGCAATAATAAAAAGGCTTAGGGTCAAAATGGATTGTGACTTCTTGGTTTTGATAAGGGAATTTGACACATTGATGGAATGTGGATGTGACATCTTGCATCCCATGGATCCATGGGTGCCCCAGGAGGATATTATAGGGGAGTTCAAGGTTAAGAATTTGGCAAGTGGTCTCCATGATTGTTGGCCCTACTTGAATAGGGAGTTGAATGGTGCCTTGAGACACCCTTTCTTGATCATCATAAGCCCTAATAGTGATACCTTTTCCCTTTTCGATAACATCTTCTAAGAATCCTAGATTCTTTATTAATTATAGAGTACAGATATTCAAACCCGCACCTCCATCCACCAAGACTCATTTGACTTTATTCTTGTGGACTAGGACTTCAAGATGGAGTGCACGGTTGTGAGATGGTTGGGTTGGGAGATTTTTCTCAAAGAATGTGAGGATATGTGGTGTAGTGATATGTCTGATCATAGCTTGAAATTTTTCTACATCAAGATCTATGGGGATGGAGGATGTGGCCAATGCCTTTTCTAAGATGTCCCTATGTGCGGGTGAGATTTTTAACAACTCCATGATGGAGATCTAGGAGGGGGTATTTTTTCAATTGATCTAGGACATTATAACCATTAGGGATTGATTTCATATTGGTGACAGGTGCCTTGGGTGGTGGTGATGGTCCTAGAATGGTAATTCTACTGCCACATGTGGAGACTCCACACTTAGTTCTAGGTCCTTTGATAGTAACAATTGTTACCCATTCATCCAAGGATGCAACAACATGGTCATAAACATGGTTCACATTGTTGTAATTCTATCCTTTACCATTATTATTTCCTTTATTGTGATCTAGCATTGGATTCGTGTATATCTTGAGATCCTGATTCCCAGCTAGCTATTCAATGGTTATGGTTTTATCATCAATGAAATATTGGATCAGATTCTTGAGTCTCATACAACTATTTGATGTGTGTCCCTTTAATTTGTGATAGTCACAAAGGTGCTTCTCGTTATACCATGGTGGTTTAACTTGAGGCCCCTGATAATTTTCATAGAATGGGATTTTGATGAGATTCACTTGTACCAATTGTTGCATGAAAGATTTGATTGGTTCCCCAAGTGGTGTGTATTTTCATTTAGGGGGATATCTATTCCTTGGGGGTGATCCCCCTTGAGTATTTAGGTTAACAATTTGATTGTTGGGTTGTTGTTGTGATGATGGGTTGATTTGTGGGTTGTTTTGGGTATTGATTTATGGTTGTTGGTACATTTTTTGTTGTGTTTTCTGCCTTGGGATGTTGATAACAACTTTGGCATGAACGACACCATTGTTGGTGACATTTTTATTCTTTGCCCACGTGCGAGGTTTGTCATTGTAACTTTTTGATGGTCGATTATCTTGGTATGTGGGTGTACCCCTTGTGCTATAAGGGCTCTTTCTATGTTGAGCACTTTGGGAATCAATTGGTCATAGGTTATGCATTTCATTTTCAAAGGACAGGACAAGGTCCCTTCAAGGTTGGAGATGATAGTCCCATTTTTTTGTTCTTTAGGCTAGCCTATTTTCTCTTATTGGCCTTGGCTTGCCATCGTTGCATGAAGGCTATGAATGTTTCTCCCTTGTTTTGTTTTAGGTTGGATAATTCTTCTAAGCTCACTTCCACACCTATGTTAAATGAATACTTTTGTATGAATAAGTCCACAATTTCTTGAAACTTTTTAATTCTAGGGGGAAGGCGAGAGAACCATTCCATTTCTAGACCTGCCAAACTTCGAGGGAAGAGTTACATTAGATAGGAATCGTCATATGCAACTTCCATTTAGTGTATGTGGAATTCCCTAATGTGATCTTTAGGATTTCCATTCCCATGGTATTTGTAAAATTTTGGTATCTCGAATCCTTGTGGGAATGGAACCATTGCAATGCTTATGTCAAATGGATAGGGGCACAAATTCCCTTGTGATTTCATTATCTTTCTTGATTGTATGTCTAGCACTTGTTGCGAGAGCAGTTTAATTTGTGCGAACAAATCATTTTGTGGATTAGGTGGTGGGATGTATGTGCTTTGGGGTGGTATGGTTTCTTGGGTGACGAGTGGGATGACTTGCATATTTGGTTGTGTGCTTGTGAGAGGTTGTTGTAAACTTTGTTGTGCAAGCAATGCTTGTTGGTATGCCTGTAGTTATTATTGTGCCAACACAGCTTGTTGTTGGTCTTGTTGTTGTTGAGCTATCAGTGCTTTTTGTTGTGCGTGTTGTTGCAAGGCTTGTTGATAGGATTGTTGTTATAACAAGGCTTGTGTTTGGGCTTGCTTTGCTTGGTATTGAGCTTGTTCTTAAGCTTGAGCTTGTTGAGCGGCTTGTGCAACTTGTGCGGCTTGTGCGGATTATGCAACATGTGTGGCTTGTGTGGCTTGTTCTTGTTATAGTAAAGCTTGTGCTTGTGCTTGGGCAACTTCTTGTGCTTGTTGTGCGGCTTATTGAGCTTAGAATTGTTGAAGTGCCTTTTGAGACACTTGTATCTAAGGGTTCTTTTTCTAAGGTTGAATTAGCGTAAATATTAAAGCATGCAAAACCCAAAGAAAGTAATGAAGTGCAATGGAAATATAAATTAAAAACACAAAATGGAACAAGCTCACCAAGTGTCTTCAATCTCCATGGCTGATCTTCATTACACCTTCTAACTTGCTGGAAAGATGTGTTGCCCTTAGATCGAATGTACGAGCAATTTGAAAATAAGACTATGTCCTACACAAGCTTTGAAGGATTTGGAATATGACAAAATGAAATCCAAATGTCTATGACAAAATGACTAATGCCTAAGACAATTATGCTAAAATCATAAAATGAAAATGCAAGCATCTATGTGTTGTTGTGAGTATATGTAAGTGTCCAAGTGTAATCAAAATTGTGAGCAAAATTGGCATTTTATAGAAAATGCAATTTTGGACAGACGGTCAAGATTAAAAGTTGATAAAAGCTAAAATCAGTGGATGAGATTTCATGTGAGAATCCCTAATTAGGGTTAGAGAAAAATTATTAAATGAGTGGTCGAGATGTCATCTGAGAAAATCAAATCGGCGGTGGAGAATAAATGAGATAATTAGTCCAAAAGATAAAGATTTTTGAAAATAAAGAAGATAAAGACTGCCTGATTTGTGAGATTTGAAAAATCAAGAAGATAAGAGTTGAACTGAAAATCAAATCTGAAAAATCAGGAATCAAATAAAAGTTATTTGATTTTTTGAAGGAAAAAAAATATTTTGAATTAAAAACAAATTTAACTCAAAAAGGAGGAAAAATCATGTGACAGTAAATAATAAAAATCTTTAATCATTTACTAAAAAGTGGGAAAATTAGAAAGTGGGATAATTTAAATAAATGATTTTATTTAAATTAGAAAAAGCCAAGAGATAGGGAATGGACAATTTTAAATAAATATCTTTATTTAAAATCAAAAAAAGTGATGGTGGACGATAATTAAATAAATTAAAGAATTTATTTAATTATAAGAGGTCATGAGATATTAATGACGCATTAAATAAATAAAACTTATTTATTTAAATAATCAGGATGAAATAATGGACAAGGATAATTAAATAAATTAAGAAATTTATTTAATTATGAGAGACATTAGATAATTACTAGCGCTTTTAAATAAATAAATAAAATTTATTTATTTAAATAATCAAGAGGAATAAAAGATATGAATTATTTAATTAATAGTTGAATTTGGACTATAGACGAAATATGATAAGACATAAAAATATGGTTTGCGAGTCTAGGCCATTTTTATGTGTCTACAACACTTGTTGGGCTGCTCGCAATATGATGTTGTATTGAATTGATATGTTTGGATTTGGTGGTGGAGGTGGAGGATTTGGTGGAATGGTGTGAGATGGTGTGATGAGAGATTGTTGGGGTGCTTGTGGAGGTGCTTGTTAAGTGATGACAAGGGGTTGTGTGGTAGATGGTATGGTTGATGTGCTTGGTCCTTGGGAGACCACATTTTGGAGAGTTTGAGGTGTTGTAGATGATGTAATGATTGGTTAAGATGTTTGGATTGGTGCCCCTTGGTGTTGCAATATTAGTGGCATGCTCAAAGGATTTGGTATGATTGGTGTGTTGATTTGATTTTTGACTTGTGGATTGATTTGATTTGATTAGTTTTGGATTGGTATGTTAGGTAAAGTGGGGTTCCCTAAACCTTGGATTGGTGCGGATGTTGATGTTAAAAGAGGGAATGATGGGAAGATTGGTGGTGTGTTCCCTTACAAAAGTGAGGATGATGCGTTAAAAGTTCCCACTTGTCCAAATGAATCTACTTGTCCTTGTGATATCATTGGGAGAGAGACTTGTGTATCAAGAGGGTGTTAGGATTGGGAAAACCTCACATTTTTGACTAGCCTCCACCCACTTATCTTCCACATACCATAGAAAATTTCCACACTTTAATTTTATGATCAATACAAATTGTTGAAATTTGTGTGACAAGATCCATTTTGTAGCCTACGTTGCCAAATGATTACATCCATAAATAAGTTTGAGACTCCACAATATTTCCTCTATTCCTAAACAAAATTAGCACCATCAGCCTAACAATGCCTCATCAACGGAACCATCATCATAGCCTCACCGATGGCCCAATGAAAGCAGCTCACAACCTAATATTAGTGTAACAATACCCTATCAGGCTGACTCCTAAGGCGCTCTCCCCGAGAGACCAATAGAGTCAACAAAAGAAAGCACATTGTTGTAACACCAGTACATTGGTGGAACAAATGTTTGCTTTCCCCTAATAGCTCGATATAACCATAGATTACCAAGTGTATAATGAATATTGGGGGAATTAGGGTGCATTGGGGTAATGTTATCTGGCATTCCACCGATAGACCTAAGGAAATTTGTTCATCGATGGAGAAGGTGGCTATCATTGGAAGAAGAATCACAGTCTCACCGATATGGTGATAATGATTATTACTAACTGATGTGACATCCTGAGGCATCGTCGAGATATTTAAAATAAATGTTCTCCTCTGATGACAAGACTGAAATGGGTGGTGTATTTATGAACCAAAATTGAAGTGAATTATACCACAAGTTGATCACATAGTTGTTGCAAAATC
The DNA here is from genome assembly GCA_007258455.2 of Sequoia sempervirens. Taxonomy (NCBI): domain Eukaryota; kingdom Viridiplantae; phylum Streptophyta; class Pinopsida; order Cupressales; family Cupressaceae; genus Sequoia; species Sequoia sempervirens. Next base: position 735,258,024 of record VDFB02000003.1, on the reverse strand, counting down.
TGGAGGATTTCGCTAAGGGTAGAAGCAGAAGGGAAAAGCTTGGAGTTAATACACAAAAAAAAACTAGTGGAGGCAATACTCAAGTAAGTACATCAATCCCAGCTGAGAAATTATATTTTTTAAAAGCTTAAGAATTCAAACAATGGAGGAGAGTACAAAAAAACCCAAAGCTAAAAAATAGAAAACTGAAAAGAGACTCGTAAATCAAGACCTGATAGATCAATGCCTTAGGTCGAGGTTGAGACCCAAGAGGAGTGCTCAAAAGAATCCTTCAATGGATCAACTATTGGACAAACATAAGGGCTTGGGAGACATTTGGACACCACAATGCAGATATGAGCTCTTCATGTACCATTACAGAAAATAATTTAGGTTTCAACTAGTCTGCAACCCGTGGAGGTTGAACCTGGGGAGACTCGTGGTGCACAATGTATTCATGAATGCATAACTAATTAAAGCTCTTGCTAGAAAATACAACCCCAAGAAGAGAACTATTCAATCACACAGTGGGGCTGACATGCTTGTTATTTCTAAGGATCTCATTTCTAATGTGTTTCAGTTGGAGTGTTCTTTGAACTTTCCATTCACGATCAAAGATCTCTTGACAGAGTATAATCATATGGATATCAACTACAAACGATGGAAATTTCCCCTACATAGGCCCAAGAATGAAGGAGGCAAACTTAGGAGGTTTTCTAGCAATGAAAACCCTCCTTTTCATGAGGAATTATTTGAGGAATATTTTTGATACACTTATCATTTAGCTGGTTAGGTTTTGGGGGTAGAGGTTCCACCTCTCATGTCTATTAAACCAATGGTCTTAGCTATAGACATACAGAGCAAGGACACCAGGGCATTTGATTATGCTAGTTACTTGGCCGACGCCCTAAATCAAGGGCTTGAAAAGATTAAAAATAATAGTGATAATATTCATTTCAAACACTATTCTATGCTGATGCATTTGCTTTTGTACGAGGGACATGTTAGAGGGGTATGGAGTAAATAATTAAGGATAAGAGATATAGATGAAAATGGAGATTTCAAACCTGTACAAATGTGGACCTCATTGTGGGATAGTCAATTTGGCAGGTCTCATTACCTTTATTTTGAAGAATTTTTTGTAAAACTATTGATGAAGCTACTAGGATATCTGTGTAATTATAACTTATCCCTAGAAGTACAAAGATTTCTAAGACCAACGAAATATGACCTAAGAAATAAAGTGAATCATAACTAGGGAGATTGGTATGCTTTCTCTAATTGTACAATGATTAGGGTTTATGGGTTTGAAGGAACTCCACACTTGCTGCCACAAGTAGTTCATGACATAATTGCCTATTTAAAAATTGTAAGTCAATTGGAAAAATCTAATGCTAAACACCTTAAAGGACACAACAAACAATCAATTATGCCCAACACCTTATGTTTTGGAGACTTTACAGTGGTCACAAATGAGGGTATGAGGAAATTGATACTAAATTAGTACAGTACAACCTCCCTCTCGGTAATGAAAGGGAAAATTTTGATGCAAAAGGCTTTATTCACAAAGCAAGACTATCACAGGGGATATCAGGGTATGAGCATTTGTTCTCAATCGAAGATGGGATTAGAAACTATGATGAAGCTTCTACCATTGATAAAATGGCTGCATATAACAATATTATGCTCACAAAATAATGGAAAAGAAAAAATGTCCCATCTTATTCAAAGGCATTTGGTGAAATACAAGATCCTCTAACAAGAATTGAGCAACTCATTGCTCATGTGAATTAATTGGTGAAGGATGTGCTCCCATTTGTTTTTGATGCACTTCATGCAACCTATCCAGGAGTACAAGTTGAAGACATAGAGCCCCTAGATTACATACAACCTACTCCTGAGGTGTGTTTCTCTATGGATACTGATATAAGTGAAGAAGAGGAGAGTGATGAGGAGGGTGAACAAGTAAAACAAATAAGTGCTCCTATAATTGCACAATATGAGCTCCCTCAAGAGCACATTATTGTAAGATTTGAGGCATCAGATGAATTATCTAATGATGTTAGGGTTAAGGTTGGACAAGAGTTCATTTTTTATTGTGATTTTGTTAAATATTCTGAATTTAAATCATTTTTTTATGAATATAAAGGTATGAAAATGAGACTAAAGATGTAGGATATCATTCCTAAACAAGAGGTCGCCGCTTTGGAAGAATTGAAAAAGGAAATAGATAAAGAGATGGAATCCATCACTCCTGAGAGAGGAAGAGAGTTACTTCAAGAAGTTGGAGTGTTGCTTCTACCAGGGTGGGATATTAGTTCTGCAATTGTATTTGATAGCTTTAGAAAAAGAGGGGACAAAACAATGAACTTAACAGAGGAAGCAAGTGACAAAATGTATTCAGGATCTGGGTACAACCCAGATGAGGCCACCTTACTTATTTGGTCACTGTACCCCCATGATAAAAGACCAACTATGATTAATAATCCAAACCAAATGTTTAGACATCTCTTGTTCCAAAGAGTATGGGATACCAACCCCATGGAGATAGCAAAATTGAATGTCAATGTGGCAAAATTCACCAAAGCACAAATTGAAAAACTGGTTAAAGAAAATGACATATTGAAGGAGCTAGCACATTAAAGAGAAAGATCATCTTCCACTTCCACATCATAGTTGTATTCCCCGTGGCTTGAAAAAGGTAAAAGAGTATTGGATGCATTGGCTAATGCAACTTATTGGAAGAATTGCCACTTGAAATCTCAGGGGAAATGTAAAGAACTGGAGAAAGAAGTAAAAACCATCAATTATAATACTGTATCTGAAATGATCAAGGAGAGATTCAATAAAATGATGAAATGTGTTGATGGATATTGGAAACTATTCAAGTAGACACACTCAACAATGGTGGAGAATGAACGATTATAGGGGAGAATGATTGAAAAGAAAGAGGAGCTCCTAGACAAGAAAATCTGGAAAGAACAAATATTGCAGACATATAACAAATTGGTAGGATCACACAATGGATACCATAATAGGCTTAAAGAAGATCTTGACTGCTTTAATTTGACTCTGGCACTTCATGATGACAATGGGAATCCTTGAGAGTATAATGATTGGAAGGAAGAGTTTGTTGTGCTTCTAACTGTTGCATTACAAGAAATCAATGATGAGGATATGGCTTTACAAAATACTCATAAGTATCTTGAGAAAATGATGTATATGGAATATGATATGAAATAGGTGATCTCCAATGCGGACACCTATGCCGAACAAGAGTACATCCATCACTTCTCTGCAATCAATTTGTTTATCAACCAAATTGTAGATGTACCAAATACAACAAGACAAACATTAGAATGAGAGAGTTAGTTGATAGCATGATGAGTGCCCTATCATAGAGTAGAAGCTTTGAACAGATCTTAGGTGGTCATGAGCTTCTACTTGGAGATTAATGGATTAGTGCATTCACTTGTGGCAGTATTTTGTTTTAACTATGTTTAGTTATCAAACAACATGACTTTTGTAACGAGTATGTAGCTTGTTGCCTCTCATATGTATAAGAGAGACCAAGACTCGAAAAGTATGATCATGATATCATTTTTCCATTTAGAGTAGGCATTAGTAAGAAGATAGATTGCACCCATATGCCCATCCATCTCATATCAAAAACTATTGTTATAATGCATATTATTCAAAGATAAATACAATGGAGAAGGTTATGCATAATTATTGACTTGCTTTCAAGTGTTCGACTGTTGTGTGGATTTATATGCTTATATGTTATTTGGTTGTCTTTGAAGTGGTTGTTTATGTTATTCAAATTGAGTGTGTGGAAATACATTTAATTTGTCAATACACATTTGTTGTAGTTGTGTGATGTTGTTGACTAGTTTTTGTGTGTAAAAGGATTAAATTTCCTTTTAAGAAATCAAATTTAATAGGTTCCTATTTGGATTAAAGTCCTTTTGAATAGGTTGTCTTAATTGGTTTCCTTTCACATTTGAATTAAATCCTTTCTCAACTTCACAGTAGCATAAGGGGATATCACTAGGATCAATAAGAAGAGTCCAAATAATTGTTATACTTGCACGTTTGCACAAGGTGCAAACTTTTAAAAGTGCCCAACTATTCGAGTTAAGCTGAAGAGTAAATCTACCCATCTTACAGAAGCCTATCTCCAAAATCATCATTCACCTCTCAACTCCATTCATCCAATAGTATAGGCACTGGTCATTTTAGAATAATCTCATATAAATCTCATCTATATACTTGATTTAAAAAAAAAATTAGTAGGAAGCAGTAATTAGCCTTTCATCTACTTCACCTCACGTGTCATTGTGAGTAGATTTCTTAATTTAGAGGTTGTAGCCTTCAAAATATACTTATCATTCAGATACACCCGCCTAGGTTTGGTAGAGCCTGAAGAGTAGGAGGCAATCAAAATCTTTGCTACCTCATTCATGGGCAAAAACACATCAAGAAACTAGCACCCTCTTGTGGTCTAAAAACCTGCATTTTTGAGACCTAACAAAGGGTATGTCAATATTGCAAAAAAGGTGGAGAGATTGTTGGTATCATGGAAGCTGAGTGGTACATATGGATGTTTTGGGTCTTGTGGGACGGTGCTAGGCATACCCAAGATCGTGTTTGCACCCAAGTTTTGGTTGTTGACAAGTGGATGTGTTTGAAGAGCTTGGAGTAATGAACTCCCCTTGGTGATCATGGGTTGACTTGGAGCACGAGATGATGTTGGTTGTATGATGGGTTGGATGATGTTTGGGAATTAAGGCATGAATGGTGCTTGAGGTATACTCCCAAAAGTTTGTTCAACAATAGTGCTCACATCAAAATCAGAAGGGAGTTTATCCCCTTCTTTTGCTAATGCCAACATGTATTATGTGGGATTGAGCCTCATGACCCTATTGACAATTTTGTGTGTTTCATGGTTTTGGACTAGCTCAATTATCTCATCTTGAGTCATTCCTTGGAATTGTTGGTGACATCCTCCACTTGACAACCTCCCTCTTGAAGATTTTGTGGTTGTTGAGGGGGGTTAAGTGAAGGGTTAGTAGATTCCATAGGGTTGAATTTTGATGCAGTTTGGCTCAAATCGCTTAAAGTGGATGTTTCTTTGTTTTGGTCCATGATCTTCTTGTGTTGTGATCATGTGTGGACCATAAAATTGGGATAATATTTTAGGAATATGAGATATAAACCTTTGACTCCTTAGGTTGGTCTAAAATTTAGGTACAAAAAAGAAAATCTAGGATGTTTATGGATCAAATGAGGATGATGTGACAAATGAAGGGTGAATGATATGGATGTTTGAACTTTTAAGAACTTTGGAGGAATACTAGACTTTAGTATTTTTTGGATTTTTATTTTGATTTGGTTTGATTTGGATAATGGATTTATAGATCCCAAGATGTTAGATGCTATCTTGGAATAAACTTGTCCACAAAGGTGATAATTTAACTAAATGTGTGAGGTAGGATTCATCCATACACACTTAGCCAAACAAGTAATTTTGATTTTGATTTGAGGGATTTACCAAAGTCTAGTATAGATGCTTTTCCAAGGTTCTAAAAGTTGTTTGTGAGATGGTATTTGATTGATGTTTGGGACAAATGAAAGTGTTGGTTTGATCCTAGATGAACCTAGAGAGACTTTGTTTACAAGACCAAGGTATTGAAGAACACGTTATACCTCTAAACTTTCAACTTTATGTGAGAAATTCAAAATGTTGGAAAAGACCCAGATTTTGACAATAATAGAAGGAATACAAGTTTGGATTGTTTCTTGAAGCACATTTGTAGATGTTGTATACCAATCTATCTTTGGTTTCGTAGAGTGTTGAAAGGTGTTTCTTGAGAGCCTTTGGACTAAGACACATATGACGATTAATAGACCTTGGTTTCAAGATTTTAACTTTGTGGGAAATCATGAGATCAAACACATATGTGGGGTCCAATTGTCTTTTATCTTTATTAAATGGATTCTTCTTATCACATCAACACTTCTTGCTTAACTTTCAAATTGAATGTCTATGTATTAACTCCTTTTCATTCTACAAGGTCCATTATGTGAAAATCAAAGAATAAAAGGCATAGTTTTCCTAGGTTGACTTTGGAGAGAAAAAATTGAGATATGGGCCCAAATATTTAGAAGCCTCTAAGGATAAAATCCCTAGGGACAAGTAGTAACATTTGGACTCTTCAAGGATATTTGTTCTTCCAAAGGGTTTGGAATTTTGATGACATGTTGAATGTTTATTTCAAATTTTTATATCCAAGTAAAGTATTTGACTGACTCACAAATTGCACAACCCTAGGATAAAAATGGCTATACTTTATTGTATTCTCACTTGGATTTCTCCAAACACTGAGACAAAGCAAACAGTTAGAGATTTGGCGACACTGACTCCCCTCCACGACACACACTTCTCAGGACCACCAAATCTCAAAATCCTAAAGATCTGGAGACCTTGAGGATTTATTATGTTTCTACTTTGAATAGTAAAAATGTGAGGCAGCTTTAGAATGACCGTTCTTGTACCAACAAGTATTAAGGATTTTTGGCCTCTTAAACAAAGGGTTGTAGTAAGGACATCTAGTTCAGGGGATACAATAATAAACTCCATCAAGAGGTCTCCTAACCCTTATAACAAGGGATTTACGCATCATAAAGATACTAGGGGAGAGCTATCATGTACCGCTTCCCGTCGATTGTAAACTTTCCTTGCAATCACAAATTTATATAGCAGTTCTAAAAAGCTTGGTGTTAGCTTGTTACTGCTTGGGTCGTTCCCTTGGGGTGAGTATTTTTTACCACCAAGGCAGGCCCTCTAAAGATAAACAATAGCAAAGAAGTACATTTGTAGTTCGACCTCCTAAAACACTAGGAGGGAATGCACACAATGCCTCTCCTTCATACTCGCATGATTGTTCAATTTTAGATCCAAATTGAAATGTGTGGGTGATTTTAGACGATCAATGTCAATGAAATGTTTTTGATTCTCAAGATCATTAGGAGGCACGAGAGAAGTGCATATGCATTCAAGTGACACAAATTGCAAAAAATCACAAAACAAATGAAAGCACAAGTTCATTTTAAGCCCAAAATTAAGATGAATTCTTTTTAGAGCACCAAGCTTAAATATGAGTTTGCCTTGTTCAATTTTAGCCCAAAATCAAAGTCTAGTAAGTTCCTAATGTTCAATTTTAAACCAACTTTGACAAAGCTTGAGTTGTTTGTTAATTTTAAGCCCAAAATAACTCTACTTGGTCCTAAAATAGAAATGAAAGATAGAATTGGAAAGCCTAAGTTATTACAAAGAGCATTAAAAATTTCTTTTAGGCCTTCAAGTTAATTCTCCTCCCATTCCTACAAAGGCGACGCTATGCAACAAATGTGAGGCTTTGCAACTAGCAAATGTGATGCTAAAAATGAAGGCAACACTCAATTGAACAACAAAGGTGACACTCTACAGAGGGAAAAGAGAGCATATACGGTACAATATCAAAGGCAACACTCAATCAGAACCAAAAATAAGACAAAAGATAGAAAGAACATATGTGATGCTATAGTGAGTGCAACGCGACAACAACAAGCAAAGGAGGTGTAGCATGACGAAAGCGGTGCCGGAAGCAAAGGTGACGCTCTACAAGTAAGCGAAGGTGATGCTATAAGCAAAGGCAACACTGTATGAGTCAAGGGCAACATTGCTTCCTTGTAGCTACACAAAAACAAAATTTTAGGCAAAATTCAACAATTTTAGGCAAAATTCAACAAAATAAACTGGTTAGCCCTCCTTCTAGTGCCAAAATGTGAGTTTCTATTCTGTAATCAACTAACAAGAAACAAAAAACAAGTGTCAATCATGTTAGAAAACCAAATAAAACACTCCCTATGAGATTCTTGATCAAGAAAGACAAGAAAACATGAAGAAACATGAAATAAACAAAATGAAAGCATGTAAACCTATCTAAATCAACCAAACCTTCATCCCATAGGGGGAGTGGTGCTCCTTTGATGTGGAAAGAAGCCCTTTCCAAATCCCTTTGATAAGCTTTGATGATTGAAGATGATTCCAAGTATGGAATTGATGCTAAATGATGAAACTATGCTCAAAAGTGATAAAGATGGTGATAGCTATGAGTTGAAATGCCTATAGTAAGAATGCTTGAAGTTGTGGATCCATATTGTGAAGAGAATGCTTCTATTTATAGAACTCAAGAGTTGAAGAATGAGAGAAATTGGTGAATGTGGGATAAATGAGAATGTGACATATGTCACAATTCTATTGGAGGAAGGTGGAGCACATTTTGGAAAATGTGTTGAGGAAAGGGGGATGTAAGAGGAATAAATGAGAATGTAAGTGGATTTGAAAGGTTGTAAGAAGAATTGGATGAATGTAGTTGGAGATGTGAGAGGATGTAAGAGAAGTTATTGAAGATGTAAGAGGAGTTATTGAGGACGTGAAAGGTTTTTGAAACCTTTGGAGGGAAATTGAATGAGAGGTGGTTGAGAGGAATATTCCTTGGAATATGCCATTATGAGGATAAATAGAGGAATTAGTTGATTAAAAGAAATGAGTTTCATGTGCAACCTGGTTAGTTGACATGGGTTGATTTAACTCTTGAGGAGTTAAAAGCTAGAGGATTTTATTAATGCTAATTAGAAAGTTATTTGGGATTAACTAATTCAAGATTAATTAATTTGAATGGCTTAGGGGATTGTGACATTCGATTTGATTTATTTAATCAAATGGGAGGACTTAGGAGGATTTAATTAAATATGATGAAAATTAGTTAGAAGAATGGTGAATTAATCTAATAAAATTAATTATTTGATTAATAGTTGAGTTTTCTGAATTTAACTAAATAATGTTGATTATTAATTTGAGGTGATTTAGCAAGAAATGATGTTAGTTAATCAAAATCAAATGCATAGTATCAATCAGGACTTTTTAGGTGTCTACAGATTTAGATCATTTGTGAGTCAAACTCACAGATTGTGATTAATATTTTGAATAGTCAAAGGTTGGACAATGTCAATTGACAACTTGCCTTGGTGTTTAGGAAGATTCTTAGATTGAGTTCAAGGCTACAGGTAGTTTCCTTTATCCATATGCCATGGGAGTGGAACAAAGTGGCTAATTGTTTGGAAAAATGGGCGTTTGAGAATGTTGAGGATTGGCAGGTGGAAAATTGGGAGTAGTTATCTAGGGAGTATTCCCAAAATCTTGTTAGGTTGATTTTTGCGGATAAGAGGGAGTAAAGGTTTTCTAGACCGGGTTTTGTGGGTTGACTATTTTCATGGTTTTGTTTCACTTTGGGGCAGTGGCTTGGAGTCTTTTGACTCTTCCTTTGTAATCCTTTGATTCAATAAATTTTTACCCCTTTTTATTAAAAAAATTCCAACAAAGAAATTAAATGAGAGCTTGTATATGCATGTATGTATATCATAACCATAAAATTGTTCATTAAAATTAAAATGAATAGGAATTAATAAACCCCTAAAAGAACAAGTCAATAATAACACAAGTAATCAATCTTCATTTACCTCTTCATGCTCCATATTATGGGCCAAGGAAAGGATTACAATTCCACCTCCAAAGCCACCTATTTGCATAGTAGGAATAGTGCATGGACTTGTCTTAAACATGGCAACATAATAGGCACCAATATTACTATCTATCCTATCTAATCAATGCTCTTACAAGAATAATACAATTAATGCCAAAGGCACATTTTGTAGATCTAAGGTAGGAAATCAAATCATGATTATAGTTGATCTCTTGAGCATAAAATTACTTAAATGATTCAAGCAGTTAAAAGGAAACAATGGTTGTGAACTTGTAGCAGCTCATATTCCTTAGCACATAGGACACAACCTACAAAAGTAAGGAACCCATTAGAGAAAGCAAGATGTGGACCCAAAAGGTTTCTTATAGAAGAATTGATTATATTTACATCATCCACCCCATCACTTCTCATAAAGATCAACTATCATTTGTGAAGCTATTAACAATCTCATTGAAGCCCTTTTATTCAAGAAACAATCAATAAAATACAATATGAAGACACACACAACACATGGACATCTCTCATGAAAAGAATGCTCACACAAGCTATGATTAAACCTTTTATTAAGTTTCAACATTGATTATTTATTTTTCGTATCCCCATATTACTACACATGGTGTTCACACCATGGCACGCGTCCACACATGATGGAACCAAAAGATACGTGTAACTAGAGAAAGTTAACACACTTGAAATAAATGAATTGTGCATGATATTTTAGGGTAGTACAAGATATGGATTTTTGGAGTCTATATTTTAATTGAAAATATTTAATCAACGTTAATATATTTCATTTACAATTTTTTGTGGTATTATTTTGTGTGATAAAAAAAAATAAGTTGATAAACCCATAAAACTAAATAATTTATATGTACAATTCCACACATAGTCAAATCATATTAAAAGTACATAATTGTAAATAAAAACAAGGTTTCCTTAATATCTAACCTAGGATAATCAATTAAGATTTATACAAATTAGCAAAACCCAACTTATGTAAATAAATAAGAGTTGAGTTGAGTTGACATTTAGAATATTTGAGTGTGAGAAAATAGAAATAAGAAATAAATGTACTTGATTAAAATAGAGGTTGGAGATCTTAACAATGAGTGGGGGCATATGTTATTTGTTTATATCTTCTATATTCTATTTAAATGTTCTTCCCAAAGAATTATCTATTTTTTTAACTCAACTATGGTCCAATAAACTAGTTCCAAATGGTTAACAAACATATCTTATTACATTGCATTAGTATAAATGCTTAAATGCCACTACCAATTCTTATCACTTGTCCTCTAGATATTCATTTAGATGATTAAGTGTTACTATTAGATTTTAAGTAATCCACAAATCTAATAAGCCATTTCCTAATCATGAGAAGTAGTTCTTTAAATCAACCCATGACCTTACTTTTTTTGTTTGGTTATTTGAATACATATTTTCACTTATTAAAGATGCCAT
>VDFB02000003.1:735170778-735246894 GCA_007258455.2 Sequoia sempervirens | reverse complement strand
CCACCACAACAGCCACACTAGTAGGTTCTACGGCCACCACCACCAGGTCCCAATCCTAGGGATGGATAGCTAGTAGCACTTCAAGCACAGATACAGGTCTTGATAGGGTAGCTGCAACAAGCACAAGCTCAGATCCAGACCCTGACCCAGGAGAGGGATTAGGCATGACAAGAGGTGGTGTAGGAGTGCAAATGAAACATGATGCAAACCTTGGATTGGTGGAGGAGATAGGATGAAGGCTGTAGCTAGAGGTATTTGTGCAACAGGTGCAGGGGTAGGCCACAATCCTGACTGAGATGTATGGGCAATCAATGCAAGAGGCATCATACTATAAGTTATTATATTATAGAGCCATGGCATAGGAGCGATAGGAGCCCAATTTCTCCCACATCAGTCAGGTTGCTCCTAGCATGACTCCTTGCACAAGGCCATCAAGCAGACCATCAGGGTCACATCATTAGAGCCATGGAAACCACCATGGTGATAGATAGAGCAAGGGAAGCTCAGGGCACTGATGGTGCACTGGACACTTTTTTTATTGTACAGCTTGATTTATTATGTGTATACATTCATTGGTTGAGTTTTGATTTGCCTCTTGTATATTCGATGATGATACTATATATATGATTATGATTGTATCATGACATTTAGTTTTTTTGATATATATATATATGAGATGACTTCGTACGATTGTATGATGTGATGCTATTTTATTTTATGTTATGTGTTATGGATGGATGCACTCATATGGATGAATACATCTAATGTTCATGCTATGATACTTTATTTTATGATGTGATGCAATATTATCGATGTATGGTATGAATGCACATGGATCTATATGGACACAATTTATATGATGGATGCAAATATCATGCTCTTGTTGGATGATCCAGATGCAATACAATGATATGTTTAACTTCTTTTTTAGTATCCTTTTCTATGTGCGATGTATGTATACAAAATTTGATTATTTTAATAATGCTTATATGGTTATGCAATGGATGATTATGTAGATGTATTGTTTATGAGATGCTTAGAATAACCAATCTATATTATGATGGATAATGTTTTCTATTATGATGATATGTAGTATGTTGATGGCTTGTGGATGTGGGATGGATTAAGAGATTTTTTAATTTATGAATGTCATGATACCATGTTAGTGTCAGTATATGGAGAAGATAGAAGAAAGAGGGATCAACCCTTGAGTTTGAGATGATGCAGAAGTCTAACAAGTTTATGAGTTGTCGAGACTTTATTAGATACGATGATGAGTGATAATGATGATGTGTTGCTTATCAGGGATTGGGGATGTAAAGAGCTCACTTTCCTTATTTTTGATAACACACATAGATACAATGCATCAAGGTATAGAAAACCAAGATGGCAGTGTACCTAGTGAGATGGACTTTGACTCAGCAATCAGATAGGAGTATCCTTGTTCGCACCTAGCATACGAAACCTTATTAGGATGTTTTTTAGACATTTCAAACATCTCGAACCAAAACATAAATAGGCCAAAACCTCTTAATGCAATAGTCAACAAGATATCCAAAATATCCTCCCTACAAACCAAACAAAGTTAGCATGACCAAGTTTATATTACAAGAATATCCAACAATCACAACAGACAAAAGATAATGATCAATGCCCCATTCCTTTCTCTCTAAATTGTTTGATTAGACATCATCGAGAGGTCATTGGAATGAGTGCAATAAGATAAATCAAACAAGGCAAAGATCAAGTAAATAAATAAGCTAATGTTGTTCATACCTCTAGCCAAGACTAAGCTATGGTGATGTCTAATGGTGATGTCCATTGTAGGAAGGATGCATCCTAGGACATGATATTATCAAATGATTGTGAGATTAACTAGATGATGGGCTATTGATACCAAGAGTTGACCAACTTGTTTACCTATTGACCTAGGCTTGAGACCTTGACTTTTGAGTTTTCACTTTTAATTTTCCATACTTGTTTTTGAATGCTTCACCGAAGGTTGGGGTGACAATCATTTATTATGAGTGAATGCTTATTGTGGGTGAACATTGAAGTGGGATGGATGATTTTGGGTTTTTTTAAGGTTTTTGGTATTTTCAAGATGTTTTACAAATGTTATGATTTTCAAATTTTCTAATCTTTTTGTGTTTTCTGATATTTTGACCAAGAACCTAACCTAAGGACCTATCCTAGGGGCCTCGGGGGCTGATCAAAGATTATGTTATACACACAGAGACCACGTAGTTCGACTGACATAGACTTATTTATTGATGAGATATGAAAATGTGTGGATTGCCAGTTTATTATGACAGACTCCTAAAGGACTGACCTAATGTCTCAGGGGTTGATCAATGATTAGCCTTGCCTACGTTCAAGCTCAAAGATGATGTAGTTTGACATGACAACTTTGTTTTTGACTTTTTCTATTTTTGAATTGATTTTGGATTTTTTGATATGTTTTGGATGTTTTTGGATTTTCTAATTTTAAGGAAGATTTCAAGAATATACATGAACTCAATCCAATGTAGGTATAAGAACATTCCCCCATCATGATAAGATAGACTACTCTGATATAGGTAGGACAAACTAACCTTAGGAATGTGCCAAGTAGTTCTAGGATGAAACATGATACTAACACAAGATCAAGCTATGATTCAAACACAAATGGGGAATGGAAGGAGATATGGGATGTGATGGGTGATGGAAAGTGATGGAAGGTGATGGGTGAATAATGTAGAACAAGCCGAAGAGATCATGGTGGATGGAAAGTGATTATTTACACAAGGCGCCTAATTGCTAGGTTTTCACCAAGGTACTTTCCCAAAGCGCCACCAAAGTGGTTTTCACTAGAGGATAATTTTTTTCTTTACAGTTTTCAATTCTTTTTCTGATTTTTTTGGATTTTTGTATTTTTGTATTTTTTGTTTTTTTTGTATTTTTTGGATTTTTGTATTTTTGTATTTTTTGTATTTTTTGGATTTATACCTAGCAAGCTTAGGCATAAAACTTTTTGAGATGGGAGTTGTTGATGAGCTCTTGCAGAGGCTCACATTCAGGTGTAGATAGTTGATATGCTCCTAATTTGTAACTTATTGTGATGATGAAGGGCCCCAACCAGTTGGGTTCAAACTTGCCCTTGTTGTCTAGATTTGGTACATTCTTCTAATTTTCTTTCAACACGAGCTCTCCAACTTGAAATGACAGAATCTTGATCTTCTTATTATAGCTTCGCTTGAGATGGTTCTGATATACCTATAGATGGTTCAAAGCATCCATGCGTCGCTCATCCAGTAGTTCTAGCTCGTTCAACCATGACACCTAATATTCTTCATCAATAGTGAGATTTTGTAATGATATTCTTAAGGATGGGAGCTCAATCTCAATGGGAAGGATGGATTTTGATCCATAGACCAAGGAGAAGGGTGTTGCACCTATAGGTGTGCGAATACTCATTCGGTAGGCCCATAAGGCAAGATTCAACTGTAGGTTCTAGTCGCGGCGAGCTTCATTGACTATTTTCTTAAGGATTTTTAGGATAATTTTATTAGAAGCCTCAACTTAGTCGTTACCCTGGGGGTAGTATGGAGTGGTGAAGCGATGTTGGATATTGAATTTTTGGCATAGCTCACGAACATCCTGGTTCTTGAAAGGTTTCCTGTTATCTGAGATAAGGGCTTGTGGGACACCGTAACGACAAATGAGGTAGTTCAAGATGAACTTGGATATCTGCTTCCTCGTGATATAGGTCATCAAGATGGCCTCTACCCACTTTTTGAAGTATTATGTGGCAGTGATAATGAACTTGTGTCCATTAGATGAAGTGGGAGTGATTTTTCCAATGAGATCAAGCCCCTATTGCGAAAAGGGGCAGGGTGTTATAATCAGTTGGAGCTCCTGAGCTGGTGTATTGATGAGGTCCCCATGTTGTTAACATTGTAAACATTTTTAGACATAGTCATGAGCTTCCCTCTCCATCATAGGCTAATAGTACCCTGTCCTCAACAGTTTCTTGGCCAAGGTCATACCACTAGAATGTGAACCACAAATACCATCGTGTACCTCAATTAAAGTAGTCAAAGCTTCCTTGGGGTTAAGGCATCGTAAAAGGGTTCCTTTAATACTTCTATGATACAGGGTGTCACCTAAGATAACAAAACATGATTTCTTAATAAAGGTTATTTTGAGGTTTGGGGTGATGTGAGTGAGGAGGGCTCCTATTTTTAGGTAGGTGAATATGTCATGGTACCAAGGATCATCGGGACCAATTATTTCGCACACAAACTTAGATTTTGGTACCTCAAAAGCTAGTACGAGAAGCTGCTCTACCAGAAATTCATGTTTAGGGACGTTGTGTAAGATATCCAATAATGATCTAATTGTTTCCATAGCATTAGTTGCTTTGTTGTTTACCCTCAATATTTGCTCAAATGTGATGTCGATGAAGAATTCCTTGAGATCCTCCACCAGTTTCTTGTATGGGGTAAGCTTGTTATCCTTTGTTTGGTATTCATCATTGACCTAGTTGATAATGAACTGTGAGTCCCCATAAACCTTAAGTGCCATGATTTTCTATTGTACTACAATTCAGAGTCCTATGACTAGAGCCTCATACTCAGCAATATTATTGGTGCATGGAAAAGATAGCTTATACAACTTCAAGATGCAATTTCCTTGTGGTGTGATGAAGAAGACTCCTACTCCTGACTCATGCTAAGTATATGACCCATCGAAGTACACCTTCCAATGGTCTACTACACTGAGATTGAAAATGGACTCATCTAGAAAATCCAATACTAAGGGGTTCTCTAAATATATAGGTGCTTTTTCCAATTGATCTATGATTACCTGTCCCTTAATAGCTTTACGTTCTACATACTCAATGTCATTCTGTCAATATCATGACCCACTTAGCCATTCGCCTTGTGAGTGTTGCTTTAGAAAGTAGATACTTGAGGGGGTCTATCTTGGCAATGAGCTTTATTTGATGAGAAAGCATGTAGTGCTTGAATTTTTGTGCGGAAAATAGTACTATGAGGCAAGCTTTTTCAATGAATGTGTAATTTAGCTCGTGTCCCACCATGGTCCTACTAATATAGTAAATGGCTCTTTCTTTCCCTGTATTGTGCTAGAAGAGCACCAAGGGCTACCATTGTCGTTGATATGTACAAGATCAATGGCTTGTTTTGGATTGATGGCATGAGGATTGGTGGTGTTAGCAAGTATTCCTTGATTTTATTGAATGACTAATCACATTTCTTATCCCACTTGTATGTTACCCCCTTGTGGAGTAGGTGAGAATATGGGATAGCTTTATCTACTAACTATGCTATGAATCTGCAAATGGATTGGAGCCTTCCCTACAAGACCCTTAACTGCTTCAATTTATGTGGCACTTCCATTTCAAGAATTGCTTTGACTTTTGTAGGGTCTATCTTGATTCCCCTTATTGATACAATATACCTAGAAGTTTTCTTGATTGCACACCAAAGATAGATTTCTTAGGATTGAGTCATACTTTATATTCTTCTAGTTTGTCAAAAATAGAGCCTAGTGCTGCTATGTGGTCTTGATGCTTCCTTGATTTGGCTAGTATGTCATCCACATAGTCTTCTACAAATTTGTGGATCATGTCATGAAAAATCAGAGTCATAGCCCTTTGGTATGTAGCTCCAGCGTTCTTTAGCCCAAATGGCATCATGTTCCAATAGTAGGTGCCCCATGGACAGGTGAAGGTTGTCTTATGTTGATCATCCTTTGCTATCACAATTTGATTATATCCTAAAAACCCGCCCATTAATGATATCATCTCGTGTCCTACTGTTAGATCTACAATCTCACTATGTTGGGAAGAGGGAAATCCTCCTTAGGGCATGCTTTGTTTAGGTCCCTGAAGTCAATGTATATTTGGATGCCCCTAGTGGGCTTAGAAACTGGTACAAGGTTGGAAACCCATTCAAGATAATCAATAGGTCGTATGAAGCTAGCGTCAAGAAGTTTTTGCAGCTCAAGTTTGACCAACAATGTGATATGCGGATGCATCTTTTTTAATTTTTGTTTTACTGGTTTTGCCTTTGGATAGACTGCTAGATGATGGACTTCTACCTCTAGATCAAGGCATGTCATATCAACGTAGGTCCATATGAAATTTACTTTCCTTTCTTTCAAAAATGCAGCCATAATTTCTTGTTCCTCAGTTAAAAGTGACTCTATGTAGAAAGTGATGTGTGGTGTTTCTTCAGTTCCTAGTTGACTAGGTTACATTTTTCTGCCAATACTAATATTTTTTCTTGATGGATGGAACTAAGGGGAAGATTGAATCCCTCATCCTTTAACACCTCATAGAGGTTTTCACCATTGGATACATCCTTTCTTTTTACTATTTTTGGGTCAAAAAGTGACAGTGTGGTTTTCACTTAAAGACCAAGACGTTACTCTTTGATTTTCAATTTTACGACTAAGAGTTTCAATCATTTCCCCATAGTACACATGTGTGTCCAGCTCAATATCAAATCCTGCTTTGTGATCTCCATATGGTAGAATATCCCTTAGTCCCATGAATTCTGAGAGAGCCTCATTGTTTTTGAATGTGTCTAAGATCGGTGGTCCTCGTTGGTGACAATCGATGAGTTGGGGGTAAACTAGTTTCAGTTCAATGGTTTGGTTACTCAACTTGAAATACATGGTTGTGATCATAAAAAGGGAGGAGTCCACAAATAAAATGGGTAAATCAGAGATAGGGTCATCAAAAGGATAAGTAATTGATACGGGTACCAACAGGGAAGCTTTGACTGTTTTAACTGTAGCACCCTTGCCAAGTATGGTTAGCTTCGTAGGGGTACATCCAAGGCCAAGATTCTTAGGGTGTGTCTCAAGAACAATGGGTTCAAAGAAACTACTATCATTTTTCCCAAGCTTCTCATTTTTGTTATAGCCCCAGTTAAACATTAGTTGAAGACCTTTATTGCTTTCTTCCATGGGGAGATCTAGCAAGGGTCTTTCATCTTGATATAATATGCTCAATACATCTTTTTCATCTACAACCTCTTTGCTTAGGTCTCCTCACTTTTTGAAGGTGGTAGCTTTTGCTTTGAAGGTCTTAGATGTTGTGTCAATCGGTTGTGGTTTCCCATGAGATCTAGGAGATTGATGCAATTCTCCTATCACAAAGGCACTCTTTTCATTTTATAGGCCCCACATCCATGATCTTGGATAATAACCTTAACATCTAGGATGCTTAGAATGGAAGGTGTCTTTGTCTCAGAAGTGGAGGCTAAGGTGGATGGGTCAACATAAGGAGATGTGGGTCCTTTATCATTCTTAAAGACTTGGGGGATCTTATAATATTTGGCCTCCGGATTTTTGCAATAATAAAAAGGCTTAGGGTCAAAATGGATTGTGACTTCTTGGTTTTGATAAGGGAATTTGACACATTGATGGAATGTGGATGTGACATCTTGCATCCCATGGATCCATGGGTGCCCCAGGAGGATATTATAGGGGAGTTCAAGGTTAAGAATTTGGCAAGTGGTCTCCATGATTGTTGGCCCTACTTGAATAGGGAGTTGAATGGTGCCTTGAGACACCCTTTCTTGATCATCATAAGCCCTAATAGTGATACCTTTTCCCTTTTCGATAACATCTTCTAAGAATCCTAGATTCTTTATTAATTATAGAGTACAGATATTCAAACCCGCACCTCCATCCACCAAGACTCATTTGACTTTATTCTTGTGGACTAGGACTTCAAGATGGAGTGCACGGTTGTGAGATGGTTGGGTTGGGAGATTTTTCTCAAAGAATGTGAGGATATGTGGTGTAGTGATATGTCTGATCATAGCTTGAAATTTTTCTACATCAAGATCTATGGGGATGGAGGATGTGGCCAATGCCTTTTCTAAGATGTCCCTATGTGCGGGTGAGATTTTTAACAACTCCATGATGGAGATCTAGGAGGGGGTATTTTTTCAATTGATCTAGGACATTATAACCATTAGGGATTGATTTCATATTGGTGACAGGTGCCTTGGGTGGTGGTGATGGTCCTAGAATGGTAATTCTACTGCCACATGTGGAGACTCCACACTTAGTTCTAGGTCCTTTGATAGTAACAATTGTTACCCATTCATCCAAGGATGCAACAACATGGTCATAAACATGGTTCACATTGTTGTAATTCTATCCTTTACCATTATTATTTCCTTTATTGTGATCTAGCATTGGATTCGTGTATATCTTGAGATCCTGATTCCCAGCTAGCTATTCAATGGTTATGGTTTTATCATCAATGAAATATTGGATCAGATTCTTGAGTCTCATACAACTATTTGATGTGTGTCCCTTTAATTTGTGATAGTCACAAAGGTGCTTCTCGTTATACCATGGTGGTTTAACTTGAGGCCCCTGATAATTTTCATAGAATGGGATTTTGATGAGATTCACTTGTACCAATTGTTGCATGAAAGATTTGATTGGTTCCCCAAGTGGTGTGTATTTTCATTTAGGGGGATATCTATTCCTTGGGGGTGATCCCCCTTGAGTATTTAGGTTAACAATTTGATTGTTGGGTTGTTGTTGTGATGATGGGTTGATTTGTGGGTTGTTTTGGGTATTGATTTATGGTTGTTGGTACATTTTTTGTTGTGTTTTCTGCCTTGGGATGTTGATAACAACTTTGGCATGAACGACACCATTGTTGGTGACATTTTTATTCTTTGCCCACGTGCGAGGTTTGTCATTGTAACTTTTTGATGGTCGATTATCTTGGTATGTGGGTGTACCCCTTGTGCTATAAGGGCTCTTTCTATGTTGAGCACTTTGGGAATCAATTGGTCATAGGTTATGCATTTCATTTTCAAAGGACAGGACAAGGTCCCTTCAAGGTTGGAGATGATAGTCCCATTTTTTTGTTCTTTAGGCTAGCCTATTTTCTCTTATTGGCCTTGGCTTGCCATCGTTGCATGAAGGCTATGAATGTTTCTCCCTTGTTTTGTTTTAGGTTGGATAATTCTTCTAAGCTCACTTCCACACCTATGTTAAATGAATACTTTTGTATGAATAAGTCCACAATTTCTTGAAACTTTTTAATTCTAGGGGGAAGGTGAGAGAACCATTCCATTGCTGGACCTACCAAACTTCGAGGGAAGAGTTGCATTAGATAGGAATCATCATATGCAACTTCCATATAGTGTATGTGGAATTCCCTAATGTGATCTTTTGGATTTCCATTCCCATGGTATTTGTAAAATTTTGGTATCTCGAATCCTTGTGGGAATGGAACCATCGCAATGCTTCTATCAAATGGATAGGGGTACAAATTCCCTTGTGATTTTGTTGTCTTTCCTGGTTGTATGTCTAGCACTTGTTGCGAGAGCAGTTTAATTTGTGCGAACAAATCATTTTGTGGATTAGGTGGTGGGATGTATGTGCTTTGGGGTGGTATGGTTTCTTGGGTGACGAGTGGGATGACTTGCATATTTGGTTGTGTGTTTGTGAGAGGTTGTTGTAAGCTTTGTTGTGCAAGCAACGCTTGTTGGTATGCCTGTAGTTATTATTGTGCCAACACCGCTTGTTGTTGGTCTTGTTGTTGTTGAGTTATCAGTGCTTTTTGTTGTGCGTGTTGTTGCAAGGCTTGCTGATAGGCTTGTTGTTATAACAAGGCTTGTGTTTGGGCTTGCTTTGCTTGGTATTGAGCTTGTTCTTAAGCTTGAGCTTGTTGAGCGGCTTGTGCAACTTGTGCGGCTTGTGCGGATTATGCAACCTGTGTGGCTTGTGTGGCTTGTTGTTGTTATAGTAAAGCTTGTACTTGTGCTTGGGCAACTTGTTGTGCTTGTTGTGTGGCTTGTTGAGCTTAGAATTGTTGAAGTGCCTTTTGAGACACTTGTATCTAAGGGTTCTTTTTCTAAGGTTGAATTAGCGTAAATATTAAAGCATGCAAAACCCAAAGAAAGTAATGAAGTGCAAAGGAAATATAAATTAAAAACACAAAATGGAACAAGCTCACCAAGTGTCTTCAATCTCCATGGCTGATCTTCATTACACATTCTAACTTGTTGGAAAGATGTGTTGCCCTTAAATCGAATGTACGAGCAATTTGAAAATAAGACTATGTCCTACACAAGCTTTGAAGGATTTGGAATATGACAAAATAAAATCCAAATGTCTATGACAAAATGACTAATGCCTAAGAAAATTATGCTAAAATCATAAAATGAAAATGCAAGCATCTATGTGTTGTTGTGAGTATATGTAAGTGTCCAAGTGTAATCGAAATTGTGAGCAAAATTGGCATTTTATAGAAAATGGAATTTTGGACAGACGGTCTAGATTAAAAGTTGATAAAAGCCTAAAATCAGTGGATGATATTTCATGCGACAATCCCTAATTAGGGTTAGAGAAAAATTATTAAATGAGTGGTCGAGATGTCATCTGAGAAAATCAAATTGGCGGTGGAGAATAAATGAGATAATTAGTCAAAAAGATAAAGATTTTCGAAAATCAAGAAGATAAAGGCTGCCTGATTTGTGAGATTCGAAAATCAAGAAGATAAGAGTTGAACTGAAAAGCAGATCTGAAAAATCAGGAATCAAATAAAAGTTATTTGATTTTTTGAAGGAAAAAAATTATTTTGAATTAAAAACAAATTTAACTCAAAAAGGAGGAAAAATCATGTGATAGTAAATAATTAAAATCTTTAATCATTTACTAAAAAGTGGGAAAATTAGAAAGTGGGATAATTTAAATAAATGATTTTATTTAAATTAGAAAAAGCCAAGAGATAGGGAATGGACAATTTTAAATAAATATCTTTATTTAAAATCAAAAAAAGTGATGGTGGACGATAATTAAATAAATTAAAGAATTTATTTAATTATAAAGGTCATGAGATATTAATGACGCATTAAATAAATAAAACTTATTTATTTAAATAATCAGGATGAAATAATGGACAAGGATAATTAAATAAATTAAGAAATTTATTTAACTATGAGAGACATTAGATAATTACTGACACTTTTAAATAAATAAATAAAATTTATTTATTTAAATAATCAAGAGGAATAAAAGATATGAATTATTTAATTAATAGTTGAATTTGGACTATAGACGAAATATGATAAGACAAAAATATGGTTTGCAAGTCTAGGCCATTTTTATGTGTCTACAACACTTGTTGGGTTGCTCGCAATATGATGTATTGATTTGATATGTTTGGATTTGGTGGTGGAGGTGGAGGATTTGGTGGAATGGTGTGAGATGGTGTGATGAGAGATTGTTGGGGTGGTTGTGGAGATGCTTGTTAAGTGATGACAAGGGGTTGTGTGGTAGATGGTATGGTTGATGTGCTTGGTCCTTAGGAGACCACATTTTGGAGAGTTTGAGGTGTTGTAGATGATGTAATGATTGGTTAAGATGTTTGGATTGGTGCCCCTTGGTGTTGCAATATTAGTGGCATTCTCAGAGGATTTGGTATGATTGGTGTGTTGATTTTATTTGTGATTGGTGGATTGATTTGATTTGATTGGTTTTGGATTGGTATGTTAGGTAAAGTGGGGTTCCCTAAACCTTGGATTGGTGCGTATGTTGATGTTAAAAGAGGGAATGATGGGAAGATTGGTGGTGTGTTCCCTTACAAAAGTGAGGATGATGCATTAAAAGTTCCCACTTGTCCAAATGAATCTACTTGTCCTTGTGATATCATTGGGAGAGAGACTTATGTATCAAGAGGATGTTAGGATTGGGAAAACCTCACATTTTTCACTAGCCTCCACCCACTTATCTTCCACATACCACAAAAAATTTCCACACTTTAATTTTATGATCAATACAAATTGTTGAAATTTGTGTGACAAGATCCATTTTGTAGCCTACGTTGCCAAATGATTACATCCATAAATAAGTTTGAGACTCCACAATATTTGGCCTATTCCTAAACAAAATTAGCACCATTAGCCTAACAATGCCTCATCAATGGAACCCTCATCATAGCCCCACCGATGGCCTGATGAAAGCAACTCACAACCTAATATTAGTGTAACAATACCCTATCAGGCTGACTCATAAGGCGCTCTCCCCGATAGACCAATAGAGTCAACAAAAGAAAGCACATCGCTGTAACATAAGTACATTGGTGGAACAAATGTTTGCTTTCCCTTGATAGCTCGATATAACCATAGATTACCAAGTGCATAATGAATATTGGGAGAATTAGGGTGCATTGGGGTAATGTTATCTGGTGTCCCGCCGATAGACCTAAGGAAATTTGTTCATCGATGGAGAAGGTGGCTATCAGTGGAAGAAGAATCACAGTCTCACCGATATGGCGATAATGATTATTACTAACTGATGTGACATCCTGAGGCATCGTCGAGATATTTAAAATAAATGTTCTCCTCTGATGACAAGATTGAAATGGGTGGTGTATTTATGAACCAGAATTGAAGTGAATTATACCACAAGTTGATCACATAGTTGTTGCAAAATCTGGAGGATTTCGCTAAAGGCAGAAGCAGAAGGGCAAATCTTGGAGTTAATACACAACAAAAAACTAGTGGAGGCAATACTCAAGTAAGTACATCAATCCTAGCTGAGAAATTATATTTTTTTAAAGCTTAAGAATTCAAACAATGGAGGAGAGTACAAAAAAACCCAAAGCTAAAAAATAGAAAACTGAAAAGAGACTCCTAAATCAAGACCTGATAGATCAATGCCTTGGGTCGGGGTCGAGACCCAAGAGGAGTGCTCAAACGAATCCTTCAATGGATCAACTATTGGACAAACATAAGGGCTTGGGAGACATTTGGACACCACAATGCGGATATGAGCTCTTCATGTACCATTGCAGAAAATAATTTAGGTTTCAACTAGTCTGCAACCCGTGGAGGTTGAACCTGGGGAGACTCATGGTGCACAATGTGTTCATGAACACATAACTAATTAAAGCTCTTGCTAGCAAATACAACCCCAAGAAGAGAACTATTCAATCACACAATGGGGCTGACATGCTTGTTATTTCTAAGGATCTCATTTCTAATGTGTTTCAGTTGGAGTGTTCTTTGAACTTGCCATTCACGATCAAAGATCTCTTGACAGAGTATCATCATATAGATACCAACTACAAATGATGGAAATTTCCCCTACATAGGCCCAAGAATGAAGGAGGCAAACTTAGGAGGTTTTCTAGCAATGAAAACCCTCCTTTTCATGAGGGTTTGTTTGAGGAATATTTTTGATACACTTATCATTTAGCTAGTTAGGTTTTGGGGGTAGAGGTTCCACCTCTCATGTCTATTGAACCAATGGTCTTAGCTACAAACATACAGAGCAAGGACACCAGGGCATTTGATTATTCTAGTTACTTGGCCAATGCCCTAAATCAAGGGTTTGAAAAGATTAAAAATAACAGTGATAATATTCATTTCAAACACTATTCTATGATGATGCATTTGCTTTTGTACGAGGGACATGTCAGAGGGGTATGGAGTAAAGAATTAAGGATAAGAGATACATATGAAAATGGAGATTTCAAACTTGTACAAATGTGGACCTCATTATGGGATAGTCGATTTGGTAGGTCTCATTACCTTTATTTTGAAGAATTTTTTGTAAAACTATTGATGAAGCTGCTAGGATATATGTGTAATTATAACTTATCCCTAGAAGTACAAATATTTCTAAGACCAATGAAATATGACCTAAGAAATAAAGTGAATCATAACTAGGGAGACTGGTATGCTTTCTCTAATTGTACAATGATTAGGGTCTATGGGTTTGAAGGAACTCCACACTTGCTGCCACGAGTAGTTCCTAACAGAATTGCTTATTTAAAAATTGTAAGTCAATTGGAAAAATCTGATGCTAAACACCTCAAAGGACACAACAAACAATCAATTATTCCCAACACCTTATGTTTTGGAGACTTTACAGTGGTCACAAATGAGGGTATGAGGAAATTGATACTAAATTAGTACATTACAACCTCCCTCTCAATAATGAAAGGGAAAATTTTGATGAAGAAGGCTTTATTCACAAAGCAAGACTATCACAGGGGATATCAAGGTATGAGCATTTGTTCTTAGTCGAAGATGTGATCAGAAACTATGATGAAGCTTCTACCATTGATAAAATGGTTGCATATAACAAGATTATGCTCACAAAAGAATGGAAAAGAAAAAATGTCCCATCTTATTCAAAGGCATTTGGTGAAATACAAGATCCTCTAACAAGAATTGAGCAACTCATTGCTCATGTGAATTAATTGGTGAAGGATGTGCTCCCATTTATTTTTGATGCACCTCACGCAACCTATCCAGGAGTACAAGTTGAAGACATAGAGCCCCTAGATTACATACCTTCACAGCCTACTCCTAAGGTGTGTTTCTCTATGGATACTGATATAAGTGAAGAAGAGGAGAGTGATGAGGAGGGTGAACAAGTAAAA
This sequence comes from Sequoia sempervirens, assembly GCA_007258455.2. Taxonomy (NCBI): domain Eukaryota; kingdom Viridiplantae; phylum Streptophyta; class Pinopsida; order Cupressales; family Cupressaceae; genus Sequoia; species Sequoia sempervirens. The sequence continues at coordinate 735,232,454 of VDFB02000003.1, read as the reverse complement.
AAATATAAGTGCTCCTATAATTGCACAATATGAGCTCCCTCAAGAGCACATTATTGTAAGATTTGAGGCATCAGATGAATTATCTAATGATGTTAGGGTTAAGGTTGGACAAGAGTTCATTTTTTATTGTGATTTTGTTAAATATTCTGAATTTAAATCATTTGTTTATGAATATAAAGGTATGAAAATGAGACAAAAGATGTAGGATATCATTCCTGAACAAGAGGTCACCGCTTTGGAAGAATTGAAAAAGGAAATAGATAAAGAGATGGAATCCATCACTCCTGAGAGAGGAAGAGAGTTACTTCAAGAAGTTGGAGTGTTGCTTCTACCAGGGTGGGATATTAGTTCTGCAACTGTATTTGATAGCTTCAGAAAAAGAGGGGACAAAACAATGAACTTAACAGAGGAAGCAAGTGACAAAATGTATTCAGGATCTAGGTACAACCCAGATGAGGCCACCTTACTTATTTGGTCACTATACCCCCATGATAAAAGACCAAATATGATTAATAATCCAAACCAAATGTTCAGACATCTCTTATTCCAAAGAGTATGGGATACCAACCCCATGGAGATAGCAAAATTGAACGTCAATGTGGCAAAATTCACCAAAGCACAAATTGAAAAATTGGTTAAGGAAAATGACATATTGAAGGAGCTAGCACATCAAAGAGAAAGATCATCTTCCTCTTCCACATCATAGTTGTATTCCCCATGGATTGAAAAAGTTAAAAGAGTATTGGATGCATTGGCTAATGCAACTTATTGGAAGAATTGCCACTTGAAATCTCAGGGGAAATGTAAAGAACTGGAGAAAGAAGTAAAAACCATCAATTATAATACTGTATCTGAAATGATCAAGGAGAGATTCAATAAAATGATGAAATGTGTTGACGAATATTGGAAACTATTCAAGTAGACACGCTCAACAATGGTGGAGAATGAACGATTATAGGGGAGAATGATTGAAAAGAAAGAGGAGCTCCTAGACAAGAAAATCTGGAAAGGACAAATATTGCAGACATATAACAAATTGGTAGGATCACACAATGGATATCATAACAGGCTTAAAGAAGATCTTGACTGATTTAATTTGACTCTGACACTTCATGATGACAATGGGAATCCTTGAGAGTATAATGATTGGAAGGAAGAGTTTGTTGTGCTTCTAACTGTTGCATTACAAGAAATTAATGATGAGGATATGGCTTTACAAAATACTCATAAGTATCTTGAGAAAATGATGTATATGGAATATGATATGAAATAGGTGATCTCCAATGCAGACACCTATGTTGAACAAGAGTACCTCCATCACTTCTCTGCAATCAATTTGTTTATCAACCAAATTGTAGATGTACCAAATACAACAAGACAAACATTAGAATGAGAGAGTTAGTTAACAACATGATGAGCTCCCTATCATAGAGTAGAAGCTTTGAACAGATCTTAGGTGGTCATGAGCTTCTACTTGGAGATTAACGGATTAGTGCATTCACCTGCAACAGTATTTTGTTTTAACTATGTTTAGTTATCAAACAACATGACTTTTGTAATGGGTATGTAGCTTGTTGCCTCTCATATGTATAAGAGAGACCAAGACTCGAAAAGTATGATCATGATATCATTTTTCCATTTAGAGTAGGCATTAGTAAGAAGATAGATTGCACCCATATGCCCATCCATCTCATATCAGAAACTATTGTTATAATGCATATTATTCAAAGATAAATACAATGGAGAAGGTTATGCATAATTATTGACTTGCTTTCAAGTGTTCGACTGTTGCGTGGATTTATATGCTTATATGTTATTTGGTTGTCTCTGAAGTGGTTGTTTATGTTATTCAAATTGCGTGTGTGGAAATACATTTAATTTGTCAATACACATTTGTTGTAGTTGTGTGATGTTGTTGACTAGTTTTTGTGTGCAGAAGGATTAAATTTCCTTTTAAGAAATCAAATTTAATAGGTTCCTATTTGGATTAAAGTCCTTTTGAATAGGTTGTCTTAATTGGTTTCCTTTCACATTTGAATTAAATCCTTTCTCAACTTCACAGTAGCATAAGGGGATATCACTAGGATCACTAAGAAGAGTCCAAATAATTGTTATACTTGCACGTTTTCACAAGGTGCAAACTTTTAAAAGTGCCCAACTATTCGAGTTAAGCTGGAGAGTAAATCTACCCATCTTACAAAAGCCTATCTCCAAAATCATCATTCACCTCTCGACTCCATTCACCCAATAGTATAGGCACTGGTCATTTTAGAATAATCTCATATAAATCTCATCTATATACTTGATTTAAAAAAAAAAATTAGTAGGAAGCAGTAATTAGCCTTTCATCTACTTCACCTCATGTGCCATTGTGAGTAGATTTCTTAATTTAGAGGTTGTAGCCTTCAAAATATACTTATCATTCAGATACACCCGCCTAGGTTTGGTAGAGCCTGAAGAGTAGGAGGCAATCAAAATCTTTGCTACCTTGTTCGTGGGCAAAAACATACCAAGAAACTAGCACCTTCTTGTGGTCTAAAAACCTGTGTTTTTGAGACCTAACAGAGGGTATGCCGATATTGCAAAAAATGTGGAGGGATTGTTGGTATCATGGAAGCTGAGTGGTACATATGGATGTTTTGGGTCTTGTGGGACGGTGCTAGGCATACCCAAGATCGTGTTTGCACCCAAGTTTTGGTTGTTGACAAGTGGATGTGTTTGAAGAGCTTGGAGTAATGAACTCCCCTTGGTGATCATGGGTTGACTTGGAGCACGAGATGATGTTGGTTGTATGATGGGTTGGATGATGTTTGGGAATTAAGGCATGAATGGTGCTTGAGGTATACTCCCAAAATTTTGTTCAACAATAGTGCTCACATCAAAATCAGAAGGGAGTTTATCCCCTTCTTTTGCTAATGCCAACATGTATTATGTGGGATTGAGCCTCATGGCCCTATTGACAATTTTGTGTGTTTCATGGTTTTGGACTAGCTCAATTATCTCATATTGAGTCATTCCTTGGAAATTGTTGGTGACATCCTCCACTTGACAACCTCCCTCTTGAAGATTTTGTGGTTGTTGAGGGGGGTTAAGTGAAGGGTTAGTAGATTCCATAGGGTTGAATTTTGATGCAATTTGGCTCAAATCGCTTAAAGTGGATGTTTCTTTGTTTTGGTCCATGATCTTGTGTTGTGATCATGTGTGGACCATAAAATTGGGATAAAATTTTAGGAATATGAGATGTAAACCTTTGACTCCTTAGGTTGGTCTAAAATTTAGGTACAAAAAAGAAAATCTAGGATGTTTATGGATCAAATGAGGATGATGTGACAAATGAAGGGTGAATGATATGGATGTTTGAACTTTTAAGAACTTTGGAGGAATACTAGACTTTAGTATTTTTTGGATTTTGATTTTGATTTGGTTTGATTTGGATAATGGATTTATAGATCCCAAGATGTTAGATGCTATCTTGGAATAAACTTGTCCACAAAGGTGATAATTTAACTAAATGTGTGAGGTAGGATTCATCCATACACACTTAGCCAAACAAGTGATTTTGATTTTGATTTGAGGGATTTACCAAAGTCTAGTATAGATGCTTTTCCAAGGTTCTAAAAGCTGTTTGTGAGATGGTATTTGATTGATGTTTGGGACAAATGAAAGTGTTGGTTTGATCCTAGATGAACCTAGAGAGACTTTCTTTACAAGACCAAGGTATTGAAGAACACATTATACCTCTAAACTTTCAACTCTATGTGAGAAATTCAAAATGTTGGAAAAGACCCAGATTTTGACAATAATAAAAGGAATACAAGTTTGGATTGTTTCTTGAAGCACATTTGTAGATCTTGTATACCAATCTATCTTTGGTTTCGTAAAGTGTTGAAAGGTGTTTCTTGAGAGCCTTTGGAGAAGACACATATGACGATTAATAGACCTTGGTTTCAGGATTTTGACTTTGTGGGAAATCATGAGATCAAACACATATGTGGGGTCCAATTGTCTTTTATCTTTATTAAATGGATTATTCTTATCACATCAACACTTTTTGCTTAACTTTCAAATTGAATGTCTATGTATTAACTCCTTTTCATTCTACAAGGTCCATTATGTGAAAATCAAAGAATAAAAGGCATAGTTTTCCTAGGTTGACTTTGGAGAGAAAAAATTGAGATATGGGCCCAAATATTTAGAAGCCTCTAAGGATAAAATCCCTAGGGACAAGTAGTAACTTTTGGACTCTTCAAGGATATTTGTTCTTCCAAAGGGTTTGAAATTTTGATGACATGTTGAATGTTTATTTCAAATTTTTATATCCAAGTAAAGTATTTGACTGACTCACAAATTGCACAACCCTAGGATAAAAATGGCTATACTTTATTGTATTCTCACTTGGATTTCTCCAAACACTGAGACAAAGCAAACAGTTAGAGATTTGGCGACACTGAATCCCCTCCACGACACACACTTCTCAAGACCACCAAATCTCAAAATCCTAAAGATCCAGAGACCTTGAGGATTTATTATGTTTCTACTTTGAATAGTAAAAATGTGAGGCGGCTTCAGAACGACCGTTCTTGTACCAACAAGTATTAAGGATTTTTGGCCTCTTAAACAAAGGGTTGTAGTAAGGACATCCGGTTCAGGGGATACAATGATAAACACCATCAAGAGGTCTCTTAACCCTTATAACAAGGGCTTTACGCATCATAAAGATACTAGGGGAGAGCTATCATGTACCACTTCCCGTCGATTGCAAACTTTCCTTGCAATCACAAATTTATATAGCAGTTCTAAAAATCTTGGTGTTAGCTTGTTATTGCTTGGGTTGTTCCCTTGGGGTGAGTACTTTTTACCACCAAGGTAGGCCCTCTAAAGATAAACAATAGCAAAGAAGTACATTTGTAGTTCGACCGCCTGAAACACTAGGAGGGAACACACACAATGCCTCTCCTTCATACTCACATGATTGTTCAATTTTAGATCCAAATTGAAATGTGTGGGTGATTTTAGACGATCAATGTCAATGAAATGTTTTTGATTCTCAAGATCATTAGGAGGCGCGAGAGAAGTGCATATGCATTCAAGTGACACAAATTGCAAAAAATCACAAAAAAAATGAAAGCACAAGTTCATTTTAAGCCCAAAATTAAGATGAATTCTTTTTAGAGCACCAAGCTTAAATATGAGTTTGCCTTGTTCAATTTTAGCCCAAAATCAAAGTCTAGTAAGTTCCTAATGTTCAATTTTAAACCAACTTTGACAAAGCTTGAGTTGTTTGTTAATGTTAAGCCCAAAATAACTCTACTTGGTCCTAAAATAGAAATGAAAGACAGAATTGGAAAGCCTAAGTTATTACAAAGAGCATTAAAAATTTCTTTTAGGCCTCCAAGTTAATTCTCCTCCCTTTCCTACAAAGGCGACGCTATGCAACAAATGTGAGGCTTTGCAACTAGCAAATGCGATGCTAAAAATGAAGGCAACACTCAATTGAACAACAAAGGTGACACTCTACAGAGGGCAAAGAGAGCATATGTGGTGCAATATCAAAGGTGACACTCAATCAGAACCAAAAATAAGACAAAAGATAGAAAGAACATATGTGATGCTACAGTGAGTGCAACGCGACAACAACAAGCAAAGGAGGTGTAGCATGACGAAAGCGGTGCTGGAAGCAAAGGTGATGCTCTACAAGTAAGCGAAGGTGATGCTATAAGCAAAGGCGACACTGTATGAGTCAAGGGCAACATCGCTCCCTTGTAGCTACACAAAAACAAAATTTTAGGCAAAATTCAACAAAATAAACTGATTAGCCCTCCTTCTAGCGCCAAAATGTGAGTTTCTATTCTGTAATCAACTAACAAGAAACAAAAAACAAGTGTCAATCATGTTAGAAAACCAAATAAAACACTCCATATGAGATTCTTGATCAAGAAAGACAAGAAAACATGAAGAAACATGAAATAAACAAAATGAAAGCATGTAAACCTATCTAAATCAACCAAACCTTCATCCCATAGGGGGAGTGGTGCTCCTTTGATGTGGAAAGAAGCCCTTTCCTAATCCCTTTGATAAGCTTTGATGATTGAAGATGATTCCAAGTATAGAATTGATGCTAAATGATGAAACTATGCTCAAAAGTGATAAAGATGGTGATAGCTATGAGTTGAAATGCCTATAGTAAGAATGCTTGAAGTTGTGGATCCATATTGTGAATAGAATGCTTCTATTTATAGAACTCAAGGGTTGAAGAATGAGAGAAATTGGTGAATGTGGGATAAATGAGAATGTGACACATGTCACAATTCTATTGGAGGAAGGTGGAGCACATTTTGGGAAATGTGTTAAGGAAAGGGGGATGTAAGAGGAATAAATGAGAATGTAAGTGGATTTGAAAGGTTGTAAGAAGAATTGAATGAATGTAGTTGGAGATGTGAGAGGATGTAAGAGAAGTTATTGAAGATGTAAGAGGAGTTATTGGGGACGTGAAAGGTTTTTGAAACCTTTGGAGGGAAATTGAATGAGAGGTGGTTGAGAGGAATATTCCTTGGAATATGCCATTATGAGGATAAATAGAGGAATTAGTTAATTAAAAGAAATGAATTTCATGTGCAACCTGGTTAGTTGACATGGGTTGATTTAACTCTTGAGGAGTTAAAAGCTAGAGGATTTTATTAATGCTAATTAGAAAGTTATTTGGGATTAACTAATTCAAGATTAATTAATTTGAATGACTTAGGGGATTGTGACATTTGATTTGATTTATTTAATCAAATGGGAGGACTTAGGACGATTTAATTAAATATGATGAAAATTAGTTAGAAGAATGGTGAATTAATCTAATAAAATTAATTATTTGACTAATAGTTGAGTTTTCTGAATTTAACTAAATAATGTTGATTATTAATTTGAGCTGATTTAGTAAGAAATGATGTTAGTTAATCAAAATCAAATGCATAGTATCAATCAGGACTTTTTAGGTGTCTACAGATTTAGATCATTTGTGAGTCAAACTCACGGATTGTGATTAATATGTTGAATAGTCAAAGGTTGGACAATGTCAATTGACAACTTGCCTTGGTGTTAGGAAGATTCTTAGATTGAGTTCAAGGCTACAGGTAGTTTCCTTTATCCATATGCCATGGGAGTGGAACAAAGTGGCTGATTGTTTGGAAAAATGGGCGTTTGAGAATGTTGAGGATTGGCAGGTGGAAAATTGGGAGTAGTTATCCAGGGAGTATTCCCAAAATCTTGTTAGGTTGATTTTTGCGGATAAGAGGGAGTAAAGGTTTTCTAGACCAGGTTTTGTGGGTTGACTATTTTCATGGTTTTGTTTCCACTTTGGGGCAGTGGCTTGGAGTCTTTTGACTCTTCCTTTGTAATCCTTTGATTCAATAAATTTTTACCCCTTTTTATTAAAAAAAATCCAACAAAGAAATCAAATGAGAGCTTGTATATGCATGTATGTATATCATAACCATAAAATTGTTCATTAAAATTAAAATGAATAGGAATTAATAAACCCCTAAAAGAACAAGTCAATAATAACACAAGTAATCAATCTTCGTTTACCTCTTCATGCTCCATATTATTGGCTAAGGATTACAATACGACCTCCAAAGCCACCTATTTGCATAGTAGGAATAGTGCATGGACTTGTCTTAAACATGGCAACATAATAGGCACCAATATTACTATCTATCCTATCTAATCAATGCTCTTACAAGAATAATACAACTAATGCCAAAGGCACATTTTTTAGATCTAAGGTAGGAAATCAAATCATGATTATAGTTGATCTCTTGAGCATAAAATTACTTAAATGATTCAAACAGTTAAAAGGAAACAATGGTTGTGAACTTGTAGAAGCTCATATTCCTTAGCACATAGGACACAACCTACAAAAGTAAGGAACCCATTAGAGAAAGCAAGATGTGGACCCAAAAGGTTGCTTATAGAAGAATTGATTATATTTACATCATCCACCCCATCACTTCTCATAAAGATCAACTATCATTTGTGAAGCTATTAACAATCTCATTGAAGCCCTTTTATCCAAGAAACAATCAATAAAATACAATATGAAGACACACACACAACACAGGGACATCTCTCATGAAAAGAATGCTCACACAAGCTATGATTAAACCTTTTATTAAGTTTCAACATTGATTATTTATTTTTCGTATCCCCATATTACTACACGTGGTGTTCACACCATGGCACGCGTCCACACATGATGGAACCAAAAGATACGTGTAACTAGAGAAAGTTAACACACTTGAAATAAATGAATTGTGCATGATATTTTAGGGTAGTACAAGATATGGCTTTTTGGAGTCTATATTTTAATTGAAAATATTTAATCAACGTTAATATATTTCATTTACAATTTTTTGTGGTATTATTTTGTGTGATAAAAAAATTAAGTTGATAAACCCATAAAACTAAATAATTTATATGTACAATTCCACACATAGTCAAAACATATTAAAAGTACATAATTGTAAATAGAAACAAGGTTTCCTTAATATCTAACCTAGGATAATCAATTAAGATTTATAGAAATTAGCAAAACCCAACTTATGTAAATAAATGAGAGTTGAGTTGAGTTGACATTGATAATTTAGAATATTTGAGTGTGAGAAAATAGAAATAAGAAATAAATGTACTTGATTAAAATAGAGGTTGGAGATCTTAACAATGAGTGGGGGCATATGTTATTTGTTTATATCTTCTATATTCTATTTAAATGTTCTTCCCAAAGAATTATCTATTTTTTTAACTCTACTATGGTCCAATAAACTAGTTCCAAATGGTTAACAAACATATCTTGTTACATTGCATTAGTATAAATGCTTAAATGCCACTACCAATGCTTATCACTTGTCCTCTAGATATTCATTTAGATGATTAAGTGTTACTATTAGATTTTAAGTAATCCACAAATCTAATAAGCCATTTCCTAATCATGAGAAGTAGTTCTTTAAATCAACCCATAACCTTACTTTTTTTGTTTGGTTATTTGAATACATATTTTCACTTATTAAAGATGGCATGTATGATATTTAAATTTAAATAATCTAAAATGGACTAGGGTACTCATTTCAAGAGGTGAAGACTTGGAAAAGGGCTCATTTTCCTTGTCAATTTAACACTTGAACATTGCAATAAAAATATCTTAAATTATAATGAACAAAACCTGGTTAGGTTGTAGTTATTGATTTTTACCATTTGAAACTCATAAAAATATACCTGATAAAAAGTTAACATAAATTTAAGATATTTTTTAATAAAATTGATAAATAATAATGACAATAACTTATGAATGCCTACTATATTTTATGGTGTAATTGCAAGTGTGAAACTAAATTTTCAAATTTAACTAACAAAGAGATGATGTAATTATAATGTGCACAAATAGCATGAAGTTATGATAAAGACAAGAGTTACTATGAGAGTGATTTGTTCCTTTTAAGGATCACTTTGTAAGATTTTAGGTGATGAGTGATGAGTGATCAATAAGTCAAAATGATTGAATGAGGTAGGTGTGATGTTTTTTTATGCATGACTTACTCATAATTTGAAAGTTTTTACATGAGACTTGATACCCAATGATTAGTTAAAAGGGGGTTAGCTTGAGTCCATTTAAAAATTTATATTAAAACTTTGAGTGTCAAATCCACATGCAAAAATGACTTGTAAAATGTTTGAACAATCAATTGGATTATATTTCGATGGTTAATTATAAATTTGGGTAAAAGGGCGTACTAAATATGTCAAAATCATATGCTCAGACAAAGAACTTAAGACACCCACACAAAGTGACATAAAACTATATTAGACACTTTTTATGATTGCAACTTCAAATATACATAAATAATCACTAAAAATGTAATTAAAAAAATCGTTTCAAAATATTATATCAAATTTTTACCATCTCAAAATGATGTAATACTTATAAGAAAAACTAAAACTATTTGAAACACTAGTAAAATATATTTATCTATGGATGTTTGGTGTACTGGCAAATTGTAGGTCATAAATGGACAATTCGAATATATAGATTTGATTTGAGAATAAGAACTAATACTTTTAAATTTGTAATATTTTAGAATAATAGATTAGATTCTATATTTGATAATTAATTAAAAATTTAGATAAAAGGAGATGCCAAAAGAGTTAAGACCATGAGATAAGACCAAGACTCAACATCCACATAATGATGCAAAAAATTAAAATATATACTTATTATTATTACAACTTTAAATTATACATATATAACAATTAAAAATATAATATAATTAAAAAAAATCAATAAAAAAAGAAAAAACTAAAGCTACTTACAACAACTTGATATTATGATATTGCTATGATTCAATTGTGTAGTTTTTTGAGTCAAACTCATTGACCCATGATGTTGCATGAGTAGTGGTTCACACAAACCCATCTCTATGATAATGAATGGTCCACTTAGCACTTATTGCATCTAGGTGATGCTCACAGAGGTGGGTCAATAAGTGTTAAGTGGACCAGTCATTATCATGGGAGATGGGTTCTTGTGAACCAATACTTATGAAACATGGGTCAATGAATTTGACTCAAAAAACTACATAGATGAATCTTGATAGCAATATCATAATTTGACACACTGTAGAAAAAACCTCCTACTTCACAACTTGATATATTTATTTATGAAGGTTTGGTTTAGTAAATTATACGCCACAAATTAACACTTGAGTCTCCCCTCAACTTTATATAACAAGGCTATGATGTCACAAAGTTTCTACCAAATGCTGGTAGAATGGTTTAGTTCTTTGACATGTATTTATTTAAGTAGTTGCATTTAAGCAATAAGATACAAAGCTCCTTCTATAATGACAACCAAATAGGTAGACTATGCAGTTGATGGTAGAAGCAAATAACACTTTAGAGTTCATAATTTGATAGGGATAGCTTTATACCAAACTTACTCAGGTTTTATTATATGATATCTTTTTAAAATTAAAGGGACTGATTTTGGTACAACAGTTGAATAGTGAAAACTTAAAAATCCATAGAGAATATTTGTAGTTTCTTAGGTGTCAACACATATATGATATGAACTACTATCGTTTAAGACATTTTATTTGATCTAGTATTAGTATCACATCATGTAGACACTTGCCTCATCGCTAATTGATATTCATTTTGGATTCACTACCATTGCATCTGTATGAGATACTCTATCTTCACATGGTGGCTTGGACTTATGGGTTTTTTGTTGTAGGAGTTCCCTTGCATATTCAATATTGTGATTTGGAAACTCATACTTATCTAGATCAAAACTATGTTCACCTTAAAATATTTGAGAAAATACATCATAATCAATGCATTCCTCTTCTTTCTTGAAATTATATTATGAAACATATTATGTCCACCACAATCCAAGGAGGGATGTAGGAACAAAATAATGAATGATAATTATCAACCACCTTGGAATCGCATATGATTAGTTAATGCAATATGATTTCATACCTAGGTCATGCCTATTGTTGGAATATGTAATAAGTTTCCTATGAATCTACCCATTTAAATAGACATTTTGATCACTTAGTAAGACACATCAAGGGTCAAATAATTCAATATATTGACAAGAATAAGGAGAATGAATCCCTAGTTTTAGCCTTGCACCCATGATAAAATGTGATAGCCAATTTGATAACATGAGATAATTTTTTATCAATATTTTCACATGTGGCTAAACTAGTTGCTATTAGAAATAAAAATGGCTATTTTTCTAAGAGGAGAGCAGAGAAATTGGTTGATACAAAAGTGCAACCTATGTCAAACAACAAAGACTCCACAACATTGACAGGATCTTGGAACTAAGTGGGACATCAAACCTAAAAATTCTTCACCAGTTGATGAGGAGCATAAAACTCCACACTATACAAAAGCAACACAATAATATTATGTTGGAGTTGAAAAAAACCTAACCATTTTTCTATCACTTCAAATTAGACAAAAAAGCACATCTCCTTTGAGTTACTTGTTTTGTTTGTTGCTAGCAATTATTTCTTAAAGATGGCAACTCTCCATGATTACAATTTTATCTCTAGAATGATGCATTGAATTGAAATGTACTTCATAAATGTACTGTTTCATTGTATTTTCATTTGGGACTTTTTAATAATAAGAAAAATTATCTATTATGGTGCACCTCCAAGTGCATGTCTAGTTTGATACTTGCATAATATGAGCAATACAAACCAATGGAAGGAATCTTGACATAAGATAAAGTTAAATGTGAATAGAAAGTTAAGAGAAAGCTTATTCCAGGCAAATAGGATTAAAAAATGAATAAGTTTACTATAGAAAAATAGAAAATGAATAAAGCAAAAGAATTTTCTAGGAAAATAGAATAGCAAAGCAATGCAAAGGCAAAAAAATCAGAATAATGAAGCAAAATAAGCCATTGTAAGCCTAAATTTGGTAACACTTGGTTTACTCTAGATGTTGGTAATGAGCTCAAAATTCTTGGATGCACAATTTATACAAATATTAAGTTAAAGGAAAGAAATCCCTTAGTGGAAGTCCACAAGGGGTATCTCATATGCCAATATAGCATTTAGAAAACCTTTACCTTTTTCCTTTAAGAATGTTGTGAGATGATAAAGCAAGAATGGGGCATTTTGGAAGAATTATTGTCTTTGAATAATGCAAAGATTCTAGTAATAAGCAACTTTTCCTTATGCAAAATAGTCTGATCTTGTTGGACACACACTTAATTCATTGAAGGTTGGTTTGTCTTCCAAGTTAGGATTAATTCATCTTAAATATATGGTTGTTCTATATACAGGTGGTATTAGAACAAGATTTTATTTTCAGAAATTTGTGCTCAAGATTTTTTAGATATTTTTTTGTTTCAAAAATTTCAAAGTTCAATTCAGTTCATTTTATTGGTATAAAAGTTGCATATTCAAGAGTTTTACCAGGTACAACAAGTTCTTGTTTGCTACACATTAGTAGTATCAGAGCTCATCAATCAAATCTGTATTTCACTACTCAAAATGTTCATTTCCAAATTACTTCATCTCAATTTGCATGTTCCTTTTTGTTATGCAACTGATATATTAAATATTTATTCTTATCAATAAAAAAATTTAAATCTATATTTATGGAGAGGCTTGATCGAGGTGGATTCTCTAGGTATCCCAAACAAAAATCTTTGGTAAACATAGTTTCAAGACCATGAGATTATCTAGAGCAACTTGTCTAGAAAACTATCATCTTTATTCTTGTGTTGCCATCGTAGACATCTATACATGAACCCTTATTTATATTCCCATATGAAAATTAAATTTTCAATTCCATTTTAACCTAGATTGTGGTATAAGTGTTGTTGGTAGAAACAAGTTTTGAACAATGAATAAATCAATATACCTTAGGTTGGGCATTTCAATTACCTTGCATACCAAAATTAGTTACAGATTCATTGTATAAAATGGCTATGAGATGCTCCTATTTCCCATTCATTATCTACATACCCTAAATAAGAATAACAAAAATATAGCATTGGTGTTTGCCCTTGGCTTCACTCAAGTTTCTGTCCAAAAAGAAAATGCAGATAAAGATGGTTTTAAGTGAGTCTACATGCATTGTCAGTGCTTTCTATGTAATTACTATTAATCACACAACCATGTTCTACTCTTCTCAATGATTTCTTCTGCTCCACAATATGTATAACATGATAATTTAATTGTGTTTTTGTGAATTTTAGTTGTCATCACAAAACTCAGAGTATGATGAGATAGACATTGTTGATGAAACAATATGATTTAAGAGTTAAATGTGTCTGTGTGTGTTTTCTTGACAAACAAATAAATAGGTGGATAGAGACAGAGAGAGTACTCAACATAAAAATGACATGAAGAGATTAATAAATAAAATGAAAGGAAATGTGCATACCAAGATAGAGTGATATGCATTCATTTGCATCAATCCTAGTGTTTGCAACATAGATCATAAACGTTTCAGTTTATACCATTCCGTAAGCAAAAAAAATATGCTATAAATCCAATATGATGCACAATGCAAATTTGAGTTTGAAGCACACAATAATGCCCAACTAACATAAAATTAAATTAAAAAAAAAAAAAAAAACCATCATTAAATTAGTAAAGTGCAGCAAAAAAGTGTTATTGATGTAGGGGCAGGTTTCCTATTGTTGGCTACATCCATCCATGATAAAGAAGTCATAAAAACCAATTACAAAGAGAGTATCAACTTAAACATTTATGCATCCTTTAAATTATTGCTAATCCATACAAATTTGTCCAGCATAAAAGTAACAAAAGTTTAGATATAGCAGATTCCCCAACTAATTGGGACTTGTATTGGAAAACTACAACCAATCAAAAGGAACATGTTGTAAGCTATTTTTTGATGTTGAATAAATTTTAATTTCTTTATGAAGTTGAATGAGATTACTGATACTAATGTATAAGCTATACTGTCTTATAAGATTTTCAGATTAATCAAATTCCTAACCATACAAAAAGAGAATAATAATAAAGACAAATCTCTTTATTATTGATCAATGCAGAACAATAATAAAGATAAATGTCTTCATTATTGATCAACTGCAAAACAATAATAAAGACAAATTCTTTTATTTTTGATAACTGCAAAACAATAATATATTTAAATCATTACATAATTTTTGGTTATGCTTTGCTCCAAATATGTCTCACAACTATGCACACCATTTGCACACAATAAAACAAAATATCAAAATAAGAGCTAATAAAACACAATCTTGTGAACAAAATTTGTTAATGAAAGAAATAAATTTCTTGCTTAAATTGAAAATACCTTTTCTTTCCTCCAACTTGTGAACTCTCTCCACAACTTTTTTTTTTGCATATAAGAAAAACAATGCACAATTTTTTTTCTTGCATATAAAAAAAACAATTCACAACTTTTTTACTTGTTCTATTGCTGGTAGTTCTTTTCATGCCTATATTCGAGCTTGGTAGTGCATGACTATAGTCCATCGTGACATTTCCTCTAGATAGAATGAATGGTGAATTATTTTTAATTAATAATAGATTTTATGGTAAGAATTTTAGAATTAAAACTTGTATTGTATTTATGTATAGGAATATTTCAAGAAATTTTATTTTATTAGGAAAATTTAATTATTAATAAGAATATAATATAGGTATATAATGTTGCAATAATGATCTTAAAATAAAATTGTACAAATTCAATTGCCATTCTATATATTAAATATATCTTAAATAATAAAAAAATAGTATATTTTAAATATTTAATATTGTTTTAACATAGTTAATCACTATTTTATTTATTTATTTATTTATTTTTAAAAAGAGGGGTAAAAACTTTATTGAAAATCAAAAGAGAGCATTACAACCAAAACCAAGGGGGCTAGCCCCAGAAAACCAAAGAAGCACCAAAGCAGGAACAAAAACACAATCAACTATCTTCCAATATCCTTTTATCCTCTTCAAGGACTCTATCCAAGTCCTGACGTAACTCAGGGGAGACCTGCATCCAATCCTCAATCTTCCAGCTAGTATCATGCTCAAAAGCCCATTTAGCCAAGCAGTCAGTAACCCGATTCCACTCCCTTGGGATATGAACAAAAGAAACCGCCTCCATCCTAGAGCAAACCTAAAGAATACTTTGAACAACTGAAGCCAACTGCCAATTAATATCAGACATCTTTCTCTCATTCAACAGATTAATCAAGATTTGTGAATCAGCCTCACAAATAACCTTATGCCATCCCAAAGCAAGGGCCCACTCCATAGCATAAAGAATTGCCAAGCCCTCCATGAGATTGACCGTCTTCTCCCCCTCATGAATAGAGAAAATAAAAATCACTGAACCCCCTGAATCTCTGCCAACCCCACCAATCCCAGCAGGCCCAGGATTACCTCTAGAAGATCCATCAGAATTGATCTTCAAGACTCCAGTTGGAGGAGGAAGCCATCTACCCAGCCGTTGCACTCTCTTGGCCCCATGTCTACATCTCCTAGAACCCCCAGAAGAAGATTGTCTCCCTTGAAGTCCCAATCTATCTACCAACTTAGCATCCTCTTTCCCCAGGGGGAAAGACACTTCACACTTGGCCATAACCGACTCCTGTATCATACCTAATATACGCATCCACACCTGCTGACCCACCAATTTAACACCACAGAATATTCTACGATTCTGCTCCAACCAGGTCTGCCAAAGAAGAAAAGTAGGACCAGCATACCAGACATCCTGCAAAAAGGAGGCCAACGAGGGGGGTCTTCCCATACTATCCCAGAACTCCACCAAAGAGGAAGAATGAACACAAGGTTTCTTCCAAACCTCCCACCACCAATGCCAAAGTTGCACAACAAAGGGACATCAGAAGAACAAGTGAGAGGAGTCCTCTTCCGCCTTTCCACAGAGAACACAAACTGAAGGCCCCTGGAAAGCCCGTTTACAAATGTTATCCTAGGTCAAGCATCTATTCCACGCTAAAGTCCAAACAAAACAATTACATTTAGGCCATGATAGCTTACTCCACACACTCTTCCACCACTGAACCTCCGCCCTAGCCAACTTCTGATCCAACAACACCTGATAGCCCCAAGCAATAGAATAACTCCCCTTGGGATTATGAGCCCAAGCAATAATATCCTCTTCCCGAAGAGAACTACAATGCCTACTACAAAGAATCGCGTTAAGCTCGGCCCTGCCTTCCTCCTCACCCACATCTGGCCACTGGGTGGGATCCTTCCAACAAGCCTTCTCCAACTGCCCATAAAAAGAAAAAGACTTGAAGTCACTCACCTGCGACCAACCAACCACAAGAAAACTCTGGCTCAACGGAATCAGGTGAGGAAACTGAGAGATAAGCGGAGGGAAACCATCCTAAGAGTCAGACCAAAAGAGAGCTTTCGAACCCTGACGACAGATCCAAAATAAACCCTCCTTAATGAGCTTCGCACCCTTCTGAAGAGTACTCCAAATCACCGACCCTTTCCCCTCAAGAGGGTACCTAAGGAGATCATGCCGAGGGATGCCAGGGAAATACTTATGAGATAATATCCTGGCCCACACCTGATCCTGCTCCACACACCAACGCCAGAAAAGCTTAGCAACCACAGCCACTCCAAACAAAGAAGATTGTCGAAGTCCCAAACCACCATACTGCTTAGGACTACACACCTCTTCCCACTTGACCACGCTCCACTTGGAGGTCGACAAGCATCCAGCCCATAAAAACTATCTCTCAAGAGAGTCCAACTCCTTAAGAAACCCAACCGGAGCCACTTGAAGCATACACCTGTAAGTAGGGAGTGCTTGCACAACTGATTTAAGAAGTTGAACCCACCCAACAAAAGACAACCATCTATGTGTCCAATGATTGACTTTCACCCATAACTTATCAATGATATTCTGCCAAGAACCCTTGGGAATACGACCAACAGAAATAGGAATGCCTAAATACATAAAAGGGAGAACCCCTATTTGAAACCTCAAAATGTTAGCAATTCTTCTCTAAATGGGGGCAGGCGTATTGAAGAAGAAGATGGAAGACTTATCTTCATTAATCAATTGCCCTGATGCCACCAAGTAAACATCCAACAACTATCTCAAAAAAGTAGCTTCCCTGACAGTAGCCATCCCCATCAAGGCAGTATCATCAACAAACTGCAAATGAGACTGCGGAGGCAAGTCTCCACCCTAGTGCCAACCCTGAATGTTGCCTAACCTAACATTTCTTCTCAGCAAACGCCCAAGACCTTCAGCAAAAAGAAGAAATAGGTACGGGGATAGAGGGTCCCCTTGGCGAAGACCCCGAGATGCCCCAAAAAGTTCAAAGTGATCTCCATTTATCAGTACTGAGAAGGATACTGATGTAACACAACTCATAACCCATTGGATCCATTCAACACAAAATCCAAAAGCACCAAGGATCTTCCGAAGGAAGGACCATCTAACCCTATCATAGGCCTTAGCCATATCCAATTTAATAAACATAGTCTTCTCTTGGGAACTGGCCATGGAGTGGATGGTCTCAGTAGCAATAACAACCCTGTCCAAAATTTGTCGTCCAGCAACAAACTCACTTTGTTCCTCCGAGATTAACACTTTAAGCCACTTCTTCAATCTCTCAGCCATTAACTTCGCAATAATCTTATATGCCAAATTGCAAAGGGAGATAGGCCTAAACTAAGTTAACCTATCCGCACCTTCACACTTGGGAATGAGAGCAATGAAAGTGGAATTAAGAGCACACAACATCTGCTTGTTCCTCTGGGATTCCTGAACAACCGCTAGAAGGTCCAACTTTATGATTTCCCAGAACTCTTGGAAGAACTCTATTGGGAAACCATCTGGGCCAGGAGCTTTACCCCTCTTAATCTGAAACACAATCTCCTCCAGCTCCTCTAGAGAAATCTCCCTCATCAGATACTCATTCGCCTCCCTGGAGACCAATTGAGGGACACACAAAAGAACCTGTTCCTCCTCGACTGAACCCCCTTGAGAGTCCTCTTTGAAAAGAGCAGCAAAATACTGTGATGCCTCAGTCATGATTTCTTGGAACGAGACAACACGATCCCCTCTGTCGTTAACTAACATAGAGATAGAGTTACCATGCCTCCTAGCCTTCACAGAATTAAAGAAAAAAGCAGTATTTTTATCCCCTTCCTGCAACCAGTCAATCTGAGCCTTTTGCTTCCAATATATCTCCTCACGTAACTCACATTCCTCGACCACCTTCAAAGTTCTAGCCTCTTCTTTCAAAAGATCCTCCATAACCCCAATATCCCAAATCAATCTTGTAACATTATTTAACTCTTCTTGGGCAGCGGCCTTATAATGAAAAATATTGCCAAAACACCGACGATTCCACCTTTTAAGCTGATACTTGACAAATTGAAGAAGCTTATCAAAGGTATACATTACAGTACCAAAAGTAGGTCTACCAATCCTCCACCACACACCCACTTGGTCAAAAAGAGTAGAGTCTCGTAACCACATAAGCTGGAATCTGAAGGAAGGAGAACGAGGTGCTCGAGCAGAGATGATGCTAAGCTTGATAGGCCAGTGGTCCAAACCCCTCCAATCCAGAATTTCAGAGGAGGTTGACCATATGTGACCAACCCAATAACAGGAGACCAAGAACTGATCAAGCCTCTCAGCGACACAGTCTTCACCAGTTCGCCTATTATTCCAAGTAAAATGACCATTACTAGGTTGAACATCAATAAGATTTAGATCAGAAATGCTATCCCTGAGAAGCAGAGCAAAAGGCTCCAATCAAACAATTCCACCCCTTTTCTCAGACAACTCCATAATAGCGTTGAAATCCCCAGCCAAAATCCATGGGTGGAAAGGAGCCAGGCTATGAACATATCGAAGATGAGACCAAAGAAGTTGCTTACCCTAATACTCAACAGGCGCATACACATTGGAGAGGAGAATACATTCTCTAGTCACAGAGCAAGAGGCCACCAACAAAATAGCCGACCTAGAAGACATTCACCAGAGAGGGAAAATCCTCTGTGGATTCCATAAGCAAGCCACCCCCTCGGACGCACCGTGAGCTCCAACACACTGACACTCACCATACTTCCACAACTTAGGTACCATATTCACCATACTCTCCACAGAAAGCTTAGTTTCCTGAAGAAAAAGAACATCCAGAGATTGATTCCTAACCAAATCATGAACAACTTTTTGTCGGGGGCCACTGTTCAAGCCCCTTACATTCCAAGATATAACAATCATTTTTGGGTACACAAGAAGTGAGAATCCAGGGTCTTAACTGCCCCTGACTCCACCAGAGTCTCCCCAGTTGATTTAATCTTTTCTAAATCCTTTTTCCTACCCAGCTTGGGGTTCTTCTCACCAACTCCTTTCTTTGGATCCTTTTGCTGAATACCCATGCGAGAAGAGGAACTGGAGCTCTTTCCAACTTCCACACCAATCTTTATAGGCAAAGGAGAACCCTCTCCCCCATTCGTCAAAGTCCCATGCACAGGATCCTGTCCAGCCGAAACAATCAACTGCTGATCCGTGTCCATCTGCCCAACACCCGAGTCCTGCACAACCTGTATAACCTCCGAAGGAGGCCCATTCTTTCCTGAACCCAAAGCTCCTTGATCCAAGTTCATCAAACCTGGATTCACTTCTTGTTGGTTGAGATCATCCAACACCTCAAACCTGTTAAAAGAAACATCATCCTGCCTCTCCCCCAGAGTCCTCTTCTACCCCCGATTTCTGTTGTGAGCTTTGACAGGAATAATTCCATCCTCTGCAATATCATCACCCGGAATAGGCTCCTTCCCCTTATCAGCCCCAGGTGGATTGCGTGGAGTTTGGCCAGAATGGGTCCCTACTGGCTTAGCCCTAGGGCACTTGCGTTGCAAGTGTCCATACTCATGACAAAATCAACACCGAAAGGGCAGAGTTTCATAGTCTATATGTTACACCCATGTATATGATCCTGCACTCACCTCCACAAAATCTGGCAATGGCATGCTTAAATCAATTTCTACACAGATACAGGCAAAAGTCATTACCTTTTTAGACTGCGTCTGTTGTGAAGACCCAACTAGTTTACCAAGCAGTGAAGCCACCAAATGTAGGACATCCTCTCGCCAACATTCGACTAGAAACCATGGCAAACGAACCCACACTGGAACCCTATTCGGGAGCTCCTTAGTCGGATTGAAACCCGCATGCCACAGCTTCAAAAACAAGCCCACTTGGTTATAGAAATAGGGACCCCCCTCAAAAATCCTATTCCGATCAGCCATGCAATCAAATGAAACCATAAAGTAATTATTAGCTAGGAGTCTAATCTCCATTTC
This sequence comes from Sequoia sempervirens, assembly GCA_007258455.2. Classification (NCBI taxonomy): domain Eukaryota; kingdom Viridiplantae; phylum Streptophyta; class Pinopsida; order Cupressales; family Cupressaceae; genus Sequoia; species Sequoia sempervirens. The sequence continues at coordinate 735,211,581 of VDFB02000003.1, read as the reverse complement.
TCCTTCCGACAACCAAGTTGTCTGAGCCCAAGATTCCAAAAAATTGCAACGAGACCCTTAAACACATAAACTTACAATAAAAGAAGTGTTTCGAATAATATTCAATATCATCCGCCAGCAACTCCATCGAGATAATCAGTTTCGGTCTCTCCTTACATCTTTCCAAACATCCATTAATTTTTGTAATTCTAGGTCCTCCAGACAATCCAGAACTATTCATCTCTTGACCCAACGTAAACAAATTATTATCAAAAACCTTTGCCCCCTGTTCTGAGGGTTTTGATCCAAAAGCTAATCGGAAATCCATCTTGGGGCTAATCCCAGATGACTCCCCTCGTGACATGACTCAGAACAATATCCAACGCGGGCATGCAAGCCCCCGAATCGAGAGATTAGAGGAGAACACACACGCGAGGGTTACCACAATACCCCTCCAGCTTCACCCACAACCCTCCAAAACTCACAAGTTTCAGCTTCAAAAAGAACCACCGAACCCCCAAGCTGGAAATCACACAACCCACAGAGAATGGTTGCGTACTAAACCCCACACAAAACCCAACAACCTCCGCCCCACACGAGCCTAGCAAATGAAGGGAACCCGACCAAGCGGCAGCACACCAAGTTCCATTTGGTCACCACCACGCACAAAAGACACAGACCCAAATCTGCCGGCTCAAGCCCAACACCCACCTTCGCGCGCCAAGGGAACTAGCAGCAGAAGGAAGAAGACAACCACACACCACTCATAATGCAGGAAAAGACCCCCCCACGACGCACCAACAAGAACTCACAAAGAGCGAGCTAGGGTACGAACGCCCTAGCTCGACATCGCCATTCAAAATTCATTTCATCACTATTTTATTTATTATCACTTAAGAGTTGTTTTATTTTTTACATTAATATTTATTACATATTTTAAATATAAGACAATTTCAATGGTTTTACTTATTACTTTATTAGTACTTAAATATTATATCATGTAGATACGAGTATATAAATAAGATCTATAACAAAATATCTTGTCAAATAAGAATTATCCTTAACATATAAATCCTTAACATACTACAAATTATCCTTAAATATAAATCCTAACCCATTCTACAATTCTTAAAAAAAAAAATTTTAAAAAAAAAACCATTAAATTTTAATATATATTAATTGAGTTCTAATGATATTGAGTTTCACAACATGAAAAATTAATATAATTTTTTAAATTTTAAATTTTTTAAATTTTATTATTTTTTATTTGATTTTTTGATAAAAGATTTTATATCTAACAAAAATAATATAACTAAAAAATATAAGTAATAAAATAATTCTAATTTATTTCTAAAAAATCATAAGAATATATTTTTTAAATAATATAAAAATAATTGTAACTTTTTAAAAAGTTTTTATAAATACATTCTAATCTAAAACTACAAAAATATATATATTCATGGCTATAATAAGTAATAAAATTCTTAAAATGATTTTTTTCAATTTGTTAATAAACTTTACCATTAGGGTTGTGGAAGACACTTCTTGAAAAAACCAAAGCCTTCAAAAATGAATTTGTGGAAAAAAAAGCCTTAAAAAATGACAAACAATTAAGAAATGGCAAACAAAGAGGTCATTTATTTTACTCTTATTGTGAGATTTTGAGCTTCCTCTATACTCTTATTGTGAGTTTTTGTACTTCTCTATTCTCTTATTGTGAGTTTTTGTGCTTCCTTTATTTTCTAAATAGAAAATCTTATCCAATAGAAATTATTTATTTTTATAATCTGTTTACATTAAAATTTTACAAACATTGATGATAAATTTTTTAAGAAATTTTTAATGGTTTTTGATTGATTTAAAATAATAAAAAAATTAATCAGTAGTTAAACACTCCTCCTCCCCCTTTGCTATAATTCCACGACAAGAAGTAATAAAAAATAATAATGTAAAATATTAATATGGAAAACTCTTTATAAAATAATGAAATGAATGAATGAATGCTTTTAATTACGTCCACGAGACCAGCCGGCCTATGGGACCCCCAAAACAGAACTGAAACCACAATTTGACACAAACCAAGCAGCCGCCGACCTCACCGAGTACTTATGTTTCCCTTTAACTCTTTGCTAATTTTGTTTCTTCTATTGTGTATTTTGATCAGGTAACCTGTCGTTTCAGCGATCTTCTCCTCTTCAAACAAAGCCTCTAACGATTTGACTTTAAACAGATCCAAGTAACTGCACATAATGTCCTCGTAAGCTTTACACTGTATGACGTAGTGCCATTCTGTTTCCACCAAACCTGAAGAGCAGAAACAACAAATCCTATCAGCCCATGCCTCCTTGGGTGTTGTCCATCTCCCCGTTTCACATCTCAAATGATGAGAGCTAGTTCTCAACTGGGCTATCAACATTTTAGCCTTCCACTTTATATCTGCCCCCACGTAATACTTTTGCCCATGATCACAAGTGTGGTTAAAGTGCAAAACATAATATTCTCTTTTTCTACTAGGTTGTTTTGACCACAGGATTTGTTTGGCTTTCTCTTTCACAAACCTTTTAATTTCTACATTAGTGTTTGGACACTCCTGCATGCTTATCCCCCATTTTTCCATCCACTTGGCATTTTGCCTCATCCACGTGCTCTTCCTTCTAGTTAAGTTTTCTTCCACCACAATTTTGGGCCACCAGTGTTCCCCCATATTCTCAATTCTCTTCAAATAATCTAATAAACGGATTAATGTTGCCATTTCCATTGGGAAAGCCCCCGCTTCACTAGGACAATCTCATACGAGACTGTACTTTTTATTTTAAAATTGCTGGTGATTAGGTGCTTTTGTAATCTTTCTATTTGCCTCCATTTTAGAGCTGAAGTGTTGCAGCCCCAAACTTCACAGCCATATAATACTACTGGGGTGACAAGCAGCCCAAATAATTTCTTCTTTGTTTTCCAGTCCCATAGCTCAGCTGATCTACATCTATTTTGAAGCAAGTAGAGGGCTTTCCAGCCCTCTTGAATTCTTTTTGCCCTAAAAGTCTCCCAACTGAGATTGTTGCAAAAATCGAGACCCAAATATTTGTATTCATTTACCACTTGCAAAGAGCTTCCCTCAAACATAAAATTTAATTGTTTCTTGGCTCTTTTCAGCGTAAAAATCATGACCTTGGTTTTGCTGATGTTCACTTGCATCCCTACATCCCGACAAAACAACTCTAAGGCTTTTAGATGTTCTTGAAGACTATTCTCTGAATTTGCCATTAAGGTAAAATCATATGCATATAGCAACAATTTAACCACATAAGTGGCCAAAAACACTCCATCACCACCCCTCTTGTCTAACCATTCTTCTAACTTGTCTATGTACAACCCAAATAAGGTGGGAGATAAAGGGCAGCCTTGCTTGACCCCAATGTTGCTCCCAAAACACTCTGAAAGACCCGCCTTTGTTCTGATTTTGACGTGGACCTGATCATAAAGCCTATGAACAGCAGCCCTATACTTTTCTGGAATACCAAGTTGTTCCATTCTGTCCCAAAGTTTGCTTCTAGAGATTGTGTCAAAAGCCTTTTTGAAGTCAACAAAACAGCAAAAAACCTCATTACCTTGTTTATCCCAAACTTTTTCTACCATGTGTCTGAGAGTGATGCAATGATCAATTGTAGAATGCTTTGGTCTGAACCCAGCTTGCCCTTTCGCCCTTTTACCTTCCTTTTCAGCCCAACAACTGATTCTGCGTTCCACCATGCTCCCAAAAAGCTTCCCAAAAAGGGGATTAATCATTATGGTGCGGTAATTTGACGGATTGTTGACATCCCCGCTCTTGTGAAGAGGGATAACCACACTTGTTGTCCAATGTTTTGGAAACCCATGTTGAATGATCCTATTGAAAATCTTCTTGATATGCGGTGCCAAGATCTCTAAACCCCATTTCAAATATTCAGCCTGTAAACCATCGATGTCCCGAGCCTTCCCCACTGCCAAAGCTTTAATACCAACCTTGATATCCTTTGTGGTGAAAAGTTTATCATTAATGTTTATTGCTGGAGGTAAGGTTTTTTCTTGGTCTCTTTCATACAGTATTTTTGCATATTCTAACCATTGAGTGTCTGTGATGTTATTCTCATTAGTACTTCTAGCCTGCTGCAATTCTCTCCAAAAACCCTTCGGGTTGTGCCTTCCAAGAGAAATTAGTTCTTTCCTTCTTATTATCATGAATTCCTCTTTTTTTAATCTTACTAATTTCTCATACAATTTTTTGTTTGCATGTTCCTTTCCAGAAATTTTCAAACCCCTTTTAGCTGCCTTACACTCTTCGTCATACCATGGATTAGCTGGAAAACTGCATTTGGAATTTCTTCTACCCTTAGCTCTTTTGCATGATGTGAGAGCTTTGTGAATGATTGACATCAACTTGCTACTGTTTATAAAGTTTTGGTTTTTGCTGGGGCTGCCAATGCTTTTTATTTCTTTTAATTATTTTTCAAGCATGTTTTTAAATATGTCTTGATTCTCGCGGTTAGCAGAATTTTATCTTGAAGATCCCTTCTTTTGTCAGGTTGCGAACTAGTTCTCGGCTGGGTATCATTTTCCATTCCAAGTTTAATGTAAATAGGACTATGATCAGATTTTAGTTCTAATGGACAGCCCCCTATTTCAACCTCAATTATCTTTGGTATAATACTTTGTGAACCAATGACATAGTCCACCACGCTTTGCCCATTATAAGTGTGACATGTGAAGGCCCCTGATTTCGGCAATGTATTTATGCCATTACATATGATTAAATCGTGAAGACAACAAAACCCCAACAAGTTTGCACCGAAAGACGAAACACCACCTTTTGAGTCCTGAGATACCCTTTTCCACCTCTGATTTTCTTCTTCCTCTAACCATAACGGATTACTATTCTGCCTCTCTTTTTTACTAAAGCATAAAGCTTGGTTATTTGCTGTTATTGCATTAAAATCTCCAAGCAAAATGATCTTTCCTGTAGCACCATACTTTGTCATGTCTATTTTTAATGCTTCATATGGATCTTCTCTATCTAGGCACCTCTTCTTGTACACTTTAGAGCCATAAGGGGCGAAATAGCAAGCTGCGAACCAAATTGTAGACTCCCCATCTGCCACTTTCATCCAAATGTATTGGTTATTTAGGTCTTTTTTTTCAATTTTTATGAATTTTTCACATTCTTTCCTAACCAAGATTGTCACCCCACCATGTCCCTTGCCACTTTTTGTTAACTCATTCAAACTGAAACTTTGTTATAGCCTTCAAATTCAGGTAACCTGCAGCCCTTATGTTCATGTGTTTCCATAAGAGCAATAATATCTTTTCCCTCTGCTATGGGCCCCAACCTAGGCCCCCTCCTCCAAGGGTAGCCCCTACAATTCCAACTTACCATTGAGAGGTGATCCTAGGGGCCCCTGCTTTCCTATTTGTTATGATTCGGGTTGTCCCTGAATTGGGCCTTCCCTCTGTACAACCAAGCATCGTTCCCTGCCTTTCTTGCTGTTATAACCTTCTCCCATTCTTTCCTTTTTTCCTCTAGCTGCAATGGTGTTAGATCCTCATCTATATAAAATGACGTGCCTTGGAGGGACTTTTTGCTTCTCAAAATTTTGTTCCTATCTTCTACACACTTCAAGGTTACCCTTATATTTCTGCCATTTTCTCCTCTATTTGTTTTTCCAATTCTGTTTGCTTGAAGGATATGTCCTCCCCACTGAAGTTTGTCCAAAAGAAAGTCCCTTACTTCCCCCTCACTATGTTCTTTCAACCCTTTAACTATTTGTTATGAAAGGGCAACCCAAAAATATCAAAACCTTACAAATAGAAAAGCACGCTGGAAGCCTGAAACTAAAAACTAATTGAATTTTAGGAAGAACCAGTGAGCAGGAACTAATACAAAGAAATTTTCAGATATCAGTTCCATTAAATCTTGGTTCGTTCCCTCTCGTCTTTATGAAGAAGCTAACTGAACGAAGAACCTTCATTCCATTAATAGCAGCTGGAATGTTTCAGGTAGGATGTCTTTCATATTTCTTCCCAGCATAAATATTTTTATCGATTTAAAACCCTAAACCCTAAAACCTTAAGCTGTAAACTCTAATATTTACACTGAACATTGTTTTGTTCAGTAATGATAGGGGGTCAAATGGTTGTACTTAGAGGCCTAGTTTTGAATAAAATAATTTTGAGGCGTCTGGGTTCATTAAAATCTTCATGTCTGGAACAACCATATTTTCGAGAGTTAGATGTCTTAGAACCAGATGTTACTGGTTTTACTCGTGGGAAATCACCCTTAAATCTTGGTGGCTACCGTGGAGTTCATTCATTTAGACCTAGTTCAGCTGACGAATTGCTAAATCGATTGCTGAAAACTTTTAAAAATGGAAGGTGTTACTCTGCGTTACAATCTGGAGAAAAGAGTGCAGGAAATACGGAGGCTCCAATCAATGTACCTGAAAGTGAAAAAAATCTAGTAAATAGTAAAGTTTTTGATAGTTCGAAAGAAAAGAGAAATAGTGTTAAAAGTGATGGGGATGTCCAGTCTCGTGATCCTGCGGTTTTGTTTCGGGAGATGTGTGAGTCCACCAGACCTGCACAGCTAAGTCTATCCGAGAAACAAAAAATACTAGAAGTTTTGCAGTGGTTTGCTCAGTCGGGCTGGGCTTGTGATCAAGCTTTGGCTCTGTATATCAAAGATTCACTTTTTTCTACAGCTGCGAGCAGTTTCAGTAGGTTTGTTATCCAACAAGGCCAGAGGGACATGCTAGAGCGTTTGGTAAGGTTAGGGGCTTCAAAGGAATCTGTTCGGTTTCTTTTTCCCTTATTTGCGGAGTTTTGCATGAAAGAGTTTGAAGATGAGATAAGGAGTTTTAGGAGTATGGTTGGAGCTGCAGATCTCAGGATGCCACACACCTGGTTTCCGTTTGCACGGGCGATGAAGAGGAAGATTGTGTATCACTGCGGGCCCACAAACAGTGGCAAAACATATAATGCATTGCAGAGGTTCTTGCAGGCAAAGAGTGGGATTTATTGTGGTCCGCTTCGGCTCCTTGCAATGGAGGTGTTTGACACAGTGAATGCGCTCGGTGTGTATTGCAGTCTTCATACAGGTCAAGAGAAGAAGAATATTCCATTTTCAAACCATATTTCATGCACGATAGAAATGGCCTCTACAGACGTAAACTTTGAAGTTGCTGTGTTGGATGAAATTCAGATGATAAATGATGAGACTAGAGGCTGTGCATGGAGCAGAGCTTTGCTGGGGTTAAGGGCCGATGAAATCCATTTATGTGGTGATCCTACTGTTTTGAAGCTTGTAAGGGAAATTTGTAGTCAGACTGGGGATGATCTGATTGAGCATCATTATGGCAGGTTCAAGCCTCTGGTTGTGGAAGCCAAGACACTTAAAGGAAGTTTCGAAAACATTGAGTCAGGAGATTGTATTGTGGCTTTCTCGCGAAGAGAGCTCTTTGAGATCAGAATGGCAATTGAGAAGTTTACTAAACATCGTTGTTGCATCATATATGGTGCTCTCCCGCCGGAGACTAGAAAACAACAGGCAAATCTTTTTAACAATCCAGATAATGAATTTGATGTTCTTGTAGCAAGTGATGCTATTGGCATGGGTCTTAACTTAAATATCAAAAGAGTTGTATTTTACAGTCTCCAGAAATATAATGGCTTTAGACAGCAACATGTTCCTGCCTCTCAAGTGAAACAGATTGCTGGAAGAGCAGGCAGGAGAGGGAGCCCATATCCGGAGGGACTCACAACCACATTCAAGTTAGAAGACTTGGATTATCTAATAGATTGCTTGAGACAACCATTTGAAGAATGCAAAACTGCGGGCCTCTTTCCATTTTTTGAACAAATTGAGCTATTTGCTGGGAAGCTTCCAAATATTACCTTTGTTGAGCTACTAGATAACTTTGCCAAATGTTGTCTGTTGGATGGATCTTACTTCCTTTGCAAACATGATCATGTAAAAAAGGTGGCACACATGCTGCAAAAAGTAGCAGAGTTGTCACTTCGAGATCGGTACAATTTTTGCTATGCACCTGTCAATACAAGGGATCCTAAGGCAATGGCCCATTTATCAAGATTTGCTCAACAATATGGCCAAAATCTTCCTGTTCGGATAGCAATGGGTGTTCCTAGAGGATCTGCACGAAATGATCTGGAGCTATTAGATCTTGAAACTAAGCACCAAATTTTATCTATGTATCTATGGCTATCCCATCATTTTAGGGAGGAGACATTTCCATATAAGGAGAGAGCAGAGATCATGGCCAGGGATATAGCAGATCTACTTAACAAGTCTCTTGCTATAGCATGCTGGAAACCTGAGTCAAGAAACAGAAATAAAACTCCACCACAAAATGTTCCTGCTGTTGAGAGGCAACTTGTGATTATAAAAGAGTAAGTAATGACTGTAAAGTGGTACACTGTAATGCAGTATTTTATGGCATTTTCCTCATAGCTTCTTAATGTTTTCAATAAAATGGATTAAGCAATGCAGTTGATAGCATCCTCATATAATAAAGCCAATGTTACACAATGATTACTTGGCGACATATTTATAAGCCAAAGTGTAAGAGTCATTCTGATTAACCTAGGCACATGAAAAATATCTATAGAGTAATGAGGATTTGACTAATTCAGGTGAGTTTGACTTAAGTTTCATCAAGCTTTACCTCACACTGCAAAGATGAGTTAGCGTATTACTTGAAGCTTTTGGATAAATCATGCTTATGTTTTTTGTCTGATGTTTGAGTAAGTTAGCTCACTTATCCTCAGGAAACTTGTTGAGATGTCTGATAATGTGGTGTTAATACAGATATAGATAAGGCAGTATTAATATGTATAGACATAAGGTGGTGTTAATATGTTTAGACATAAGATTATATAATGTTTTTGTTGTACCCCAAATTAAAAATTTTGCTACACTTAGGCATTTTGAAGAAATGGTTAAAAGTCTTGTCAAAATTGTCAAAAAAGGTCAAAATTGGGGATTTGTATGTCTTGCATGAGGGTCAAAAACTTGAAATTTTCAAAATCTGATGATCTAGGTCTGCTCAGAGCGACCTAGTCTACAAAACCCAGATCTTAGTTTTGTGTCCTTAAATTTTAGGAAAATTTCTATGTTTAGAAACTTTTTTAAAATAGAACCTTTTTTGGGTTTCTTTTGAAGTGGATGTTGGCAAAATTTTCTAAAAATAAAAAGTTTGGCTTCTAAGGTTTAAATAGATTTTGATTGGCTTAAAATACTTCCTCATCATGTTGGTCCAGTCGGAATCATCAAAAGATTAGTTTTGCCCTAGTGGGTCTATTCTACTTTTTCAGAAGCTATTTCAGGAGCTCCAAGACCATTAATGGAGGTCAATCATCTACCAGGTGTCAGATTCGAAGTCACAAGCACCACTTAGATCAAGAAACTGCAACAGATGATCGAGGGACGAAGAACGGAGAATGGAAGTTGAAGAATCATGAAAATTGCATTATTTTGGCTAACTTTGGAAAGTTTAGGCGCCCCCAACCCATTAAAGGCACCTAGAGTTTTGTGCCTTAGGAAATTTTTCATCTCCAACAATTGAAGCAATGGCAAGCACGTGGAACGAAGGGAAAAGTTGAAATTTGCAAAATAAAAACTAACATTGCCAAGCATGGGTGCCCTAGGAGGAGATAGACACCCAATCTTTCAAAGCCTCAAATGGTAAAATTAGGGTTGCTCATCCCAAACAATGTTGCTCAGAATCCTCTTAGCTCCACTCTGAATCTATCGGCACAGTCATCAGATCAACTAGTCATCCAAAATTCAGATCGAATGAAGAAGTCTCAACAGAGAAGCAAAATGCAAATCATGAAATTATCAAAAAATATTCTAAGTCTGGAATTTTGGGCGCCCAAAGAGGAGATAGGCGCCTAGGGTTTTGGAGGCTCAAATCCAACAATTAGGGTTTTCTAGATCAGTCAATCTCTTTAGAAACTTGCCAACTTCGTAGTAGATATCTAAGCCTAGTCATCAGACTCGTCAACTGCTAGCAAATTTAGAACGAACAGAGGGCACAACATGAGATTTCAAGTATGAAGGTTGAAAAAGAGCCAAAAAGTGTCGAAGGCTAGAGATCACGTGCGCCCTAAGAGGAGATAGGCGCCCAAGCTTTTGGGTCATCAAATGAAAGAATTTGTAGTCGCAGCCTCCAACATGTCTTCTTCAGTTTTGATCAAGCTCTCCAATGCAATCATCAACATGCACATCGGAGTTATCAATTATCAGATATTGCAATCTGATCAAGGGGGTAAAATTGTGTATAATGTCAAAAGTCAAAAGCAAAGTTGAAAAACTCATAAAATAAACTAACTTTGGAGGAGTTGGGTGCCCCAGCTAGCCAGCGGTGCTCAAGCTTTTGACCCCAAGATTTAGTTTTCAGGAGATGTAGCTCCCAGAAGATCCCCCTTAGAATTCATCAGGCTATCCAATGAGTCCAGCCATCAATTCATCGGATGCCTCGATCCATTAGAAGATCAAGGAAAACAATGATAAAACTTAAAGAGCATAAAAATGGCTAACACCGGTAAGCCTAGGCACCCTAGGTAGCCTAGGGCGCCCAGCTTTTTGAGGGGTCAAATAATGTTTTTATCCAAAGTTGCTTCCAAGATAATCTTCTTAGACTCAGTCAGGCTCCGCGATGGATCATTTAGTTAGTTCATAGGATTCATTGAGCACCCGGAAATCAAGATTGAACTGAGGCCAAGTCTGTAGAGGAAAAGCGCTCCAGGCTAAGAAGGGCGCCCAAGGCTCAATGCCTTAATTTTTTTTTCAAATTTTCATCATCACACATCAGTCAAAAGGTGTCTACATTCGACGAACCTGCTCAAGATTGGCTTCAAAAGATTTAAAGTTGGAGAATAAAGCGTTTTATTTATCCTCAAAACTTATTTAAGAGGGCTTTGGTATTCATTATTCACTTTTTGCAAGTTGGAGTCCATAGGAGGAAACACAAAATTTTATTCATTTCAGGATTCGAAGGCCAAAACCCAGCCCTTTTTCAAAGTTCTTCATATTTTCTATATCAGCACACAAAGGAGCTCGCTTTTTCATGCTTTATTTCTCCAAGGCATCAATTTTCAGAAGGAGGAGGCTATTTTTTTCAATTTTCAGCAATTTGGGTCAGCTCAGTTCTTGATTCCCAACAACTTTGGAAAAAAAATCAATTTTCAAGAACCTGCTTTTTCTTGCATGTCCAAGAAATCTTCAATATTTTCAACATCTAATCATCTGGGTCCATCTCAAACGTGATTCAACACAAAACCTAGTTTTCAAAAAAAAAGGGTTTGCTGCTTTTTCAATCAGCCTTCAATATTTTCCAAAACGGACGATTTGGGTCTTCTTGCAATGAGATTCTCTACAAAACCCATATCTCAATTTATTTTTGAAAAATCTGCTCGTTTGAAGAAGAAAAATCACTAAGCTAAATTTAACTTTTGTACAGAACTTGTCCGAGCATAGTCGAGTTTATAGTCAAACTTCAAGTTTTTTAGCATACAACATTCTCCTATGGAATTCAAAGCCAAACAAGTATTGTATCATGATTATTTGAACGAACGATGTTGAGAAGTGTTTCTCAATACCGCCATGGACATAAAACATCATCTTAGTTGAAGAATGTGAAAGGGTGTGGTAAGAGCAAAAGGACAAGTATTGGAAAAGAGTTGTACAATACTCTTCCATTGAAAAATCAAAAGAAGTGTCAAAAACATAAAGTTGCAGAGCCACCAAGTTATCAATTAGTGAGTCATCTTTTGGGGTAGCGATGTTTTTCAAGAATAGAACTCATAAAGTAGTTAAAGAGGTCAAAAGTTTTCTAAGTTCAATCGCTGAAGGTGAGGAAATCCTGGAAAAACGGAATTTTGCTATAGATATTATTGATGCTCTTGATAGAGATATGGTTTCTAGCTTTTTGGCGAATGTGGTTGAGATTTAAAGTAGGAGTGAACTTGAAGCTTTCTCCAAGCTTTCTTTCCATTCTTATCTCACACTATCTTTCTATTCCTATTTCAGGCTTATCCATTCTTTGAAAGAGAAAAGAAAAAAAGTTGTAATAGTTGGCACTTTCCTTGTTTTTATGCTTTCATAGGTTGTTAGATGCTTATCTTGTTTTAGTTCTAGAAATAAAGTTTGCATGTTGGCAAGCCTTAGTTGTAAAAGTAAGGAGATTTTAGGGTTCCCTACTCCTCTGCTTGTGTATAAATAAGGGCAGTCTTGCCCATTTATTTTTAACGGTTAATAGCAAATTGCTAAGCCTATTTTGCCTGCAAGTTGTTTAGTTTCATGTTCACTTAGTGTAAGAGCAAGCTTGTATGCCTCTTTAGCTGCAAGTTATTGTTCAGTTCTTGTGTCTTGTGTTAATGTTTTCTGGTTGATCGCTAAACTATATGCCTATTTTGCTACAATCCTGCTATCCTAGAAGTGTAATCTTTTGTTCTTGAGATTTGAGAAAATAAAGTCTTGTGCCTACTTTGCCCTGATATAATGTCTCAGATTTCTGTTTTATGTGTTATGCTTATATGATCTTTATTTTAGTGTAATGTCCCCTTCTAATTAACCTCCCGTGATTCAGTGGATTAGCCTATTACGTCGACCCTCGTAGGCTAATGGTTCTGGTTAGAGGGTCACTTGTTTGGGCACCTGGTCGGTAAAATGCAATGTTGGTATCCGGAGTATGGTGACATGGTAAAATTGCGCGTTTGGCGTGTTATGGGAGCTTAAAATATTGATCTTGACCATTATTTCACCTTCTCAGGCTTTGGGGACCATGTGTCTATTAGTTCAAGGGGGCATTTTCTACTTTTCAATTACTATTCATCACTAAAGTGGAAAAAAGACAACTTAAATGAATAGTGTTTTTCAAAGTGAAATTATAAAAGAGCTTGAGAAAAGTCGACCTCTTCATGTTATGAGTTATTTTGTTTGCTTGAGCTTGTGAAGTGGATTTTGTGGAAGAGAGAAACTAGGGTTTCTTGATTTCAGCAGTGAGGAAGCCTGGATTGGGCTTTATTCTTCGTTTTTAGGCATCTTGAAGGTGTGAAAGACCATTTTAAAGTTGCAGATCAGAATTTGTATGCTTCATGGGAGCCATGTTTTGTTGTTTTCAAGTGTTTGAAGTCATCTATTAGAAGGGTATTTGCTGTTAGAGGCTCCATTCGCCATCCTGAAGGTGTTGTTTGCAAATTTTGAAGACTTGGAAGTTGATTTATTCACCTACAGCCAGCCGCCTTTATTTGAGGGTTTCATCATCATCAAGTGAGAAAAACGCCTTTCCTTTGTGGCTGTTTTCTCTCCTAAAGTGGGCGCCCTCATCCTTAGAAGACATTCCATCAAGTTTTCAGTAGGAGTTCGTATGTATTTTTGTATGAGTGTTTTTATATGGACGGGTACTGTAGCAAACACTATTCACAGTGTTGTTTTGGCTGTAAGTAAATCTATGGATGTAAATTGTAGCTTATTTCAAAATGTATGAAAGCTATGCAACTTAGGCACTCTCTCATGTAATGAAGAAGCCTCTTAACTTTCATATTGAGTCTCTTCTTAAATTATCATTGAAGTTTAGTTTATTTGAGTTCTTTATATGCATATGCTTGTAAAAAAAATCATTAGTATCATTGGCATCAAACTTCAAAAATGCAAAAACAAGAAAAGCAGAATACAAAACCAAAAATCAGACCTACAAACCAAGTGAAATCATCGCAGCAGTGAGCTCGGCTCATTACAGTGGTATCAGAGCCTTGATCCTGCCATTCTGGAGGGTCAAATTTCACATGAGAGGTCAAACTAGGTACTACACTCGTAGAAGGGTACAGCAAGCTGACAATTGGCAAGAGGATAACCAGTTTGACGATATACCAGTAGAAGAAATGGGTGACAGGGAAGAAGAGGGTCCACCGAGAAACGAAAGAAGAAATGAGGAAAACAATGAAGATAGAGATGGTAGAGAGCTTTTTGAGCGGATGACTCGGGCTTTTGAAGGGTTCTCAACAACAATGCAGCAGTTTGTTCCGCGAATACAATAGAACCGGGTTACCGAGGATCACAGGAGTGTGGTTGGGACACCAAGGGCATACCGTGTCCCTTCACGAACTGCAGATAGACCCTCTCGTCCTACCTTTTTGAGAGCTGAATCAGAAGACGGTAACGTAGAAGAAGAAAGAGAGGAAATGTTTGCAGATACGCTCATGGCCGCTAATGACGAATGGGAATTGTTGGCACCTCAAGTGAGAGAACGTCTAAGCTTTGACAGATTCCTGAGTCAAAGAAGAGAGTATTACCGTGATAGACCGACCCGGATACCAAGAGGACAAAACAGAGATCAACACAACGATCTCAAGCATGCCACCAACAAACTCATGTTACCCATATTTGATGGCACTGGGACGGTTACAACACAGTCTTGGGTCCATAAGTTGGATACCTTCTTGAACCTTCGGCCTATGGCAGAGGCAGATGCAATTAAGTATGCTACACTGCATCTAGAGGGAGCAACCCATGATTGGTGGTACCATGGGTTGGTGACCCTATAGCATGATCGAATTACGTCCTATTAGGAGTTTATTGACCGACTGATTGAGCGCTTTGACAGGAAAGATCCAGAGACATACTTCAGAGATCTAGCTAGACTCAAGCAGGTTGGTAGTCTGGAGGGATATATGGGTGATTTCTAGAGGCTGTCGGTTATGGTTCCCAACATATTCGAGAGGAGATTGGTAGTGCTATTCATCGAAGGACTCTTGGAACCATTGAGAGGTTGGATCAAAGCTTTTGATCCCTCGACCCTACAGGAGGCTATGAGGAAAGCGAGGAGCATGGAACTCGCAGCCCCACAAAGCAAGTCGTCGACTAAAGCATCCTCTTCATACAAGGATGGAAAATCATTCCCTAAGAAGAACGAGAAAGCAGATACTAAAGGTAAATCATCAGTCCCATTTGACAAAGAAACTATCGATGACTTGCGCCGTAAAAAGTTGTGTTTCTATTGTAAAGGACCATATGATGCAAACCACGATTGTCCTTTGAGGCCTAAGGGGAAAGCTAACCGAATAATGTGGGCCTACTATGAGGATTCTAAATCAAACAAATTGGACCAGCACACCAAGCAGGGGGAGTCCGAGGGAGAAAAACATGAGAATGAGGATGAAAACGGTACCGAAACAGAGGAGGAAGTAAAGCTTCAAGAAGCGCGCCTCACAAGCATATAGCGTGAGGGCTCTTTCGAATGCGAGGGGTCTTAGCTGGGAAAAAGATTATCACCCTATTAGATACAGGTGCCACACATAACTTCATTGATGCAAGGTTGGTTGAAAGACATGGAATTCAAACGGAAGAATTTGATGGCATAAGAGTGAAGGTCGCTGATGGCTACACTCTTAATTGTGACTTAATGATTCCAGATCTTCCCATGCGACTGAACAACTACAACTTTAAGGCAGATTTCTACGTGGTGAACATGGGACATACTGACATGGTCCTAGGGATGAAATGGCTTCACGACATTGGAGAGTTTACCCTTAACCTTCGGGATATGGAGATGAGATTTAGGGTGGACAGAAGGAATCATGTGCTGAAAGCCATCCGAGATAGCAATTTCAGAATGATATTTCTCAGTAGAATGGAGAGACTCATGCGACATGACATGATCGAGTGGGCAGCTGAGTGTATGTTAATGCCATCCCAAGAGGAGCAGCAAACCTCAGTTTATCACCTAGACATACAGGAGTTAAGGATCAAACACGCTAAGGTGTTCAGAGAGATTCCACTTGGTAGACTGCCAGACCGTGGCATTGGGCACATCATCGAGTTGGCGGAGGGCGCTAAGCCAGTGATTGTCACTCCTTACAGGCATCCTAAGCGGCTTAAGGATGAAATAGAAAAGACTATTAAGGAGCTGCTCGCTATGGGACTTATCAGGCCCAGCAAATCACCATTTGCCTCATCCGTGGTGCTAGTAAAGAAAAATGATGGTACCTTGCGCATGTGCATTGATTACAGGCTGCTGAATAAAAGAACCATCAAAAACAGGTATCCCATTCCCCGAATTGATGAGTTGATAGACGAGCTGCATGGTGCACATTGTTTCTCAAGAATAGACTTGAGGTCGGGGTATCATCAGATTCGTGTGCAGGAATAGGACATTGAAAAGACAACTTTCTGTTGCCATTGTGGGCACTTTGAGTTTGTGGTTATGCCATTTGTGCTAACCAATGCACCTACTACGTTCCAGTCCACTATGAATAGGATCTTCTAGTCGCAACTGAGGAAGTTCGTACTTGTCTTCTTTGATGACATCTTAGTATACAGCAAGGCTTGGGATGAGCATATCACATATCTAGACATAGTACTGGGCATTTTGGCCAGCGAGTCTTTGTATGCAAAGGAATCAAAATGTGACCTGGGAATGACTGAACTGCTATACTTGGGCCACATTATCAGCACAGAGGGAGTGCGCATGGATCCAGACAAGGTTAGGGCTATTATAGAGTGGTCGACACCCGAGAATCTTACTCATCTTCGAGGATTTTTGGGTTTATGTGGCTTCTACTGCCGATTTGTCAGTGGCTATTCACGTCATGCAGCACCACTTACGGACTTGACAAAGAAAGGGGCATTTATTTGGACTCCTGAGGCGCAGGAGTGTTTTGAGAAGTTTAAGCAGTTGATGACCTCTTGTCCTGTCTTGGCCTTACCAGACTTCACTAGACCCTTTGAGCTACAGTGTGACGCCTCGGGCGAAGGGATTGGCGCAATCCTCATGCAGGACAAGCATTCGATAGCTTTTGAGAGCTGGAAATTAAGAAGACCAGAGAGGGGCTACAATATTTATGACAAGGAAATGTTGGCCATCATGCATGCATTGGCCAAATTCAGGCAGTACCTCGTAGGCAGCAAATTTTGCGTTAAGACCGATCATAACAGCTTGAAGCATTTCCTTGGACAACGAGATCTTAATGATCGTTAGCAGAAGTGGGTCAGTAAGTTGCAATCATATGACTTTGACATCGTTTATGTCAAAGGGACTCAAAACATTGTGGCTGATGCCTTGTCACGTCGTCCGCACTTGAACTCTATGGTCGAGATTGCAGAGAATTGCACCTGATTTTAGCATAATACGCCAAAGACTCATGGGCTTCCGGCATCGTTGAGGGTTCAGTACAGGACAACAGATATTCAGTTGTAAATGACCTCATCATTTACAAAGGTAGGATCTTCTTAACCCCAGGATCAGAGATGAAGAACACAATATTAAGGGCCTTTCATGATGTACCTATGGCCGGACATCCTGGGTATTTCAAAACTTATAAGCAGGTCCGGGAACGTTTCACTTGGAAAGGACTCAAGTCAGATGTCCTCAAATATGTCAGAGAGTGTCCTGTTTGTCAGCAGAACAAACAGGAACACAGCTATCCAGCTGAGCTACTTCAACCACTTCCTATTCCAGACAAGAAGTGGGAATGCTTATCGATAGACTTCATTACGGGCTTGCCGAAAGCCCAGGGAAGAGATTGTATTTATGTAGTTGTTGATCGCCTCACCAAGTATGCTCACTTTTTCCCGATAGCAGCTACATATTCAACTACACAAGTTGCTGAGCTGTTTTTCCGTGAAGTATTCAGATTGCATGGGCTACATCGGAGCATTGTCAGTGACCGGGACAGTCGGTTTTTGAGTCATTTCTTGCAAGAACTATTCAAACTCTGTGGGATTGAGCTTACTCCGAGTACTAGCTACCACCCGCAGATCGACGGTCAGACGGAAATTGTGAATAAATGGGTGGAAGGATACCTTCGAAACTTCGAAACTATATAGCAAGACAACAAAAGGGGTGGGTGAAGTGGATTCATCTTTGTGAGTATTGCTATAATACCACCCACCACATGTCAATTCAGATGATCCCATTCATGGCATTGTATGGGTACGAGGCGCCGAACTTTTTGGACTTATTGTTGAGTGACAGCAGGGTTCCCAGTGCTGGGAATCTTCTACAAGAGAACCAGGACATTATGAGAGCTCTTCGTGAGAACATTCAGAAGGCACAGAATCAACAAAAACAATATGCGGACCAGAGGAGAGTGGAGTGAACTTTTGAAGTTGGGGACATGGTGTATTTGATGCTGCAGCCCTATCACCAGTCCACTCTCAGGAAGAGTGGTGTAGAGAAACTGAAGCCCTGGTACTATGGACCCTTTAGAATCATCAGGCGGGTTGGCGAAGTGGCCTATGAGTTGGAACTACCGGCAGAAAGCAAGGTGCACAATGTATTCCATGTATCGCGCCTCAAGAAGGCGTTAGGACATCGTGTGGTTCCGTCGACAGCTCTACCCTCCCCTAGATGACGAGGGGAAATTGATTCTAGTGCCCGAAGCCATCTTGGATGTTCGTGAGAGACAGTTGCGGAGACGGGTCATCAGGGAATATCTGATTAAATGGAAGGACTTGCCGGTTGAGGACGCAACGTGGGAGAGCAAGGACATCCTTCAACATCTGGAGTTGAGATTGCTTGGGGACAATTAATTTCAGGGAGGGTGGACTGTAATGTCCCCTTCTAATTAACCTTCCGTGATTCAGTGGATTAGCCTATTACGTCGACCCTCGTAGGCTAATGGTTCCGGTTAGAGGGTCACCTGTTTGGGCACCTGGTCGGTAAAATGCAGTGTTGGTATCCGGAGTATGGTGACGTGGTGAAATTGCGCGTTTGGCGTGTTATGGGAGCTTAAAATATTGATCTTCACCATTATTTCACCTTCTCAGGCTTTGGGGACCATGTGTCTATTAGTTCAAGGGGGCATTTTCTATTTTTCAGTTACTATTCATCACTAAAGTGGAAAAAAGACATAACTTAAATGAATAGTGATTTTTAATGAATAGTGTTTTTCAAAGTGAAATTATAAAAGAGCTTGAGAAAAGTCGACCTCTTCATGTTATGAGTTATTTTGTTTGCTTGAGCTTGTGAAGTGGAGATTGTGGAAGAGAGAAACTAGGGTTTCTTGATTTCAGCAGTGGGGAAGCCTGGATTGGGCTTTATTCTTCATTTTTAGGCATCTTGAAGGTGTGAAAGACCACTTTAAAGTTGCAGATCAGAATTTGTATGCTTCATGGGAGCCATGTTTTGCTGTTTTCAAGTGTTTGAAGTCATCTATTGGAAGGGTATTTGCTGTTAGAGGCTCCATTCGTCATTCTGAAGGTGTTGTTTGCAAATTTTGAAGACTTGGAAGCTGATTTATTCACCTACAGCCAGCCGCCTTTATTTGAGGGTTTCATCATCATCAAGTGAGAAAAATGCCTTTCCTTTGTGGCTGTTTTCTCTCCTAAAGTGGGCGCCCTCATCCTTAGAAGACATTCCATCAAGTTTTCGATTGGAGAAGTTCGTATGTATTTTTGTATGAGTGTTTTTATATGGACGGGTACTGTAGCAAACACTATTCACAGTGTTGTTTTGGCTGTAAGTAAATCTATGGATGTAAATTGTATCTTATTTTGAAATGTATGAAAGCTATGCAACTTAGGCATTCTCTCATGTAATGAAGAAGCCTCTTAACTTTCATATTGAGTCTCTTCTTAAATTATCATTGAAGTTTAGTTTATTTGAGTTCTTTATATGCATATGCTTGTAAAAAAAATCATTAGTATAATTGGCATTAAACTTCAAAAACGCAAAAACAAGAAAAGCAGAATACAAAACCAAAAATCAGACCTACAAACCAAGTGAAATCATCGCAGCAGTGAGCTCGGCTCATTACATTCATCTTGCATTGAAAGTAAGTAGATGTGTGTTGGAAGAGAGTTTGTTTAAGTATTTTGTCAAAGAATTATTCCTTGTTCATTTCTAACTCTAATGCTCTGCGTTTACTTGAGTAGTTAGAAACGTCATTAGAATAGGCTTAGTCATAGTTGAACTTCCAAAAGAGAAAATCTCAGCTACGACACTTGAGTTTTATAACCTTGTGCTCTTAGTTGAACAAAAAGATAGGCAAATTAGTTTTAGTTTACTTTCTTTTAAGAAACATCAACAAAGAGGGAGCTTCCCCTCCTAATTTGAAGAGCAATTTATCTATGCATAGTTGTCTGTTTCTAATCCGCATTCCAAAGGTGCGAATTGAAATGCCAACAACTTTTTATATAACTTATACAATA
The DNA here is from genome assembly GCA_007258455.2 of Sequoia sempervirens. Classification (NCBI taxonomy): domain Eukaryota; kingdom Viridiplantae; phylum Streptophyta; class Pinopsida; order Cupressales; family Cupressaceae; genus Sequoia; species Sequoia sempervirens. The sequence continues at coordinate 735,191,405 of VDFB02000003.1, read as the reverse complement.
TAATATATTATGTCGTATAATGTAATTAAGTAACTTATTCAATGTAAGTTCAATTGGTGTAACTTCCCCCCTCTTTAATAAGTGTGCACACACACATTCTCGTTTGCTTGTTCCCCTCATTGCCTCCTTCTTACAACATTTGGTATCAAAACCTTCATTATCTAAACTTTTCCGAAACCTTCTAGGGCTTTATTTTCAGAGTCTTTAAAAGCCTTTAGCCTAGACATTACAAACAAAGGTTCGAATTGCATATTAAATCACTTAGGTGCAGAAAAATGTTTAGAAATTCATACATACAAAATTGTTGTAGGGTTAGCCAAGGTGCAGAGTCGGCCTGGAAAACAGTTTGGCAAGCCTGATGGGTTGGTCAGATAGCAAGGTCGATGTTGGCGTTTTGTACAAAAGTGATGCTATGGTTTTTGCAAAAAAACAAAATATATGTCTATTCTGCAATTTGAACTGTTTTATTGCAAACTTTGAATTTTTCCATTGCTTTTTGAAAATTAATTTTCTTGTACACAAAATTCTAGTCATTTTTGTTCATTGCAATGTTCTAAAATTTAGAAAATCAGTCTATTTAAACCTTAGTAGTAATCTAAATTTTTTGGTCAAGGGTTTATTCTCGTGTACTTTGATTTGCTGTCAGTTATGGCCAGTGTTGGCACCCCAATTTGATAGGTCACAATTTTTCTTTGCTTTTCTCCAAGGGTTGTGCATTTGACCTTATCCACCCTTTGTTAATAATTGATCTGAAAAATCCTAAATGGGTCCCTAAGTGTCAAAAGGTGCAAAGATCCATAAAAATTTTATGTCCTGGCTCAATCCATTGTTTCCCTTAGAAATTCTCTTCTCTTGCTTTCATACCCTAATGATGGATCATAGAGTTTGATCTGAAATGTTGGTAAGAAAAATCTACATAGTCAAATTGAGAAAAATATTAGCTAAAAATCATTATGGACTATGGAAATTTCATGAATGTGTTGTTCGCCTTTCGGAGTTTCGGGGTTAGCCTTGTTTGCTATTTCCGCCAACCCTCGAAGGCCCAAAACCTTGCCTGGAACCCTTGTAAAATTTTCCTAAGTCCTTTTGTTGGGAGTTTTAGGTTCTTCCTTACCTCGGTACTTGTTTCCTTGTCTCCACGCTTCTCAATCTTGAATCCGTTGTTTTTTGAAAAATTCTAAGTGTTTGGTATTTTGGCCTTTCGAGATAAGTTGTTCTTCCATCCCATGTCTAACATAGAAAGGAGATCAGTTGTTTTGTATAGCAAGGTTGTGCTCAATAGAGTACTAGAGCTTTTCATTCTGTCATCCTTGATATCGGTGAGTTACCAAGTCCAAAACTCATAGGGATGTCTGATGGGGGATCTTCGATGTAGGAAGTTTGATAATAATGTGCTTCTAGTTGTTTTAGTTGGGGTGTTGGAGTGGCATCTACCCTTGTCCCTTGGCAAGTATCAAGGATGGGTTGAGGGCTCGACAAAGGAAGGTGTTATATTTTTGAGTGTCGGGGAGTGTTTTGCAACCTAGAACCTTTAAAGAGTTACTAGTCTTTTTCGGGTTCTCGATGAGTGTCTAGTTCTCAACGAGTGTTTGATGCCTAACAGGCACTAAGAGTTGGGAGGGATAGAGATTTGATATGGTTCTTGATAGTGTTGAAGTTCCTAACAAGGTCCTAAATGTCTAAACAGATGAAGAGTTTCAAGTTGTTGGCAAACCTCTGATAACTAGGAAGTTGTGTGTCAAAGTATTTTGAGGTTCTGGGAACTGGTGATATGGCCGACATGAAGAAATTGGGAAGTTGTTAGAGTTTTCTTAGGAACCTAGAACCAAGAACCTCCAACATGGTTTCGAGTTCCCAATCTACCTTCGACAAGTGATAAGGGGGTGGGGGTGATGTCTTAGGTGACGGTTTGTGGTAGTTTCAATATTCCATTGAGTTCTTGATAGGGCATAAAGTGTCGACAGATACTTAGTGTGCTAGGAAAAGGAAGGCAAAAACTTGAAGTGGTCTAGTCCATTCGGAAAAGGCGTAGGATATATTTCAAATGATCGGATAACAATATATAAGTTTTTCAAAAGGAGCTTTGAGCACCAAATGTAACAGTGCCCTTTTGTCTTACCCATCTACCCACCATTAATGCAATGGATCTCTTCTAGCTACTTGCATTTAGTCCATCTATTCTCCATTACTCCTCCCAACTACTCTTGTACCTCCAATGACTGCCTTTCAATCTAAGATGTCCATTTTGGGTGGGAATGCATACAAACCATTGATTTTTGTAGTGCTACAGTGCCATGGGTTAGGGTTTCGCTCGTATGGGTATAGGGGGAAGTTTTTGGTTATGTGGATGTATTTTTGTATTGAAATGATCTAGGTTTGTTCCAAATCTGTAATAATATTTGTAACCTCTATAGATCAAATGATTAAAGGAAGAATTGACCTAGATTGAGTGTCTTCCTATGCACGGTGTGCATTTTTGGATGTATTTCTGATTAGTTGGCCAGCTGATGACCATAAAATCCTTGTAAAGTTTTTGCAAGGTATCGTTTCAGAACAATAAAGGAAATATATGGGTATGCTCATGGATTACTATGTAAACTCAGTTAATATTCTACCACTATCTATTGTTTTTCCAAATGTATGTGTAGAGCCTAGCTTATGTGTATTTTGAACAACATAGTCTTTTGTGGTATCTTGATTAAGGTATCATCTTTGGTTTTAGTCATTGCATCTTTTGTATGAACTTAGAGACTCTATTGCCCAATTGGATAAAGGCACTAGTTTGCTATTGGCTCTCCTCTCTATCATCCCAACACACTCAAAACAAATTAATATAGATCTCTTTTTAGTTTTATCTATTCTAGTGTGTTTCACTGCCATGTTTGAATGCATATAACATCATAAGCGGGTATTATAGAACACATTCTGTCATGCCCATGTGTGGGCACAACACATTCATTGACATTTATGTGGCTCATTATTTGCTCTAATAAGGTGCTTGACCTTTAGTATTGCAAACTAGCATATAGGCACGAAGTGACAACTGAAGTAGGGGTGCACTATGCAGTAGGTATGGTTTGTGTTAGGATTGATGTTTATTTGTTGTGGTGATATTTTTTGCAGCACCTTAGGGAAACCCCCTTTGGTTCAGCAAAGCCAGAAGTGAAGGAGGTCTTACACACCTCAGTAATTGGTCTTTAGTTGCCCAACCTGAATATAGGTTTTTTGGTATTCTTCTTTAGTGTGACACTCTTGGCACCTGAGAGACTATCCAACTTTAGGGATTAGGGATTTACAACTTTGAGCACCAACAACCAGTATACAAAACTTAGTGTTACTTGGCTCTCAGAAACTTACTAGTTAAAAATATAATGTTTGGAGTCATAATACTAAAAACATGTTAGCATTGGGACTGTGACCGAATTGTTTTGGGGAAGGAAATTGGACTCTTTGAATTGAGAGTTTTTAATAAGTGTCACAAAGAGACGCTCTTACTCCTCAAAACTTTTAGTGTTTGATGATTTTATACCTGAAGCTTGAAATTTCTCCTGTTGCTGCCTTTTGGGCAAATATAAAAATTGAGTATCAAACATTGGATAAGGGTTCATGCATTCTATCTAAAAAAAATGTTGTTCTCCAGAGATGGCTGAAGAGGGGGTAGGGGGGGTCTTTGTACAAACACTTGCTTAGGTTGAAAAGACCGAAGTGATAAGTTATCTACCATAAACAAATTGGCAAATGATGAAGATTTAGTTGCCCTAATGTGGAACAGTTTGCCTTCTTCCTCAGACATTTATTAACTTCTTGAATCTATAGTTGAGAGTTGGACATTGATCTTTGAGTACATGTCTTGTTGAAAAATAAAACAGACAAATTTTGGGGGAATCCACTTCTAGATGTATGGAAAGAGCTTTAGCAACGCAACACAAAGGCAAATGTGGAACACATTTTGGCAAATGGTTTGCAAAAACTTCATGAAAACTCAAAGTGAAGTATTTATATTGCCATGAATTTGGCCATGTCATGAGGGAATGCTGGAAACAAAAATACAATCTGGCTAATAAGATGTCAAAAGCTCAGACAAATGTCATAGTTGATGAAGGGGGATAAGAATCCTGAGAGGAATATGCTTTTGTTCTCTTTGGAGATGACAAAAATGTTATAGGGTGTTGGTGTTTTGGTTCAGGTGTTCTGTGGTATTTGACTTGTTGCAATGATTGGTGTGTAAATTTTACTGTAACCAATACTAACTTTAAATTAGTATCTTTAGGAGATTATTGGTCTTATGCAGTAGAAGGTAAAGGTGATGTTTGTGTTCTCAATGCTATCATTAGGTATGTGTTTCATGATCTTATGTATGTTCCAAAGATGAATAAAACCTTGATGTCTTAGTCAATTCATCTAGAAGCAACAAATGCTTGGTTTATGATGTGAAAAAGAGCATGGTGGTTGCCCTTGGTATTGGGCAAAGAGGTCCATATAAATTTGTTGGTCTTGCTGTGCTGCACTTGTATTCCCTTACAGTGGAGGACAGTACTAGCATTCTCTGGCACTAAAGGTATAGCCATTGAACTTTCAATATCTTTCTACACTTAGTTGAATTAATATGGGTTATGGGCCACCTTCGGTTCAATAAAAGCAGGGTATTTCTGTAGGGTGTTTGGCTGGAAAATGAACAGAGAAAATTTCATGGCAGGTCAAAGGGTCTTTTGATCTCTTTCATGCAAATTTATGTGAGCAATTTTTGAAATCAGCAACAACATTAGGGGTAAGGTATTTTTTTTTTTGGTTGGTGATTTTTCTTGGAGAATGTGGGTTTTGCTTTCCCAAGAATGCTTTAGTAACTTTGTTAAGTTCAAATCATTGGTAGAAAATCAGACTGATAGGCATATTAAACCTGCTAGGCCAGATAATGAGGGAGAATTAACTTCTAAACGATTCAAAGAATACCGTGACAAGGGTTATAGAGGTGGTTATCAACCACTTACACCTTACAACAAGACAGGATTATGGAAAGGAGGAATCACATGATTATGGAGATGACCCATTGCATGTTTCATAGCAGGGGTGTATCCTTAGATGCCAGAGCAGGGTAGTTCATACAACATTATCTCCTAAATAGAAGTTTGTGCAAAGCCTCGAGCAAATGCATCTTGAGAAAACATGGTTCAGACAAAAGCAAAGTTAAAGTATCTCTACGTCTTTGATTTGACTACTTGGACTATAGTTATGAATGCTGAGTAGGAACTACTCTTTTGCTGGTTATAGTGAGTAGTCAAAAGCTTACGAAATTATTGATGTTATTACCAACAAAGTCATATGTTAGGAGGGATGTGCAACTATAGGAGATTGAGCCATTATTTTCTAGTTCTTTAGATAGTATTGATGATTCTAATAAATACACAAAATTCAATTATGTACTTGGTATTAGTTTTGGTGTTGTTTCTTTATTGGTTTCTAATCCAGTGATACTGGGAGCTTTGATTTTTAGGGGGTACACAGTCGGATTATATTCCTCAAACCTTGACCCCACATGAATTTCAATTGTTTGATATGGATCAGGGTGATGCTTTGGGAGGTGTTGCTCCAACACCTCGACCTCAATAGTGGAGGAGGCCTAGGTGGTATTACATCTTGTTATGTGATGTGCAGGAAGATAAACTTCCTTCATTGAATGCATTATCTAGAAGTCCAAAATTACAACTTGCTTGTTTTGAGGATCATGTGAACTGTTCTCTCTCATTAGCCTTATTTCATGTGAATGAGCTGACTAGTTTTGTTGAAGCAGAAGGTAGACTAGAGTGGGAATGGTTCAAAATTGGATTACCTAAGTCAGTAGTACTAATTTATAAGTAGGAGGTATTTTCCACAGCACTAATTTAGTCACTTAGTGATCACTTTGAAGCTAACATGTTATGATTAACACAATTTGAAGGCACATTTCTTGAAAACTGACATATAAGCTGAGTTGCAAAAGCTGTTTGTTGAAAACACCAAGGAAGAAGTTATTAAAGTAATTGACTATACAAGGGAAGTGGATCTACGAGAGCTAACCAATTAATACAAACAATTAATATATAGTTGGTTAACCAATATTACTGGAGCATAATAATAGACATTGTATACTGACTACATCATTCCCCCCAAAGGAAAAATCATCTTCTAGACGACAAGGAAGCATCAAGTAACATTTGAGAAGACTTGTAAATTGACGGTGATATATGTAAACTTGGAAGTGTATTGTGCAAACTTGGGCCTGAAGTGTATTGGGCAATGCAAATGAAAGTGATGGGGGTCTAGGGGCAACGTCCCCAACAAGGTCAAGGGGCAGCGCTCCTTGAGGGGGTCTAGGGTTAGTGCCCCCAGCAAGGTCAAGGGGTAATGCCCCTAGCAGGGTCTGAGGGTAGTGCCCCTGGTGTGCTCCTTGATGCGGTATAGGGTGGGGTTGAGGGGTGGAGCCCTTGCCACCAAGCCCAATTTAATACCTTCAAAACCACTAAGAAGGTATTAATGTAATGTTGCTTGTTGTCAAGCTAAGTTCACTTTTAGAAGCATGGTATCCACTTGATCTCCTAAAAATGGGGGTTCAATTATTGTTTCTTCATAGTTTTCCCCACTTCTAGATGCTAAATGGGTTTTAACATGCTCCACAGGATTGTTCTCACTTAATGGTACAATATTGGCTAGAGCATTCCTAGGTTTGACAATGCTTTGCAATAACTACACCACTTTGATTGGTACATTGTTAGAAGTTTTTGCCTTGCAATGGTTTTATTTGATACTAGTTAGCTTGTTATTTGTATTTGCATCTTAATTGGAATGGTGGCACTTATTTTCCATGGCATGCTCTACATTGACTCTTGCTTTAATGAGTCTTTTGTTTTCTATATATGGGCTAGGATATGTGACCTTTGCTTGGGCAAGTGTAATGGCTAATAGTTCCTTGTCCTTGGCTACATCAATCATGTTGATGTTCACCTTGGAGTTTTGTTTAAGACATTCGGTATCATCATGATCTTTGGGTCCACACCTTCTACGAAGCCTTGATTTTTCTAACAACCCCTTGCAAAGTGGTCCCACTCATTGTTAGTGTTGAATGGTGGACCAACCTTCAAAGTGATATTGTACCCAAGTCTAACCTCCCCCCTAATATTATTTTGATGTCTATTAACATTATTGTGCCTTTGATCACAATAGCTGCCAAAAGATGCACTTTTATAATTTTGTGGCTTTGGAGGTGTAGTAGGCGGGGTTGACTACTCTTGCTAGGTTAAAATTACTTGTGTGCTTTTATTCTTCAAGTTGTATGGGCAATCCTTGATCGAGTGGCTTGTCATTTGGCAAATCTCCTAGAACATTATTTTGGGGCAGTTAGCCTTCCATCTTATAATTCATAGACCATTGGTCACTTGGCTTTTTGCTAGTAACTCTGTTGAGGTCCATCATTCAAAGCATATCTCTTCTTAGAGCTTGAACCAATTCTAGTTCACTATCATTGCTTGCATCCAAGTCATCATCTCTTCACTTCATCTAGAGCATGAGGGCATTTTACTTTCACTGTCAATGCCCATCACCCTATTGAATGGATCATTGTACGATGAAGGTGGCATGGCCTTCATCTTCCTCTACAACGAGGGTATTAGACCCTCAATGAACCAATGCTTCTTTAGTTCCTTTTGCTAGTTCCTTTTCTAGTTTTCCTAGAAGTTCTTTGATTGTAAGCTTATCCATTCTCATGTTTTCCTTGCCTAATATTGTATATCTTAGCTGCAATTGCATTGTAGTCCCAAAGAAATCTGAATTCTTTCTGGAAGGCATGCCAAATGTCCCCCACAAGCATTTATCTATTGGTGGGATGTTTTTGAACCATTCTACTTTAAGAGGTCAGTTGTACTGTGACTGAGAATGAAATATCCCAACTAGGATTTATGCAAATTTTCTGATTTTTGAAACACAATTTTTTGACCTAATTTTTGCACTCCAAAATTTCTGAGATGAAACAAGCATGAGCAGCAACATAAACTCATCCAAATGCTTCAAAGAATATGATGAACACATCTAACATCTAACATCAAGCATGAATGTAACCAGCAATATATAGCACCAATTTGTCCATCCAAAACATGCAAATTCTGATTACAAGTTTATTCAGTTATGCTGCTACAAAATCAGACCTATTACTTATGCAAGTTCACCACAAAAACGGGCTCCAAACATACCCAGCAATGTACAATAATTTTCTGATATGAAGAAACCCCACTTACAAGCCAAAACATGAAATGGATGATGATCTAAACTAACCCTAGCTGTGTGAACTTGCTCCAGCTATCACAAGATGCAATGGTGAATGCAAAAATATGATGAAATGCTTCCAAAACCCTACCACAAGGGTGCACTGGCCTGCTGGTCTGTAGGTAGGGTTAGCAACCCCTTGAAAACTTGTCAACAACCTCCAAACTTGCCAATTTCGCCCCTCCAAATCAAGGCGCTCCTCTTTGCAACTCGGGCGCTCCACCCTTGGATGAAACCCCATGTCAATTCAACACCAAAACTGCCTTCCTCAAGTTGCCTAGGTTAATATGAATATCTGAGCATGAAAATCTAACATAAAACTCCATTGAAGCGCAAGTGAACCTCCGTCATGAAGTCCTCCATTTAAGAGCTAGGTTTTTGTCCAACTCCTTTATTATTCACCAGGGTTTTCCTCTTTGGAATAGCTGTAATAGTTGCTGATCAGAAAAATCAGAATAATTCACCATGATATCAAAACCTCCAAGATGACCTTGCTTATATAGCAATCACTCATTTCTCCAAATAGGTCGGCCCAACTTGGGTGCGAACTTTTTATTTTAAATTTTCTTTTTATTAATTTTTATTTCTCCTTTTTTGGTCACCAATCTTGCAATTTGATTTTATTATTTTATTATTTTTCTTTTCCCTCCTTATGATTCCAAAAGGGGGCACCCAAGCCCAAATAAAATATATAAAAATATTTTGCCATCTCCAAAAATCATGATAAATCAATAGAAACCATTTCCCATCATCTCCACGCCAAATAAAAATTATTTGAGCCAAAAAAGAATATTTTCCCTATTTTGCAAGGCACCAAAAATGCATTCCCTTACCTCATGTGTTAGCCTATGGGAATGAAGAATAGGCTAACTCACAAATCTGATCGCTTAAATCATCATGTTGGAAATGGTGACATTACACAGAACCAAAGTGAAGCTATGTTGCTGTATAACTAACTTTTTAGGTAGTAAAGTAATGAAGTTAGGGTACCTAATCTACTCATTATTTAATCCATTTGTTTGAGTGTTTCACCCTTACCTTCAATACACAGGTTACATGAAATATTTTTCCTTACAGTTCTCAATGTGCAAAGAACTGTCAAGGATGTGAGATAGGATCCTCTGAATTGCACTGCAATAGGGAGGATATTATACAACACTCTCCATCAAAAATGTGTCTCTCCACTGAAAACATCCTCTTTGCAAAGGAACTATCAAACATACTAACTGTCAATGTTCCCTGAATTCCCAGTCTAAAAGTAGGAGCTCTAGTATGAAATAGCTGATTTGTTCATTGAACCCTAGCCATACATTACATTTTAGATATAAGTATGCATCCGATTCTGATTTATCACAGATTATTGGTGGGTTGCACCAGAATCAAATTCTTGAAAATTTTATACACCATGAAATTAGAACATAATCAAGTGACTTGTATCTGAAGGTTTTAATAATTACATTTTTACAGAATGATCTTGGTTGTTTGTAACTTTTTACAAATTCTGAGTTAACATGATTTAAAAATTAATATCGATCAACACGGTAATAGATACGACTGAACTTTACATCTATATTCACTTTAGCAATTGAAGTTTTGATGCCTTAAATAAGAAGAGTAATATAGATATTCCAGAAAGATATATATAGCATGTCTTAATGTGCTGCAGTCTTTGTGATGCTTATCTTTATTTTTGTATTCTAATGGTAAGTTCATGTGTTTTGCAGGAGGGCACGTAGGTTGGTTGCATGTTAGGGAAGCATGCAAAGTAAAGGATGAGATTTTTCAAGAACTTCAGAGGTTAGTGCTTTTTCTGTTTTTGTTGTCCGGATCAAAGTTTTTCAGCAAACATTGTGTACTACCTCATTTATAACTATTGCTTTAGAAACTTGTGCATTTTGTAGTGCATTTCATTTTTTTTCAATCTATTTTCACATGATGGCTGTTGTCTTGATTATGCATTTGTCTTCCATATATTAATATATACTAGTGATTCATGCATTTGTTCAGGTCGTTCCTTTCATCATTCAGATTGTAATGACTTCTTGGAAATTCATGCAAAGATCTTCTGGACTGAAGTTTCTCTTTTATAAATTCTAGCTGGGAAGGTAAAACTTTAGAGGGGTGTTCCTTGCTACAAGTAATTATCTGTGCTTGCTCTGGATACAGATTTTGTGAAGGGAAAAATGTTAATGTTGTCTGGAAGTCTACCTCACATATGTTGTATGAGAATATTGAAGATCATCATGTTCTTTATAAAGTGGTGTTTCCTGCAAAGTTTCTATGTCTTGAAAATTTGATGCACATCTGATAAGTACAGGACTGTGTTGCACATCCGCCTTGAGTACCTGTGTTATCGGTCACTGTTCAGAGAAAATTGTCAAACATGATATGTTAGTTCTATTATAGAGCTAAAGACAGTTCATGTCCTGTATATCAGAGAATAAAGCAACTGGATAGCTTAGCATTATGTTCTTTTGTGCACATGTTGCTCAAAATTTGTACCTTTCGACATGCAGAAAGCACTATAGGATTGATCCACGTGCTTCTAATGAGGAAAGTTCTACCATCATTTTTTAAAGTAATTTGAAAACAGTTGAGAAAAAAAGTTCTTCAATTTGAATACAGCATTAGTATTTTCTTTAATAATCTCTTACAAAACATGGGTCTTCAATAAATTGAATGTGTTATAGAAAGCTGAACGATCAGCAGTTAGATCTGTCACTTCATAATTTTGATACAAGTGTGTTGTGATGAACGATGGTTTCTTTTTGGGTTTTTCTTTTTGGGAGGGATTCATTAGCATTGCCTTGACAGTTGTATTCTTATTTGTTGATGCATTTTTTATTTTTCTTTGAGCAGACTGCTACCAGAGAGGGTAGCACTCTTCTATTGATTCGAAACAGGATTTACATAGGTAGCTTTTACATAGATATCCTTTTTACATAGGTACCCTGATTACATAGATGACCTACAGCAAAGCAATCAAGCCCACACCTAGCTCTGCCAACCTCCTCACCTGAAAATCTGCCGAGGCCCCTTTGTTTTGTTGATGCATTTTATATTTAGCCAGACTATTAGGGGTTTCACTAGAATCTAGAATAATTACCAGGGGATGGAGTGTTAAGCTCTATTGTCTTTGTACACTGAAGGGCTATATAAGAATGCTTGAGGAGTACTACTGAATTAAATGATAACAGCAAATTACTATGGTTATTTGTTTGATTAATCAGTTCAGAAATAGGGGTCCTCATGTCTGAAACAATTCCACATCCTCAACTGAGGATCAATATAGTGACCATGATAAATGTTCGTTATGGGGTTTGAACATGAGATCACTTGCCTATCTCAACCAACAAGCTAATTATTGCACCACACATGCATGTGCCAAATTACTATGATTTTTAACAATATTAAGATTTTCTTCATAGCTTATTATCAACCTTTTTTAAAGGAATGTTTCACTCGTGCAAATGAACAATTATCAGTGCAAATGAACAATTATCAATGCCAATTGTTACGCTGAAGGCGTATCTTTATTTGAGCTTGTCGAGCTCATTTTCTTTGTGGACGGTGGAAAAGCCATCAGAGGGGCTTGCAAGATGGTTGAACGATTGCCAACCGTTGATCCTTTTCACCGTGTATTTACCGAGGTTGTGTGATAGGAAGGGAAAGTGGACTAACGTGCACAGTAGTCCCATCTTCAGCGCATGCATCGTGGCCACCGTTTTTTCAAATCTCTTTGAAATCAGAATGGCAGGGCACATCGAAGGGAAAGTTGCCTCACGCCAGGAAAAACCAAATTTCAGGCAGTTGAAACATTCCTCGCCCCACGCCTGAAAACAAACTTTAACTCACAACTGATATTTTCTTCCTAAAAAGCTGCAACAATCTTGTTTCAAGCTCAAGAATCAAGTAGCCCCAAAACCCTGATATTTTCAGATGTTTAATTAAATGCATGTACAGAACTTGGGCGCATTGACATGTAGTATTCCTCTGTTTCTTATGGTAGCGTACTGTAGGCAACAGTCCAGACTCCACAACATTTGCTACCATTCTCCCTGCCTGTGCAAAATGGGGGCTTTGGAACAGGGTATGGACATCCATCAATGCATAAGGATAGAGGAATTTTGTCAGATGTAGTTGAACTGCCCTGGTAGACATGTATGCAAAATGTGGAAGCTTAGACAAGGCATGTGAAGTGTTTGACAAGATGCACCTCAAAGAGATGTGATCTACTGCAATCCTTGCAGGATATTCACAAAATGGATTTGTTAAAAAGGCTTTAGAAATTTCCAAGCAAATGCAATTGTCAGGTTTGAAGACAAATTCCGCAACCTTTGCTAGCATCTTCTCTTTCCATGCCAAAATGGGAGCTTTGGAACAGTATGTACATCCATTGAAGTGTAAAGGATAGAGGAACTTTGTCAGATTTACAAAATGGATTTGTTGAGAAGGATTTAGAAACTTTCAAGCAAATGCAATTGGCAGGCGTAAAGCCAAATTCCACAGCCTTCACCAGTATACTCCCATCAAAGCATCATAGAAGGAGGAATTTTTTCAGATATTATAATTCGAAATGCTCTGGTAGACATGTATGCAAAATGTGGAAGCATAGAAAAGGGATGTGATCTGTTTGACAGAATGCCTCAAAGATAGGTTATCTCATGGAATGCAATGATTGTAGGATATGCACAAAATGGATTTTTTTAAAAAGCTTTAGAAACTTTCAAGCAAATGCAATTGGCAGGTGTAAAGCTAGACTTCACAACTTTTTCCAGCATTCTCCCTGCCCGTGCAAGATAGGCTAGCAAGAGTGCAGGTCTGGATAGGGTTGTATGAGGTTTTTGGTAGGTTGATTATGGCTATAGTTGGGGCTGTATAAATAAATTAGATATATAGATAATGTGGATGATTTCCTTCAATTTCAGTTCACATCGTAAGATATTCTGAAGAGTCCTTCAAATGCCCGGTTGATGGTTGATGGTTGATGTTAATCATTTATCCAAAGTTATCTAAGTAAGCAGAAAGTGTTCTACAATTAGCAGCATATACAACAACACCTCCACAATTAAATGAAAAAGAAAATAAATAAAAGCAGGAAAAGATAGCACACAAATTAAAAGAAGTGAAAAGGACATCACCCAAGTCTGCTTAGTATTCTCCTTTTCTGGTAATTTTGATCCTTCATCATAAGCAGATTGAGAATGTGTAGTTGTGTTTTTCTATACTACCTTTCTGAAATAAAATCCTATATTGATTTAACCATTTTTGCATCTTTTTATATTTTGTATTTTAGTATTTTAACCTCAGATGTATAAATAAACTCATTTGAGCCAATTTGTAATTTGACATCCTCTACTGTCCTCGAATAATTGACATATCTGTAGTGCCAACTGCCAATAACTTCACCCTGTTTCTAATTTAACATGAGCTTGAATGGTCCACTAGCAATCATTGTATCAGGTCATGGTTAGAGGGGTGAAGAAGTGATACTGCAACTAGAAAATGAACAATAAAATGACATCAATTGCAGTTGCGGCTGTATAAGTAAATTAGATATATAGATATTGTAGATGATTTCCTTCAATTTCAGTTCACATTGTAAGATATTCTGAAGAGTCCTTCAAATGCCTGGTGGATGGTTGATGTTAGTCATTTATCCAAAGCTAGCTAAGCAGAAAGTGTTCTACAATTGGCATCATATACAACAGCACCACACAAATTAAAAGAAGTGAAAAGGACATCACCCAAGTGCATTTCAAAATTTCTGTTAAGAAGTTTATTTTTATGCCACACTGAATTAGAAGAAGTCTGCTTAGTATTCTCCTTTTCTGGTTATTTTGATCCTTCATTACAAGCAGATTGAGAATTTGTAGTTGTGTTTTTCTATACTAGCTTTCTGAAATAAATTCCTACATTGATTTAACCATTTTTGCATCTTTTTATATTTGTATTTTAGTATTTTAACCTCAGATGTATAAAAAAACTCATTTGAGCCAATAATTTAACATCCACTATTGTCCTCAAATAATTGACATATCTGTACTGCCAATAACTTCACCCTGTTTCTAATTTAACATGAGCTTGAATGGTCCTCTAGCAATCATTGTATCAGGTCATGGTTAGAGGGGTGAAGAAGTGATACTACAACTAGAAAATGAACAATAAAATGGCATCAATTGCAACCATTCAAACTTGCACCCCTAACTAAACCTTCCAAGGAGGTCAATCATCCTAGTACTGCAGATCGTTCACACTTAACTGTGGAACTTTTCTTTACAATACATCCCACTTATCTTGTCAATCCGTTTAAAGCTTCATAAGCATTGCATTATGAACCTTTAATTTTAGAGCTCCCTAGCTCTTTTAATTTTTTAATCATGTGGGTGTTCTGGAGTCCAACTTTATAAAATATGTAATATGTGTATATATTTTGAGAGCTGTTTGGTAGGTTGTGTGGGGCTACGCTCCTTTTATGAGTTGGGCTTTCAAACTATTTTGGTACCCATGGACCGTCGAGGAGAACCCAAGATGCATCTCTGAGAAATTTATCCATCTCTGTGATGTAGACCAAAGCCAAGGACATGCTTCTCCTCGTTACAATGGTTGTGTTACAGATGTGTAGATATTGGATCTGTTGATTACCATGGTTTCCCTTTATTCAAGAGCTTTATTAGACACTAAAAACTTCTGCGATTTTGGACTAACAAACTCTTTCAATATAAGCATTTTTCTGATTAAAAAGCTTCTCATTACCTCAACAGCCACATGAATGGATCAAGTTGATTTCATCATTGATGGTCCCCCTTGTAGCAATACCTTTTCAAAATGTTATATCAGTTCAGATTATATTTGGTTCCACTATAGATTTCATGAGGCACACGCAAGTGAACTCATCTAAAGCAAATTATTCTATATAAAGTACAATCGTCATCTGTTGTATAATTTGAATTAGAGGTAATTCTTCTTTGTTGCTTTGATTCAGAAGACCAAATAATGTGTTGTCTGTTAATTACAGATTTGGGGAAGAATTTGGTGTTTGAGTCCCCATTTTTTATCGACCTCTCCCTAGGTTTCTGCTCACCTTTGCATCAAGGAGTATTATTGAGAAGCCATATCATCTAAGAAACCTTGCTCTTGGATCAGTTTTTTGTTGATTCCCTAGGTAGGGATTAGCTTCCACTTGAAGACATTGCCAAAAACCTTATGGCACCAATCTTTTATTTTGTGTTCAAGGTGCTCCAAGAGTCCAACGTTCCCTTGAATCCATACACCACAGCATGTCCCTGGATATTTTTAACTTCCACCATTTCCCAATGCCCTAAGCAAATTTTGAGTGAGTCAAATACATTCTCTTATATGAATTGATAGGGTTTTGGAGCCCATGTACCTTTTCCAATCTGGATTGAACAGTACGGAGTTGTTCACCTTGGTTTGAGAGCTGAATAGAACCTGTAAGCCACTACCGCATGAGAATTCTTTCCAATTTTTCTTCAATATAATGCTGTCCTTTTGTTTGTTATTCAAAGTGAATGTACCATATGCATATTCCACATCAGCCAGGCTGATTTTGGTGATTAGTTGTCTCAGGGAAGTTGCTGTATCATTACTGAAGAACTGGCCACCAGTCTCTTCTTCAAGAAATTGATGATATTAAAATCCCCAATCAGAATTGGCTTGCTATTTCCATTAGCAAGCCAAAAACAAAGAAGTTAATGTGGCCAAATTTCAAATTGTTAATTATTGATTTCAACTGGTAAATAATAATTTACCATAGTTCTCCCAAAATTCCTCACCAACAAGAAGGACCCGAAAAAATAGAATCTTGAAAAGAATTAGGGAGTTAAAATGTTTGATAGAAAGCCTCAAAACAAATGTTGCCTCATGACCTACCATAATTGCACAATATGAAATTGTTAAAAAAAAATCTACAAACTTCCAAGAAAATGCAACTCTCAGCTGTTAAGCCAAATCTCATTAATTTTGTTAGCATTCTACCTGCGTGAGCAAAAAATGGGAGCTTTGGAACAGAGTATGGACATTTAGGGGAAAAAAAGGTAAGTACATCTTTTTTACTGCTGGACATTATTATGTCCCCATTTCTTTTTTTTTTTTCAGGGTACGCATCACTTCAAATAGTCTCATTTTAGAAAGTCGTTGCATAAGAGTTTTTTTGTTGTCTGTTGGCTGTGTATTTTGAATAATTTTCACCTCTTTATTTTAACTCCTGGTGGATGACATTGCTCGACAGTTAAATTAATCAAAGTTTCCAAACATTTAAACTCTGTATCAATAATGCCAGACCAAACAAGGGAAATTTATAAATACAAAATAGAAAAATCAAACAAAATGGACCCATGCACGTAGATATTTATGGTTAAGGAACTTGATTATTTTCCTTATTCGAAGGTTTTGTTTCAATCGTGTTTGGCTCCTTGTAAATGGATGCATATCACTTCTTTAATAAGATCTTTGTTGCACAATGTACCCAAAAAATAAAACTTTTTTTCCACATTGACTTTCCACACCCTTCGGCGTACCCATTGCACACCAAGGTGCGATTGCTAGTTAATTTTTTATGTAAATGACCCCTTGGAAATGCAACAATTTATCAACATAAACTATTCAAGTGTAGGTTTTGGTTTAAACCATGCATTGCCATGTGTCTAGACCCACCAACTTGTCTATCTACAAATTGGTGTGACATTTAATTTTTGGTACAAATCTTATGTTTTATCGCTTTGATCCAAGATCCAAGAGAAATTGTGCACGGCTGAAACTGCAAGAAAACTCTTCCGACATCATCCTTCAACCTATAGTTCTGACTTGTCTTAGGACAAACAATTAATCCTTTCTCTATTGGACACAAAGTGCATGGTTTACATCTGCAAAATAGGGGCTTCCACTGAAGTCCCATTCCAATTACCATGAAATTTCAAGCATTATTTGAAAATGGAGGTAATTGTGGACTTTGCATGATAAATAACACAAGAAAAATAAAAATAATGTCATGATATTAACCTAAGCACATTAATATATGATATGCAATTTAAGTTATAATATAATTGAAGTCTAGGATGCACACAATCACAACAAATATGTACATGCATTTGGATCACACCGATCACAAAAGCTAATAAACCCTCCCTCTAACCTAAAAGTAGTAAATCCAAATGATATGAAGTGCGCACATTTTGTCAACCATCTAATTGTGACTTTGTAATTTAGTTTTTCTACCCCTTGGTACGTATGACCTATGTTGATTCTTTGCTCCACACTCTACAATAAGTAACCCATGTCAATTTGTATATCTAGTGCCTTGTTGACATGAGCGCATTGAAGTATGGCTGACTCAACATGCCATAACTTCAAAATAATGAGCAAGGAATCCCATTCTAGAACAATGATGACCAACGTATCTTGTGATTATCTGTCATGTCCCCTATATAATGAAGGATCGAACAGTTAAAGGGAAAGATAAACAGTAAATTTATTATGCCTTCCATATTATTATAATTCATAATAACATATACCTATATATTTTTTTATGAATATTATTGAAAGAGGTCGATCTAATAAATGATTAAATTAAGATCAATTATATATATTTATTTTTATGAATATTATTAAAAGAGATCGATCTAATGAATGATTAGTTAGGATCGGTTAACTAAGCAAGATAAGGTTTCTTTTAGAATCACGTCTCTTGGCAAGGACGTGTCTATTAAGAAAAGACACTTTGTTTCACCACCTAGAAAAGGAGGAATGAGATCCAAATGGAGGCATAAGCAACGAGTAAAGACATAACAGTCGCAAGGTATAATCCTCCCAGCAACAGGTGAGTATTGCTCCACTTAGCCATTAAATCAGTCTAGTGCACCAAATATAAATTGCTCAGTCATAATCATGTTTATATATATGAATGAAATACTGCCAATTCGTTTCTGCATATATGATCCTGTAGAAGCCGATTATGCTAGTCTACATAGCCATACTTGCCCTGTTAACATGATTGGCCCAGACAAAGAGCCAAACTTCTGAAATGAACCACGATTCCCCATTCACTTGAATATCTCATATGTTTGTAGCCTTGACCTATCTCCATTGAACATCAACAAAACTCCAACTTACCCCTGATTCAGCCTTGCCTCAAACACCACCGTTTATTCCCTTCATGTTATTCCTTATATTGCAGATATTCTTTATGCATTCCATTATGTGGTTATGTGGTGAGCATACTTGTGTTGATTACTATAACCAAATATTCTTTAATGTCATAGCTAATATTTAGATTGTAGATCTCTTCCTTGTAATAATTACATTTATAATTGCAAATGAGATTAATTGTCATGTTCCGATAAGATATATCTTGTGTATGGTCAAGCTCTTTATTATCATTTAGATCATGATTCTTTGATAATGGATTATTGCAATTATAATGCTCTACAAATTGAATGATCATGAATATATATAAGAATACATTGTATGTGAGCAAAGATTGTCTTCCAAGTGTTTGTAACCTACTTGGGAGGAAGGGCTTGAGAAAAGTGGTAACTAAAAACCCCACTTAAGGTTCCACCCCTAGGACCCAAGGTAGGGATGTGCCATGGAGGGGTGGCAAGTCCACCTAAGGTTCTGCTAATCCCAAGGCAAGGGTTGGGCCATGGAGGGGTGGGGGTCCCACCTAAGATTTCGTTGCAGCCGTGGAGGGGTGGTAGGCCTAGGGCACTTATAAGCTCCTCTAGCTTCACCCAGTAGGTCGTGTTTTCCGAGGAGGTGTCATGGATGGAGAATGCAGTTACAAGTCCCCTAAAGTGGGAGGTTTTAGGCTACAACCCCTTGAACTTAGCCAAGGACTTCGGGCGAATCTATCCACATGGATAGAGAATGTAGATACAAGTTGCTAAGAAGGGAGGGTTGTAGGTTACCACCTTTGTACTATGGATCATGGCTTCGAGCGGATCCATCTATGCCATCCCTCGTGTTTTCATGATTGCATTTATGAATATGTTTATATTTGGATGCCTAGATATTAATGCTAATGAACATGTGTATGTATGGAATGTTGCTCACTTTGTGGATGCGGGTGTTTAGCCAAGAATTTTCCATCTTGGAGTATCCAATTGGTCCACCCTAACCCTAAGACAAACAAGTTCCAAGATAGGACTAGGTAAGGGACATTACAGTGGTATCAGAGCCCTAATTTTGCCATCTTGTGAAACCCTAGTTAAATGCTAACCTACCAAAGGAGAAACTCTAGGAAGAATACCACCCCAAACAACAACATGAAAACATCTTTGAATAATGAAATGAAGGCATTTATGGAACAAACCGCCCAAGCCCTTAAGGACCAAAATGAAAGGAATGAAAGGCCCTCACAACTCCTCCTCTAGGCTATTCATAATATGAATGGCAATAACATAAGAGACACAAGCTCCAATCACTCAGAAAATAATGACCGCACACCCTCAAGAGCCACAAACTCAAGACCCACTAGACCTACCTTCTTAGAAGAAAACTTGGAAGGGGGGAAACTAATGAACCGCCGACAAACAATGTAGATGAAATTGCCATGGCCTATTATAGCTTGATCCTAAAGTTAGGAGGACCATCCGCTTTGAAGATTATTGTGATGCCAAACTTAGGGCTAACCTTAGAAAAGGGAGAAACCCACCAACAGACAAGGATCTCAAAAATAGAGTGAGCAAACTAACCCTCCCCACCTTTGATAGAGAAGGAAAGAACACCGCACGATCATGGGTTCAAAAGTTAGACACCTATCTATCCTTAAGCCCTATGGAAAAAGCAAATGCTATCAAGTTTGTCGTATTACACCTAACCGGGATGGCCCATGATTGGTGGCATCGCGGCCTCATAACCCAAGGTCATCAACAAGTGTCCACCTACGATGACTTGACCCAAAGGTTGATCAAAAGGTTCGACCAAAAACATCCCAAATGGTACTTCTGAGAACTCACCAAGGTGAGGCAACAAGGGACCATTGAAAAATATGCACCGAATTTCAAAAACTAGTCGTTATGGTACCTGAAATCTCCCAAGAAAGGCTCACCTACTTATTCATAGAGGGATTAAAGGGATCAAGCAAAAGCGTGGTGAGTGCACTAGAACCAACCGCTTAGACGAGACTATCCAAAAGGATGAAATTTGAAGAAAACTTACCAAGAGAAAGACCTAGAGATTTTACCTCCTCCAAACCTCCTCGCTGGGAAGAAAGGCCAAAAAGGGAAGCAACAATTAGAACATGTACATATTGCAATGAAAAGAGAGACCAATTCCACTGGTGCAAAACAATGGAGGACCTAGAAAGAAAAGGA
>VDFB02000003.1:735160520-735170758 GCA_007258455.2 Sequoia sempervirens | reverse complement strand
TGCAATGTACAAGAATAGTTCCCAACTTGGAGCTTACCTTAGGAAAGCATCCCATCAAGGAAGACTTCTATGTAGTTCCCCTAGATGCTGAAATTATCTTGGGAACTCCATGGGGTTACTCACTAGGATGTTTTATGTTTGATCTTTCAAACCTAACAATTCGGTTCCAGCATGCAGGGCAAGAAGTCACCCTAAAAGGTCTACCCAATGGTGCCCCAAAAGTGATCTCATGCAAAAGGATGGAAATAATTTTCCGAAGGGGGCAAGGGGAGTGGGTCGCCCAATGTATGATCCTTGATAAAAGTGCCTCACGGGAAAAAACAATCCACGTGGATATCCAACCCATCATAGGGAAATATAAGAAGGTTTTAGAAGAAATCCCCCCAGGCCTACCCTACAAGAGAGGATTCGAGCACACCATAGAATTAGAAGAAGGGGCAAAACTAGTCATAACCACTCCATACCATCATCCTCATAAGTTCAAGGAAGAAATTGAGAAAACCGTTAAAGAATTGCTAGAAATGGGACACATTCAGCCTATCTCTAGTCCATTTGCATCATCAGTAGTCTTAGTAAAAAAGAAAGATGGCACCTTGAGAATGTGAATAGATTATAGAGCCCTCAACAAGAAAACTATCAAGAATTGATATCCGATTCCCAAAATCGGTGAACTTATTGATGAACTACATGGGGCAAGGTACTTTTCCAAGATTGATCTTCGGTCGAGGTATCACCAAATAAGAATGAGGAAAGAAGATGTGCCCAAAACAACTTTTTGTTGCCACTATGGGCACTTCGAATTCTTAGTTCGACCATTTGGGCTCACAAACATCCCAACTACCTTTCAGTCATGCATGAACCACATCTTCCACAAGCAACTAAGAAGGTTCCTCCTAATATTCTTTGATGGCATTCTTATCTATAGTAAAACATGGGAAGAACACCTCCAACATATTGAAGAAACCTTGAAGATTTTAGAGCAAGAATCCTTATACGCCAAAGCATCAAAATGTGAATTTGGCATTGAAGAGATACTATACTTGGGCCATAAAATCAATGCCCAAGGAGTTAGTGTGGACGAGGAGAAAATTGCAGCTATTAGGGAATGGCCAAAACCTAAGACCCTGACACAACTAAGGGGCTTTGTAGAATTGTGCAGCTATTATAGGTGTTTTGTGAAGGGATTTTCAAAGATTGTTGCCCCACTCATGGAGCTAACCAAGAAAGGGGCCTTTGCATGGAATGAAGTAGCCCAACAAGCCTTTGACAAACTAAAAGAAGCCATGAGTTCTTTCCTTGTGTTGGCCATCCCAGACTTCACCCTTCCCTTTGAATTACAATGTGATGCATTCGAGGAGGGGATTGGCGTAGTCTTGATCTAAAATAAGCATCCTATAGGTTTCAAAATTTGTAAGCTTACCGAAGCATAAAGACACTATCCCATCTATGATAAAGAGATGTTAGTAATAATGCATGCCTTGGCCAAATTCTGCCAATACTTGGTCTGCACAAAATTCCATGTGAAAACCAATCATAACAGCCTAAGATACTTCATGAATCAAAAGGATTTGAGCGATCGTCAACAAAAATGGGTTAGCTGGATACAAGCCTATGACTTTGATATTGAGTATGTGAAGGGAGCAAACAATGTGGTGGTAGATGCCCTATCTAGGCGACCCTACTTGAACACAATAACCTACGTATCCGCAGATTGGAAAAGTGACATCATTACAGAATATGCTAAGGACACCCAAGCCAATGAGATTTTGGAGGGCCGCCTACCCCATGAAGAGTATAAAGTAGTAGAGGATCTCATCCTATATAAGAACAGAGTATTTCTTGTACCCCATTCCAAGATCAAGTCAAAGATACTTAAAGAATATCATGATAACCCACTAGCAGGGCACTAGGGATATTACAAAACATACAAACCGATAAGGAAGAAGTATTCATGGAAAGGAATCAAGAGAGATGTGTTAAAATATGTGCACGAATGTATGGTCTGTCAACAGAATAAAGTCGAACAAAGCCACCCGACGGACCTTCTACAACCCTTGTGCATTCCCAACCAAAAATGGGAAAGTATCTTAATGGATTTTATTACTAGGTTTCCCAAGAATTAAGGAAAAGATTGTATATACGTGGTCATCGATTGACTCACCAAGTATGGCCATTTCTTTGCCATATCCATGGAGTATAGAGCACCCCAAGTAGCTGAAGTGTTCTTCAAAGAAATCTTTAGGTTCCATGGTCTCCCAAGAAACATTGTTAGTGATCGGGACAACCGGTTCATGAGCCAATTTTGGCAAGAACTCTTTCAATTGGCAGGGACTAGTCTTACACCTAGCACCAGTTATCACCCCCAGATGGATGGTCAAACCAAAATCGTCAACAAATGGATAGAAGGCTACTTAAGGAATTATGTCACTGGTCAACAAAGTGCATGGGCCAAGTGGTTGCATCTAGGAGAATATTGCTACCATACAATACACATGTCCATCCAAATGAGTCCCTTCAAAGCACTATATGGATATGAACCCGCTACTTTTGGGAGTCTGATTACCCAAGAAAGCTAAGTGCCTCGAGCTAAGGACTTTGTACAAGAAAGCATGGAAACCTTGAACACCCTCAAGGACAATTTACACCAAGCCCAAAATCAGAAAAATATGTACGTAGATAGGAACCGCATCGAGAGAACCTTCGAGGTTGGAGATCTAGTGTTTCTACAATTACAACTATATAAGCAATCATCCCTCAAGTCTAATGGGACAAAGAAATTGAGACCCCGATTTTATGGGCCTTACAAGATTCCAAAAAAGATTGGTGAGGTGGCCTATGAATTAGAGCTATCGAAGGACAATCGCATCCATAACGTGTTTCATGTATCCAGACTAAAGAAAGTGCTAGGTCAACAAGTAACCCCATGTGCGGAGTTACCCCCACTGGATGATGAGGGTAAATTGATCCTCGAACCTGAAGCAGTCCTCAATATAAGGGAAAAGAGACTAAGGAATAAGAGTATCCCAGAGTTCTTGATAAAATGGAGAGGCCTACCTAAAGAAGATGCTACATGGGAGAGTGAGAAAGTCTTCAACCATCCAAACCTCAAGTTGCTTGAGGGCAAACAATTTAAGGGGGGAGGACTATCATGTCCCCTATATAATGAAGGATCAAACAGATGAAGGGAAAGATAAATAGTAAATTTATTATGCCTTCCATATTATTATAATTCATGATAACTATACATTTTTTTTTTATGAATATTATTGAAAGAGGTCGATCTAATAAATGATTAAGTTAAGATCAATTATATATATTTATTTTTATGAATATTATTAAAAGAGATCAATCCAATGAATGATTAGTTAGGATTAGTTTAACTAAGCAAGATAAGGTTTCTTTTAGAATCACGTCTCTTGGCAAGGACGTGTCTAGTAAGAAAAGACACTTTGGTTTGCCACCTAGAAAAGGAGGAATGAAATCCAAATGGAGGCATAAGCAATGAGTAAAGACATAACAAAAGCAAGGTATAATCATCCCAACAACAGGTGAGTATTTCTCCACTTAGCCATTAAATCAGTCTAGCACACCAAATATAAATTGCTTAGTCATAATCATGTTTATATATATGAATGAAATACTGCCAGTTCGTTTTTGCATATATGATCCTGTAGAAGCCGATTATGCTAGTCTCCATAGCCATACTTTCCCTGTCAACATTATTGGCCCAGACAAAGAGCCAAACTTCTTAAATGGACCATGATTCCCCCATTCACTTGAATATCTCATTTGTTTGCAGCTCGACCTATCTCCATTGAACATCAACGAAACTCCAACTTAACCTTGATCTAGCCTTGCCTCTAACACTAGTGATTATTCCCTTCATGCTATTCCTTATATTACAAATATTCTTTATGCATTCCATTATGTGGTTATGTGGTGAGCATACTTGTGTTGATTACTATAACCAAATATTCTTTAATGTCATAGCTAATATTTAGATTGTAGATCTCTTCCTTGTAATAATTAAATTTATAATTGTAAATGAGATTAATTGTCATCTTCCAATAAGATATATCTTGTGTATGATCAAGCTCTTTATTATCATTTAAAGCAGGATTCTTTCATGATGGATTATTGCAATTATAATGCTCTACAAATTGAATGATCATGAATATATATAAGAATACATTGTATGTGAGCAAAGATTGTCTTCCAAGTGTTTGTAAACCTACTTGGGAGGAATGGCTTGAGAAAAGTGGTGCCTAAAAACCCCACTTAAGGTTCCGCCCCTAGGACCCAAGGTAGGGATGTGTCATGGAGGGGTGGAAAATCCACCTAATGTTCTGCTAATCCTAAGGCAAGGGTTGGGCCATGGAGGGGTGGGGGTCCCACCTAAGATTCTGCTGCAACCATGGAGGAGTGGTAGGCCTAGGCCACTTATAAGCTCCTCTGGCTTCACCCAGTAGGTCATGTGTTTTTTGAGGAGGTGTCATGGATGGAGAATGCAGTTACAAGTCCCCTAGAGTGGGAGGTTTTAGGCTACAACCCCTTGAACTTAGCCAAGGACTTCAGGTAGATCTATCCAAGTGGATAGAGAATGCAGTTACAAGTCGCTAAGAAGGGAGGGTTGTAGGTTACCACCTTTGTACTAGGGATCATAGCTTTGGGCAGATCCATCTATGCCACCCCTCATGTGTTTTTATGGTTGCATTTATGAATATGTTCATATTTGGATGCCTAGATATTAATGCTAATGAACATGTGTATGCATGAAATGTTGCTCACTTTGTGGATGCAGGTGTTCAGCCAAGAATTTCCCATCTTGGAGTATCCAATTGGCCCACCCTAACCCTAAGACAAACAAGTTCCAAGACAGGACTAGGTAAGGGACATTACATTATATTTTATGGAAACATTAAGTTAATACATAAAGTTACAAGAACACTACTCAGAGATTGATCATAAAGACCTGCCAAACAAAATGATTGTACCACTCGCCAAAATTTTTCTCCACATCAATGCTCAAAAAAATTAGAAACCAAAATTGAACACAACATTATTAATACTAAACATTATTAATGCTAAATAATGGTGCTTTGCTATTTGGTTTTTTGGTCTTTTTGTGCCCGGACTATTGGTTATTATAGCTTCTTAAGATTGTTCTTAAAGCTTTGGACTCTTTATGGTGGTTTTATTTTAAAGATCGTTAGCTATGTTTTTTATTATGTTAATGAAGGTTAAGAGGCCTTTGTGCCTACTGAATACTTTATATCAAGCCTGCGTGCTCATATGTGGGATCCTTTATAGTTGCTAGTTTGGTTTTGTTGTTCTTGGTGGTTTGGTTGGTGTTGTTTTTCAATCTGTTTTTTTTTATGATGTTTCAGCTCTATTATTCTAATGTATGGGATTAGGGCCATTCCCTGCTAATATAATAAAAAAACATTATTAATACTAAACACCACATTGCATTGGAACACCAAAATTGAAAAATAGAAATCAAAATTTTAACAAATTGAAATTGAAACTAGAATCCCTACTACCAAAAATGTTACTTTAAAGGTCTTTTACCCTATCTCCAAATGAATAACTAATTTGAAATGAGAATGATACTCTTGTCACATCCTCCACAGGCACCCATTTTACTTGTAGATAATTTTAATCAACTTGTATACGGAAAGATCCCAGATGATGTAGGATTTTGCAGTTTGATTGGGGAATATACCTCTTCTCACTTCAATTTTATAATGAAGTGGTACTCACAATGCCCTAATTTGATGAAAGAAATGATGTAAATTAACATTTTCATGTGTTGTCATTAGACCCCAGCTCAGAAGGATATCATGATATATGTAGTAACTAACATACAATACTAAATTTCAAATTACATTTTTTAACAAATATAAAATATTTAATTTAACTTGTAAAAAAAAAAAACTTTACTTATCATATGGATACAATAATAATAAAAAAACAAAGAACAATAAATAAAAGAGATCTTGGGATGAAAAAAAATCACAAAGCAGGGGGTGCAATATTAAAGAAGGCAACCGGAGAAGGCATGACAACATGGTGTCCATCTGCAATGAAGCATGGGCAACCTTTAACATAACTTTGGTGGTCGTGGATGGATAGAGAGGAGAAGCTTTGCCTTTAATATCGGTCCACTCAAGCCAAATACATCTCCCTCACAAATCGCTCTTGGGGAGAGTGGGGAACATTTATTCATTGGCGGGAAAGTTGGGGATTACATGTTTTTGGAACTGTCAAAGCGATCTGAAATAGAATAGAATAGAAGATTTTTAACATTCACAAAGTTAAAGAAAGTTTATGGAGTAGTAGACCCTGTCCTTATTTTAGCATTGTGAAGTGCTGATCTTCTACATTTTAGTTTGATAATGAGCTCTCCCATTTTATCCACCCATTTAATGCTGAATAAATTTTGAAAAGTAGCTGCTGCTAAGTCACTTATGTATCTATCTCTGATGTCATGGTATTTTTTGCAATCCAAAATAAAATGTTTTCTAGTTTCCATAGTCCCTGATACAGAGTAGCTGGATACACCTTTGCCTCTCCCCGGGCATGCGTATCCCCGTATCCGATACAGATACTTGTGCAATACGCCATGGACACACGTTGGATATTGTACCCACACGTGCCCAAAAAACCTTCATTTTCCAGCCGGATACTAGGGGAGAGGGGCCCATAGTGGAGTAGGCTCTAATAGTGGGGATAGAAGTAGTCCTCAGTGGGCCTCATAGTGGAGCATCTTAATATCCAATTGCAAAACACTTTTTATCCATAAAGTACAGAAACTGACAAATCATGTGATGCCACATCGACGCACCAATAAAACATGACTTATGCACCACTATCAGTCTCACTTTTTTTTTTTAGCCTTTTTTAATACCTTAACAAAAAGCATGCTGATGTGGCATCATATTTGATGATGTGACCCTAAAATTAATTTTTTTAAGCAGGTGAGTTGCCAAATAAACTGCTGTACAAAATTGGGACTGATTTGAGATTCCATGTAGGATTTTGAGAAACACGAAGTTAGGTGCCCATGATTGGCCCCTCTCCCTATGTGATTTGATTTTCAAAAGCTAACTAAATCTTCCAAAATATTATCTTAAAAAACTTCAATCATGCAATTTTTTTATGTTTTAAAAAAATAAATCTACACCAAATGAGGAAGACAAATGAAATGTTTTCTATTTCAGCAACCCATCTTCTAAGTCTTCTTCCAATACAACTCTACTATTTTTTTGGTGTTTTAATTTTTACAAATTTAAAAAAGTTAATTGTTTATAATTTTATATATATATTATTTTGTTTTTGATAAGGTAAGCAGTATTTATAGGGTGTTGTACCCTTTACACGGAGGGCCCTCAGGGCCAAAAAGGAGCTAGTTCAAAACAAGACATGAACTAGAAAGAGCTTACAAACATGAGCCACAAGTCTCGACAGACCAAGCCAAATAGGCCACACACTTCACAGAACTAAAGCACGAACAACCGACATACAACATGTCGGAAGAAGACTGGGACTAGACAACCCCAAAATCTGGGGGGATAGGATTGACTCCCAAAACCCAAGGTCATGGTTTGGGGAGTCCCTTCTTTTTTTTCTGCACAATAGACCAAGAAAGCTCAAAACCAAGAACAACCGAACAAGGTGAGATGAGCGGTTCATCCACAACCACAACGGACAGAGAGTCTCCACGTAGCGAAGTCAGCAGCGCAGAAGAGGAGTCGGGAGCATTCAGGGGATCAACAACAGTGTTCAGCGAGGGGTGGGCAACATCAGTTGGCGCAACGATAGCAGATCAAGGTAATGGCTCCACAGAAGGGGCTCGAGGAGTCACAACCACCAAGCAAGAGTCCTCCATAGAGGGAACCATCGAAGGGGGAGAGTCCACTATGAGATGGTCCGAGAGAGCATCCTTCCACGAAGTAGCAGTGCCTTTGCGGCGAGCAATAGGGCAACCATAGGTCAAATGACCAACAGAGAAACATCTCCTGCACCGAAAAGGGAGTCCCTCATAGTCCAAAAGTTGTTTCCAAGGTCTATCCACCATCAAGACCACATCACCATGGAGAGGCTTATTATATTGTTTAAATGTTAGAGATTTTAAAAAAAATAAAATTATTCTTTAAATATAAATAAAATTTATTAATATATATTTAACTATTTATTTTTTACTAAATTATTAATATTTAAATTTTAATATCATTTTTATTTTTATTTTCTTATTTGCTTTTAAAGTAATGAAAATCTCCTCTAATAACTTAGAAAATATGTGTGTATGTTTTTTTCATGAATGTCGTATCAGTCGTATCCATATTGGGGGTCTTAAAAAATGGCCGTATCCGTATCCGATAGCGTATCTGTATCTATATTCGTATCCATGTCCATGCAACTTTGTCTTGATGTACACAAGATACAAATTCTCTCTTCCCAAAACTCTTTTGGCCTATTCTACTTTCCCGTTTTACATCAAAGACAATGTGAGTTAGTCCTCAATTGGACAGCAAGAATCTTTGACCTCCAAGGGATATTGGCCTCTATATATGCCTTTTATTGATGGTCCATGTTGGAGTTAAATTCTTTAAGGCAACACTTCTTTCTCCCAACCACCTTTGTCTGCATAACCTTGTGAAATTTTTCAACCGCAAGTTTTTATTTTTGTATTGTTATTAAGGTACATTCAAGTGAATGTATCACTTGTTCATCCACTCACAATTTTATTTCATCCATGTCTTCTTTCTTTCACCCAAGACATCTTTAAATACAACATTTGAACCAACGATGTGTTTCCATCTACTCAACTTGTTTTGAATCTCTCAAAATATGGACCATAGTGATGGCCTAAATAAAAATTGCACTTGTTTTAACTAGAAAATATCATAGGGAGCCGACACTTTTAGCTTGAATTTGCTTATGATCAAGAGTTTTTGAATTCTCTTTATCCATGTCTATTTGATGTTAGAAGTATTATTAACCCAAATTTCACAACCATGAAACACCACTAGAATTACTAAAAGCCCAAATAGAATTTGAACAGTTTTCCAGTCCCATAACTTTGTCTCTCTGCATCTGTTTTGAAGAGAAAAAAGTGCTCTTTGATCTCCCAGCGTTCTTTTCCTTCCACAAGTTTTTCAACTGAGCTTGTTGTTAAAGTCAATTACTAAGTATTTATACTATGTTACTTCCTCTATGATACTAACTTCAAAATAAAAGTCAAACTGATTCTTTTTCTTTTTATTAGAGGTGGTCATGATCTTAGTCTTATTAATATTAACTTGCATATCCAACTCTTGGCAAATATGCTCAAGTGCTACTGAATGCACTTGCAACTCTTGGGCAGATCTAGCAATCAAAATAAGATCATCAGCATATAAAAAACCTGACAACATATTTTTTCAAAGGGACACCTTCTCCACCCTTTAGAGGTGGTCATGATCTTAGTCTTATTAATATTAACTTGCATATCCAACTCTTGGCAAATATGCTCAAGTGCTACTGAATGCACTTGCAACTCTTGGGCAGATCTAGCAATCGAAATAAGATCGTCAGCATATAAAAAACCTGACAACATTTTTTTTCAAAGGGACACCTTCTCCACCCTTCAAATTAACCTCTCAGGTCATGTGTAACAGACTCTCATCCACACACTATGAACAAATTAAGAATAGAATCCACAACCTGAACTATAAAACAACACCCAAGACCGAATGAACTGACCTTAGTCTGTGCACTACTAACAGACATTAGACTACTTCAGTAAACACTTAATCAGAGCAGCATATGGAGCAATAAAGAAAATTAATGAGGTACGTAGAGAAGGTGGGATAGTACCTATGACGTCCACCTGCAGCAAAGTATGGGCCGCTCGATGGGATTGAACGTGATTGAAAAAGGAATTAAAGAGAAAAGATAGAAGGGGCAGACAGGCAGAGGATGAAGAGGGGAGCTCTGTTAGAGGAGTTGTAGAACTTTGTTGAAGAAGCAAAGGCAATTAGTTTGGCCTTGAGCGACCTTTCTCCCATGGTCCTGCCCCGACTTGGGCTCCTAGATTTAGACATCAAGCCTACCAGAGGCAGAATGCCAACGCCATCACTAGGCAAATTAGAGTGACGTGTGTGTTATGTTTCAAGAAATTAGAGAGAAGTGCCAAGTACTCACGCATCTTCTATCGGCACTACTCTGTCTCTAGGAAATGCATGTTACATTCT
>VDFB02000003.1:735110171-735160420 GCA_007258455.2 Sequoia sempervirens | reverse complement strand
GGAAGATTTGGAGGCAAAGTTTGTTGCAAAGAGAGGAGAGATGCTTTGCATTCTATTGATCAATGGTGGATGATGTTTCCAGATAATATCTATGGATCAGATTGATCTTAGGGTGGCTTTCATTCTTCTTTTATTCTCTTTTCTTCTCATTTTCTTCTAGGGGGTTCTAGGGTTTTGTATGAGGCTGGGGTAGATAGAGAATTGTAAACTCTAAGTCATATTGAGTCTGTAAGCTATAATTTCTAATTTTATGAGCAAATATAGCCAGTTTGTGCAAATAAATCATGAATGTCTTCAAATTGTTTGCACATTCATGAATATATTCAAATTGTCTCCATACTTGTACAATTTAATCATATGAATTCAATAATACAAAGTATCTTTGAGTTTGTCATCTCAAATTTCATGAGATTGTGTTATTTGTTTATGGGTCTATTTCAAGGAAATGGTTAAATGCTTTAAGCAGATAACAGTGATTTCAAGTGTGCAGGTTGGATTTGGTAAGGAGAATTTGAGTGATAATAGGAGTGGGATTGTTGGTGTAAGACACTAATAGTTCATGCAAGGCATTAACAATTTAAATCCACTGGTTGAATGTCATTTGCTGATGAATTATTTTTATGTGTTTGACTCCATGGCCCAAAATTAGGCACTGATTTATCTTGCAGCTTAGTGCATCTCAGAAACATTTTATAAATTCAAAATCATTTCAAATCCTTATGTGTTGTAGTTATCTCATGCTCCAAATAGTTGATATTACTGATGAACAGCCAATTCTATTCAGTATTATCCTATTATGTTGAGCTATTAAATGATATTATTGTTAAGCAATATTATGTTATGTATGTGTTTTAATTTATTGATATTGCTAAAGGGATCACCCTCCTAGGTCTTGCAGAGCCCAAAGTGTAGGAGGATTTTAAAGTCCTCGTCAATTGGTCCAAGTCCTTCGAGCTGCCCTTGATTGGAATTGGCAATTCCATAGGTAGATTAGAAGACCAACCTGGTTACAGTGTAAAAACAAAACCAACAAATGACGAGAGGAAGAAATTGATCAAAATGGAAAGTTGGGTTTACGAGTGCAAATCCCTTAAGAAGATTTGGGCAAATGTTGTTGAAGTGCTTATGCACTATGTGACTTTGGAGGGTAGATTTACTGCTATCCTCAGTCACCACTTCACACTTCTAAATCATTTCAATCATGGTTTGTTCATTTCTTTTCAGTTTTTTTTGTTATCGTCCATGGAGGTTTTTGTTTATTCTCATTTAAAGAATAGGGGAGATCCCATCCTCCATGAAGGTCTCATTCTCTTAATCATGGAGCATGTTAAGGCTCTTCTCCCCGCCCTTTCCATTAAGGGTAAGGAGAAGACTGTGAGTGATGTTTCTGGTTCATCGGGCTCAGATACTAGTATGGTAGATGAAGAGGAATGGAACGAAGAGGAAGAAGACGTGCCCCCAACCCCTGCAACTACTTCGAAGAAGAAGAGGAAGATGGGTAGTTCTAAAAGCAATAGGGCAACCAAACGCCTTGTTTTATCTAACAATGAGGACACATAGGTGGGCTTAGATGATTCCCCTCCCAAGAATGAGGAGGTGGCTATTGTCTAAGGTGAAACTGAAGGTGGTTGTAATGAGGAGGGATTTTAGGATAATGCTCTGGGTATGGAGGACAAGGATAAGGCGAGGAGGTCATCCAAGCGTATTTCCAACCTAAAGAACAAGGCCTCAAAAGTGTCGGCAAAGGGCCCCAAAGTGTTATGTGAGGGGAAGGATTCTGGTGAAAAGGTGGTGGCTATTGATGACTCCCCGAATCAGGACTCACCCAATGTGGAGCTCAAAGAAGACAATAAGGGTCAAGATTCAAGGAGGATACTAAGAAGAAGAGAGCTAAACTAAAGCCTCTAAAGGTAAATCCCCTATCTGAGGACTTCTCTTACCTCAATGATGATTCTACCTCTATTTTGAATTGTTGGATATGGCTAGGGTTGGGGCCACTAGAACTTTTAAGTTAGCTAAGTGGACTCTTTAGGAGTTTAATAAGATTAACATTAAAATTAGAGGTTTGAAGGAGAATCTGAAGAATGTTCTGAAAGGCTCAGTGTCGGACATTCTGATTGGCAGAATTGTGGACCTTGAGGGTTCTTTCCTTGACTTCAAATATCTATGTGAAGATCGATTGGATGGTTTGGAAGCCAAGGTATTGGGAACAAATGCAGATATAAAAAAGCTTCTTCATGCATGTCACATCTCTATGAAGAATAGTGCAAACTCTTTGGAAGTCCTTTTTTGAAAGATAAGTGAGCTCAGGGAGGACCAAGTTTATTTTTATGAGCTAATGGAGAAAGAGCATTTGATCAAAGGAAAAGGAAAAAAAGGTGGTAAAGATGATGACAAGGGCCCTGTTGTTAGAGGGTCAGCTGAATGTAAAAGTCCTTTGAGGCTGAGAAGAAGGATTTGTTGGACATGATCAAATTGCACAAAAGCCAAGAGCTTGAGGTGGCCAACACCTTGAGCAGTATGAATTAGTGTTTGGTTTTCTTCTTAGTTGTCTATTTCATGTTGGGTCTCGGTTTTCTTCCTGTTGTTTTGTTGCTTGATGTTGTTGGGTGTTGTTGTTAGCTTACTATTTTATCTCTCGTTCAACACCATTTTTGTCCTATTTTTTGGCTACTAGTATGGTACTGGTTTCGCTCTGATGTAGTTTTTAGCAACATTTTGTATCTTTTTGTTGTAAAGGGTCTCGGGTCCCTTCAAAACCTATTTTTCCCATATAATCAACACAATATCATCATATAATTCATCATTTGAAATATCAAATTCAATAAACACCTTCCACATATTCATTTCAATATAACATTAATCAAGTTAACATTCATTCGTTTCTTTGTAAATGATACAATCAACAAGGTATATGATTTCTAATAAAAATTGTCAACACATTCATATATTCAATATTTTAACCAATCATAGTAATAGTAAATAGGTAAATGCACAATAGGGTGTAGCACTTGTCATTCTGACAATTCCACCCTTCTACTAAGTCCAATTGGTGAAATCACAATATTGTGTCTCACTTTTTTCCCAAGATGGATATTTACATCAATATTTTTAACTGAATCTTCATCTTCTAAGACCTATAGTAGCTAAACCATTAAGAATTTGAAGATGATGTGAACTAGTAATTTGTGGCAATTTTTGTGTAGATTCTAAATTTTTTATCTTTTATTTTTTTTGAAATAAATCATGAATCTTTCAACATCTCCTTTAATAAATAGTTTTAAATAGAAAACAACATTTTTAGAAAGTAACATAATGTTTGTGTCGTCCAACATTACTTTTTTTCTATAAAGGATAAATTTCTAATTTTTGAAATATAGATTTTAAACATCAATATCTAGGGCAAAGGCTGTTTTTTCATAATTTTTTGTTGCATTTTTTTAATTATTTTTTTAATTCACTGTAAGTATAATTTGGACATACGTGTGTGTCATTCAACCTAACTTGTGTATATATCAAAATCCAATTTTTTCTTTTTT
Source organism: Sequoia sempervirens (assembly GCA_007258455.2). Taxonomy (NCBI): domain Eukaryota; kingdom Viridiplantae; phylum Streptophyta; class Pinopsida; order Cupressales; family Cupressaceae; genus Sequoia; species Sequoia sempervirens. Next base: position 735,156,881 of record VDFB02000003.1, on the reverse strand, counting down.
TGGTGAAACAAAGACATTGATACCTAGGGAAAGGGTATTTTTTGAATTTTTTGTACAATGGTTTACTATTTTTCCACCTCTGCAAAATGAAGAGCTTGTTGTTCGAAGAAAAACCTCTGTTAATAAAAATTGAAAATTAAATACATGATAAAATGAAAACATATCAAAAATATACTTGTTGGAAAGCTTGTTTCAAGGGTTACAATATTGCAAAATATAATTTATAAATTACATTATTTAATCCCTCAAAAGGTAAAGAAAAAGTGTTTTTTTTCCAACACTTTGATAGGTACAAAGGAGACTCCATTATGGGTACAATTTAATACTAGAGGGGTTCTATCCAAGGGGGTTTGATCTAAGGGGGTCTTATCTATCCCTCTTCAATTAAAACCCTTTGGATGGAACCTCTCAAGGCTTAAATCATTGGTTTTTCTGAAAAAGTGATTTTAGGTGAAAATCAGCATGTCCCATTTAAGTGAAACACACTATTGTGGCAGCACCCAAATAAGGGTCTATTTTCTAAGGTTTAGTTATATTTTGATGTCTAATCATTAGCTAACCCTAACATCTTCTTTTTTTCTTGATTTTTCATCTAACATTTATAATATGTGGCATTTGGAAAAGCGTTTATTAATTCTTGTTTTGAGCAAGTAATCCAGGAAATATTTCAAATTTGGTGCATAAAAGGAACTCATTTTTCAATTTGGTGTTTAAAATTGGACAATCAATCTTCATCTTTCAAATTTGATGCTCTAAAATTGGACAATCAATCTTCACTTTCCAATTTGGTGCTTAAAATGAAAAAATGACTTACACATTTCATTTGGTGCTTTAACAATGAACTACACATTTACTTTGGTGCACAATTAAAATGAACATGTATTCTTTGTCTACCATGCTTGGTGAGTTCTTGAAGCATATCCTCTCCCCTTGCACCTAGTATGATCTTGGGTGAAGAGAAACATCTTGAACTTACACTTTATGTTCATTGTAACCCTAAGGTAGTTGTTATGTATCCTCTCCCCTCATGCCTAGTGTGATCTTAGGTGAAGAGAACTAGTAACTCCTTTTTTATTTTGAGTAGGAGGCCTGCCTTGAGACACATTCTCGCGGAGAACTCAAGGGTTTGACCTCAAGCAACATTTTTGGGTGCACTATATAAATTGGCTAAGAGCGAAAGTTGTAGGTCAATCCGTGCATGTAGTGCTCCATACTTGCATTAGGGACTACGATTTTTTAGTTTCCCAAGGTGATGTTTGAGAGGTCAATGGTGTTCACCAAGTTATACCCACTAGAAATCTATCTCTAAGTCTTTTGAACATATTCTTTTAGTGGTGCAATGGAATAGCATCATTCCATGAAGTTACTCATCGTGTACCAAGCATATTTGAGGTGATAGAATCCCTTGCAAGGAACTTTTCCTTCCAAGGTAAGAGGTGTATTGTGTACGTGTGCATACTCTAGTCACTCATTCTATGTGTGGTATTTTATCGTGTGGGCCCACTTTGAGAAGATAAACCTAATCTAACTACTAAAATAGGTTGTACTTGATGATATGTTTTCTTGTGGAGACCTTGTAAAACCATTTAGTGTGACTTTGTGGAAGAAAGACACAAAAAACATCTAATACCAATTGAGTCATTTGAACATATTGTTTGCAAAATCTTCAAACACTCAAACAAACATTAAAAAGGTTATGATCAATACTTTAACCCTTTGAACACATTGTTGTGTACTTGAAAGGAAATATTATATCTTTGTATGCATCTAAGTATTTCTATTTTTATCAAAATAGTGTCTTTGTATGCATCCTATTACTATTGTCTACATCTCCATGCATTTGTCCAAAGCAAACCAAGGTAACTACAAATCAACATTCTTGTCTTTCCACAGTATCATGCTTCTATGGGAAACAACATGCTTTTGTAGACATCTTAGTGCTATAATACACATAACCAAGACTTTGTGTGCTAAAAATAACAAAGCTCAAATCAAATTCCAAATTCTTAAAGCAAACATTCAAATTACCAAAGGTTAATGCAACACAAAATTCCATTCATTGATATAAACCAAACTTGGATATACTTGCTTCAATCAAATAACCTTCAAAATAAACAAAAAAGGAAATTCTTACTCACCATTATTTTTATCAAAATGCTTGGGAGTTTTCATTGGATCAAAATCACATTCAAACTTCAAACATCAAACATCATCCATAAAACCCTCATCCAAAACATCTCATCTCAAAATAAACAAACTTGACATAAATCACTTAGGCTTGAATCTTTTGTCCTATCAACTAATTTAGCTCTATACTTGGAAATGATCTTTTTTCAAGGTGTTTAGGTTGAATTAGAAAATTATTTTGGAAAAATTCACTTTGGAGTCACAAGTCTACTCCTAAAGTAGTAAGATCGAAATCATCATCAAATCATAAAAATCCAATCAATCAATCAAGTCCTAAGTGTGATCAAAATCAAAATTTTCACATCCTTCACTCATTCATATAAACCATTCATCCAACATTGATCCTAAAAGCCTATCAAAGTGTTATCATTTGAGGCAACCAAGACATTTCAACAAGGACATTTGAATCTAACATCTCCTGGGATTGACATATTCCCTCATTGTCCAAACATTTATCCTAGATCATTTATAGGTCTTGAAAATTTAACCTTGAAAACATGACAATGCCAATCAATCATTAAACTCACTTTCATACAATTTATACATAAGGTCAACATATCCTACTAGCCTCAATGACATAACAAATGTGTGTATACATAGTAAAAACTTTGGAATACCTTGTCATATGATAGATGTCAATCAATGTAAAAATTTACCAATCCATCAATCAAGCAACCAAGGCATAAGTCATCATCAAAAAAACATTAGTTCACCAAACCAATACATCCCAAACATGAACATACCAAATGCAACTATATCAAATATGAACATGTCAAATCTGCACTTGGTGAACTATGGAATGGGTATTCACACCTCAAAACATCATTCAATATCCACATCTACCCCATCTTCAACAAACTCAAAATGACACATATCAACATCTTGAACATCATTAAAAAATTGATTCACATCATCAAAAATATCTTCAACATAAAAAAATTGCATACCAACAACCACAACATCAACAAAAAAACTCCATCCTTACAAAAAAAACACCAATATCAACAGTCACCACAATCACCACAAGTCTTACAAGTTGACACCATCACTAAACGTGAGTACACTCCTTTAGGGGAGCCAATTGAGTTGGTGTTAAACAAGTTAGTCCATTCCAAACTTATCACTCTTCCAAAGTCACTAGGTGATTGTGAACCTATCTTCAAATTCTCATGGTATGATTATGAGGCTTATTGTGAGTACCATAGGGTAAAAGGTCATGACACATTAAACTATATTAACTCTAGAACCTCATATAAGACCTCATTGATTAATGAACAATAATTGTTGAAGAAAAAATTGAAGATTCAACCATCAATGATCACATTGACAATGTCTCTACCTCACCTAATGAGAAAGTTGACATACATCAAGACTCTTTTCTAAAACAGGATCAACATCCTCCACCAATTCCTATAAATGGTCCATTCAAAGATATATTAACATCATTCAACCTCATGGTTACAAATATTGAGGATATTCTTAACACACCATTTGATTCAAATCCACATGAAGATCAAGAAAATCTAAAACCAATAACCATACCTAATGAAGAGAATTTGAGCCAAGAGCTACCACCTACATGTTCACATTTCAAAGCAATCCAAGAGCCCTTTGAAAATAATCCTTTATTTTAAATCGATCCATGAAAATAAATTAATCCAAAGAGTACCAAAGGTAGCTGAAATTAGTCAAGGTCAAGAATTCATATCACCAAAATACTAAAATGACATCCAAATTTCTCTAAAACAAGACCAAATCCATATACCAAGCACACATACATCTAACCATGAGATACATGCTTCCACGGGGCACGTGGATGATCTTCCCAACATCATTACCAATAAACAAGGGTCTTCTACTCTTCATATCCTTACAAATGATCAAGGAATAGTAAGAATCCACAGATATATCAGAAATTGATCATGAAGAAGACTCCTACATGGACTGTGAATCACAAACATCCATTGAAGGATCATAAATTGATCATGAAGAGTCATTATGGTAAAACCACTACCAACACTTCAACCATCTATATCATGAACCGTTTTCCTCACATCATTCCACCCACTAATTGGGACCAACCACAAGAGGAAAAGCTATATCAAAGAAAAGAGCAATTTGATGAAGCAAAAGAATTGGCAAATCAAAATGGACATGAAAAATACAAATGGATGCCAAAGAAAAATAAAGAAAATCGTCCTTATCAAACTCCATTAGTCAAAGAAACTATGGGGAAAAATCAAAAAGGGAATTTAATCCATCAAATATTCCATCAATGCAAAAGAAAGCTTCAAGAGCGACATACAAAGTATATGAAGAAGTTGGTCCCAATCAAATCTCCATATCCACCTATCATTTCTCATCATCCCAAGTTTGGAGAATCAAAGATTCCAAACTGTCAACTAATCTATCTCCATCTCATATTCTTCATCGTATTCCATTATCCACTTTGACATCCATGATATCCAAATCTTGCATTGACTGTGTCTTGGCAGCAACTTTTTGTCATAAGGACTCTAAGGGCACTTTATCATGATGTACGCATCTAGATAAGGTTAACTTTGGTATCAACAAGGTAGATATGAACATTTAGGGGTATTATTCAAGTGTTTGTATCTTGGTAAAGCAACTTCTCTAGGCAGAATATCATTGGCATATCATGACAACAACAACATCTTTATCAGCACCACTAGGTGGTTCAACATGATCATAAATCTTCAAAATTCCCAAAAAAATCAAGAAAATAGTAAAAAGAAAAATCGTCCTCCAATAAAAACCACTTCAATGGCACTTTGGACAAGTACAATGATGAAAACCTAGAAAATAGGCATCATGTGTAGAATTGAGCATCTGTGTGTATCATTCAAGGTGGAAGCATCTCATCCATATTATTCATAATAAATCCAACATTTCATCTATTTTACCCACAATAAATCCATCCATCCAATCCATCTTCATCCAACTCCAAATTATCTTTATCTTGACAAAAGTTCAGCATACACTTTAAACTTTCTTGTGGCAAAATCTTGACATGGGTCATTATCATTGATCCTATCCTAGTAAATCTAGCATTATACAGTTTATGAATCATTATCCAAAAGAGCATCCTCTATCTGAACATGCTATCTTATCACAACCATCTTCCATCCATTCATCTATGCATTCACCCATGGTCTTTCGCACATTGCTAGACACTGGGGGAAGATACTTGATCTTGCTTTTGAATAACTCTTGATCCATGTCCAAAATCTCACAAATGTGGCATTGACATCATGATCTAGGTATCATTCAAAAAATCTAAAAACATTCGAAACATCTCAAAAAAGTCAAAAACGCCATAACATTTCAAAATTCTTAAAAACATCCATAACATTTTCAAAATACAAAAACATTCTAAAACATCCAAAAACCTTTAAAAAATCCAAAAACTCAAAACATTTGAAAATCCTAAACATTTGGAAAACTTGAAAACTCAAAAACAACCTCAAATATCTTCAAAAAACTCTAAAACAACCTCATAACATTTAAAAATTGAAAACATTCAAATAACCCCAAAAATACCAAAAATAGCCTCAAAACATTTCAACATGTCAAAAACATTGAGAAAATTTGAAAATAAAATCACCCATCCCATTTCGCTTTCACTCATAATAGACTTTCACTCATAATAAATTGATCATCACCTTCAACCTTTGGCAACACAAATAGAAACAAATACAACACTTGACAAAACACAGAGTTAAAAAGTGAAAAATCCTAAGTCTTGATCATGGTCAAACATGTCGGTTAACATTTATATCAATGGCCTTTTAAAATTTAGAAAACAAATCAACATCCAAACATGTCTTATGGATATATCTTTCCTATGATAGACATCATTGGGTATCACACAAAAATAATATTCTTTGAAAAAAGATATGAATAATATTGATTGTTTGTTTATTTTGATCTTTTCTTGTGATTTATCTTATTGGTCCATTTCGATGATCTCTCAAGGATGTCTAAAAAATGATTTAGAGAGAAAGGAATGGGGCATTGATCATTGTTTTTGTTTGTTGTGTTTGTTGGATATTCTTGTAACACAACCTTGGCGAATACTTTCCTTGTGTGTACGAGAGTAGTCTCAAATAAAACAATAGCTAGGAAATATTAGATTATTCATACCTTTTGAGTATTAGTCTCCTTACTTTGATGGTTGCATTCTTTTACACGATCAAACAAGGTTTATGTATGTTAGGTATGAACAAGGATACTCCTATTTGTTTGTAGAGTCGAAGTCCATGCATTAGATACAACGTCATCCTAGTTTTCAATACCTTGGTGCATCATGTATATTTTCTATATCAATAATAAGGATTACTATGATGAAATTAAGTATTATTTGAGGAGAAAAAGAAAAATCATTATCCCATCTCATCCCATCTCCAATAAAATCTTAGAATAATCATAGGTCTATTGGTATCCTGGTTGACATCATCATTCTATTATATCCATCTCATTCTTCATCTATCTATATCATTCTTCTACTTCTATCTTATTCTATCTCATTCTTCTATCCATGCTAATATTTCTATCCAAGTATATCAAATGTTTGTGTGATATACATCAAAATATACATGAGGTTACCCATGGTCGATGAATTTCTATATATCATAAAATCTATCTACATTGAACATTTAAGCTTCATGGGACTTATTATTTTTCATCCTTTGATCAGTAAAACCACTCCTCTCATAATCTTATCACGGGCTCAACCAAAAAATTAGTGTTTCTACTCGATCTCTCGAGGGGGTATCATACTAGCATTCTATCATCCATTGGGGCATATTGGGGCATCAAGAAAAGTCAAAAAAAATAAATTAAGTAGTATCAATTCTTTGAAGCAACGCATCAAGTACCTCACTTGAAAGAGGGGCAAACGTAGACACTTGAAAATGTCCTGAGTATATCACACACCTGATTTTACTTACTAACATCGTTTCTAGCATAACTCACCTAATTCCTTTGTTTAATTAAATAATGTCATGTTATTTAGTTAAATTCATTTAATTCTCCTGTTAATGAAATAACCTTATTAATTCATCTTTTTCTCCCCTTTTGATTAAATAATATCAATATTATTCAAATAAAAGTCATTCATTCCATTTGATTAAACAGTTCTTAATTTTTTAATTACAAGTCCTAGTTCTTCCAATTTGCACAATTAAATGATTTTCATGAATTATTTAATTGGTTAATTTTCCTCCAATCTTTCCAACTTGCATAAAGAATATTCATCATGGAATATTCCTCTTTGAATTTTAATTCTTCAATTTGACTTGAAATATTTTCAATTTCTTCTCCATAAATTAAGGGATCTTGTTGGAACTCTCATGGATTGTGAGCCCTTGATCCATGTCTCATGGATTATCAATCATTTGATAAATCCCTAATATGTGTCTTCATCTTTCATTTGAATTCATCCATTAACCCTCCAATTCAATCCTCATTGTTGATCAATATCTCTCAAATGTAAAAATACTTCACTATTTCCTATCAATTCATCCACAATGTTCATAATAGAGTTATTATCTCAAATTTATTACTCATTTGTGAGCAATTTGAGTGCACCTTTTGTTAATCAACCTTCATCTTCAAGCAAGCTTTTTCACATCAATGGATAATGCATAAAACTAAGCAATCCATATCCACATCTACTCACTATGCATCAATCTGCAATGAGATTGAGAGGTTTGCCTACTAATTAGGTTCACTTGCTTTGAATTTCATGTTGATTGCTTTGAATTGAATCATTTAGTCTTGTGTAATTGAATCTCATTGAATTTTTTTTTTTATTGATCAATTATCTTGTTAATAGCTTTGATTTTATGTTATTTGGTCAAATAGATTTACATACTTATAGATAGAAATTATGCCTCGACTACATGTCATTCGTTATCATCTTGTGGGAAAGTCTTCCTAAAAAATTGATTTTATCATTTTTCAACATTCCCAGAAAGTAAAATAAGTTAGTATGATCCCTAGTTGTACCTTTTATTTTCCTAATTTATTCTAAAACAAATATATGTTTTGTGACTTTGGTGGTGTCTTTGCCAAAAATGAGTATTTTAACTAATGAGTCCATTTTAGATTTAGGATTTTTCTCTTCTTTGTGCTATTTTTTGTTTCATAATTACTCCTTTAAAAAAAAATTATACAAGTTTTTTCTCTCTACCCTTTTCTCTTGATACTTGAATATTAAATTTCTTCCTTCCCAATATGGCTTCACAATCTCTTATAAATTTTTGTTGTGGTTCCAATTCTTGGATTAAATTTTTACTTGTACTTGATAATGAAATCCTTCTTGGCTTATATGGCATAGGGAATGACGCCTAGTATATGGGTGTAGCTCCTCAAAGTGGAGCTACATTTGTGTTCCACTAGTAAAATTTGAAAAATCTGGTTATTTCCTGTCCTAGGGCTTAGGGTTTCATTTATTATCTTTCCTTAGGGTTTTTGAATTGCTAAAAGCCTTTCCAAAAAATCTTAAGTTTTAGTCTTTTGCAAATGTTATGTTTCGTCCTTAACCTTTCATCACTGGTTCTTGGTCTTTCAAGTCATGACTTATGTTGTTAATTCCATCTTGTTACCGACCCCTAAATCTTAGTAATCCTAGTCATTACCTATCATTTTATTGAAAGTACTACCTTATGTTAATGTGGGTTGCAGTTCATTAAAATATTATCTATGGTCCTAAGTCAAGTTTTAATAATTTCACCGTTCGCCTAAGGTTTCAACCTTAATCTTTATGTCCCTATCCATTGTGTGCCTATTTAGGCCACCTTTTAAGTTACTAACCATTGGCACATGTAGATATGCAGTGTTAAAATGGTCGTTGGATCTAGAGGATCAAATATCGGTTGCTCCCCGTGCCCCCGCCGGTTTCTTTTCTTCACTATAATATTCTCACGAGTTGGCAGGCAAGCACCACATGCCCTTTGTATTAGCGGGCCCAACATCTTTGAAAGTCGACAGGCGATAGGATGAAACAAATTGACGGTGGAGATTGAATGACATGAATACATCTAGGCCGTTCCTCGTTTCCCCGTCTGATTTTATTTTGCATTAGAATATTATCACAGGGAAGCATGTTGAAGACACCTATCCCTTTGTCAATGGGGCCCACTAAGTTTTAAAGGAAAAAAACACCTTTCCAGTTGAGATCGACAGTCAAGGATGAGGTGACGTGGGTCAATCCTGACCACTCCCTGCCATCCAGTGGGGAACCCATCTCTTCCTCTCATCTCTCAGTGGGGAAGTGGGAGAGCGCCACGTGGATTCATCTAAGCGACAAAAGAAACATCAAGAAAAGGGAAATATCGATGAAATATTTTTCTATAAGGGTATGAAGGATAAAATCTGCACTACTAAAGGGATTCTTTTCCACGTGTTTTAAATGCAAGTGAGATCTTTTAATCATGACTGTTCATTGTGTTTGAGGGCTATGTGCACGGGTAAGTGATCTAATGGTAAAAGTGTGCATATGAAGAATTCTTGATTAAATATGAGCCCTTCCCCGCCTCCCCATTGCTGAAAGTTGCACACGAGTTAAGACCAATAGGGAGTGGGGAAGCCGACACATGGATTTTCCAATGGCAGTAAAGATGGTGGAGCCCATGGACATGTTGGAGGTTGTTGCCACATGATCTATTATGATTGGATAAAATAAAACGAGTGCTTACAATCAACTCTTTCAAACATTGTTGACTCGATTTGGATTTTTCACTAATCCATCTCACCGCACGATCACAAGTTTCAAACTTGTGTGGTTGGTTGTTAGTTTTCTCATGTGAGCTTTCTTTTGAACATTAATGGTGGACACACTCTAGGCATTCGACATAAAGAGGGTTGTCGGCTATTTTCTTTCACAATTACAATTATCGAGAGCTGAAGAATTGGTCTAGAACTAGAGAAGAAGGTGTGAAGAGCTTGAATGAACAGTTGTAGAGGCATTGAAGAAATTTTTCCTAAGTAAGCAGGTGTCCACACTTTTTTGTGTCAATTGTGCATAAGTTGCTAGTTTGGGGAATTGTTGAAAGCTCAGTGAGTTTTAGATACTTAGGGTTTGCAGGGGTTTGGTTATTTTCAAATTCCACTAGGTTGGTAAGAATTGTGCATGGTCTAGGAGGGTTTTTGTTCTGCAAGTTTGCTTTTGAGAGCATAAATCAATGAGACTCTTCTGTATGTGAAAATTCGTAAACCCTAGGTCAGTTATACTGATAAAATGAGAGAACCTGGTGTGTCATCTCCCTAACCAAAGAGGAAACCCAAACAAAAGAGGGTTAAGAGGTGTAAAACCCATGATGACACACCTAAAATTAAGTTAGATGTACCTGAGAAATCTGCAAAGCCAAGGGCAAAGAAGAGAGATTTTTCCATGGAAGGTGAAGCCAAGGGTATTACTGAAGTTGGCTACAAGAAAAACATGTTGGCTAGTTACATAAGGGATGATAACAATGATAAGGTTGGTCAGTCTAAGAAGAAAACAAAGAAGGATAAGGACCATGAGGCTTATGATTCGTATATGGGAGAACTTGATGTTGCCATGGAAGATGAGGAAAATTATATGAGTGATAAGGTAGAAACTAATCCAGAATATGCCTAGTATCTTCTTGAACTTGTAGGTCAAGAAGACTCTAATGATGGTGAGAAAAACTCTCTAGTTTCAAGAAAATCATGAAGGTGACATGCATACTCTGATTCTAAAGATGATGAACCATTGTAGAAACAGAGTCCCAATTTGGATTTTTTTGTCTTAGATGCTGACATGGAGAAGTTTTGATGTTGCTATAACGACAAAATATGCCTTTTGGAAGGCGGTTAAATCCTCTTCAGCAAATAGAAATGGGTTTTTGTCTTATATGATTTCCCTCTCATCAAAGGGTACAAATATAACCACTTCGGTGTTTTGGAATTGAAATGCAAATGAATGTCAAATGTAAAATGTAACTGAAATTGTAATTTGGCCTAAAGCTTGTTGCTCCCATGTTTCTATAAATGGGAATTCAAGGCCAATTACATGGGTCTTTTGATGGTTAAGCATTCGAACTCATGTGAAGAGCAATTTTGTAAATTCAAGCACAGAAAAATAGAATAGTTATAAGTCTTAGGTGTAGATTCTAGCTTGTAATAGGCATAATAGTTTTACAATGGCAATGGCATATGAATGAAAATTGCAAATTCTAGAATAGTATCTCTCCTATGTATTTTTTTGCACAAATCATAAATAGAATGATCAATGATCTTTTATTTGTCTTCGATATTTTCAGTTGAATGTATGGTTTTATTTCTACTTTAGTTCAAAGAACTAATTAAATGTTTTGATGAAATCATAGATATGTGTAATAGAGTGTAAGGATTACTAAGTATTTTTTGTTCTGGATATCTCAAGTTGTTTGTTACAAAGCAATATAACAATAGTATTTAAATGCTAGGTTTAATTGTTGATGTATTATAGTTTTTTGCAAATATGAATCTGTCACCCATGGATAAGGCATTTTTTTGTTGAATTTGGTCATCTTTGAAGTCAATTGAGTCAGTCTTACATGTCAAAGAACAAATCCATATTGAAAATCACTTACATATTATAAATTGTTGTAAATTTGTGTGAGATCTACCCATTCCTGGCTTTTAGATAATAATTTGGTAAGGGATCAGCCAAATTCTTGAAGAATTATGTCTATTTGTAGTTGGTAGGAATATATTGTTACCTAATTTTTCTTTCAACTCAATCAGGTAGAGCTGAGATAGAAATGATTGTGAAAAAGAGAATGAAAGGTACACATTTGATTCTGCTAAGTGTTCATTATCATACACAAAAATATTATCAACTAAATTTTAGTTTATTATGCAACTGTTTACAAGAGAAAAGATTGCACAAGCTTTGCATAAATAGTTGTCTTTTATTCATTTTACAAAATTATGCTAATATAGTCCCACACAAGTCATGGGAGTAACTATATCTAATAAGAGATAAAATAACAAGTACATAACATGAAAAGAAAGTATATAAACAAGGGTGGGACCCATCATTTCCTGGATGAATGATTAATCCCATTTTTTTAGGTTGCACCAGCATCCGAGTTTCCCAAGTGATAGCTCCAAGAGAAAACTTGCAAAAGGAGGGAGAAAAATGGTGTTAGAGCTCGGGGTACATCCTTTATCCTATATACATCAAGTCAAGAGTGCTTGCTATTCTATATCTAATCAACAAAATGGAATGAAAAAAAGCAAGGATATGAGTAGACATCACATGTAGATACCTAATCATGAGATGAATCAGAAAAGAGAAGCATCAGATCATACAGATCAGAATAGAGGTTTCAGCCTCTATGTTTTTTATCTAACATGTTTGTTCAGTATGTAGGTATAGGTACAATTGTCATTGCAAGATCATCTTATTCAACATCATAGCATGTGGAGGAAATGTGGCTCCCACAAGGGTTGAGCCCAGCATGCTCAAAGGAACAATAGTAGCAGTGTATGCAATAAAGGAAGTCTTCTCCATATATTTCAAGACATGGTTCATTAGAGGACAAACTAAACTTGTGAGAGTCATATCTCAAAAACCACAAACTAGGGTTTCATGATTCTTTGACAAAAATTAGGAAATTGATAGATGAAAAAACAAATTAAATTTTTCAAAAACCCAGTTTATAGTTTGAGAGAAAACTTCACCAGTCTAGGAAAGTGAGGAAAGGAAAGGTTTGAATGTTCAACAAGCAATCCATGAAAAGACAGTCCTTATTACCTTATGATAGTTAATAACAAAGGTGATATGATATGTGTTTGTAATCTAATCTATAATAGTCACCTCAATATGATACAATCCCATAAAGTGCATAGACAGTAAGGACTGTACCATAATGAAAAATGACAATATGCATGGAAAATGAGGTCCATTCAAGGACAATCCTCTGATCACATTATCAATAACATTCATAGATCATCATTAATGATGCAAGCTTACATTTCTTAAGAGTAGGGGCAATAGGGAGTAATCCATGGCAATGTATATGAGCACAATGAAACCTTCAAGTTCAAAGTGGAGGTGCCTTGGTTGGAATGTTGCACAAAGAGGCCTAAGAGCAACAAGCATAATGGCAGGTTGTTTGGAGGTTATTAAGCAGTCCATTCACTCAAAGACATGATCAAAAAATGAAAAAATACAATAGGGTTAGACCTAAGGAGTATTTCATGACAATCAAACTCTAGGACAGAGCATGGTAGGTCAAAATTCAAGCATAAATAAAAGATAGTCATACTTTATGGACATGGATAAGTGATCATAACCTTTTTGAAAGTTCTTGACTACCTCTATTGTTCTTTGTCTATTCTAAATGAGAAAATTCATTGAAAGCAAAAATATCTTGAGAGATTAGATAGTCATTAATAAACGTGTTGAAGACAAAGCTTATGTAGAGGTGTAACAATGACCTTCAAAATACAAATGGATAGCCATAGGTTCATAATGGTTTCAAAGGCTAGGGAACATTGAATGGAAAATTAAAGAATATCATAATGGCAGGCTCATTAAAGTGCACAATGTATAGTCAAAAGGTACTGTCATTATATTAAACTCAAAGGAAAATCACCAAGAAAAGGTTTGTGTCAAGGACATCCACAAGTTAAAATCCAAAAGGGGAAAGTTGACAGCAAGAATGGCAATAGTCTTCAAAGTTAATCATGACAATATAGAGGATAGTGTTGGAGTCTACACAATACATGTGGGTCATTTGAGATAATACTTAATGAAAATTTGATCTCATGGAATGCAACGGTAGTGTAACCTTCTCCTCAGATTGAGTATGGTGATCATAACTCACCAAAAGATAACAATCATGGTTTCTAAAGAGAAAGGGTTAAATAATAGTGCTACCATGCAAAGGACTGCCATTTGAGACAAGGGCCATGTGAGGAAAACATAGAGGATGTCATTCAGGATTGTTCCATAGGTGTCTACTTGTTCAAAATGTGAGGGTAAAGGTAAGGTAATCAATGCTTCATGTCATAAATGTGGTAGAGATGGTGTCAACCTTCATTCTAAACTTACTATCAACTACATATATGCAATACTTGGATCAATATTAGAGGTGATCACTTATTAGTTATTTGTAGTGAATGTTGCCATTCCCAAAAAACTAAGTGCTCTGGAACACAAATTAGTTGAAGAACCAACACATCTCCATGCTTCAAGCAAGTCTTTCACATTCTTTATAAAAGATGAGGATCAATCAGCTAAGAGAAAGCAAGACAAAGAAATCAATAGATGGTTGAATTCTTTCAAACCCTAACGGTGCAATAATGGCCATACACACAACAACAATTTAACATACTGCAAGAGCAATGCAGGGATCAATAAATACATCGAATAGAGATTTCATCATTCTTTGCCACATCCAAAGCATAAATCAACATTTTCTTTCCAAGAGAATAAAAAAAGAAGGATTTTTAAATTCAAAAATGACATACCACATAGCTCCAACATGCATTTTGCACAGAAAAACTCCAGAAAGCCTTCAAAATGAAACCCTTGGTGGTGTATCAAAGCACAGTTGATAGACTTTGAAGAGGAATGAAAATGCAAATGATTTTACAAACATTTACATAAAGATTAATACTTTGACCGTGCTCAAATTCCTTTTGTCAAGTATGCAAGTCACGGGAGTCACAAGAGTTCTTTATGTTTCCCCTCTTTTGTTTGCATCAAATTAAGGCAAGAATAAATGTATAAATAAATATTAAAAGTAATGTTTATAAATTACTTCAATATTTATCATAAGGAGTAGATTGTCATATAACAAATATTAAAGTAATCATTATTTATTATCTTTAATATTTATTTAAACACTTCATCCTTGTCCTAAAATCACACAAAGCAAAAGAGGGAGTTATATTTTTACTTCAAGTCAAATTAGGTTCATTTTGGAGTTCTCTTAATTCAAGCCATCATTTGAAGAGGATTTTAAGGCATAGAGGGCAGTTTGCGTCAATTTTGGAGTCCCACATGGTTGACCATCACTCAAGGGGAGTTTGTGCCACCTTATCACTCAGTTACTTCTACTTTTGGGGCTTCTTTTGCATGATTTCCATGCTTATATGACCAAGGAGGAATCTTTATCATGCAAAATCAAAAGAGGAGTAAAACTAAAGCATTTACTCTTGATTTTTAGTCAACTAGAATGCCTTTGGAGTTCTTTTTGGTCATGTAGCTTGAGAGGGGGAGTTTGGAGTTGTTTAAGCTCAGTTTGCATCAGTTGTGGACCCCCTTTTTAGGCCTTTTTCTATTTTTCTCGTGAATCACTTTGGTGGTGGGATATTTTGCAACTCAGTTATCTTCACATGACTCTTTTTAGCTCTTTGAGCTATTTTATTGTATATAGAGGAAAATACTTAGTCTTTTTTCCCTAGTTCTTACTTTCTTGCCTTCTCTTACACATGCAGAGAGGCTAAAATTTTTGTAGCTCGATTTACATTTGATATAACAACAGTTTATTTTAAGCATATTTCATCATATTGTAGAGATTCCTTCCATTTTTCAGAAAAATCAAGTGTTTTCCTTCTCAAATTTCAGGTGTTGTCTCTTATGGTTGATTTTGATAGAAATTTATTGTGTTTAAATCTGAAAACCTTTAATTTTTGTCTCATTCATAGGTGTATGTACACAAATCAATTTAAATATCACAAGTCATAGGTTGTGCAACTGTTTAATCCGTTATTTCAAATTATGAAAACTTAGTTTTCCTTCATAAAAGATATTGATTTCTCAAAGCCTATTTATGAAATGCTTATGTGATTGAGTTGTTCAAATTAAGTTGTGTAAGTGGATATATTGAAGAGTACTTGTGAATTAGGTTGCATGTTTAGTAGTCATTTAGGTGCATCACCATCTTACCAGTTTTAGTTTATACCATTCATTTTAATCCTTCTATCCCTTTTCTTGCATAAGTCATTAGTTTCATAGAAAAAATCTAAAGGGGAACCAGCCCATAATTTGGAGTCACCTTCACTTTGAGCAACCCACAAGGTCAAAGGTGTTTCAATGTTACACAGGATTGCTAAACCTCCAAGCTTCCCATCAGGGTGCAATCCTTCATGTTAAAAATTTTTGGCACACCTGGTGGGACTGATTGGACTGTTGCATTCCAAATTTTTCTCACAATCACTGATATTTGGTGTGTGTATCAGTGATCTCAGCCTTTAGAGGCAAGAATCAACACATTTGGTGACTTTGTGAAGCATTTTTCTTTTTCAATATGATCAAGCGCTAGTATATTTTTAAAGATTCTAATTTTTGTTTTTTTTTTTACTTTTGAATGAACAAGCATGTTTATGTTTCATGATAATATGTCATACCATCCATTATATCATGAAAATTCTGCTCATATACCCTCTTTCCAGTCTTATCAAGTTGATCATTATGCTAGTTTTACCCCTAATTCCTTTGATTTACAAAGAAACCAGCATGCACAATATGATTACCACCCACCCACCCCTACTCAACCTCCATATCAGCCTACATACACTCAGATTCAACCCCAAGATGCTGACAGATTTGAGTTTAGTGACATCAAAAACACATTGCTAGACTTCAAAAAGTAGTTGGATGAGGTCAAAAGACAACAAGAGTTTGATTTACAACAAGAGTTAGATTATCAGGCCTACCTTCATGAGCAGGAGTTCGAGACACAAAGGATATAGTTTGAAGGAAATCTTGAGAGGGAGTTAGCTGCAAAAGAGTAGATGAAGTTTTTGTTTGCTCAAACACAAAAGCATGAGATCCAAACAACTCCTTTCATTCCAGACCAGCATGTTCCAGAAGAGGTTCGTAACTTTAAATTTCCAAGTTTCAAGCAAAGTGAGTCCCTTAACCCTCCTGGAGTCAACATTCCAAGTTTTAAAAAACCTTTACCATTGTAAGAATCTATGTTGGCACAATCTAAGTTTGTTATTCCTCAAGATCGACCACTTGAAGAGCCTATTTTCCTTCAAGAAATTCAAGAACTCCCAAGTTTCCCTACCAGATGAATCTAATTGTCCTTTCACTTTTTTCCTTTATAAGGGTGGACCTATTTTCTTTCATGATAATTCACTCGCCATGAAGGAGGCTAGGATTACAAATTTACTGCATATAGCTATGGAGCAATATTAGTTAGAACAAAAGAGGATTGAGCAAGAAAAGAATTTTCAAGATCAATCTTTGAATGTTTTTATTGATGTTCTTCCTTGTGTTGTTGAAGTTGATGATAATGTTCCAGTTTTTATCTCAGAAGATCAACCAGAACAGCGGGATGAATAGGTAAAAGAGGTTGATCAGGAGGAGTGTCCTTCAATTTGGCTTCAGGAGTTACATTCTTTTGTTGAAAATGAGCAGGAGGGTGTGATTTTGATCTCATCAACAGTAGATTTTGAGCAGCAGGAAGATGTCAAAAAATGTAACGAGTTGTTGGTTGATGTCAATAAGTTTGAAAAGTTGGAAGCTACTAATCTAATTCAAGAAGGTAATGCAAATGAAGATTATGAAGAAGCCTTGTTTTGGAACGATCTTGAATCCTTTGTGTCAAAATTAGATGACAAACAAGTTCAAGTTGAATATGTTTTTGTGAAGGAAATAGAGGTTGAGTCTCAGGATCTAGCTATTTTGTTTGATGAATTTCCTAAGTTTGTAGATGAGAATAAAGATAACGCGTGCATACTAACATCAATGCCTAGTTTTGAGAAGCAAAGTGATGAGACTCATCTAGATTCAGTACAAGATTATGGGTTAGATGAGAACATGTTTTCAGAAATCATAGAAGTTTTTTGTTCTAACATTGATGATAAGCTAGCATCATATGAGCCAATAGTATGTGATCAGCCTATTCAGGTCAAAGAGGAAAGAATTCCTTCATTTCATTCATGTGAGCTATTTTTTTCAAATCAGGTTGAAATTGCAAGTGACAACAGGACAGTAGATCCTAAGTGAGAAACCAACAGTATGAGCAAAAAGTTCATCCTGGGTGATCCCACAATAGTGGTTTACAATTTTTGGCAAAACTAGACACTGAAATAATTTTTTTAACTAAATCTTCACTTTCGGGCACCTATAGCGGCTAAATTGTGAGGAATTTGAAGATGATGCAAACTAGAGTTTCATGAAATTTTTTCTGTAGATTCTAAATATATTTTTTCAATATTTTTGGAATCAGATTGCACTTCTTTTTCCATCTCCCTTGAAAACTAGTTTTTTTTCAGAAAATAACATTTTTAAAAGTGACGCTCACCATATAACGCATAACTTTTTTCCATGAAGGATAAAATTCTATTTCTTTCAAATTTAGATTTGTAACTCCAATATCTAGTTCTTCCACTTGGTTAGAAAGTTTTTTATTGAATATTTTTTCTATAATCAAGTTTCAAAGTCAAACCAATTACATTTCAGACATAGTGCGACCGTATAACACATAACTTTTTTTGTCTGTATCAAAATTCATTATTATTTTTTTGGATCAAGGACTTCAATATCTAGTGCACTCATTTTTTTTGAAATTTTTTTTTGATAATCTACTATTTTTCCACATGTACAGAATAGAGAGCTTGATTTTTAGTGAAAAACCTATGTTAATAAAACTAAAAAAACAAATACATAATAAAACCAAAACATATTAAAATTATATTCATTGGATAGCTCATTTCGAGGACTACCTTATTCCAATTGGGTCTATTAAGTCTCCACAATTTTTATGTTCAAACTGAGCTCTGAAGTGCAAAAATTTAGGTTTTTTTTGTGAAGAAGGTCAAAAATTAGGGAAATGGGGGGTTCGCTTGAACCAGGGGTGGTTCGAGCAAACCCCCTCCCATAAAGTGTTTTTCATTTGAATTTTTTCCATGCATGAATTCAATGGGTTCACTTGAACCCTGGTTCGAGTGAACCCTTCTTTGGTTCGTTCGAACCATCTAGTTTGTTTGAACCCCCAAAATGTAAAAATTTTCCATGGAGTCATTTTTTACAAGTTTTCCTTCCTCATTCGAATTGTAAACCACTTTTGTGGGTTTATCCTCCTTTCAATAGGATGCCCAATCAAAGATTTAGCCATGAGGGGTACCAATAAGATGCAACTGATTATCAATGCTCCTAATGATGAAATTGTAGTTGTGGGACAACATACCCAATTCACTCATTCATTCCAAATTAGCAATACGTTTGATCAAACTCAAGAGGTGAGTGAGTTTGGTTATATTCTTCATGAAGCATTGCAACATTTTGTGGGGTATCTTCTTGTTTTCCACTTCTTATCAATAGTTCATAAACATGTAATGCATTCGTTGTTGGTTAGAAGGGGGAGTTGTTTTAAAAATCCAGTTAGTGGGTTCGTTTGACCAATTTTCTTTGTTGGTTAGAGTAGGTTAGAGTAGGCTTTAGTTTTAGTTTTCATTTTCCAAGAAGTGTTGTTGCACAGTTTGCTAGTCTTGTCCTAGACAGATTCACGGTACTTGTTTTCAGTTTTAATTTTGTTTTTGTATACTTCCTAACAGCTGAGTTACAGAGGTTTTTCTGAGTGAAAAGGACAAGAATTGACTCCTATTCCCAATGGATAACTTGATGCTACTGGTCTTGATGCTTAGTAGGAAATAATTTAGCATATGTCACCAAAAATGTTACCTAATTTTGCTTTCAGCTCAATCAGGTAGAGCTGAGACAATAATGATTGAGAAAAAGAGAATGGAAGGTACACATTTGATTTCGATAAGTGTTCATTATCATACACAAAAATATTATCAAATGAATTTCATTTTATTATGCAAGTGTTTACAAGAGAAAAGATTGCACAAGCTTTGCATAAATAGTTGTCTTTTATTCATTTTACAAAAGTATGCTAATATAGTCCCACATAAGTCATGGGAGTAACTATATCTAATAAGAGATAAAAGAACAAGTACATAACATGAAAAGAAATCATATAGAAACAAGGATGGGACTCGTCATTTCCTAGGTGAATGACTAATCCGGTTGTCTGAGGTTGCACTAGCATCTCGATTTTCCCAAGTGATAACCTGTAAAGGGAGGGAGAAAAATGGTGTTAGAGCTTGGGGTACATCCTTTATCCTATATACATCAAGTCAAGAGTACTTGCTATTCTATATCTGATCAACAAAATGGAATGAAAAAAATTAGGGAGATGATAAAACATCAAATGTAGATACCTAATCATGAGATGAATCAAAAAAGAGAAGCATTAGATCATACAAATCAGAATAGAGGTTTCAACCTCTATTTTTTTATCTAATATGTTTGTTCAATTTGCAGGTATAGGTACAATTTTCATTGCAAGATCATATTATTCAACATCACAGCATGTGGAGGAAATTTTTCTCCCACAAGGGTTGATCCCAACATGCTCAAAGGAACAATAGTAGCAATGTATGCAATAAACGAAATCTTCTCCATATATTTCAAGACATAGTTCATTAGAGGACAAACTAAACTTGTGAGAGTCATATCTCAAAAACCACAAATTGATTTTTTGTGATTTTTTTATAGAAATTAGGAAACTAATAGATGAAAAAACCCATTAAATTTATCGAAAACCCAGTTTATGGTTTGAGAGAAAAATTCACCAGTCCAGGATAGTGAAGAAAGGAAAGGTTTGAATGTCACACTCAAGACTGCCCTTGGTTTGTATTTTTAAATGCTATGGGATGATGGTTCTACATCAATACTTCCCCTATACCTTCACCCAAAGCATCACACTCAAGTTCAAAAGGTTGGGTGAAGTCTGGAATTGTCAATACTAGGCAATTGCTCATCACCTCCTTGAGCTTATCAAAAGCTCGATGTGCCTCAAATGACCAACTAAATGCAACCTTCTTGGTCAAATTTATCAAAGGTTCTCCCAACTATGAAAATCCCCTCACAAACCACCTGTAGTAATTGTACCATCCAAAGAAGCCTCGCAACTCTATGAGAGTCCTAGGTGGTGGCCAATCAAGTATCACCTGTATCTTCTCTTAATGGACCTACACTCCATCTGCACTTATCACATGTCCCAAATACAATATTTCTCTAAGTCCAAACTCACATTTTGAAGCCTTAGCATAGAGAGACTGCTCCTCTGTGATAGTCAAGATCTCATCAAGCTGCCTCAAATGCTCCTCCCAAGTCTTGTTGTATATGAGCAAGTCATCAAAGAACACCAACAAGAATTTATGCAATTGTTTATTGAATATACGATTCATACAGGACTAAAAAGTGGCAGGTGCACTTTTCAAACCAAATGGCATTACCAAGAACTCATTTTTCCCATAATGACAATAGAATGTTGTTTTGTGTATGTCCTACTCTCTGACTCTGATTTGATGGTACCCTAAACGAAGATCAATCTTCAAAAAGTAAACTACCCCATGAAGCTCATCCAACAACTCATCTATCATGGGTATGGGGTACCTATTATTAATGGTTTTCCTATTGAGAGGTCAATAGTCAATGCACATCTGCATGGTTCCATCCTTCTTCTTCACCAAGACCACAGAAGAAGCAAATGGACTAGAATTTAGTCTAATGTGTCCCATCTCAAGCAATTCTATGATTGCTTTCTTAATTTCATCCTTGAATTTCTTAGGATGATGATAGGGGGTGGTGATGACTGGTTTTCCCCCCTCTTCCAACTCAATAGTATGCTCAAAACCCCTATCAGGTGGCCTCCCTAGAGGTATTTCTCCAAACACCCTATCATGTTTTCCAATGAGCTCTCGAATGTCAATGTGATATGGTTGTCTTGAATCTGGAGTTCCCTTAGTGGTAATCAAACACTTTGCTACCCAAGCTATGTCATCATGTCGAAAGATGCTCTCCATGCATTTTGCAGACACAACCTTGGTTGATCCAGTAACAATGCCTCTAAGCACCACTCACTACCCATCTACTGCCCTAAACTTGAGTTCCATGGTCTAAAAGTTTTGTGTGTATTTTCCCAATGTGTAACCACTGAACTCTAAGTATAGCATGAGTGTCTCCCAAATCCACCACATAGAAGTCATCTATGAGTGTGTAATTTCCCAAAGTAATAGGCAACTGTGGGACCCTCCAAGTGCATGTCATATTATAACCATCTGCCACCATCACATTAAATCCCTCAAAGTCCTCTACGGGTAGCTTATGCTTTGCTACTAGGGTTGCATCAATAAATTTATGGGTGTCCCCAC
Source organism: Sequoia sempervirens (assembly GCA_007258455.2). Lineage (NCBI taxonomy): Eukaryota > Viridiplantae > Streptophyta > Pinopsida > Cupressales > Cupressaceae > Sequoia > Sequoia sempervirens. The sequence goes on along the minus strand of VDFB02000003.1, from coordinate 735,134,474 downwards.
TATCAATCAACACTGTTATGTGATGACCCTGTAAAATACCTCTAACTCTAAAAGAGTTCAATCTAGGTGTACCCAAAAGAGTATCTATAGTACTTCTCTTGCCCTTTTCCTGGGGCTGCTCCTCATCTGATTTTTTGTCATCATTTTCCTATGGTTGCTCATCATCACTTCTCTCATCCTCAAATACAAACTCAATGAGATGAACTTTTCCTTTACCTAGGCAACGATGTCCAGGCTCCCATTGTTCCTTGCAATGATAACATATTCCCTTTATTTTTCATTCCCTGCGATACTCCACATCTAGATCACTTTTCTTGTTTCCCTTCTTCTAAAAAGACTACTTACCCTTGTTCTTTTGAGGAATGAATGGTTTAGAAGGATTTTTTGTGCTAGGTGTGGAGTATTCCATGTCTCTAAGTCGAGTGATCGCATCCTGTAGGGAATTTGATTTGAAAGCCTTAATCCAACCATGAAGTGGTTAGGATAGACCCTCAATGAAAAGCATAACCAACCGCTACTCTGAAATATCAATCACCATCACCGCCAATCGTTGGAACTTTGTGATATATGAATCTACTAATCCACGCTACTTAAGTTGTGCTAACTCTCTGAAATGGAGTTCAGGATCCTTCTAATCAAATCTATCCATGAATTTTTGTGTGAACTCCAAGTAAGATGTGATATTGGCATGTCCTAATGTGGCAAGCCCATGATACCACCATTCATGTTCTTAACCATCTAGATGTAGAGTAGCATACTTGATAGCCTCAGACTCCAACATAGGATTAAGTTGTAGGTAAGTGTCCAAATTGTGGACCTAATCTCTAGTTGTGCATTTACCAGACCCATCAAAGGTAGGGATTGAAAGTTTCCCAACCTTCTACTGTAAATCCTAATTTTGCTGCCCTTTGTTGTTGTTTCTAGGTTTCTTCTTGAGTTTGATATTACAAAAGCTTACTAAGGACATGGCAGCATTAAATTCATCTCCCAAGGAGTTTTACTCTCTCAAGTAATCTAAAAAACCTTCCCCTTGTGCTTGTTGCTCCTAATTTCCAGCAGCTTGTTCTCCTAAGAATTGAGGCATGAGAGGCCTCAGTGTCACCCTGCTAGCTGCCCTAGCATTGCTCTAAGTTGTATTACTGACTTCTACATTATTATTGTGACCACTATTATGACCATTCTTCCCATTGTTCCCATTGTTGTTTCCATTATTCAAATTTTTTGTGAGAATCTGTGTCAACTCTTATCATCCTCTAGCCATCTCTTCCATCATTTTTCGTTGTCCTTTAGCAAGGTCACTAAGCATATGCTGAGTACTACTCTCTTCCATGAGCTCAAATGGACTCAAACCTTTTTTCAACCTTTTGTAGGAAATGTCAAATGGGTTGCGATCTGGAATATATGAATTCTCTTCGTTCATAACCCACACAGGTTGTCATAACCCACACAGGTTGTCAGGAATGCTAGCTCTGATACCACTGTAAAGTGCCTTGCCAAATTTGATAAGAAACCTTTGATTTTCTAACTTAGGTATTTTTTCAAACACTTCTTTTGTAACCTTCTGTCTTGCTGTTTTTGGTTTTCAAATTGTTTTAAATTGCTTTTGATGAATGTAATGAAGTTTGAATGTTTTTGAAATGGTGCTAGGCAACTATCTAATGAATAGAAATGATATGCAATATCTTTTTGTTGTAGACACTGAAATCTGGTTTAAGCCTGCGACTTCAATATTCTTAATAATTTGTATTTCTTCCATGGTCATGATTAAATAATGTCAAATTATTTAATTAATTCACTTTAACTTTAATTCTTCTATTAATTAAATAATCTTAATTATTTAATTAATTCTTTTCTTTATTCTATTTGATTAATTAAATAAACGCTTTTTATTTAATTATGTTACTAATTAACCTTATCCTTCTTGTCAAATTAAATAAATTCTTATTTAATTTACTCTTTATCATACTTCAACTATAATTAAATAAATTCTTTATTTATTTAATTATTCATTTAAATCCTTCATCACTTAATTAAATAAATCTTATTTATTTAATTATTCTTCAAATATCAAGTCTTGAATTAAATGAATTATTTAATTCATGAATTCTATTTTAACGCATTCCTCTATATTTAGATAATTGTGTGAGTTATCTAAGTATTCACTTTGACTCAACTTGACATCTATTCAAATCGCTCGGTTAACTCTTGATTTAATGTCTTAGTGGCGTTCTCGAGCAATCTCTTCATCAAATCATTCAATTGTCCAGTTCTAACCCATTTGTATGTACATGCGGATTAATTAAATATTTCTATTTAATTAATTAAATCTTGTGTGTGCATTCAAACAGAGAGTTGCTTTAATCCATCTTTATCTTTGTCATGCAAAGACTATTCTTCTATTTTCGAATACCAAATTTGAAGATTAAATCATTTATTTAATCTTTAATTCTATTTCTAATTTATATCACTCATGTCATTACTAACTGTTATCAGAAAGTGAAATATTCCTCATTAATTTTTTCCCAAAATTAACATTCAAATCAGTAACCAAACACTGATTAGTGTTAGCTCCAAAATGTAAAGCAGCAAAGAAGATAACTCTAACCAAGAATGTTCACCAAGATCCCAATGTGGGCGAGGTGATAGCATATGGTCAGAGGATCGTTAGGCATAAACAGAGTTGAAAGTACAATTCATCTGCTATTGCAGGCATCCACAAGCGGTGGGAATACTCCACTTATTCAGTGGGTGAGTTTACAACAATTATTAGGCAGCAAGCTAGCCTTTAAATCCACTCTTCCACTTATTAACATGGGGGGAATACTGTCCACACAACCACTTATAACGTGGGGGGAAATTACAAACAAGATATATGTTTATTCTAAAACTCAACCACTCAATTGTGGGAGTGTAAAACATAAATAAAATTGCAGCAAGTAAAGGAAGAGTTGTTAGTACTACTAACTAGCTTTACAAAGAATAAGAACAGCTGCAAATAGAATAGATAATCTTCCAAAAACATTAAATAGTTAGAGTATCACTTCCTCTAACTTTTACAATGATATAAGATGAAGAATTGAAGCTCAAACCAGCATTATATCAAAAACTAACAAGTCTGATATAAAAATCTGCAATCTAGAAATGTCTATCAGCAAACAACAAACTCATAAAAATGATAACAACTCCTTCTAAATACCTCTGAATAAGCTGGAATGTTTTGCAAAGACCTTCTAGGAGGATGGTGCCCAAACTCAAACTACAAAACTGCATCAAAACTTAAGATATTATTCTTGCACAAATCCCAAAGCACTCATGAGATGGCACGACCCTATAGAGGGGTGATTTCTCTTGGAAAAATTAGAAACTTGGAATTAAAAGCTGAAAACCTCTAAATATGGTCGCCATTATCATAGAAATGCAATGATCAAATACCCATAACCAAAATAAATTCATACCAAAAGCTGTAAATGAAAACCACCTTCAGCTGTGTATACACCAGCAACATAAAAACTGAAGTTCTCACCAAAATTCACCAATTTTGAAGCACAATCTGCTAGTCTGATTGAGAAGCAGCAATAATACCAACTAGGTGTTATATTTCAAACATGAAATTGAATTGGAACTAGGAGGTAAGCATCCCTTGAAGTAAAAAACAAGTTGTCATTCCAACAGCATAACATTAGCATAAACATTGGATAATCAGCTCTTCAAACAGCGGCAATATATAAGCTTTAGTTGGAAAATGAAGCAACAAGAACTCTTCAAATTCCAAGAAGTTGAATCACTTCAACTTCCAAAAGGGACGCCACCTTTTTGCCTTTTACTTTTTGAAATAATAAAATATTACTCCACCTCCTTTAGGCGTCCAACTTCACTTTGCAACAATAAAGCATTTAATAAATCATTAAATGCACAATTGACCCCCTTAATGGCCCCTCTTTTAAAACAACATGAAGTTATTACTCCTAGGCATGGGGTACAACTGAGAAACATGAAATTTTACTAAGTATAAACTCAATTCATGAAGAAAACCAAACCCAAAGCCAAACTGAAACTGATGGATAACGAGATGACTTGAGTTGAACTGCTGATGATGCCACTACCAAAATTAGACTTACTAAAAATAGCCATTGCCAAAAATAGTAAGTTTACCTCAAAACCAACAGAAAGCATAACTGAGCTGGAAGCAAGACTTAATGAAAGTGGAAACCCTAAATTCGCACATCTGAGTAGCCTATGGATTTCCAGAAATAGGCTAAAACCAAACGAAGAGTATATGGCCAAAAATGGGGACATTACAGAATGCATGACTAATCAGTCAATCTCAACTGTCTGTTGATCTTTCAATCCTGGCCTGTCGTTTGAATAATCCATTTTCTATAAATTGATCTGGTCTTCATCATTCAAATCTCTCACAAAATCTTATGACTTTGTAGAGCAGTTATCTTGAATCTTCGATGTTTTGCTAAATCACTATCATAGGCTATACTTGCACGAACTTTGAAAATCTGAGGGAAATTATACTACAACGGCAAAATGAAGAAGGGAAATCGAGATGAATCATGGAAATACGTACAAATTTGGTGAGATTGTTCAAGTTTTATTTATGTTTTGACTTTCCTTTGTTCTTTGTTGCTTAGCATTAGATTGCATTTAGATTTGCATTACATGCTTGCTTTCTTAATCTTTTCTTTATGCACTTTCTAGATGTTACATTTGGTGAACCCGACGTGAAGACACCATCTTCGTGTATCCGTAGACTTTTATTTTGATTTTTGTAGGTTTTTTGTACGGAACGACGCATCAGCTTGACGAAACGCCGTGATTGAAATTCAAAAACGCATCAGTTTGACGAAGTGACACAATTGACTTTCTAAACCACATCTGACACCAAAAATGACACATCTGAAAAATTCTGATGCATCTGCAAATTCTTGTACAACAGCTGACTGGTAAAATACTGAGAACGCAATTGCAAAGAACATCGACGCATCTGACTGGTAAAACAGCGACGCAATTGACTGGTATGTTCCTTTTGTTTCTATTTTCAAAAATCTAAAATTTTCAATTGATTTGTGTGTTATTAATATCATATTTTTAGCGTGTGTCTTGAGGAGTTAACGAGTTTTTGTAGGACGATTGGCGAAGACAATACTGAAAACTACTAATGAATTTTTCTACGGAACGCATGTCGAAGACCCTAGTTAAATATTTGAAACAAATTATTTGGTAGTGTAGAAAATCTTTCATTTGGATTAAAATTAACAAGTATTTATTGTGTTTGGTGCGAAAGCATAATTGTTCAATTACCCTCATGATTTGGTACATCAAAGTATCCTCTCCCCTTGTGCATCCGTGTGATCCTGGGTGTAAGAGAAACGGTTACCAACTCTAGAACTTGGGTCTATTCTGGTGGGAAAAAGTACTCACCCCAGGACGACTCAAACCAATAGCACCCTGAACCCGAGGGACTTCCAACCAGTATATAAAAGAGGATTCTTAGGGAAATCCCAAGAATCACACGTATGGTTCTGAAGAGATGGATCCAAAAGGGGACTCTCGCCGCATGGATCATGCCCTACGAACAGAATGCTCGTATTAAATACCTTTTGTTTTAGAGACCAAACATTTTTGGTCGTTGCTTGGTATAATGCAGGGTACAGTATCATGCCCAAAGACACTCACTACTAATCCCCTTGAGTAGAGATAGCAGTTCTTGGGAGGTCATTTCCCAAGAATTCAAAATTGGTGTGCTCAAATGATGTTAATGAGCCGTGGAGGGGAGCCAATGCCACCAAATTTCTAAGCTATCTGCTCTCGAGAAGGAAAGGTGTTTATCACCAATCTGGGGTATTTTTGTGGGCTATACCAAGTATACAAACCCTTGGCCTTTTGGCCTATTAGGATTTTACTTGTCTATTGTCATATTACACGTTCTTTGAGTCCAAAATCAAACTAAAAACACTTTGTCTTATGATTGTCCTTGTTTTCCATAATTTGATCACAAAAAATAGAGTCAGTTTTAAATCTCAAATCACTAAAAATACACAGAGAGTTGCAATTGTTCACCAGAAGGTCACAATTGATTTTTAGAGTCGCATTTGTTTAACTTCGAGTCGCATCTGTCATTTTTGGTCGCATTTTTTTAGCGTAGAGTTGCATCTGCCAGATTAGCTCGCACTTGCTTTGCGAAAAACCGCATATGTTATATTCTGAGTTGCAAATATCATTATGAGTCACATCCGTTAGAAGGTTAACCACATCTGTCAAAGTCAGACATTAAACTTTATCAAGGACAAGCAATTGATCATTAGAAAACCGCAACTGTGAAATTTAACCACAACTATGAAATTTAACCGCAACTGGTAAACTTAACCGCATATGTGAAATCCTGCAATGCATTTTCTTGATTAGAAAACCATAATTCACGATCACTGTCCAGTCAACACGGTTATACCAGTCTTTCAGTTGGCATCCCACAAGTAGACTTTGAATAGAAACAAGAAATGATTTTGCTCAATTTTGCATCCTTTAGGTTCATATAGTCATTACCATAGTTGTCCTAATTCAGAGTTTGGTCTCATCTTAGAATACATTCTTCCTTTAGAGTAAACTTCTAGGAAGGTCATTTTTACAAAATTTAGGATAGGTCCACCATTTACACTCTAGAAAAATCATAGCGTCAACAGAATCTGTCATTGAACCTAGTCTTATCATTTTATCCTTTGTCCTACAGAGAGTCCTCCTAGCTCATCAGTCTAGTTAGGAAACTCAACTTTTCTTTGATCCTCATCCTACATTGGTTCCTTGATTTAACTAAATTGATGCCTTGGTTAGACTTTAGGTAGTTGGTCCCTCCGTCTTAGGTTTATAGAATTGATTATTTTAGAGCCTTGCTTAGACTTTTCATCTTTAGATTTTAGGCTAGTGTCATCCTAGAACATTCCTTATTTTGCATCTAGAAAATCCCAAAAACATAGACTAGAGTCATACTGTCCATAGACGTAGTTTTGCATCCCTTGCATATTGAGCTAATCTTACATGGTTGAAACTCAGTCTAAGAGAAGAGAGAGAGAGAGAGAGAGAGAGAGAGAAAAGATGTCGAACCCAAACAAATTCATCAATCCATTTTCCTCAAGACCTCACAAGACTCTATTTAAAAAATTCACCACTAGAAACACTCAAGGTCACATTGCAATAGAAGACATAGAGGCTACCACACAGGACCCTGAGTTTGCCTCTTTCGTAGATGAGTACCTAGCAAACGATCGCCAATGATACTTAGCCAAATTGCTAGCTGAAGGCACTACCTTACCTACAGGATTTGATATTAGCACCTTACAAACTCAACCTACACAAGGGACAAATACAATGACTGCTAGTACTACTATACCTCAGGTCAGCACAACTATGCCATCTGGCACACCTACACAGAGTACGACAGTCCATACATCTCCATTTGGTACATCTGGCATGACATTGGAATTTAATTTCACTGTAGGAGGATCATCATCCACTCCCTCCAGTCCTCTTGTTGGGAGTAAAAGACCTAAAACGTCAGCCTCTACACCATATGTCGGTGTCACAAGTACAATATCCCAGTCAACAGCCATACCTAATGCTAGTGTCATGAGAACCATACCACAATCAATGGCCATACCTAGTGCTCAAGTCACTAGTACTATACCACGGATTACACAAACAAGAGGCATTCCCTCATTCAAATATGGAAATCAGAATCCATCTTCCCAGATCGACAGTCAGAATATATTCACATAGATTCCAAATCAGAACTCGTTCTCTCAGATCGGTAATCAGAACCCATTCTCCCAGATTCCAAGTCAACAACAATTTACACAGATTTTGAATCAAAATCCCTTTTCCCAGCACGGTACTCAGAATCCATTCACACAAATCCCAAGTAAACACCAATTTATGTAGATTCTGGACCAGAACACGTTTACAAACATTCTAAATCCAAATCCACCTCAAATACCAACGTTCAATTGAAACCCATCACGAAACTTTGGATTTCAGAATACATACGGGGATCCGCATAATCCGCCTAGCACATCCTTGACCCACATTGATGACTTACAAACACAAATGCATACACTACAAACGCAAATGGATAACATGTCGGTGTCAACTAAGAAATCCTTTTCAATAAAGGACATATGCCCATTTCCCTTTGATAGATCATTGTATATGACCCCTTTCCCTCATGGATATGTCATACCAAATCTCCCTAAGTACAATGGAAAATGGAATCCAATAGAACATATAAGGGAATTTCTACCATATGCATAGATGTCGCCTATGACCCCACATATCTTATGAGACTATTTCCAAGAAGTCTTGTAGGAATTGCACTAGAGTGGTTTTCAAGTCTAGACTCTAGCATCAGATCTTGGGGTGAACTAGTTGAGAAATTTGTGGAGCAATTCTCTTTCAACATAGACCACGAGATAAATATAGCAACCTTGTGTCATGTTAGTGCCTATTTTGGTTGTCTCTCATTTTCCAGTTGTTTTCTCTTGTTTTTCATGACAAATCTTTAGCTTGGGATTTTTCTATCTTTTTGGCATGTGGGGTAAATAGGCTCCCATCAGAGTTGAGCTCAGCGTGCTAAGTGTTCATGTCTCTGGTGGCCAGATTTTCTTTTTCTTCCTTGCCTTGTGTTTTTCCTTGTCTGGCGGAGGCGGGATCGAAGTGAAATTAGGATCAGGATTTTGCCTTTCGCTCCTCTTTCGGGTTTCATTCCACCTCCGGTTCCGCGCCTTTGCTTTTCCTTTTGTCTTTTGTTTCCTCTAGCGGAGGCGGGATCGGAGTGGAAACCATTTTTGGAACCTTGCTCATGTTTCACTTTCTGGTTTCGTTCCGGCCCCGGCTTCACTTGCGCCGGTTTTCCTTTTTTGTCTCCGCCCCCGTGGCTTTTTGGTTTTGTTTTGGTTTCGGATCCGCCTCCGCAGTCTTTTGCGGAGGCAAGGGTGGGATGGTTTTCGGTCCTAATCTTTTTTGTTCCTTTTTGTTCCTCGCTCCAGCTCTGACTCCGCCTTAGTCTGGTTCCCTTTCTGCCTATCTTTCTCTTCGACGTGACTTTTGGTCCTTAGGCTAACATCTTGGCGACCCCAGCTTGTCTTGCTGACTGTGGCGGCCCCCTTTGGTTCTCAGTGTGACTTTCCCTGACATTGAAGTCCTCCCAAGTTAACGGCTTAGCTACTAATATGACTTCCTTTGTGCATGTGTTGATAATCAACGGCCATGATGAAAAAGTTACCTAATGGTTACCATGAAATGCTTCCCTAGTCCGGTCCGCCGAATTGCTGACTAAGGTTTTCAGTCGGCAAGATAGTTCTTTTCATCGTGACATCTCACCAAGCACGGAGACCTCTGGGCGAGCGTTGGCTTCTCTTCGCTATGAAGTCTTGCAGTCTGGCTAACTTCGTTTTGTTACGCCGACCCCGCCATGCTCTCGGTATGACTCATGGTTTCGTTGTAGAGTCTCGACGAACCCGTCAGGTCTTGGCGATTAAGACTGAGAGAGACTTTTTGTGAGAGGTTTTGATTGTCTCAGCGACTCCGAGTGAATGAAGGGCTCTCGGTATGACACAATATATTCTACAAGAGGTCTCCCCGATGACAATATGCTATAGCGACATTCATAAAGGAGAAGGTTGCATCAGCGAAAGAAACATAAAGTCACAGCGACATCGCATAGGGGGTTTCTTTCAAAGGCTCTTCGGTGAGAGTTATTTTCTTCGGGGAGATGTCTCCCCAACCATTGTCTATCTTGTCGGTTGTGTTGGCCCCTCGATATAACATGTTCTCTTCAGCCAGACGTCTCCCCAAGTTCCTTATGTCTGGCCGATATGCCCGGTGACTTCGGTGTAACTATTTTTGTCGCCTGGAGGTCTTCCCGACACCGCTTTGTCTTGCTTGATCTTTATGCTCTGCGAGGAGAGTGTCCACCTGCCACATGTCACATGGACCCCACCTCCGAACTCGCGCCACAGTGCGTACATTTAAATGGAGATTGAAGATCCCCGAATGACTGGCATCTGATCAACGGTGGGCACAGGAATCATATGTGGTGGCCTGGTTCAACGGCTAATGAAGATTTTAAAAGACAGCCACCTGATCACTGTTGATCGACGGTCGATATTTATTTTCGCGTGATCAGGGTTTCGAAGGTGTTTGCGCATGAAGACCTGAGAACTGAGACTTGATGGCAATAGATGGAGGGTCGTTGGATCCGCCGAATTTGAATTTATGGCGACTCTGAGAATGGGATGGCATGTTCAGAGGTATGGGCACGTGGATTCTTGGGCTGATTTGATGTTGGCTGGCAGACTTGTTCTGGTCGCCAAGGTCACCCATGTCTGTCTTGCCTGATTTGACCTGATCGGATCTGCATCGAGCTTTCTCATGGATTCACTTGTCGTGAACATTCAATGTAGTCCTGATGTTGGTGGTGGACTGGTGATGTGGCTTGTGTGCTGTTTAGGGTTTGTCCTAGTCACCTGATGACATGTAAAGTCACCCTAGCTGGTTGCTTGTTGCTCTCCCTGTTCCTATAAAGGGAGATTTCATGGCCAGTGTGAAGGGTTCGGCTCCTTGGGTTCGCTCCCTTGGTTCAGTTCCATTTTTCTGAGTTCTGGGATTAGCCTGGGATAGATTAGGGTTTGGTCTTAGGTCATTTTTTAGTCTGTGAACTGTAATGTTGAATTCCTCTGTAAATGCAATCAGTTAAGCAGGAATACATGAAGATGCTTATCTTTCATGCACATCATTAGATTGTCTCCACATTTGTAGGCTTTTAATCATTTGAATAAATGCATAAGGTGTTTTTGTTCATCTTCTCATACTTCATGGGACTGTGTTATTTGTTGATAGGTCTACTTCAAAGAAGCAGTTAAATCCTTTGAATAGATAGCAATGATTACTTGTTTGCAGGTTGGATTTGGTAAGAAGAGTCTAGTTGATATAAGAGTCGGATTGTCAGTGTAAGGCATTGACAATTGGTGTAAGGCATCAACAAAACAAGATCCACTGATTGAGCTTTGTTTGCAGATGAATTCCATCTTTTATGTGTGACTTCGTGACCCTGGATTAGGCACTGATCTATCTTGCGGCCTGGTTCCTCTTAGAAACCTTTTAATCTACAAATCATTGAATATCTTTTATTTAGTTTGTGTCCTGCCTCCTAGTTGTTTCAAGGTTGAGCTACTGAGAATCTAGCCCCATTTGAGGTCCTCAACGCTTGGCATCAGGAGTTATCTGCTATAAAAAGCAATGTCTGGTCTTCTTTAAGGTATTGTGTGGGTATACCTGCCCTGGTTCTACAAAGCCTAAAGTGCAGAAGATCTTTTGATCTTGTCAGTTGGTCCAGGTCCTCCGAGCTGCCCTTGATTGGAGTTGGCTACTCCATAGGTAGAATACTACTATTGGGAATCACTTGATCCTACCTCTTGGCAACTTGATACATCTATTTCAAATAATCAAACCTGGGCATTAGGCCCACCTCTCAATCCGCCTAGACCTAAACCTAAGAGAAAACAAGACTTAGTACAAGACTTTTGTGACCATATGAACAACTTAGTCTTTACCTTAACCCCATTAAACTTTGATAACTCTGACGATGACATTCCCTTAGTTTATCCCCAACTTATTGATTGGGACCAACAAGACACACCCGTCTTAGACATTTTTGAGAATGATGAAGCAATTGTTGAGTTCCTGGGATTACGAGAAGGCATACCTAATGGTGATCACAAGGCTGGTTTTACCATTGACTTGGACAAAAAAGCATATTTTGGGGAATCTATTCAACCCTTCAGTCACAAAAATGAGAAAAAGAATAAAAAGGATGAGTCTCTAGGTGAAAACCGAAAGGCACCTTTAGACAATGAAAAAGTAAAAAGAAAGGATGCATCCGAATGTGAAAATCTCTCTGAGGCACCTAAGGATGGAGGTTTGAACATTCTCCCCATTGCAAAGGAAAAATCACCCATGCTCATTGAAGAATCAGTAGAAGTCAACATAGGTACAAAAGAGAATCCCTGACTAGTTTATTTTGCAGCATCATTGACAACAAAAGAGCAGCCAGAATTCCACAACTTCTTTGCACAAAGACAGATAAATTTTGCCTGGTTCTATGCAGACATGCCTGGGTTGGATCCTAAACTTGTTCTACATCACTTACCCTTACAACAAGGTGTCAAACCAGTGAAACAAAAATTGAGGAAAATGCATCCATAGATTGCTTTACTAATCAAGGCAGAACTCAAGAAACTATTAGACATTGGTTTCATTAGATCTATAGACTATGCAAATTGGATTTCCAATCTTGTACCAGTCACTAAACCAACCGAGGGCATCCGCATCTGCACTGATTTTAGAGATATCAACAAGGCTTGTCCTAAGGATGACTTCCCTTTACCTAACATAGACATGATAGTTGACATGACAGCGGGATATGAGATGTCTCTTATGGATGGCCTTTCAGGATATAATCAGATCAGAATTGCAATTGAAGACCAACCTAAGACAACTTTCACTTATCCTTGGGGTACGTATTGTTGGAATGTTATGCCCTTTGGACTCAAAAATGTTGGAGCAACTTATCAACGTGCCATGACCACCATCTTTCATGACCTAGTACACACTCTTATGGAGGATTATGTCGATGATCTTATTGTAAAATCCAAGACAAGGGCAGAACATTTACAAGTTTTAGACAAGATATTTCAAAGGCTAGAGAAGTATAAAGTGGGACTCAATCCCAAGAAATGTGTGTTTGGGGTCAATTCAGGAAAGTTATTAGGCTATATCATTTCTAGACGAGGCATTGAAGTGGATCTGGCTAAGGTAAAAGCAATCATAGACATGCCTCCACCCACTAATCTCAGTCAACTAAGGACACTACAAGAAAGGTTACAATCCATCAGAAGATTTATAGTGCAGTTAGTAGATAAGACACATCCTTTTCAACATCTACTTAAGAAAAGGGTACTGTTTGCATGGAAAGCTAGGTGTGGAGAGGCTTTTCAACTGATTAAGGAATATTTAATCACACCACCAGTCTTAATGCCACCTGTAGAAGGAAGAACATTGATTCTTTATATTACAGCAACCCATTCATCACTCATAGCATTGCTTGCATAGAATGACGATGAAGGTCATGAAAGGGCAGTCTATTAGATCAGTCAGACTTTGGTAGGTTAAGAGCTCAACTATAGTACCATTGAACATGCCTATCTTTCCGTAGTATTTTCTACCCAAAAACTAAGGCACTATATGCTAAACCACCAAACAATGTTGATTGCTAAAATAGATCCTCTGAAATATCTTCTCAGCAAAGCAGCATTAACAGGGTGACTGGCCAAATGGGTTATGATACCTAGTGAGTATGATATCCAGTATGTAGAAAGAAAGGCTATTAAAGGACAAGTCATTGCTGATCAGTTAGCCAACGCACCCATTCAAGAAGATCACCCATTAGTTGCAGACTTTCCTGATGAGTTTATATTTACAATTGACACAAACATAACATGGAAACTATACTTTGATGGCTCACATACAAATCATGGCTCAGGGGTTGGTATACTATTTATCACACCATAAGGTGATTCCATCCCTAAGTCATTCAGGATTGCATTTCCATGTACTAAAAACATAGTAGAGTATGAAGCTCTAGTGACAGGGTTACACATGGCAGTCAAGTGGAAAATTAAGAATCTACAGGTTTATGGCAATTCTCAACTGGTAATCAGACAGGTAAATGATGATTATGAGACTAAGGATGAGAAGATTTCTCCCTACAAATGCATGGCTAATAGCTTTAAAGAGTACTTTGATAAAGTCAAATTTCATCAGATACCTCATGTTTTAAATAGGGCAACAGATGTTATGGCTACAATTGCATCACTTCTCGACATTCCTAACAACGTGCCTAAGTTTGAGTTCTCGGTAGAGCAACTTTTGGTCCCAGCCTATGATATCCTAGATTCTCAAATGGTGTGTGACATTGTTGGTCCTGATTCCCCATGGTATAAAGAAATCTATGACTACCTTCATGCCGAAGTCATACCTACTGGCCTATCAAACAACCAGCGTAGGACATTCCTCTGCAAGTCAGCCAAATACACCATCGTCAGAGACACCCTATATAGACGTGCCTTAGATAATACCCTACTGAGATGTCTTGGTTCTACTGAAGCACAAGCAACCTTGTGTGGGGTGCATGAGGGTATATGTGGTTCCCATTCTAGCGGTCCTACCTTAGCCAAAAAGATTATGAGACAGAGTTATTACTGACCTACTATGGAAAAAGACTCATATGTCTTTGTAACGAAATGTCGCCAATGCCAAGTTCATGGAGACTTGATACATGCGCCGGCACAGGAGCTTCGTCCTATAACGTCACCATGGCCCTTTGCCCAATGGGGACTTGACCTCATAGGTAAGATCCACCCCACCTCATCTAATGGACACAAATTCATTATCACTGCCACTGAGTATTTTACGAAGTGGATTGAACCCATTCCTATGACATACATAACCAGCACACAGATTTCTAAATTTATCCTGAATTATATCATCTGTCGGTATGGTGTCCCTTAGTGCATAATTATCGATAATGTCCGCCCCTTTAAGAATCAAGAAGTCCGCCATCTGTGTGATGAATTTCATATTCAACATCACTTTTCCACTCCATACTACCCACAAGGTAACGACCAAGTAGAGGCATCTAACAAAACCATCATTAGAATCCTCAAGAAGACTTTCAATGATGTTGGTTGTGACTGGAATTTATAGCTTAACCTTGCCTTATGGGCTTATCGCACAAGTATCCATACTCCTACTAGTGCCACTCCCTATTCACTAGTATTTGGTTCTGAATATATTCTTCCTATTGAGGTCGAGATTCCTTCCCTAAGGGTATCCTTGAAAGGCCACATTGATGATGAAGAGTACCAAGTATCGAGACTCCATGAGTTAGAATTCCTAGATGAGTGAAGACAGAAGGCACTAGACCATCTCCAAGTATATCAAAATCGCCTTCGTCATAGCTATAACAGGAAGGTCTTGAACATAAACTGACATTGGTGACCTGGTTTTAATGGAGAACCCAAAGAATCAAGCAGAAAGAGACAAACCAGGAAAGTTTGAACCAAACTTGTTAGGACCTTATATTGTTACAGACGCTTTTGGATCAGGAGCATACCAACTCTCTACTCCTGAAGAGGAACCATTGTCCTCACCAATCAATAGTCTGCATCTGAAGAAGTTCTACGCATAGCTTCTGAGAGCCTTGTCTTAATTAGCAAAAATACAAAAAATTAAAAAAATAAAAAAAATCGTTACCAAGGTGAAAACCTGGCAAACAGGCATCTTGGTAACACCAAAAAAAATTATATAATCCAAAAAATAGTAAAGAGAAATAATTTGTCCAATAGTGAAAACCACTTCGGTGGCGCTTTGGATAGGTACCATGGTGAAAACCTGGCAAACAGGCGCCATGTGTAGTTGACTTTGCTCCTTTGTCTACTATTATTCTAATCTAGCACATCCATGTACATACTATCTATCCCTGTACATAGTCCACTTCCCTGTACATAGTCCCTATCCCTGTACATACACCCTATCCTTGTATATACTACCTATCCCTATACATATCCCTTATCTTTCCCATCCATCGCTTGTACATATCTGTCATAATAAGTGGTAGTCTTCCCCATAACCCAGAATAATTGACATCAAGTGCAGTTCATATCCCCCATTTTACCCTATTCATAATCAATTGGTCTTACACTCGACTGGGGGAAAACACTTGACGTGTGTCATATTGATTCTTCAATTGGCTGTGTTGAAGACGTAAAACCATAGAAAAATCCAAAAACATCACAAAATGACCTGAGAAAACACAAAAACATCATAAAACTTCAAAGAGACAAAAAAATCAAAACATTTCAAAAATCCAAAAAAATAGAGTCAGAGTTAGTCGCAGTTGTCAGTCTTTGTCGTTTGTCGAACTACATTGCCTCTGTGACTGGACGTAGGCAAGGCCATCTGTCGATGTGCCCCTGAGGCATTAGGTTGGTCTATTTAGGTTTGTCTGTATAAAATCATGCTTCAATTCATATGTCTATATGACAAGGTCATTGGTCGTGTCGAACTATGAGGTCTCTGCGTGTATAACGTAGCAAGGCCATCAATCGATGAGCCCCCGAGGCCGCACTAGGTCAGTCCATTAGGGTTCATCACATTCACTTTCACACACGTCTTCTATTTGTAGTCAGTCTTGTCAATCAAAGTCAAGTCGAACTATGAGGTCTTTGCGTGTATAACGTAGGCAAGGCCATCAATCGATGAGCCCCCGAGGCCGCACTAGGTCAGTTCTTTAGGGTTTTTCGTCACACACAGTCAATTGTTTGCACATCATATCAAATCATGCATCAATCTGGTGAACAAGTTAGAAATGTCTCTAAGTCAAATCAAACAACTTGCCAAATGAAACAATCAAAACATATCAACAAATGTATGTTACAGGATGTGTCCTTCCTAGAAATAGACATCATCACAACAACCAACCGGTATCTTATTCAGGATGAGTCTTTCCTAAATACAGCTATCGGCAAAATAATTTGTCTTATACAGGATGATTCCTTCCTGCATAATCGACATTGTCAAACAATCAAACATAGCCTTACACAGGTTATCACATCAACGACATCTGACTCAATGTCTTATACGATACATGTCTTTCTGAAACCAGGCTTTGTCATGCCTTATACAGATAGTCATAACATCGAAACCAGACTCACAGTCTTATCCGGTATGTGTATCTCTTGAAATCAGGCTTTATCAATCAATCATTCTATTAATCAAAACAAATCAAACAAATAGATCAATTTTTGGAAAATATTTTACTGGCTTTTTGAATTTATGGCTTATTTATCTTATCTTTTTATTTGACTTGATGATGGGAATTATGTTACTAGCTTTCTCAAGGATGTCCCATGAAATATTTAGAGAAGCTACGATGTATCAGAATTCTATTTTCTTTGACTGCTCTTTGTCAACTGTCTTTTAACTTTGATTTTTGAGTCATGTTACTAGTTTCCTCAAGGATGTCTCATGAAGGATTTAGAGGAGCAATGACGTCTCATGGCCCGTCTTTAACTTTGTTTTATGTCTGTGGTTTGTCTTGAAAAAAATATTGGGGCAACTTGTGCCCTTAGTATGAGTTAACGAAAATCCTTGTCTGCGACTATCTATTGTTAGCAAGTGGATGACCTTGCACACCTTGATCTATGTTATATCATGATGTTTTTCTCCATTTGTATTAGTTCCACCCAAAGATGATAAAGTGCAATACCTTTTTGTGATACAGCAAAACATCGAAGATTGCTAATACTAACATCCATCACATTTCTTTTATTATTTCTCAATCTTTCTTTCCGCACTAATAGTTCTTCTTTCTTGCATTATGACGAAGTCTTGTGACACACAACAATATAAGTCATCCTGCATACACATACATGTTAGAAAAATACATACATATAGGCATTTATCATATCTAGGACATCATGGCATAATAGACATTCATCATCATACAATACATATCATAAGCATTCCTTGTACATAAAAAATGTAAATACATGCATCACATTACATTTGTATATCATCACATGTAGCATGCATTGTACATACAACATCATATTGCATCTCATAACTATAAAATGCATACATCACATAGAATCAACATTATATCATTAGCTGCATCAACACATCATAAAATAGAGATGATCATCCATCACATAGGCATATCATA
The DNA here is from genome assembly GCA_007258455.2 of Sequoia sempervirens. Taxonomy (NCBI): domain Eukaryota; kingdom Viridiplantae; phylum Streptophyta; class Pinopsida; order Cupressales; family Cupressaceae; genus Sequoia; species Sequoia sempervirens. The sequence goes on along the minus strand of VDFB02000003.1, from coordinate 735,116,635 downwards.
TAAACATCACATGTATAAATAAACAACTGCATAATCAATAAATAGAAAGGCATATCATGAGAATCGTCACCAAAATCATATATATATATATCGCTCAATAGTGTCACATCACAATGTCATAATGTATCAATAAACATGGAGGCCCGCAGGCTATAGAATCATAATACAATGTATCAGTATATGTCAAGAAATGTCCCTATTCGGAACTATCATTGCTATCATAGCTGGAGTGTGCAGATGACTGATGCCAAGAACCTGATGACCTGTGCATTGAGTGAGGTCGGTCATATGGACCTGATCTGCATGGTTGCTCCACACCCTCTGTGCTCACTTTCCTGAAGTGGGTCCTAGTCTGAGACCTCTCACTGCGTGCCTCTGAAAAGCTCGGAGCCCGTCTCTCTTGAGGAACTGCAGTCTCATATAGATCCCTGTAATAGGTGGCCCTCTCTCCGGCTCTGACTAACTCTCTAGCAAAAGCAGCTGTTGGCTCGGCACTCAAGGATCTAATCTCTGAGAATCTCTGCTCTGTCTCATGCCTCTGAGCTATGGCCTGATCTTTGTCCATGATGGCCCTGTCCCTCTCCATCTGTGCCAAATCTCTCTCAGACATCAGGACCCTCATCTGCTCCTCCAAGGATGCAACCTGAGCATGCAATGTAGTTGTATCAGGATCAACTGCCCCTGTGTCATCTTGTCTGGCCCTCGGTACACCATCCTCCTCCTCATCCAACTCCTCCAAAATCCGGTCTCGAATCTCTCTCTCATGATCATCATCCTCCTCATCATCCTCTTGATAAGCACCCAACAATCCCAGGGAATCAATCTTTGCCTCCCCCTCTATAGGAACATTTGGAATGGCCTCCTCTCTAGGATTCTCCTCCTCTCTGCCAATCTCTGCATGAACCTCCTCCCCTCCTCTGCAAATATCTGGCATGGTCACATCCCCCTCTCCCTGTCCCTCCTCACGTATCGGTGATAGTGGTGGCCCTCATCCCCTTCGTCCACATCTCCTTCTCCTACCACCTCACCAACCACCTCTACCATCATCTCCATCATCACCCTGGCCTCCTCCACCTCTCCGACCTCTACCTCTTCCACGCCTGTCTCGCGGTCCTGTACCTCACCGCTCTATCGGCGTCGTCTAATCTGGATCTGTCAAGGGAATCGGCCTTTGCACATCCCACCACTGATCATAATCCTCTATAGTACCTGGGTCTGCCAAACCATCTCTCCATCCCCAAGGAACTTCCTGCAATGCATCAATGTTTGCCTCGTGGCCACTAGAATCTCTGGACCCCACAGAGGGATCTCTCGCGAAGACTTCACAAACTCTGCCCATCCTCTCGGCACATCTTGCACCTCTCTGAACTGCCGCAATACATGATCTAGTAGGTGACGCTCTAGGATGTGGACATGTGACACAGTCCGTCTGTCCAATCAAGTACTGAGTCTGGCAGCAAAAAGGCAAGTGCTCATCCTCATCGGACCAGTCTGCGCATCCCAACTATGGCCTCCATGTAAACTAAACCATCGTGTCTATGGCATGCTTGAAGTACCCAGTATCTCCCATATGGTGTTGAGTGTTTGCCCCCGCATAGCGGAAGGCATAGGGAGCTTCGTACCAAGCATCAATTGTATCTGGTGGTTGAAAGATGGCGATGTATTCCCACGCCCATACCATCAGGAGCATGGTACCACAACTCATAGACTGTGCCTCTTAGTAGGCAATATCATGTAAGTGAAAATACAACATACCAAGGAGACAAGGACCCCATGCATATACCTCATGTCTCTCTAGCATCCCTACTAGCATCTCCCCCCAACCCACGGGAAAACCCTGACCTCGACGGCTAGGAAGCACTATGCCACATATCAAAGTACACACTAGAAAATCTAGTCGCCTATACATTTGGGCCAACACACGCCACCTAATCTCATAATGGTCGAACCCTAACTGTTTGACATCTGCGTGCGGGTAATATCTACACATCTCTGCAACACCCCGTTGGGTATCATAACTCACCCGTGTGCCTCTGATAGGAAGTTTGAGGATCCTGTAGACATCCTTCAAAGTAACTGTAGCCTCTCCAATAGGCAGGTGAAAGGAAGACGTCTCTTAGTGCCACCTCTTGCATAGTGTTGTCAATAAACCCCAGTTCGCCCGAATCTGGGGCATGTCTGTAACATGAAGAAAACCTAGGTGCCATAGGAAACGTCACTTTGCGCTCCGCAAGCTATCTCGGAAGCGAAAAGTTGTGGGTCTCGACTCTCGTGTATATACACTCTCCAACACAACCTGCAATGGCATTATACATGCCTCATGTCAGCATCAAACATCTATCCTAGTGCAAAATGACTAAATTAACTACTATTCAAATGCGTCATTGTTTTGCAAATGAGTCATTCTTTTGCACATACGTCGTTATTTTACATATGCGGTGCATAAAAATCAAATGCGTCATTTAATTACACATATGCATCAGTATTTTTCAAATGCATAACTTTACAATGCATATGTGTGCATTATCACAAATGCGTCTGTGCAAATTATCTATTATTTGCAACTACGTAAGTGAAATGCAAATGCGTTTAAATAAATGTGAATGCGTCGAAGTAAAATCAAATGCGTTGAACAATAAATAGATGCGGCTAACTAAATTACATATGCGATGTTTTATAACACATGTGTTCAACTAAACTACAAATGCGGTGAACCGCACAATAGCTACGCTAACCTATCTATGTGATGTTTCAAATGCGTTGATCCACATGCAAATGTGTCATTTGAGCATTCACATGCGACGTTTTAATAAAGTGACGCATACTAAAAATTCAAATTAAATGCATACAAACACGCGCAAATTGGAAATTTCAAAAAAGGCAAGTTTGAGGTACATACCGGGGGGTCCGCATCAGCTGGCCGCCTGAATGTCTAGATCCTGTATGCTTGGTGGTGGGTGTTCAGAACAGGAGACATCATCGCTATGGGTGCAAAGCAAATTCTCAATTCTCGAAGCTAGGTGGGTGAAAATGAATTGGTTTTTACCCTAATTTCTATATATACCTAGGGTTTTGGTGGCATTCTTTTCTACTGGCAGCGTCAACTTCCAACTTCCATCGACCCGTACCCATCCGTACCATTTCCAACTTCAATTCTATCAACTCTACTACATTTCTGGCTATCCAATGGACTAATCGGGATCATTTCTAAATTTTTTGAACTTTTTTGAAAATTTGTCAATTTTTTCGAGGGGCATACCTTCACCTGTTTTACACTGGGGCATTACTGGGCATATTTTTATCGATTTTCTTTGACACAATGAAATGACATTGTATCAAAGAGGGGAAAATGTAGACACCAAAGGGGTTTAAGCTTATGACTTCCAATATTCTTAAGAATTTGTATTTATTCCATGGTCATGATTATAATGTCAAATTATTTAATTAATTCACTTTAACTTTAATTTTCTATTAATTAAATAATCTTAATTATTTAATTAATTTTCTTGATTATATTTGATTAATTAAATAAATATTTTTATTTAATTACTACTAATTAACCTTATCTTCTTGTCAAATTAAATAAATTTTATTTAATTTTACTCTTTTATCATACTTCAACTATAATTAAATAAATTTTATTTATTTAATTATTCATTTAAATCCCTTCACCACTTAATTAAATAAATCTTATTTATTTAATTATTCTTCAAATATCAAATCTTGAATTAAATGAATTATTTAATTTATGAATTCTATTTTAACGCATTCCTCTATATTTAGATAATTGTGTGAGTTATCTAAGTATTCACTTTGACTCGACTCGACATCTATTCAAATCGCTCGGTTAACTCTTGATTTAATGTCTGAGTGGAATTCTCAAGTAATCTCTTCGTCAAATCATTCAATTGTCCAATTCTAACCCATTTGTGTGTACATGCGGATTAATTAAATATTCCTATTTAATTAATTAAATCTTGTGCGTACATTCAAACAGAGAGTTGCTTTAATCCATCTTTATTATTTGTCATGCAAAGACTATTCTTTTGTTTTCAAATACCAAATTTGAAGATTAAATCATTTATTTAATCTTTAATTCTATTTCTAATTTATATCACTCATGTCATTACTAACTGTTATCAGAATGCATGACTAATCAGTCAATCTCAACCGTCCGTTGATCTTTCAATCTTGGCCTATCGTTCGAATAATCCATTTTCTATAAATTGATATGGTCTACATCATTCCAATCTCTCACGAAATCTTATGACTTTGTAGAGTAGTTATCTTGAATCTTCAATGTTTTGCTAAATCACTATCATAGGCTATACTTGCACAAACTTTGAAAATTTGAGGGAAATTATCCTACAACGGAAAAATGAAGAAGGGAAATCGAGATGAATCATGGAAATACATACAAATTTGGTGAGATTGTTCAAGTTTTATTTACATTTTGACTTTCCTTTGTTCTTTGTTGCTTAGCATTAGATTGCATTTAGATTTGCATTGCATGCTTGTTTTCTTAATCTTTTCTTTCTGCATTTTCTAGACGTTACATTTGTATTTTTAAATGCATATATGTGACTAGAAATGGCATCTACAGCTACTTGACAATTTATCAAACACTTAACATGCATCTAATATGTAAGTACAATAACTTGACATTATGTCAAACAATTTGCAGCCAACCATCAACTTCTCAATTTGATATTTGCAATGATATTACAGTGCTAGAAGTTATCCAGATTTGACACTAATATTAGGCCTTACAAAGCTTGACTCCTTACAATGATGAACTGAATATTACAAAGATATGTTGCTGCCTTGAGACAGCGATCAAACTACTAATCAAATGCAAATCTAACAACTACAGTGACTGAGTTTACAATGCTAAACTTCTAGTAGGGACAACGACCTCACTATCTTCAATATGTAAGACTACTAAATGTAAATGCATGTGATAAGAGAAACCTAAAAATGGAGTCGCAACCACACTAAATATTTTGATTCTCCACCAAGGCCGATCATCTTCACTTTAAAATGTTGCACCTATCTTCAAGAATGCCCAACGACCTCACAAAATATTTATTTGTATTTTTCCTAGTTCTCCCAAGAAAAATCACACCATGCAAGAGTGTGCCCAGCAATGAGTATGACAACAACTAGAAACTAGCAATGTATGTGAAAATCATACCAAATGTGTCCTTTCCAATTCAACATTTTTTCGTCCAAAATTGATTCACTTTGACTAAAAGCTTCTTCTACAAAAATCTTCAAATTGAACTTCACAAATTTGGCCCGTGGTCACAAAATTTGCACAATGAAGAAGACTAAAATATCTTCCTCTCTCAACTCTAGCTAGGATTGATGTCTCACAACCGAAACTGATACCTTAGAGTCTTCAAACCCTTAGGCAGATTGCTAAGCATTCAAGCTCACCAACGTAGTGTAAAGATGTCAAATCAAGTTATGATAAAATGTCCTCCAAAATCTCCTTTTAAATAAATTACAATCACCTCCAAGAAGCTTCTAGAATAAAATATTATTTTATTCTCTTAAGTGACTTTTTGATATTTTATTTTTAGTCACCTTATTATTAAATTAATCAAATATAAAGTCATCTTATGATGTTATATTTTTGAGATAAATTTATAAATAATTAATTTAATATTTTATTCCCTTATTCCTCCTTTTAGCCTTCGAGAATAAATAAAGGCTAAAATAATATCCAGGTGGCTACTGAGGAGGGGACATAACAATTGGCTTCAATGTCATATCTTCAACGTATTATCTCCATGGCCTATGCTATTAGGTTTTTATTTCACCATTTAAAACCTCTCAAAGTAAAGGAAATTGTGCCAAGTGTTGCATCCATCCTTTGTGTTTCCTTAGCTTGGTTTCCCTCCTTTGAAATTCCAATCACTGAGTAAGTGATGATGAAACTTGTCATATTCTTGCACACTTCTCACTAGGTTACTCTTCTCACTACACAAGTTATCTAGATGGTTGTAATAGTTGTTATGATCCCATTATAGGTTCTCCTAAACTACTTTCCTTTATGCCACCTAAGCTCCTATTTTAAGGGGTGTTGAGATGGGAATACATGTGTTCATCATATTCCTCACCCTCTTGAGGTATTATCACATAAGCTTCACTTCCCTTTTGTGTGTTACCCTACATATTTAGTTGGTGCGAGAGGGTGACAAATGTCATATTCTTGTCACATGTTTCCTTGTGGAAGATCAAGAAGTGATGCAAGGCCCCATTTAGAGTCCCATGTTCTCAAAGGGTATGAGGTAGGTGTAATGTCCCTTTCCCAAATTTTCCCTATATTTTTCCCTCAAATCACAAATTACAATGAATTAGGGTCAGAGATTCATTTTACCAAATAAGTATTTCTTTAATGATGAAATCCTAGATTGGAATATTGCAATCACCACATGAATATATATATATATATATAT
>VDFB02000003.1:735045025-735110071 GCA_007258455.2 Sequoia sempervirens | reverse complement strand
TTTTCCTCTTATCTTTCCAACTTGCGCAAAGAATATTCTTCATGAAATATCTTCAACGTATCCTCCATGAATTAAGGGATCTTGTTGGAACTCCCATGGATTGTGAGCCCTTAATCTAATTCTTGATCCATGTCTCATAGATTATCAGTCATTTGATCAATCCTTGATCTGTGTCTTCATCTCTCATTTGATTTCATCCATTGATCCTCCAATTCAATCCTCACCATTGACCAATATCTCTCAAATCTATAAATACTTCACTATTTCCTATCAATTCATCCATAATTTTCATAGCAAAGTTATTATCTCAAATTGATTACTCATCTATGAGCAATTTGAGTGCATCTTTTGTGAATCAACCTCCATCTTCAAGCAAGCTTTTGCACATCAATGGATAATGCATAAAACTAAGCAATCCACATCCACATCTACTCACTATGCATCAATCCACAATGGTATTGAGAGGTTTGCATACTAATTAGGTTCAATTGCTTTGAATTTCATGTTTATTTCTTTGAATTGAATCATTTAGTCTTATGTAATTGAATCACATTAAAAGTATGCTTTTCATTGATCAATCATCTTGTTAATGGCTTTTGATTTGATGTTATTTGGTCAAATCTAATGATTTACATGCTTAAAGATTGGCTCGCCTAGTGGGACCCTAGGTACCTATCTAATCCATTTTCTTGAGTTTTTATACAATTTGCAAGTTTCAAGGGTAGCAAAGTGCTTCTATTAAAGGTTTGCACTTCCATCAACAAAGATCCATGCTTTTGTACCTCCTAGGGAGCCCTTGTTTCTATTTTGGGGCACCTTTGTATACAAAAGGGTGCCTTTGCAGTAAACCTGCACCTTTGTCATTTTTGGAAATCTTTTTGTAACATGCCAATTCTTCAACAAAGATAAATTCTCTAAGTTTTACCCTTCAAGTGAATAAACTAGATTCATTTCCAAAGAAATAAAAAAAATTCCTTCAAAAAGAGATTTAATATGTAATTTAACAACACAATAATATTTCCAAACATTGTTTTCCATTCATAACAAAGATATTTGCATGTTTTCCAAGATAGGTTACAAGTGTAACATACATAGCTTCTCAAAGCTTCCTTCGGTAATATCAGCAATAGTGGTACATTGATCTGGGAAGATTCCCTCAAAACTTGGCTGCCAACTATGGAGGAGAAGCATTACTCAAGCACTTTTCTGCCATCCATGAACTCTTATGTGGTCCCCCGCACATTTTCTATATATGGAAAATGGTCCTACCCTTCAACGAAGGAGTTATTTTGATAACCTCATAACTTTAGCCTAACTAAATTCAGTGTTGTGCCCTACATGACTAGAACATGAATACATCCTATCTTGTATACCATATATATCATATATTGTATGTCAATCATGAACTAGCATGCATAAAAGGAACACAGTGAAATTGACAATGTAATTAGTGGCACATTACACTACTTTGGCCAAAGTTTCATATAAAAAGTCATCCTAGATCACGTACACTTCCCTAGTTCAGTTTGTCTCGAGATCATTGTACACTTATACATAGGTAATCCCTTCATGAGGTAATCTTTAACCATAGGAACGACCTATTCCCCTTATGTTTATAACATATCCTTTAACTACTTTCTTACACAAATCTAACCTTATCATAAGGTTTTCTAATTCCATGAGAAACTCATGTTCTAACTCTAGTTTGGATTCACAAACTAATTGCAACAAATAACTTCATAGCTAATAATGCTTATTTGATTCCTAGTATTAAATACTAGAGTAAGCAATCACTCCTTACTATGGAGTATGTACAAACAAAAATTTGCAATCACAACGATAATGAGTAATTAGATTCTTTACTTCAACAATTTAACAACAATCTTTCCCTATACTAGCAATTCAATGACTCTCATGTAAAACAGTAATAACATACAGTCTTTTAAAATAGAAAACATAAAAGATCAGACTACATGCCTGTAAACTCTTTATTCCAACTGGCAGACTGATTAACACTTTGTTGCTTTCCAAAATCAGCTTCCCAAGCTTCTCTAAATACTCCAACTTCCTCTCAAAAGATAACTCACAATAATCTCTCACTCTATTATCACAAATATTCTCAGCTCACAAAATAAATAACTTAGATAGCAAAATAGCAAGTAAGCAAGAATGGATGGCATCCAAATGGGAGAACTAGCTCACCTATTCATACTAAAATTAGAGACAAGAATGCCTACAGTTCAGCTCATATTGTGACAGCAATGGTTTGATTGGTTCATAAAAGCACATGATTATTAACAGCAAATCAACTTGTACCTTCAGAACTCTATTTGGTTTATGCACAATTGGTGCCACCAAATCAACTCATTCTCTATTATTTTGGTTGTGGTTTCCTTTGAAAGAATAAGTCAATTCCGGTTTATACATTTAAAGCAATAGACTTGGTCTATGTTGAATTTCATAACACTTTGCAATAGTGTTGACTCATTTAAATTTTGCATATCGACTTGGCATACACGTGTTACTTACACCAATTTACAAACTTCGATCCAACTCTATTTCATGTGTTGATATCACAATACATGGCAATACATGGCGTAGGTTACATTTACATATATGTGCATACTTTCAAAGCAATGCCTTAATCACTTATTCATAAATGCACTTTACCATACAGCGCTATGCGCTTAAATAAGAACATTGTATGTATGTATGTATGTATGTATGTATATATACAAATATATATATATATATATATATATATATATATATATATATATATTTTGTAAATATATATATTTGTAAATATATATATTTGTATGCATATATTCAGATGGAGCATATTATTATTGAAGGTCAAAATGATACATATTTCATTGTAACACATATATTTATATTAACAACATATATATTTTGAACATACATTTCACAATATATACATATTACATATTTTCATTGCACATATACATATTTCAGTATTACATTTTGCATACATACTTCATACATACATCTATTATTACATTTTGTAACACATATACCCCCAGACATATTATTATTATAGTATACATTCTGCATATATATTTGTATATATATATATATATTATGTTTGCATATATATATATTATATTTGTAAGAAAGAGTGAAGATATATATGAGGAGTATATATATATATATGATGCATGGTTATTATTATGAGCATATAACATATATATATAAATATATATATATATATATATAATATATATATATATTAAGCCAAATATATATATATATTTTTATATACAAATATATATATATATGTGTATATGTATGTATATGCATATGTATGTATATATATTAATAAAAAGTATAAGACATTTTTATATTTATATTTATATGTGGTATGCATATGTATATGTATGTATATATATATTTGTGTGTGTATATATATATATATATTTTTGTATATTTATATATTTATATATTTGTGTGTGTATATGTATATATATATATATATATATTCACTAACATCAATCATGATAATAAACCATTTGATATCCACATGCATATTTCATGCTATCATGATAACATCATTACATGTATATATTTATATACATATATACATGTATTGATATGCATGTATGGATATTCCAATACATCATTTACATACACATATGTCAATATGTGTATATATGTGTATATACGCATATATCGTATATATACATTACTTATGCAATCATTCATATAATTACCAACCTATCGATAGTCATATTTACATTTGACGTATATATATATATATATAGTTGTCCATCTAATACCCTCATGCCCATGAGTATGTGGAGGTACGTGTACCTTCATATACTCATGTATGTATTAAGTCATGTATGTGGATTTATCATCAACATATATATGTAGACACATATATACGTTCTATGTATATATGTCTAATCAATTACATATAAAAAGTATAAAAGAAAAGAGCTTTCATCAACCAAGCACTCAACACCAAATCAAACAAAACACTTTCAAACGAGATCATAACCAATCCAACACATGAACAAACAATGTTATGGATAGACTTACCAATATTTGAAACAATGACTAGACTTAATCATTATATATGTGAGTGTGTGTGTGAGAGATCAGTTTAGGCTTTAGTTAAAGGTTTCCAAACCAAATGCCTCTCCTGAGTGATACTTTCCTCCTTCCAGAGGCTTGATCCCTGCATCTACATCCAACTCAACACATTTTCACTAGTAGTCAAACGTTCACAATATCATCACATATAGAGTGATTGCGACCGTTGGAGAGAATACTGGTTCGGTGGCGAGCTTGAGTGATTTGAATTTGAACTCAAGCCCTAGGAATCATGGTGATTTTTAGTTCGGTCAATCTACAGATTTGGGGTTTTTTGATGCTGCATCTGGGAAGGATAGATCATGTGGTGTGGATGTGTTGTTGCTCTCTAGTGGAGAGGCTTGGAAGGATGGGTCGTGCGGTGAGGATGTGATCAAAGATGCACTCTCTAAAGGTAAGTGTGTGTTTGAGGCCTTCAAGGAGTCTTGTGATGGTTGTCCATCGAAGGAGGTGTTTCCAAAGGATCATGGGGATAATGTGATCACTGGTAATGATGTGCGGCCCCCATCTAGGGAATCATTTGCGGCTAATTCGATTATTCCCCAGATTGAGCTTGCTCCAGTGGGTGGTGGTCAGCCGACAAGGTAGTCGTCCTTGTTGGGGAAAAGATGGTCCGACCTTTTTACCTCTAGAATTAAAGTCAAAGGCGTAGCATCTGAGTCTATGTCTTCTTCTAGCATTGAAGGTGGCTTTTCCTTGTCTGTTCTGGACTCTCTTATTGACAAAAATATAGCTAAAATGGATTTCTCTCTGGTTGGAAATTTTTTAGGTCCACGGCCTAATATTAAGGAAGTCCACACTTGGGTCCATAAGAAGTGGGCATTAAAATGTTAGGTTGAAGTTGCGGCTATGGCTAAAGGTTTCTTCTCCTTTTCCTTTTCCTATGATGAAGACCTGAGAGCGGTGTTTGTGAAAGGGTCATGGTCTTTTGGGCGTCTTACCCTGGTACTTCATCCTTGGGAACCTGGGATGGACCTGTCAAAGTGCCTCTTTCATTCAGCCCCTGTGTGGGTTAAGCTATTGAACTTGCCTTTGGAATATTGGGATGAAGAAGTGTTTAAGGTGGTGGCTAACTCTTTTGGGTGGATTGTTTCTATTGATGAGGCCACCCTCTCCAGGAAATAGCTGGTAGCAGCTAGATTTTGTGTCATGATTGACCAAGACACTATGATGTCCGAGTTCTTCCACCTAAACTCAAAGGTGGGATCCTGGAAGCAGTAGATTGTATTTGAAAATCTCCCTTTTGCCTGCTTAAAATATAAAAATGTGGGTCATTGGGCTAAGGATTGCCCTGCTATGGTGGCCCTGCCCAATGTTGTTCCATAGACTAAGGTTTGGAAGGTCAAGGAGGCCAAGGATAATTTGGCTCCTTCGGATCAAGGTGAGTCAACTACTGGCAATGGTGTAGAGGGTGAAGTTAATATTGAAGATCATTTGGTCCCTCATCTTGAGGTTGACAAGGAGTCTGAGAAAACTATGGATGTGGTTGCAAGCCAATCTGTGAATCAGGATGTGGATCATGTTTCGGATACTTTGTGCTCCCCTGAATGGACTTTTCTAGATCCTTCTATTGCCCCATCTTCCCCTCTATATCATGCATCTAGGTTGGCGGTTGGTGATGGTGCTTTAGTGGTGGCAGATACAGGGAGTAAGGATGAAGATGGTTTTATTCAGGTGAGAGGTAGAAGGAAGAAATCCTCTACTTCTCCTCCTCCTCAACCCCACAAAGGTGTTACCACGAGAAGGAAGAAAGTGGATTGTGAGTCTGATTTGAGGGGCCAAGGAAGACCCTCCCTGTAAAAAAGTAGGGAGAGGGATTGCAAGCGGGATATTGTAGAAGGGGTTCTGAAAACCCTTTTTGATCTATGCTCAAAGAGCACCCCCTCATCATGCAAATGAAGATTATTTCCTAGAATATCAAGGGGCTGAATAATATGCATAAACAAGACCTCCTGAAGAACTTGGTCTAGGACCATAAGCCATAAATTTTGTTGATCCAAGAAACAAAAATGCAGATTGATAAGTTGGAAGCTTTGAAGAATTTATTTTTTAAGGATTGTGTTTTTCATGGGGTTAGCTCTAAGGGAACTTCAGGTGGTGTTGCAAATTTTTGGAATGCTAAGTTGATTAAAGGCGCCTTGATAGCAGAAGGTTTTAATCATGTGGAGACAAAGATTTTCTAGATTAGGGATTCTTACTCTGGGTTATTTCTAATGTGTATGCTCCTAATCTGAAAAGAGCCAGGAAGAAGTTATGGGATGATCTTGGGTGTCTTAGGATTAATTTTTTGGACAGCCCCTGGCTTGTGATCGGAGACTTTAACACTCCTTTGTGTGATAACGAGAAAGTGGGTGGTTTGCAGGCCATCTAGAGAGCCATCTAGATCTTAGATTGTTCATTGATGATAATTCTCTTATTGATGTTAAGATGACTAGAGCTAAATATACTTGGTCTAATAGGTGCATTGGTGTGGATAATATACAAGTTAGACTAGATAGAGCTTTAACATCAGCGTCCTGGTTTGTGGATTTTTCTTGTTCCCTGTTTTCTATCACGAGATGTGGGTTTGACCATTTCCCTATCTCTTTTGTTGTTGATAGCCTTGGTGGTAAGAAACATTTTCCTTTTCGGTTTGAAGCTATGTGGTTAAGGGACCCGAGGTTTATTTATTGCATTAAGAAATGGTGACAAGTGAACATTGACGGTTGTGTGATGTTCAGAGCTGCCAAAAAATTGATTTTTGTCAAAAGAAATCTCGAGAAATGGAATAAAGAATCATTTGGTCATATTTTTGAATCTAAGAGCTCTATTCTTCAAATTTTGGATGGTATTCAGAATACCATTTAGTCAAAAGGATTATCAGAGGATCTCCAGTTGTAGGAGGATGGCCTTCTTGCACAACTACATGATATTGTTGCTAAGGAGGAATATTTTTGGAGACAAAGATCTTGTGCTATTTGGTTGAAGTCTAGAGACTGCAACTCTAAGTTATTTCATCTCACTGCCCTCAGGCATAAATCATCTAATAGAATCTCCTCGATTTTGGCTGATGGCTTGTTGTTGGAGGATGAGGAGGCTATTAGGAGAGTGGTTGCTAGTTTCTTTGAGCACATCCTAAAGGATGATCTGACTTGGGACCAAAATTGTGTGGAAGATTTGTTGGAGGTCATTCCTAAAGTTGTTTCAGAGGTTGTGAATAAGGAGCTCACTGCTATCCCTTCAGCCTTGGAAGTAAAGGAGGCAGTTTTTTCTTTTGAGGGAAACAAGACCCCTAGGCCTGATGGTTTTCCTTTTTTGTTCTTTCAGTCATGTTGGGAGATTGTTTCGGAGGATGTGATCAATGCCACCAAGGAGTTATTTGGGTCCAAAAGATTACTCAAAGATTTGAATGTGACATTCATCATCCTGATTCCCAAATCTGTTGATGCTAACAACTTTGGTGAGTATTGCCCGATCAATCTTTGTAATTCTCTTTACAAATTTTTTTCAAAAGTGCTTGCTACTAGACTACAAAAATTCCTTTTGGGCCTAATCTCTAAGCATCAAAGTGGTTTTGTTAAGGGCCTTCAAATCCTTGATTCTATTATAATTGTGCATGAACTTGCTCATTCTATTAATGCTTCTAAGAAACTAGGCTTCTTCCTAAAACTAGACCTTCTTAAAGCTTATGATAGGGTGAACTGGAGATTTCTATTGAAAGTGTTGGATCGCTTTGGTTTCTATAAGAAGTTTCTTTAGCTTGTTGAACATCTTATCTCTTCTTTTTATTTTGTTGTGCCGGTGAATGGTTCTCCCTCCCTTTTTTTTGGAGCTCGTGTGGGCTGAGATAGGGAGATCCTATCTCCCCGTTGCTCTTCATTCTGATGGCAGAGGCTCTTGGCAAAAATATTTAGAAGGATTTATCTATTGGATCTCTAAAGGGCCTCTCTCCTTCTAGATGTGATCACGTTACCCATCAACAATTTGTTGATGACACAATTTTGATGGGTGAGTCCTCTTTTCATGAAGTTAGATTTGTTAAGAGGTTGATTGAGGATTACGAGAAGGCGTTTGGTCAAAGGATTAATCTCCCCAAGAGTCTTTTCTTTCCTTAACACACCTGAAGCTTTGCAGCTAAAGCTTGCCATAATTCTTTCACGCAATAGGGGTGATCTCCTAGCTACTTATTTGGGGCTTCTTTGTGTATCTCAAAGATCCTGGAGTCCTTCTAGTTGGATCTGCTGGATAAATTCAGTAGAAAGTTGGCAAGTTGGAAAGGTGCGCTCCTCAGCCAGGTAGGCAAGATTAAAGTCATTTCTTCCACTTTCCAAAATTTACCTTCGTATGCTATGAGTCTCTTTAGAATTCCTATTAAGATTGAAGATAAAATGGAACAAATTTAATGAGAAGATTCTTATGGTTGGGTGTTGAATCTAAAGGTAGAATTCCTCTTGTGGCATGGGATTTGGTGTGTAGACCAAAGAAATGGGGTGGGCTTGGCATCAAAAATTTAAAAGCTTTTAATAAGGCTCTCCTATCGAAAAAATGTTTGGAGGCTCCTGAATGGGGAAGCGGGGTGGGCCTCTCTAGCTAGTAATAAGTATTTGCATGGCATTGGGAGACCCTAGAATTTGTTGACCTATGATGATGTTCCCTCTGGTTCATGCTTTTGGAGGAATATTGTTCCCTGTAGGGATTTTATTGCTAATGGTCTTAAATGGTTGTTGGGCGATGGTACAAGTATTCTCTTTTGGGAGGACACTTGGTGTGATGTGAAACCTTTAATCAATCTTCCTTGGGCTCACCCTATTGTTCCTATGTGCAAATGCCTTTTTGGAAATAGGGTGGAAGATTATTTTCAAGATGGGGAGTGGAAAAACTTCTAGGACTAGGATTCATCATTGAAGGTTTTGAAGGACTTCTTGTGTAATGTTTGTATCCCCACTTTTTTGAGGCCGGATAGGGTTGTTTGGGCCCCTTGTGCTAGTGGTAATTTCTCAGTGGCTTCTTCCCTTGTGAATTTGATGGAAAATCCTGACTCTCTTCCCTTTTGGGGGATGTTATGGAACAAGAAGCTAATTCCCAAAGTGAATGTCTTCTTATGGTTGCTTATGCAAGGTAAATTCTTAACGCAGGACAACCTCTATAAAAGGGGGTTTGTGATTCCTAATAGATGTGCTCTTTGTGAAGCTAATGGTGAGATTGCATATCATATCTTTCTTGGGTGTGTTTTTTCTTCTTCTCTTTGGAGAAAATTTCTTGGTCTTTGGAATCTAGATTGGATCTTCCTGAACTCTCTTGATAAATTTGTTGACTAGTGGAAATGCCCCTCCACCTCCCCTATTCTCTAATGGATATGGGAATTGATGGCCCCACATATTGTGTGGGGGTTATGGAAAGAACGAAACAACAAAAAAATTTGTGATTCTAAGCTAAAAGTTGACAGTCTTTTCATCAAGATTCGTCAAGAAATTCTGGAGAATTCCGCTCTTATAAACCTTGATTCTTCTCGATCTGCCCCTGCTGCCTACCTGGCTAGTTATTACCTTCTGGTGATTGCTAACTGGAAGGTAACTTCAATTCCTTCTTTGAATCCTAAATCTAGTTTAAATGCTAGATTGAGCACTAAGTGGAAACCACCCCCTTCTGGGTGGGTTAAAGTTAATTTTGATGGGCCAGCAAAGGGCAACCCTAGGCCTACAAGATGTGGGGGGTGTTAAGGAACAATGATGGAAAACTCCTAAGCACGGTGGAACTCCCATTGGGAAATCATACAAATCATTGTGCGGAGGCGGAGGCTGCATTTATAAGCATTAAATATGTTGTTAGCAAAGGCTACTCCAAAATATGGGTTGAAGGTGATTCCCTAAACATCATTAATTATCTGTGTGGCACTCATCATCCTAGTTGGAATGTGAAACAACTTATAAAAGATACCATAATCATGTTGTGATCTTATGAAGAGATTTGCGTCAATCACATTTACCAAGAAGGAAACTCGTTGGTATATTTTTTTTCCAACTAGGCTGTCAGTTTAAATGAGTTTTGTGCATGAGAGGAGGGATCGATCCTTCCCGAGAAAGCTAGGAGCTTATTGAGGAATGATCGTGTGCGTTGAGATGATGCATCATTTAATTTCTAGTACCTTCTTCTGTCTCGCACACTTTGTGGGTTTCCTTTTGTTCTTTGGCTCTCAGTTGAGCAATAATCACAAGGGATTTCTTCTTCTGGTGTTGGAAGTAATGGGTGGTGACAGAAGAAGAATAGAGCCAAATTCTTGCACTGGCCTCAAGAAGAAAAAGAAGCTATGGAATATACTTGTCATGGTAATTTCATGCCTTTTTTAGAAAGGTTGCATGGACATGACACTAATGCCTCAACGAAGTTTGTGTCATGTTGGCATAATCGCAAGCTTAAGATAAAGGGCCTGGAAGTGGAGGTGAATGAGGAGCTGGTTGCTACAGTAACTGGGATGTCGACGATTGATCGTAAGTTTTAAAAGGAAAAGAAGAGTAATGAGGAAGTGATGGCCCAATTCTTCAAAGATGATGTTGGCACTCTCAAATTTTGCAAATTTGAAGTGCCCATTTCAAAATTTTGTCTCTGCACTTTCAAAAGTGCACCTGATGAACTTGCCTAAATGACCTACTTTGGAGGGTCATAATTTGATGCATGTTGATTTCCAAGCAAAATCCTTTTGCAAACACACTCGTGTGTCCTATGTGAATGTGCATGTCAATTTTCAGCTTTTTACAACGAGTTTTGTCAGGGTTTCGAAAAGTGAAGCTAGAGGGTTTTGGCACCTTTCTATTGTTTGCAAACGTTCAATTTTGCAAAGTAGCCTCCCGTTTGAGCTTGGATTTTGCAACCAGTTGACTTTCAAGTCAAAACAAATGTTATTCTACATTCTCCATACCAAGATGATCACACATGTCAGTTCTCAGGGCCTCATGAGTTGATTTTCTATTTTTAGCAGATCAAAACCAAATGAAATTTCTTCAGTTTTGCACTGAAACCTTTCTGAGAGGCCAACTTCGAGCTTCAATATCTTTTGATGGGAGATGATTCAAGAAAATACCTTTTTCACGCGTTTTCTCTGCACCAAAGTGATCTATTGCATCTGGTGGCATCTCGCCATGAATTGATTTGCTATTTTTCCAACAAGGTGATCTCTTGAGTTTTACTTGGTTTCGAACAGCTAATTGTTGCAGAAAGTTCAAATGAGCAACCTTGACAGTGAATAACTTTTTCCTCGTGACTCCTTTCTCTAATTTGTCTTTTGCATTGCATTCTCTGGAGCAATGGCTACATTCCTACAAGTTTTTATTGCTCTATGAGGTTGTTTGACTAGTTTTCAAGGCCGATTCCAAGGCCAACTTGGCCAGTTTTCACCATTTTTCAAAAGTGCCTGAAAGCAAGTTTTAATGAAAACCCATTTCATGTTTTCATTCCAGAAACATTCAAAATCTGCCTAAAGTCAATTCAAGCCAAAAACCTATTTGAAAACAAAAAAAAAATTAGTTGAGCCCACATGGGGACCCAACATGCTTTGCATAAGCGAAAGTGAAAATGTTGCATGGAGTTACTCATCTTTGCAGTCCCTCGAATTACACCAGTGTGGCATTGCAAATAACCATCAGATTGTGATATTCCTCGCTAAGGTTAGGGAAATATGATGGTGTGGAATGGAAATGTGATGGAGGGTAGTGTCTCACTTGTTTCCTTATGAAACAGAATCACAGTACTATTCAAATTTGTTAGGTCACTTGAACAGCTGAAAGATTTTTTGAAAGCATATGAGGAAATTGGTGCTATACCAATAGAACACATTGATTATTTGAGACACAAATATGATTTTTTATGGTGCACACCAAATTATCATTATGTTAATGTTGCCTAACAGTGCTTTAGTGTATGAAGGTAATGACTCATTTCTAAAATGAGGGAATGTAGTTAATGCAAAGAGTGGATGGATTCAAGAATGGCACAATTTCAATATGCAACTTCATTGCAAGGCACAAGGAAATGCAAGGTATGTATAAGAAATATTTGTTAAAGAGGCATCATAAACTTTTAAATAAATGTAGTTGGCATGTGTAAAACTAGAGTTTGGAGTTTCGAGCAGTGAGCATTATTCACAGAAATACATAAACAATGCTACAATCATAATTGGAAAAGGATTAATTACATGAGAAATGTAAAATCTCATTCATGAATAGTGTCTAAGTGACAACCCGATTGGATGCAAAGTGCCTCTATGTATTCATAGACTGCGAAGGGAAAAGGAGCTTTGAGAGGGCAGAGTAAGAAGACATGATGTTCTTTGTCCTTAATGCAGCCAATGGTGTCAAATAATGTAACAAACACAAGGATTTGTAGCAGTTTTTTGTAGTAGTAAGACGAATGCTACAGGGGACACACTCCATAATGGATTGTTGAGGAGAGTTTTAGCAACATTCAAGCAAATGCTTTTGGCCGGGGTGCCATAACTTGCAGGATGCGCACAAAAGAATCATGGAAACCTCAATCAAATGCAATAAAAGTGGAGGAAGCTCTGATAATGAGAAGCCACACAGCAATGAAAGAATGTTATTGTTGCAAGATATGCATTAAAATGGTTATTGAAAATGTTTTAGAAACCTCAAGTGAATGTTGATTCCCACGTTGCTGGGAAGGGGCTTGATGGAGATGTTTGGGCCAAATGAAATGTATCAAATTTTCTGGGTGGAAATTCCACTTGCATCGACACCCAAAATGTGTGTTGAAAGTGCTTCAGGGCAAAAAAAGAAATTTGGAGTGATGGATGCCCACATATACAATGAATATTGCAATGCCAGAGAAGGCTCGATGGAGGAAGATACGTTGAGTTGTCATACATATTGCCTTTTAAACATGGTCTCAGGGAAAATGCAGGCAGCAAGAAACAAAATGAATGCAGAATATGCAAAGTGCGTATGCTGGAAAAAGGAGACACCATAATTGTAGTACATGCACTAACTGAGTTTGTAGGAGGTCTCATAGATATTTAAAGGAAAATGAACTCAAATGGGAAGAGAGTGTGCAGGTCATAGAGGTGGATAGAAGTAGCCAAAAGGAGGGGTGCCATGATTAGTTTATCTTATACCTAAAATCATTCGATGAGAAACCTTAAGGGCTCCTAAATAAATGCAATTAGTAGATGGGCACGGTTTAAATAAAATCATCAAAGACACAACAGAAGCAAATGCCATGGTTTGGGAAGCTACCAGTATAAAGACATACGCAACCATCAAATCACTGAGAACAGCAGCTCAATGGAAAAAAGGCAGTTTAATGATACCAAAAATGAAATGCACTTAAGGGTTTGGATATCCACCAAAGCAAAAAGTGGAAGCATAGACAAGTCATACGCCTGTGTGAGAGGATGGAAGTTGTGCCAGGGAAAACCAAAGTGAATGTCGCGCATAAGCAAGGTAGGTGCATCCATTAAAGCAAATGTATGAAGGGTCCAAGCACTTGCAGGGAAATGCATGAATATTGAACAAATAAAATATGTTTGTTGAGAATTCTTTTGAAACTCTCAACCAAATGGGTGTACGCGCAGCCTAAAGAAGAGAAGGCCCCATCAGATGTAGTCTCATGGAATGCCATAACTTGTTGTGGAACGATGCACCAGAGGGAGTTATTGAAAAGCTTTAGAAACTTGTCAATGAATGCAATGGAACCTGAGGCACGATAGAATGAAGTTGCTACTAGTTTTCTAGCCGTGGATTGAATGTTCCTAAACCAAGTTAATGGCCACCATGATTCCCAAGCAGAGCAAATGCATGAAAACCAGAAATTAGGGTTGAAGTAAAGATGCAAGTGGAGATCCAACGGTGGAGAACAAAGGTCAAAATCCAGCCAAATCTGAGCCTTTCCTGGCCAAATCACAATCTCAAAATGTAAACGGGTTAATACTCGCGAAATGGTGAAATTGCGACATGTGGCAGTGGGCCCGGATGTAGCCTTCGGTGCGTGGGATTTTTGAGGGGTCCATAGTTTTATTTGTTTTTAAAAGGATGCAAAACATTTAGAATTAAATGTTTATGGGCGAATACAAATGGCGGGCCCGATGGAATTTTATTTTAGACAGTGGGTAAAGTCTCCTGTGCCTGACAAAATTTTAAAAAAAAATGCTCACTTTTATAAAGTGAAACAAAATATTGATGAATGGTATGGGATATTTTATGAGTAAAACATATTCACTGGGGGAGAATATTTTACTTGCCGAGGAGAATATTTTGGGGGCTCATGATTTTTAAAATCCATGATTTTTAAATATAAGGTGTCATGTAAGAGATATATTATATTATTTTATTGCCTGATGGGTATTGTATAAAGTGAATTTATTCACTTTAATAAACAAATATATGTTGGGAGATAAAGTATTGTTGGAGCAAGTAATGGGCAGAAAAACAGAATATTTTACTTGGTTGGAAAGTGCAAATGTAAAGTGTAATCACAGTGAACAGAAAATAAAAAGATTTTCACGGAAAAACAAAAGGTATTTTCAACTGCTTGGTAAATGGGAGTTTTCACGGGCATTTTTTCTCTCAGTTGCAGGGTGAATGACTTTCACATGGGTAATTTCTTGTTGCAAACATAACAAAGGAAGATTTGGAGGCAAAGTTTGTTGCAAAGAGAGGAGACATGCTTTGCATTCTATTGATCAATGGTGGATGATGTTTCCAGATAATATCTATGGATCAAATTGATCTTAGGGTGGCTTTCATTCTTCTTTTATTCTCTTCTCTTCTCATTTTCTTCTAGGGGGTTCTAGGGTTTTGTATGAGGCTGGGGTAGATAGAGAATTGTAAACTCTGAGTCATATTGAGTCTGTAAGCTGTAATTTCTAATTTTATGAGCAAATATAGCCAGTTTGTGCAAATAAATCATGAATGTCTTCAAATTGTTTGCATATTCATGAATATATTCAAATTGTCTCCATACTTGTACAATTTAATCATATGAATTCAATAATACAAAGTATCTTTGAGTTTGTCATCTCAAATTTCATGAGATTGTGTTATTTGTTTATGGGTCTATTTCAAGGAAATGGTTAAATGCTTTAAGCAGATAACAGTGATTTCAAGTGTGCAGGTTGGATTTGGTAAGGAGAATTTGAGTGATAATAGGAGTGGGATTGTTGGTGTAAGACACTAATAGTTCATGCAAGGCATTAACAATTTAAATCCACTGGTTGAATGTCATTTGCTGATGAATTATTTTTATGTGTTTGACTCCATGGCCCAAAATTAGGCACTGATTTATCTTGCAGCTTAGTGCATCTCAGAAACATTTTATAAATTCAAAATCATTTCAAATCCTTATGTGTTGTAGTTATCTCATGCTCCAAATAGTTGATATTACTGATGAACAGCCAATTTTATTCGGTATTATCCTTTTATGCTGAGCTATTAAATGAGATTATTTGTTAAGCAATATTATCTTATGTATGTGTTTTAATTTATTGATATTGCTAAAGGGATCACCCTCCCAGGTCTTGCAAAGCCCGAAGTGTAGGAGGCTTTTAAAGTCCTCGTCAGTTGGTCCAAGTCCTTCGAGCTACCCTTGATTGGAATTGGAAATTCCATAGGTAGATTAGAAGACCAACCTGGTTACAGTGTAAAAACAAAACCAACAAATGACGAGAGGAAGAAATTGATCAAAATGGAAAGTTGGGGTTACGAGTGCAAATCCCTTAAGAAGATTTGGGCGAATGTTGTTGAGGTGCTTATGCACTATGTGACTTTGGAGGGTAGATTTACTGCTATCCTCAGTCACCACTTCACACTTCTAAATCATTTCAATCATGGTTTGTTCATTTCTTTTCAGTTTTTTTTGTTAACGTCCATGGAGGTTTTTGTTTATGCTCATTTAAAGAATAGGGGAGATCCCATCCTCCATGAAGGTCTCATTCTCTTAATCATGGATCATGTCAAGGCTCTTCTCCCCGCCCTTTCCATTAAGGGTAAGGAGAAGACTATGAGTGATGTTTCTGGTTCATCGGGCTCAGATACTAGTATGGTAGATGAAGAGGAATGGAACGAAGAGGAAGAAGACTTGCCCCCAACCCCTGTGACTACTTTGAAGAAGAAGAGGAAGATGGGTAGTTCTAAAAGCAACAGGGCAACCAAACGCCTTGTTTTATCTAACAATGAGGACACGTAGGTGGGCTTGGATGATTCCCCTCCCAAGAATGAGGAGGTGGCTATTGTCCATGGTGAAACTGAAGGTGGTGGTAATGAGGAGGGATTTTAGGATAATGCTCTGGGTATGGAGGACAAGGATAAGGCGAGGAGGTCATCCAAGCGTATTTCCAACCTAAAGAACAAGGCCTCAAAAGTGTCGGCAAAGGGCCCCAAAGTGTTATGTGAGGGGAAGGATTCTGGTGAAAAGGTGGTGGCTATTGATGACTCCCTGAATCAGGACTCACCCAATGTGGAGCTCAAAGAAGACAATAAGGGTCAAGATTCAAGGAGGATACTAAGAAGAAGAGAGCTAAACTGAAGCCTCTAAAGGTAAATCCCTATCTGAGGACTTCTCTTACCTCAATGATGATTCTACCTCTATTTTGAATTGTTGGATATGGCTAGGGTTGGGGCCACTGGAACTTTTAAGTTAGCTAAGTGGACTCTTTAGGAGTTTAATAAGATTAACATTAAAATTAGAGGTTTGAAGGAGAATCTGAAGAATGTTTTGAAAGGCTCGGTGTCAGACATTCTGATTGGCAGAATTGTGGACCTTGAGGATTCTTTCCTTGACTTCAAATCTCTATGTGAAGATCGATTGGATGGTTTGGAAGCCAAGGTATTGGGAACAAATGCAGATATAAAAAAGCTTCTTCATGCATGTCACATCTCTATGAAGAATAGTGCAAACTCTTTGGAAGTCCTTTTTTGAAAGATAAGTGAGCTCAGGGAGGACCAAGTTTATTTTTATGAGTTAATGAAGAAAGAGAATTTGATCAAAGGAAAAGGAAAAAAAGGTGCCAAAGATGATGACAAGGTCCCTACTGTTAGAGGGTCAGCTGAATGTAAAAGTCCTTTGAGGCTGAGAAGAAGGATTTGTTGGGCATGATCAAATTGCACAAAATCCAAGAGCTTGAGGTGGCCAACACCTTGAGTAGTATGAATTAGTGTTTGGTTTTCTTCTTAGTTGTCTATTTCCTGTTGGGTCTCGGTTTTCTTCCTGTTGTTTTGTTGTTTGATGTTGTTGTGTGTTGTTGTTAGCTTACTATTTTATCTCTCATTCAACACCCTTTTTGTCCTTTTTTTGGCTACTAGTATGGTACTGGTTTCGCTCTGATGTAGTTTTTTAGCAGAATTTTGTATCTTTTTGTTGTAAAGGGTCTCGGGTCCCTTCAAAACCTATTTTTCCCATATAATCAACACAATATCATTATATAATTCATTATTTGAAATATCAAATTCAATAAACACCTTCCACATATTCATTTCAATATAACATTAATCAAGTTAACATTCATTCGTTTCTTTGTAAATGATACAATCAACAAGGTATATGATTTCTAATACAAATTGTCAACACATTCATATATTCAATATTTTAACCAATCACAGTAATAGTAAATAGGTAAATGCGCAATAGGGTGTAGCACTTTTTTCATTCTAACAATTCCACCCTTCTACTAAGTCCAATTGGTGAAATCACAATACTGTGTCTCACTTTTTTCCCAAGATGGATATTTACATCAATATTTTTAACTGAATCTTCATCTTCTAAGACCTATAGTAGCTAAACCATTAAGAATTTGAAGATGATGTGAACTAGTAATTTGTGGCAATTTTTGTGCAAATTCTAAATTTTTTATCTTTTATTTTTTTTGAAATAAATCATGAATCTTTCAACATCTCCTTTAATAAATAGTTTTAAATAGAAAACAACATTTTTAGAAAGTAACATAATGTTTGTGTCGTCCAACATAACTTTTTTTCTATAAAGGATAAATTTCTAATTTTTGAAATATAGATTCTAAACATCAATATCTAGGGCAAAGGCTATTTTTTCATAATTTTTTGTTGCATTTTTTTTAATTATTTTTTTAATTCACTATAAGTATAATTTGGACATACGTGTGTGTCATTCAACTTAACTTGTGTATATATCAAAATCCAATTTTTTCTTTTTTTGGTGAAACAAAGACATTGATACCTAGGGAAAGGGTATTTTTTGAATTTTTTGTACAATGGTTTACTATTTTTCCACCTATTCAAAATGAAGAGCTTGTTGTTCGAAGAAAAACCTCTATTAATAAAAATTGAAAATTAAATACATGATAAAATGAAAACATATCAAAACTATACTTGTTGGAAAGCTTGTTTCAAGGGTTACAATATTATAAAATATAATTTATAAATTACATTATTTAATCCCTCAAAAGGTAAAGAAAAAGTGTTTTTTTTCCAACACTTTGATAGGTACAAAGGAGACTCCATTATGGGTACAATTTAATACTAGAGGGGTTCTATCCAAGGGGGTTTGATCTAAGGGGGTCTTATCTATCCCTCTTCAATTAAAACCCTTTGGATGGAACCTCTCAAGGCTTAAATCATTGGTTTTTCTGAAAAAGTGATTTTAGGTGAAAATCAGCATGTCCCATTTAAGTGAAACACACTATTGTGGCAGCACCCAAATAAGGGTCTATTTTCTAAGGTTTAGTTATATTTTGATGTCTAATCATTAGCTAACCCTAACATCTTCTTTTTTTCTTGATTTTTCATCTAACATTTATAATATGTGGCATTTGGAAAAGCGTTTATTAATTCTTGTTTTGAGCAAGTAATCCAGGAAATATTTCAAATTTGGTGCATAAAAGGAACTCATTTTTCAATTTGGTGTTTAAAATTGGACAATCAATCTTCATCTTTCAAATTTGATGCTCTAAAATTGGACAATCAATCTTCACTTTCCAATTTGGTGCTTAAAATGAAAAAATGACTTACACATTTCATTTGGTGCTTTAACAATGAACTACACATTTACTTTGGTGCACAATTAAAATGAACATGTATTCTTTGTCTACCATGCTTGGTGAGTTCTTGAAGCATATCCTCTCCCCTTGCACCTAGTATGATCTTGGGTGAAGAGAAACATCTTGAACTTACACTTTATGTTCATTGTAACCCTAAGGTAGTTGTTATGTATCCTCTCCCCTCATGCCTAGTGTGATCTTAGGTGAAGAGAACTAGTAACTCCTTTTTTATTTTGAGTAGGAGGCCTGCCTTGAGACACATTCTCACAGAGAACTCAAGGGTTTGACCTCAAGCAACATTTTTGGGTGCACTATATAAATTGGCTAAGAGCGAAAGTTGTAGGTCAATCCGTGCATGTAGTGCTCCATACTTGCGTTAGGGACTATGGTTTTTTAGTTTCCCAAGGTGATGTTTGAGAGGTCAACGGTGTTCACCAAGTTATACCCACTAGAAATCTATCTCTAAGTCTTTTGAACATATTCTTTTATTGGTGCAATGGAATAGCATCATTCCATGAAGTTACTCATCGTGTACCAAGCATATTTGAGGTGATAGAATCCCTTGCAAGGAACTTTTCCTTCCAAGGTAAGAGGTGTATTGTGTACGTGTGCATACTCTAGTCACTCATTCTATGTGTGGTATTTTATCGTGTGGGCCCACTTTGAGAAGATAAACCTAATCTAACTACTAAAATAGGTTGTACTTGATTATATGTTTTCTTGTGGAGAGCTTGTAAAACCATTTAGTGTGACTTTGTGGAAGAAAGACACAAAAAAACATCTAATACCAATTGAGTCAGTTGAACACATTGTTTGCAAAATCTTCAAACACTCAAACAAACATTAAAAAGGTTATGATCAATATTTTAACCCTTTGAACACATTGTTGTGTACTTGAAAGGAAATATTATATATTTGTATGCATCTAAGTATTTCTGTTTTTATCAAAATAGTGTCTTTGTATGCATCCTATTACTATTGTCTACATCTTCATGCATTTGTCCAAAGCAAACCTAGGTAACTACAAATCAACATTCTTGTCTTTCCACAGTATCATGCTTCTATGGGAAACAACATGCTTTTGTAGACATCTTAGTGCTATAATACACATTACCAAGACTTTGTGTGCTAAAAATAACAAAGCTCAAATCAAATTCCAAATTCTTAAAGCAAACATTCAAATTACCAAAGGTTAATTCAACACAAAATTCCATTCATTGATATAAACCAAACTTGGATATACTTGCTTCAATCAAATAACCTTCAAAATAAACAAAAAAGGAAATTCTTACTCACCATTATTTTTATCAAAATGCTTGGGAGTTTTCATTGGATCAAAATCACATTCAAACTTCAAACATCAAACATCATCCATAAAACCCTCATCCAAAACATCTCATCTCAAAATAAACAAACTTGACATAAATCACTTAGGCTTGAATCTTTCGTCCTATCAACTAATTTAGCTCTATACTTGGAAATGATATTTTTTCAAGGTGTTTAGGTTGAATTAGAAAATTATTTTGGAAAAATTCACTTTGGAGTCACAAATCTACTCCTAAAGTAGTAAGATTGAAATCATCATCAAATCATAAAAATCCAATCAATCAATCAAGTCCTAAGTGTGATCAAAATCAAAATTTTCACATCCTTCACTCATTCATATAAACCATTCATCCAACATTGATCCTAAAATCCTATCAAAGTGTTATCATTTGAGACAACCAAGACATTTCAACAAGGACATTTGAATCTAACATCTCCTAGGATTAACATATTCCCTCATTGTCCAAACATTTATCCTAGATCATTTAGAGGTCTTGAAAATTTAACCTTGAAAACATGACAATGTCAATCAATCATTAAACTCACTTTCATACAGTTTATACATAAGGTCAACATATCCTACTAGCCTCAATGACATAACAAATGTGTGTATACATAGTAAAAACTTTGGAATACCTTGTCATATGATAGATGTCAATCAATGTAAAAATTTACCAATCCATCAATCAAGCAACCAAGGCATAAGTCATCATCAAAAAAACATTAGTTCACCAAACCAATACATCCCAAACATGAACATACCAAATACAACTATATCAAATATGAACATGTCAAATCTGCATTTGGTGAACTATGGAATGGGTATTCACACCTCAAAACATCATTCAATATCCACATCTACCCCATCTTCAACAAACTCAAAATGACACATATCAATAACATCTTGAACATCATTAAAAAATTGATTCACATCATCAAAAATATCTTCAACATAAAAACATTACATACCAACAACCACAACATCCACAAAAAAACTCCATCCTTACAACAAAAACACCAATATCAGCAGTCACCACAATCACCACAAGTCTTACAGGTTGACACCATCACTAAACGTGAGTACACTCCTTTAGGGGAGCCAATTGAGTTGGTGTTAAACAAGTTAGTCCATTCCAAACTTATCACTCTTCCAAAGTCACTAGATGATTGTGAACCTATCTTCAAATTCTCATGGTATGATTATGAGGCTTATTGTGAGTACCATAGGGTAAAAGGTCATGACACATCAAACTATATTAACTCTAGAACCTCATATAAGACCTCATTGATTAATGAACAATAATTGTTGAAGAAAACATTGAAGATTCAACCATCAATGATCACATTGACAATGTCTCTACCTCACCTAATGAGAAAGTTGACATACATCAAGACTGTTTTCTAAAACAGGATCAACATCCTCCACCAATGCCTATAAATGGTCCATTCTAAGATATATTAACATCATTCAACCTCATGGTTACAAATATTGAGGATATTCTTAACACACCATTTGATTCAAATCCACATGAAGATCAAGAAAATCTAAAACCAATAACCATACCTAATGAAGAGAATTTGAGCCAAGAGCTACCACCTACATGTTCACATTTCAAAGCAATCCAAGAGCCCTTTGAAAATAATCCTTTATTTTAAATTGATCCATGAAAATAAATTAATCCAAAGAGTATCAAAGGTAGCTGAAATTAGTCAAGGTCAAGAATTCATATCACCAAAATACTAAAATGACATCCAAATTTCTCTAAAACAAGACCAAATCCATATACCAAGCACACATACATCTAACAATGAGATACATGCTTCCACGGGGCACGTGGATGATCTTCCCAACATCATTACCAATAAACAAGGGTCTTCTACTCTTCATATCCTTACAAATGATCAAGGAATAGTAAGAATCCACAGATATATCAGAAATTGATCATGAAGAAGACTCCTACATGGACTGTGAATCACAAACATCCATTGAAGGATCATAAATTGATCATGAAGAGTCATTATGGTAAAACCACTACCAACACTTCAACCATCTATATCATAAACCGTTTTCCTCACATCATTCCACCCACTAATTGGGACCAACCACAAGAGGAAAAGCTATATCAAAGAAAAGAGCAATTCGATGAAGCAAAAGAATTGGAAAATCAAAATGGACATGAAAAATACAAATGGATGCCAAAGAAAAATAAAGAAAATCGTCCTTATCAAACTCCATTAGTCAAAGAAACTATGGGGAAAAATCAAAAAGGGAATTTAATCCATCAAATATTCCATCAATGCAAAAGAAAGCTTCAAGAGCGACATACAAAGTATATGAAGAAGTTGGTCCCAATCAAATCTCCATATCCACCTATCATTTCTCATCATCCCAAGTTTGGAGAATCAAAGATTCCAAACTGTCAACTAATCTATCTCCATCTCATATTCTTCATCGTATTCCATTATCCACTTTGACATCCATGATATCCAAATCTTGCATTGACTGTGTCTTGGCAGCAACTTTTTGTCATAAGGACTCTAAGGGCACTTTATCATGATGTACGCATCTAGATAAGGTTAACTTTGGTATCAACAAGGTAGATATGAACATTTAGGGGTATTATTCAAGTGTTTGTATCTTGGTAAAGCAACTTCTCTAGGCAGAATATCATTGGCATATCATGACAACAACAACATCTTTATCAGCACCACTAGGTGGTTCAACATGATCATAAATCTTCAAAATTCCCAAAAAAATCAAGAAAATAGTAAAAAGAAAAATCGTCCTCCAATAAAAACCACTTCAATGGCACTTTGGACAAGTACAATGATGAAAACCTAGAAAATAGGCATCATGTGTAGAATTGAGCATCTGTGTGTATCATTCAAGGTGGAAGCATCTCATCCATATTATTCATAATAAATCCAACATTTCATCTATTTTACCCACAATAAATCCATCCATCCAATCCATCTTCATCCAACTCCAAATTATCTTTATCTTGACAAAAGTTCAGCATACACTTTAAACTTTCTTGTGGCAAAATCTTGACATGGGTCATTATCATTGATCCTATCCTAGTAAATCTAGCATTATACAGTTTATGAATCATTATCCAAAAGAGCATCCTCTATCTGAACATGCTATCTTATCACAACCATCTTCCATCCATTCATCTATGCATTCACCCATTGTCTTTCGCACATTGCTAGACACTGGGGGAAGATACTTGATCTTGCTTTTGAATAACTCTTGATCCATGTCCAAAATCTCACAAATGTGGCATTGACATCATGATCTAGGTATCATTCAAAAAATCTAAAAACATTCGAAACATCTCAAAAAAGTCAAAAACGCCATAACATTTCAAAATTCTTAAAAACATCCATAACATTTTCAAAATACAAAAACATTCTAAAACATCCAAAAACCTTTAAAAAATCCAAAAACTCAAAACATTTGAAAATCCTAAACATTTGGAAAACTTGAAAACTCAAAAACAACCTCAAATATCTTCAAAAAACTCTAAAACAACCTCATAACATTTAAAAATTGAAAACATTCAAATAACCCCAAAAATACCAAAAATAGCCTCAAAACATTTCAAAATGTCAAAAACATTGAGAAAATTTGAAAATAAAATCACCCATCCCATTTCGATTTCACTCATAATAGACTTTCACTTATAATAGACTTTCACTCATAATAAATTGATCATCACCTTCAACCTTTGGCAACACAAATAGAAACAAATACAACACTTGACAAAACACAGAGTTAAAAAGTGAAAAATCCTAAGTCTTGATCATGGTCAAACATGCCGGTTAACATTTATATCAATGGCCTTTTAACATTTAGAAAAAAAATCAACATCCAAACATGTCTTATGGATATATCTTTCCTATGATAGACATCATTGGGTATCACACAAAAATAATATTCTTTGGAAAAAGATATGAATAATATTGATTGTTTGTTTATTTTGATCTTTTCTAGTGATTTATCTTATTGGTCCATTTTGATGATCTCTCAAAGATGTCTAAAAAATGATTTAGAGAGAAAGGAATGGGGCATTGATCATTGTTTTTGTTTGTTGTGTTTGTTGGATATTCTTGTAACACAACCTTGGTGAATACTTTCCTTGTGTGTACGAGAGTAGTCTCAAATAAAACAATAGCTAGGAAATATTAGATTATTCATACCTTTTGTGTATTAGTCTCCTTACTTTGATGGTTGCATTCTTTTACATGATCAAACAAGGTTTATGTATGTTAGGTATGAACAAGGATACTCCTATTTGTTTGTAGATTCGAAGTCCATGCATTAGATACAACGTCATCCTAGTTTTCAATACCTTGGTGCATCATGTATATTTTCTATATCAATAATAAGGATTACTATGATGAAATTAAGCATTATTCTAGGAGAAAAAGAAAAATCATTATCCCATCTCATCCCATCTCCAATAAAATCTTAGAATAATCATAGGTCTATTGGTATCCTGATCGACATCATCATTCTATTATATCCATCTCATTCTTCATCTATCTATATCATTCTTCTACTTCTATCTTATTCTATCTCATTCTTCTATCCATGCTAATATTTCTATCCAAGTATATCAAATGTTTGTGTGATATACATCAAAATATACATGAGGTTACCCATGGTCGATGAATTTCTATATATCATAAAATCTATCTACATCGAACATTTAAGCTTCATGGGACTTATTATTTTTCATCCTTTGATTAGTAAAACCACTCCTCTCATAATCTTATCACGGGCTCAACCAAAAAATTAGTGTTTCTGCTTGATCTCTCAAGGGGGTAGCATACTAGCATTCTATCATCCGTTGGGGCATACTGGGGCATCAAGAAAAGTCAAAAAAAAAATTAAGTAGTATCAATTCTTTGAAGCAACGCATCAAGTACCTCACTTCAAAGAGGGGCAAATGTAGACACTTGAAAATGTCCTGAATATATCACACACCTGATTTTACTTACTAACATCGTTTCTAGCTTAATTCACCTAATTCCTTTGTTTAATTAAATAATGTCATGTTATTTAGTTAAATTCATTTAATTCTCCTATTAATGAAATAACCTTATTAATTCATCTTTTTCTCCCCTTTTGATTAAATAATATCAATATTATTCAAATAAAAGTCATTCATTCCATTTGATTAAACAGTTCTTAATTTTTTAATTACAAGTCCTAGTTCTTCCAATTTGCACAATTAAATGATTTCATGAATTATTTAATTGGTTAATTTTCCTCCAATCTTTCCAACTTGCATAAAGAATATTCATCATGGAATATTCCTCTTTGAATTTTAATTCTTCAATTTGACTTGAAATATTTTCAATTTCTTCTCCATAAATTAAGGGATCTTGTTGGAACTCTCATGGATTGTGAGCCCTCGATCCATGTCTCATGGATTATCAATCATCTGATCAATCCCTAATATGTGTCTTCATCTTTCATTTGAATTCATCCATTAACCCTCCAATTCAATCCTCATTGTTGATCAATATCTCTCAAATGTAAAAATACTTCACTATTTCCTATCAATTCATCCACAATGTTCATAATAGAGTTATTATCTCAAATTTATTACTCATTTGTGAGCAATTTGAGTGCACCTTTTGTTAATCAACCTTCATCTTCAAGCAAGATTTTTCACATCAATGGATAATGCATAAAACTAAGCAATCCATATCCACATCTACTCACTATGCATCAATCTGCAATGGGATTGAGAGGTTTGCCTACTAATTAGGTTCACTTGCTTTGAATTTCATGTTGATTGCTTTGAATTGAATCATTTAGTCTTGTGTAATTGAATCTCATTGAAATTTATTTTTTATTGATCAATTATCTTGTTAATAGCTTTGATTTTATGTTATTTGGTCAAATAGATTTACATACTTACAGATAGAAATTATGCCTCGACTACATGTCATTCATTATCATCTTGTGGGAAAGTCTTCCTAAAAAATTGAGTGTATCATTTTTCAACATTCCCACAAAGTAAAATAAGTTAGTATGATCCCTAGTTGTACCTTTTATTTTTCTAATTTATTCTAAAACAAATATACGTTTTGTGACTTTGGTGGTGTCTTTTCCAAAAATGAGTATTTTAACTAATGAGTCCATTTTAGATTTAGGATTTTTCTCTTCTTTGTGCTAGTTTTTGTTTCATAATTACTCCTTTAAAAAAAAATTGTACAAGTTTGTTCTCTCTACCCTTTTCTCTTGATACTTGAATATTAAATTTATCCCTTCCCAATATGGCTTCACAATCTCTTATAAAAATTTTTTGTGGTTCCAATTCTTGGCTTAAATTTTTACTTGTACTTGATAATGAAATCCTTCTTGGCTTATATGGCATAGGGGATGACTCCTAGTATATGGGTGTAGCTCCTCAAAGTGGAGCTACATTTGTGTTCCACTAGTAAAATTTGAAAAATCTGGTTATTTCCTATCCTAGGGCTTAGGGTTTCATTTATTATCTTTCCTTAGGGTTTTTGAATTGCTAAAAGCCTTTCCAAAAAATCTTAAGTTTGAGTCTTTTGCAAATGTTATGTTTTGTCCTTAACCTTTCATCACTAGTTCTTGGTCTTTCGAGTCATGACTTATGTTGTTAATTCCATCTTGTTACCGACCCCTAAATCTTAGTAATCCTAGTCATTACCTATCATTTTATTGAAAGTACTACCTTATGTTAATGTGGGTTGCAGTTCATCAAAATATTATCTATGGTCCTAAGTCAAGTTTTAATAATTTCACCGTTCGCCTAAGGTTTCAGCCTTAATCTTTATGTCCCTATCCATTGTGTGCCTATTCGGGCCACCTTTTAAGTTACTAACCATTGGCACATGCAAATATGCAGTGTTAAAATGGTCGTTGGATCTAGAGGATCAAATATCGGTTGCTCCCCGTGCCCCCGCCGGTTTCTTTTCTTCACTATAATATTCTCACGAGTTGGCAGGCAAGCACCACATGCCCTTTGTATTAGCAGGCCCAACATCTTTGAAAGTCGACAGGCGATAGGATGAAACAAATTGACGGTGGAGATTGAATGACACGACTACATCTAGGTCGTTCCTCGTTTCCCTGTCTGATTTTATTTTGCATTAGAATATTATCATAGGGAAGCATGTTGAAGACACCTATCCTTTTGTCAACGGGGCCCACTAAGTTTTAAAGGAAACAAACACCTTTCCAGTTGAGATCGACAGTCAAGGATGAGGTGACGTGGGTCAATCCTGACCACTCCCTGCCATCTAGTGGGGAACCCATCTCTTCCTCTCATCTCTCAGTGGGGAAGCGGGAGAGCACCACGTGGAGTCATCTAAGCGGCAAAAGAAACATCAGGAAAAGGGAAATATCAATGAAATATTTTTCTATAAGGGTATGAAGGATAAAATTTTCACTACTAAAGGGATTCTTTTCCACGTGTTTTAAATGCAAGTGAGATCTTTTAATCATGACTGTTCATTGTGTTTGAGGGTTATGTGCACGGGTAAGTGATCTAATGGTAAAAGTGTGCATATGAAGAACTCTTGATTAAATATGAGCCCTTCCCCGCCTCCCTGTTGCTGAAAGTTGCACACGAGTTAAGACCAATAGGGAGTGGGGAAGCCGACACATGGATTTTCCAATGGCAGTAAAGATGGTGGAGCCCATGGACATGTTGGAGGTTGTTCCCACATGATCTATTATGATTGGATAAAAGAAAACGAGTGCTTACAATCAACTCTTTCAAACATTATTGACTCAATTTGGATTGTTCACCGATCCATCTCACCGCACGATCACAGGTTTCAAACTTGTGTGGTTGGTTGTTAGTTTTCTCATGTGAGCTTTCTTTTGAACATTAATGGTGGACACACTCTAGGCATTCGACATAAAGAGGGTTGTCGGCTATTTTCTTTCACAATTACAATTATCGAGAGCTGAAGAATTGGTCTAGAACTAGAGAAGAAGGTGTGAAGAGCTTGAATGAACAGTTGTAGAGGCATTGAAGAAATTTTTCCTAAGCAAGCAGGTGTCCACACTTTTCTGTGTCAATTGTGCATAATTTTCTAGTTTGGGGAATTGTTGAAAGCTCAGTGAGTTTTAGATACTTAGGGTTTGCAGGGGTTTGGTTATTTTCAAATTCCACTAGGTTGGTAAGAATTGTGCATGGTCTAGGAGGGTTTTTGTTCTGCAAGTTTGTTTTTGAGAGCATAAACCAATGAGACTCTTCTGTATGTGAAAATTCGTAAACCCTAGGTCTGTTATACTAATAAAATGAATGAACCTGGTGTGTCATCTCCCTAACCAAAGAGGAAACCCAAACAAAAGAGGGTTAAGAGGTGTAAAACCCACACCTAAAATTAAGCTAGATGTACCTGAGAAATTTGCAAAGCCAAGGGAAAAGAAGAGAGATTTTTCCATGGAAGGTGAAGCCAAGGGTATTACTGAAGTTGGCTACAAGAAAAACATGTTGGTTAGTTACATAAGGGATGATAACAATGATAAGGTTGGTCAGTCTAAGAAGAAAACAAAGAAGGATAAGGACCATGAGGCTTATGATTCGTATATGGAAGAACTTGATGTTGCCATGGAAGATGAGGAAAATTATATGAGTGATAAGGTAGAAACTAATCCAAAATATGCCTAGTATCTTCTTGAACTTGCAGGTCAAGAAGACTCTAATGATGGTGAGAAAAACTCTCTAGTTTCAAGAAAATCATGAAGGTGACATGCATACTCTGATTCTAAAGATGATGAACCATTGTAGAAACAGAGTCCCAATTTGGATTTTTTTGTCTTAGATGCTGACATGGAGAAGTTTTGATGTTGCTATAACAACAAAAGATGCCTTTTGGAAGGCAGTTAAATCCTCTTCAGCGAATGGAAATGGGTTTTTGTCTTATATGCTTTCCCTCTCATCAAAGGGTGCAAATATAACCGCTTCGTTGTTTTGGAATTGAAATGCAAATGAATGTCAAATGTAAAATGTAACTGAAATTGTAATTTGGCCTAAAGCTTGTTGCTCCCATGTTTCTATAAATGGGAATTCAAGGCCAATTACACAGGTCTTTTGATGGTTAAGCATTCGAACTCATGTGAAGAGAAATTTTGTAAATTCAAGCACAGGAAAATAGAATAGTTATGAGTCTTAGGTGTAGATTATAGCTTGTAATAGGCATAATAGTTTTACAACGGCAATGGCATATGAATGAAAATTGCAAATTCTAGAATAGTATCTCTCCTATGTATTTTTTTGCACAAATCATAAATAGAATGATCAATGATCTTTTATTTGTCTTCAATATTTTCAGTTGAATGTATGGTTTTATTTCTACTTTAGTTCAAAGAACTAATTAAATGCTTTGATGAAATCATAGATATGTGTAATAGAGTGTAAGGATTACTAAGTATTTTTTTTTCTGGATATCTCAAGTTGTTTGTTGCAAAGCAATATAACAATAGTATTTAAATGCTAGGTTTAATTGTTGATGTATTATAGTTTTTTGCAAATATGAATCTGTCACCCATGGATAAGGCATTTTTTTGTTGAATTTGGTCATCTTTGAAGTCAATTGAGTCAGTATTACATGTCAAAGAACAAATCCATATTGAAAATCACTTACATATTATAAATTGTTGTAAATTTGTGTGAGATCTACCCATTCCTGGCTTTTAGATAATAATTTGGTAAGGGATCAGCCAAATTCTTGAAGAATTATGTCTATTTGTAGTTGGTAGGAATATATTGTTACCTAATTTTTCTTTCAACTCAATCAGGTAGAGCTGAGATAGAAATGATTGTGAAAAAGAGAATGAAAGGTACACATTTGATTATGCTAAGTGTTCATTATCATACACAAAAATATTATCAACTAAATTTCAGTTTATTATGCAACTGTTTACAAGAGAAAAGATTGCACAAGCTTTGCATAAATAGTTGTCTTTTATTCATTTTACAAAAGTATGCTAATATAGTCCCACACAAGTCATGGGAGTAACTATATCTAATAAGAGATAAAATAACAAGTACATAACATGAAAAGAAAGTATATAAACAAGGGTGGGACCCGTCATTTCCTGGATGAATGATTAATCCCATTTTTTTAGGTTGCACCAGCATCCGAGTTTCCCAAGTGATAGCTCCAAGAGAAAACTTGCAAAAGGAGGGAGAAAAATGATGTTAGAGCTCGGGGTACATCCTTTATCCTATATACATCAAGTCAAGAGTGCTTGCTATTCTATATCTAATCAAAAAAATGGAATAAAAAAAGCAAGGAGATGAGTAGACATCACATGTAGATACCTAATCATGAGATGAATCAGAAAAGAGAAGCATCAGATCATACAGATCAAAATAGAGGTTTCAGCCTCTATGTTTTTTATCTAACATGTTTGTTCACTATGTAGGTATAGGTACAATTGTAATTGCAAGATCATCTTATTCAACATCATAGCATGTGGAGGAAATGTGGCTCCCACAAGGGTTGAGCCCAGCATGCTCAAAGGAACAATAGTAGAAGTGTATGCAATAAAGGAATTCTTCTCCATATATTTCAAGACATGGTTCATTAGAGGACAAACTAAACTTGTGAGAGTCATATCTCAAAAACCAAAAACTAGGGTTTCATGATTCTTTGACAAAAATTAGGAAACTGATATATGAAAAAACAAATTAAATTTTTCAAAAACCCAGTTTATAGTTTGAGAGAAAACTTCACCAATCTAGGAAAGTGAGGAAAGGAAAGGTTTGAATGTTCAACAAGCAATCCATGAAAAGAAAGTCCTTATTACCTTATGATAGTCAATAACAAAGGTGATATGATATGTGTTTGTAATCTAATCTATAATAGTCACCTCAATATGATACAATCCCATGAAGTGCATAGACAGTAAGGACTGTACCATAATGAAAAATGACAGTATGAATGGAAAATGAGGTCCATTCAAGGACAATCCTCTGATCACATTATCAATAACATTCATAGATCATCATTAATGATGCAAGCTTACATGTCTTAAGAGTAGGGGTAGTAGGGAGTAATCCATGGCAATGTATATGAGCACAATGAAACCTTCAAGTTCAAAGTGGAGGTGCCTTGGTTGGAATGTTGCACAAAGAGGCCTAAGAGCAACAAGCATAATGGCAGGTTTTTTGGAGGTTATTGAGCAGTCCATTCACTCAAAGACATGATAAAAATATGCAAAAATACAATAGGGTTAGACCTAAGGAGGATTTCATGACAATCAAACTCTAGGACAGAGCATGGCAGGTCAAAATTCAAGCATAAATAAAAGATAGTCATACTTTATGGACATGGATAAGTGATCATAACCTTTCTGAAAGTTCTTGACTACCTCTATTGTTCTTTGTCTATTCTAAATGAGAAAATTTATTGAAAGAAAAAATATCTTGAGAGATTAGACAGTCATTAATAAACGTGTTGAAGACAAAGCTTATGTAGAGGTGTAACAATGACCTTCAAAATACAAATGGATAGCCATAGCTTCATAATGGTTTCAAAGGCTAGGGAACATTGAATGGAAAATTAAAGAATATCATAATGGCAGGCTCATTAAAGTGCACAATGTATAGTCAAAAGGTACTGTCATTATATTAAACCCAGAGGAAAATCACCAAGAAAAGGTTTGTGTCAAGGACATCCACAAGTTAAAATCCAAAAGGGGAAAGTTGACAGCAAGAATGGCAATAGTCTTCAAAGTTAATCATGACAATATACAGGACAGTGTTGGAGTCTACACAATACATGTGGGTCATTTGAGATAATACTTAATGAAAATTTGATCTCATGGAATGCAACGGTAGTGTAACCTTCGCCTTAGATTGAGTATGGTGATCATAACTCACCAAAAGATAACAGTCATGGTTTCTAAAGAGAAAGGGTTAAATAATAGTGCTACCATGCAAAGGACTACCATTTGAGACAAGGGCCATGTGAGGAAAACACAGAGGATGTCATTCAGGATTGTTCCATAGGTGTCTACTTGTTCAAAATGTGAGGGTAAAGGTAAGGTAATCAATGATTCATGTCATAAATGTGGTAGAGATGGTGTCAACCTTCATTCTAAACTTACTATCAACTACATATATGCAATACTTGGATCAATATTAGAGGTGATCACTTATTATTTATTTGTAGTGAATGTTGCCATTCCCAAAAAATTAAGTGCTCTGGAACACAAATTAGTTGAAGAACCAACACATCTCCATGCTTCAAGCAAGTCTTTCACATTCTTTATGAAATATGAAGATCAATAAGCTAAGAGAAAGCAAGACAAAGAAATGAATAGAGGGTTGAATTCTTTCAAACCCTAACGGTGCAATAATGGCCATACACACAACAACAATTTACCATACTGCAAGAGCAATGCAGGGATCAATATATACATCGAATAGATATTTCATCATTCTTTGCCACATCCAAAGCATAAATCAACATTTTCTTTCCAAGAGAATAAAAAAAGAAGCATTTTTAAATTCAAAAATGACATACCACATAGCTCCAACATGCATTTTGCATAGAAAAACTCCAGAAAGCCTTCAAAATGAAAGCCTCGGTGGCATATCAAAGCACAGCTGATAGAGTTTGAAGAGGAATAAAAATGCAAATGATTTTACAAACATTTACATAAAGATTAATACTTTGACCATGCTCAAATTCCTTTTGTCAAGTATGCAAGTCACGGGAGTCACAAGAGTTCTTTATGTTTCCCCTCTTTTGTTTGCATCAAATTAAGGAAAGAATAAATGTATAAATAAATATTAAAAGTAATGTTTATAAATTACTTAAATATTTATCATAAGGAGTAGATTGTCATATAACAAATATTAAAGTAATCATTATTTATTATCTTTAATATTTATTTAAACACTTCATCCTTGTCCTAAAATCACATAAAGAAAAAGAGGGAGTTATATTTTGACTTCAAGTCAAATTAGGTTCATTTTGGAGTTCTCTTAATTCAAGCCATCATTTGAAGAGGATTTTAAGGCATAGAGGGCATTTTGCGTCAATTTTGGAGTCCCACATGGTTGACCATCACTCAAGGGGAGTTTGTGCCACCTTATCACTCAGTTACTTCTACTTTTGGGGCTTCTTTTGCATGATTTTCATGCTTATATGACCAAGGAGGAATCTTTATCATGCAAAATCAAAAGAGGAGTAAAACTAAAGCATTTACTCTTGATTTTTAGTCAACTAGAATGCCTTTGGAGTTCTTTTTGGTCACGTAGCTTGAGAAGGGGAGTTTGGAGTTGTTTAAGCTTAGTTTGCATCAGTTGTGGACCCCCTTTTCAGGCCTTTTTCTATTTTTCTCGTGAATCACTTTGGTGGTGGGATATTTTGCAATTCATTTATCTTCACATGACTCTTCTTAGCTCTTTGAGCTATTTTATTGTATATAGAGGAAAAGACTTAGTCTTTTTTCCCCAGTTCTTAATTTCTTGCCTTCTCTTACACATGCAGAGAGGTTGAAAGTTTTGTAGCTCGATTTGCATTTGATATAACAGCAGTTTATTTTAAGCATATTTCATCATATTGTAGAGATTCCTTCCATTTTTCAGTAAAATCAAGTGTTTTCCTTCTCAAATTTCAGGTGGTCTCTTATGGTTGATTTTGATAGAAATTTATTATGTTTAAATCTGAAAACCTTTAATTTTTGTCTAATTCATAGGTGTATGTACACAAATCAATTTAAATATCACAAGTCATAGGTTGTGCAACTTTTTAATCCTTTATTTCAAATTATGAAAACTTAGTTTTCCTTCATAAAAGATATTGATTTCTCAAAGCTTATTTATGAAATGCTTATGTGATTGAGTTGTTCAAATTAAGTTGTGTAAGCGGATATATTGAAGAGTATTTGTGAATTAGGTTGCATGTTTAGTAGTCATTTAGGTGCATCACCATCTTACTAGTTTTAGTTTGTACC
Organism: Sequoia sempervirens; assembly: GCA_007258455.2. Lineage (NCBI taxonomy): Eukaryota > Viridiplantae > Streptophyta > Pinopsida > Cupressales > Cupressaceae > Sequoia > Sequoia sempervirens. Next base: position 735,075,659 of record VDFB02000003.1, on the reverse strand, counting down.
ATTCATTTTAATCCTTTTATCCCTTTTCTTGCATAAGTCATTAGTTTCATAGAAAAAATCTAAAGGGGAACCAACCCATAATTTGGAGTCACCTTCACTTTGAGCAACCCACAAGGTCAAAGGTGTTTCAATATTACACAGGATTGCTAAACCTCCAAGCTTAGCATCAGGGTGCAATCCTTCATGTTAAAAAAATTTGGCACGCCTAGTGGGACTGATTGGACTGTTGCATTCCAAATTTTTCTCACAATCACTGATATTTGGTGTGTGTATCAGTGATCTTAGCCTTTAGAGGCAAGAATCAACACATTTGGTGACTTTGTGAAGCATTTTTCTTTTTCAGTATGATCAAGCACTAGTATATTTTTAAAGATTCTAATTTTTGTTTTTTTTTAACTTTTGAATGAACAAGCATGTTTATGTTTCATGATAATATGTCATACCATCCATTATATCATGAAAATTCTGCTCATATACCCTCTTTCCAGTCTTATCAAGTTGATCATTATGCTAGTTTTACCCCTAATTCCTTTGATTTACAAAGAAACCAGCATGCACAATATGATTACCACCCACCCACCCCTACTCAACCTCCATATCAGCCTACATACACTCAGATTCAACCCCAAGATGCTGACAGATTTGAGTTTAGTGACATCAAAAACACATTGCTAGACTTCAAAAAGTAGTTGGATGAGGTCAAAAGACAACAAGAGTTTGATTTACAACAAGAGTTAGATTATCAGGCCTACCTTCATGAGCAGGAGTTCGAGACACAAAGGATATAGTTTGAAGGAAATCTTGAGAGGGAGTTAGCTGCAAAAGAGTAGATGAAGTTTTTGTTTGCTCAAACACAAAAGCATGAGATCCAAACAACTCCTTTCATTCCAGACCAGCATGTTCCAGAAGAGGTTCGTAACTTTAAATTTCCAAGTTTCAAGCAAAGTGAGTCCCTTAACCCTCCTGGAGTCAACATTCCAAGTTTTAAAAAACCTTTACCATTGTAAGAATCTATGTTGGCACAATCTAAGTTTGTTATTCCTCAAGATCGACCACTTGAAGAGCCTATTTTCCTTCAAGAAATTCAAGAACTCCCAAGTTTCCCTACCAGATGAATCTAATTGTCCTTTCACTTTTTTCCTTTATAAGGGTGGACCTATTTTCTTTCATGATAATTCACTCGCCATGAAGGAGGCTAGGATTACAAATTTACTGCATATAGCTATGGAGCAATATTAGTTAGAACAAAAGAGGATTGAGCAAGAAAATAATTTTCAAGATCAATCTTTGAATGTTTTTATTGATGTTCTTCCTTGTGTTGTTGAAGTTGATGATAATGTTCCAGTTTTTATCTCAGAAGATCAACCAGAACAGCGGGATGAATAGGTAAAAGAGGTTGATCAGGAGGAGTGTCCTTCAATTTGGCTTCAGGAGTTACATTCTTTTGTTGAAAATGAGCAGGAGGGTGTGATTTTGATCTCATCAACAGTAGATTTTGAGCAGCAGGAAGATGTCAAAAAATGTAACGAGTTGTTGGTTGATGTCAATAAGTTTGAAAAGTTGGAAGATACTAATCTAATTCAAGAAGGTAATGCAAATGAAGATTATGAAGAAGCCTTGTTTTGGAACGATCTTGAATCCTTTGTGTCAAAATTAGATGACAAACAAGTTCAAGTTGAATATGTTTTTGTGAAGGAAATAGAGGTTGAGTCTCAGGATCTAGCTATTTTGTTTGATGAATTTCCTAAGTTTGTAGATGAGAATAAAGATAACGCGTGCATACTAACATCAATGCCTAGTTTTGAGAAGCAAAGTGATGAGACTCATCTAGATTCAGTACAAGATTATGGGTTAGATGAGAACATGTTTTCAGAAATCATAGAAGTTTTTTGTTCTAACATTGATGATAAGCTAGCATCATATGAGCCAATAGTATGTGATCAGCCTATTCAGGTCAAAGAGGAAAGAATTCCTTCATTTCATTCATGTGAGCTATTTTTTTCAAATCAGGTTGAAATTGCAAGTGACAACAGGACAGTAGATCCTAAGTGAGAAACCAACAGTATGAGCAAAAAGTTCATCCTGGGTGATCCCACAATAGTGGTTTACAATTTTTGGCAAAACTAGACACTGAAATAATTTTTTTAACTAAATCTTCACTTTCGGGCACCTATAGCGGCTAAATTGTGAGGAATTTGAAGATGATGCAAACTAGAGTTTCATGAAATTTTTTCTGTAGATTCTAAATATATTTTTTCAATATTTTTGGAATCAGATTGCACTTCTTTTTCCATCTCCCTTGAAAACTAGTTTTTTTTCAGAAAATAACATTTTTAAAAGTGACGCTCACCATATAACGCATAACTTTTTTCCATGAAGGATAAAATTCTATTTCTTTCAAATTTAGATTTGTAACTCCAATATCTAGTTCTTCCACTTGGTTAGAAAGTTTTTTATTGAATATTTTTTCTATAATCAAGTTTCAAAGTCAAACCAATTACATTTCAGACATAGTGCGACCGTATAACACATAACTTTTTTTGTCTGTATCAAAATTCATTATTATTTTTTTGGATCAAGGACTTCAATATCTAGTGCACTCATTTTTTTTGAAATTTTTTTTTGATAATCTACTATTTTTCCACATGTACAGAATAGAGAGCTTGATTTTTAGTGAAAAACCTATGTTAATAAAACTAAAAAAACAAATACATAATAAAACCAAAACATATTAAAATTATATTCATTGGATAGCTCATTTCGAGGACTACCTTATTCCAATTGGGTCTATTAAGTCTCCACAATTTTTATGTTCAAACTGAGCTCTGAAGTGCAAAAATTTAGGTTTTTTTTGTGAAGAAGGTCAAAAATTAGGGAAATGGGGGGTTCGCTTGAACCAGGGGTGGTTCGAGCAAACCCCCTCCCATAAAGTGTTTTTCATTTGAATTTTTTCCATGCATGAATTCAATGGGTTCACTTGAACCCTGGTTCGAGTGAACCCTTCTTTGGTTCGTTCGAACCATCTAGTTTGTTTGAACCCCCAAAATGTAAAAATTTTCCATGGAGTCATTTTTTACAAGTTTTCCTTTCTCATTCGAATTGTAAACCACTTTTGTGGGTTTATCCTCCTTTCAATAGGATGCCCAATCAAAGATTTAGCCATGAGGGGTACCAATAAGATGCAACTGATTATCAATGCTCCTAATGATGAAATTGTAGTTGTGGGACAACATACCCAATTCACTCATTCATTCCAAATTAGCAATACGTTTGATCAAACTCAAGAGGTGAGTGAGTTTGGTTATATTCTTCATGAAGCATTGCAACATTTTGTGGGGTATCTTCTTGTTTTCCACTTCTTATCAATAGTTCATAAACATGTAATGCATTCGTTGTTGGTTAGAAGGGGGAGTTGTTTTAAAAATCCAGTTAGTGGGTTCGTTTGACCAATTTTCTTTGTTGGTTAGAGTAGGTTAGAGTAGGCTTTAGTTTTAGTTTTCATTTTCCAAGAAGTGTTGTTGCACAGTTTGCTAGTCTTGTCCTAGACAGATTCACGGTACTTGTTTTCAGTTTTAATTTTGTTTTTGTATACTTCCTAACAGCTGAGTTACAGAGGTTTTTCTGAGTGAAAAGGACAAGAATTGACTCCTATTCCCAATGGATAACTTGATGCTACTGGTCTTGATGCTTAGTAGGAAATAATTTAGCATATGTCACCAAAAATGTTACCTAATTTTTCTTTCAGCTCAATCAAGTAGAGCTGAGACAATAATGATCGAGAAAAAGAGAATGGAAGGTACACATTTGATTCTGCTAAGTGTTCATTATCATACACAAAAATATTATCAAATGAATTTCATTTTATTATGCAAGTGTTTACAAGAGAAAAGATTGCACAAGCTTTGCATAAATAGTTGTCTTTTATTCATTTTACAAAAGTATGCTAATATAGTCCCACATAAGTCATGGGAGTAACTATATCTGATAAGAGATAAAAGAAAAAGTACATAACATGAAAAGAAATCATATAGAAACAAGGATGGGACTCGTCATTTCCTAGGTGAATGACTAATCCTGTTGTCTGAGGTTGCACTAGCATCTCGATTTTCCCAAGTGACAGCTCCAGGAGAGAACCTGTAAAGGGAGGGAGAAAAATGGTGTTAGAGCTTGGGGTACATCCTTTATCCTATATACATCAAGTCAAGAGTACTTGATATTCTATATCTGATCAACAAAATGGAATGAAAAAAATCAAGGAGATGAGCAAACATCAAATGTAGATACCTAATCATGAGATGAATCAAAAAAGAGAAGCATTAGATCATACAAATCAGAATAGAGGTTTCAACCTCTATTTTTTTATCTAACATGTTTGTTCAATGTGCAGGTATAGGTACAATTGTCATTGCAAGATCATATTATTCAACATCACAGCATGTGGAGGAAATTTTTCTCCCACAAGGGTTGAGCCCAACATGCTCAAAGGAACAATAGTAGCAGTGTATGCAATAAAGGAAATCTTCTCCATATATTTCAAGACATAGTTCATTAGAGGACAAACTAAACTTCTGAGAGTCATATCTCAAAAACCACAAACTAATTTTTCGTGATTTTTTTATAGAAATTAGGAAACTAATAGATGAAAAAACCCATTAAATTTATCAAAAACCCAGTTTATGGTTTGAGAGAAAAATTCACCAGTCCAGGATAGTGAAGAAAGGAAAGGTTTGAATGTCACACTCAAGACTGCCCTTGGTTTGTATTTTTAAATGCAATGGGATGATGGTTCTGCATCAAGACTTCCCCTATACCTTCACCCAAAGCGTCACACTCAAGTACAAAAGGTTGTGTGAAGTCTAGAAGTGCCAATACTAGGCAATTGCTCATCACCTCCTTGAGCTTATCAAAAGCTCGATGTGCCTCAAATCACCAACTAAATGCAACCTTCTTGGTCAAATTTATCGAAGGTTCTCCCAACTATGAAAATCCCCTCACAAACCGCCTGTAGTAATTGCACCATCCAAAGAAGCCTCGCAACTCTATGAGAGTCCTAGGTGGTGGCCAATCAAGTATCACCTGTATCTTCTCTTGATGGACCTACACTCCATCTGCACTTATCACATGTCCCAAATACAATATTTCTCTAAGTCCAAACTCACATTTTGAAGCCTTAGCGTAGAGAGACTGCTCCTCCGTGATAATCAAGATCTCATCAAGCTGCCTCAAATGCTTCTCCCAAGTCTTGTTGTATATGAGCAAGTCATCAAAGAACACCAACAAGAATTTATGCAACTGCTTATTGAATATATGATTCATACAGGACTAAAAAGTGGCAGGTGTGTTTGTCAAACCAAATATCATGACCAAGAACTCATTTTTCCCATAATGACAATAGAATGTTGTTTTGTGTATGTCCTACTCTCTGACTCTGATTTGATGGTACCCTAAACAAAGATCAATCTTCAAAAAGTAAACTACCCCATGAAGCTCATCCAACAACTCATCTATCATGGGTATGGGGCACCTATTATTAATGGTTTTCTTGTTGAGAGCTCAATAGTCAATGCACATCTGCATGGTTCCATCCTTCTTCACCAAGACCACAGAAGAAGCAAATGGCCTAGAATTTAGTCTAATGTGTCCCATCTCAAGCAATTCCATGATTGCTTTCTCAATTTCATCCTTGAATTTCTTAGGATGATGATAGGGGGTGGTGATGACTAGTTTGTCCCCCTCTTCCAACTCAATAGTATGCTCAAAACCCTTATCAGGTGGCCTCCCTAGAGGTATTTCTCCAAACACCCTATCATGTTTTCCAATGAGCTCTCGAATGTCAATGTGATATGGTTGTCTTAAATCTGGAGTTCCCTTAGTGGTAATCAAACACTTTGCTACCCAAGCTATGTCATCATGTCGAAATATGCTCTCCATGCATTTTTTAGACACAACCTTGGTTGATCCAGTAACAATGCCTCTAAGCACCACTCATTGCCCATCTACTGCCCTAAACTTGAGTTCCATGGTCTAAAAGTTTTGTGTGTATTTTCCCAATGTGTAACCACTGAACTCTAAGTATAGCATGAGTGTCTCCCAAATCCACCACATAGAAGTCATCTATGAGTGTGTAATTGCCCAAAGTAATAGGCAACTATGGGACCCTCCAAGTGCATGTCATATTATAACCATCTGCCACCATCACATTAAATCTCTCAAAGTCCTCTACGGGTAGCTTATGCTTTGCTACTAGGGTTGCATCAATAAATTTGTGGGTGGCCCCACTATCAATCAACACTATTATGTGATGACCCTATAAAATACCTCTAACTCTAAAGGAGTTGAATCTAGGTGTGCCCAAAAGAGTATCTATAGTACTTCTCTTTCCCTTTTCTTGGGGCTGCTCCTCATCTGATTTGTTCTCATCATTTTCCTATGGTTTCTCATCATCACTTCTCTCATCCTCAAATACAACCTCAATGAGATGAACTTTTCCTTTACCTAGGAAATGATGTCCAGGCTCCCATTGTTCCTTGCAATGATAACATATTCCCTTTATTTTTCATTCCCTGTGATACTCCACATCTAGATCACTTTTCTTGTTTCCCTTCTTCTGAAAAGACTACTTACCCTTGTTCTTTTGAGGAATGAAGGGTTTAGAAGGATTTTTTGTGCTAGGTGTGGAGTATTCCATGTCTCTAACTTGAGTGATCGCATCCTGTAGGGAATCTGATTTGAAAGCCTTAATCCAACCATGAAGTGGTTAAGATAGACCCTCAATGAAAAGCATAACCAACCGCTACTCTGAAATATCAATCATCATCACCGCCAATCATTGGAACTTTGTGATATATGAATCTACTGATCCACTCTACTTAAGTTGTGCTAACTCTCTAAAATGGAGTTCAGGATCCTTCTAATCAAATCTATCCATGAATTATTGTGTGAACTCCAAGTAAGATGTGATATTGGCATGTCCTAATGTGGCAAGCCCATGATACCACCATTCATGTTCTTAACCATCCAGATGTAGAGTAGCATACTTGATAGCCTCAAACTCCAACATAGGATTAAGTTGTAGGTAAGTGTCCAAATTGTGGACCCAAGCTCTAGTTGTGCATTTACCAGACCCATCAAAGGTAGGGATTGAAAGTTTCCCAACCTTCTGCTGTAAATCCTGATTTTGCTGCCCTTTGTTGTTGTTTCTAGGTTTGTTCTTGAGTTTGATATTACAAAAGCTTACTAAGGACATGGCAGCATTAGATTCATCTCCCAAGGAGTTTTACTCTCTCAAGTAATCTAAAAAACCTTCCCCTTGTGCTTGTTTCTCCTAATTTCCAGCAGCTTGTTCTCCTAAGAATTGAGGCATGAGAGGCCTCAGTGTCACCCTGCTAGCTGCCCTAGCATTGCTCTAAGTTGTATTACTGACTTCTGCATTATTATTGTGACCACTATTATGACCATTCTGCCCATTGTTCCCATTGTTGTTTCCATTATTCAAAAGTTTTGTGAGAATCTGTGTCAACTCTTGTCATCCTCTAGCCATCTCTTCCATCATTTTTCGTTGTCCTCTATCAAGGTCACTAAGCATATGCTGAGTACTACTCTCTTCCATGAGCTCAAATGGACTCAAACCTTTTTTCAACCTTTTGTAGGAAATGTCAAATGGGTTGTGATATGGAATATCTGAATTCTCTTCGTTCATAACCCACACAGGTTGGCAGGAATGCTGCTCTGATACCACTGTAAAGTGCCTTGCCAAATTTGATAAGAAACCTTTGATTTTCTAACTTAGGTATTTTTTCAAACACTTCTTTTGTAACCTTTTGTATTGTTGTTTTTGGTTTTCAAATTGTTTTAAATTTCTTTTGATGAATGTAATGAAGTTTGAATGCTTTTGAAATGGTGCTAGGCAACTATCCAATGAATAGAAATGATATGCAATATCTTTTTGTTGTAGACACCGAAATCTGGTTTAAGCCTGCAACTTCAATATTCTTAATAATTTGTATTTCTTCCATGGTCATGATTAAATAATGTCAAATTATTTAATTAATTCACTTTAACTTTAATTCTTCTATTAATTAAATAATCTTAATTATTTAATTAATTCTTTTCTTTATTCTATTTGATTAATTAAATAAACGCTTTTTATTTAATTATGTTACTAATTAACCTTATCCTTCTTGTCAAATTAAATAAATTCTTATTTAATTTACTCTTTATCATACTTCAACTATAATTAAATAAATTCTTTATTTATTTAATTATTCATTTAAATCCCTTCATCACTTAATTAAATAAATCTTATTTATTTAATTATTCTTCAAATATCAAGTCTTTTATTAAATGAATTATTTAATTCATGAATTCTATTTTAACGCATTCCTCTATATTTAGATAATTGTCTGAGTTATCTAAGTATTCACTTTGACTCGACTTGACATCTATTCAAATCGCTCGGTTAACTCTTGATTTAATGTCTGAGTGGCGTTCTTGAGTAATCTCTTCGTCAAATCATTCAATCGTCCAGTTCTAACCCATTTGCATGTACATGTGGATTAATTAAATATTCCTATTTAATTAATTAAATCTTGTGTGTGCATTCAAACAAAGAGTTGCTTTAATCCATCTTTATCTTTGTCATGCAAAGACTATTCTTCTATTTTCGAATACCAAATTTGAAGATTAAATCATTTATTTAATCTTTAATTCTATTTCTAATTTATATCACTCATGTCATTACTAACTGTTATCAGAATGCATGACTAATCAATCAATCTCAACCGTTCGTTGATCTTTCAATCCTGGCCTGTCGTTCGAATAATCCATTTTCTATAAATTGATCTGGTCTTCATCATTCCAATCTCTCGCAAAATCTTATTACTTTGTAGAGCAGTTATCTTGAATCTTCGATGTTTTGCTAAATCACTATCATAGGCTATACTTGCATGAACTTTGAAAATCTGAGGGAAATTATACTATAACGGAAAAATAAAGAAGGGCAATCGAGATGAATCATGGAAATACGTACAAATTTGGTGAGATTGTTCAAGTTTTATTTACGTTTTGACTTTCCTTTGTTCTTTGTTGCTTAGCATTAGATTGCATTTAGATTTGCATTGCATGCTTGCTTTCTTAATCTTTTTTTTATGCACTTTCTAGACGTTACATTTGGTGAACCTGACGTGAAGACACCATCTTCGCATATCCGTAGACTTTTATTTTGATTTTTCCAAGTTTTTCGTACGGAACGACGCATCAACTTGACGAAACGTCGCGATTGAAATTCAAAGACACATCAGTTTGACGAAGCGACACAATTGACTTTCTGAACCGCATCTGACACTAGAAATGACACATCTAAAAAAATTTGACACATCTGCAAATTCTTGAACAACAGTTGATTGGTAAAATACTGAGAATGCAATTGCAAAGAACATCGACGCATCTGACTAGTAAAACAGCGACGCAATTGACTGGTATGTTCCTTTTGTTTCTATTTTCAAAAATCTAAAATTTTCAGTTGATTTGTGTGTTACTAATATCATATTTTCAGCGTGTGTCTTGAGGAGTTAACGAGTTTTTGCAGGATGATTGGCGATGACAATACTGAAAACTACTAATGAATCTTTCTACAGAACGCATGTCGAAGACCCGAGTTAAATATTTGAAACAAATTATTTGGTAGTGTAGCAAATCTTTCATTTGGATTAAAATTAACAAGTGTTTATTGTGTTTGGTGCGAAAGCATAACTATTCAATTACCCTCATGATTTGGTACATCGAAGTATCCTCTCCCCTTGCACATCCATGTGATCCTAGGTGTAAGAGAAATGGTTACCAACTCTAGAACTTGGGCCTGTTCTGGTGGGAAAAAGTACTCACCCCAGGATGACTCAAACCGGTAGCACCCTGAACTCGAGGGACTTCCAGCTGGTATATAAAAGAGGATTATTGGGGAAAGCCCAAGAATCACTTGTATGGTTCTGACGAGATGGATCCGAAAGGGGACTCTCGCCGCATGGATCATGCCCTACGAATGGAATGCCCGTATTAAATACCTTTTTGTTTTAGAGACCAACCATTTTTTGTCGTTGCTTGGTATAGTGCAGGGTACAGTACCATGCCCAAAGACACTCACTACTAATCCCCTTGAGTAGAGATAGTAGTTCTTGGGAGGTCATTTCCCAAGAATTCGAAATTGGTGTGCTCGAATGACGTTAATGAGCCGTGGAGGGGAGCCAATGCCACCAAATTTCTAAGCTATCTGCTCTCGAGAAGGAAAGGTGTTTATCACCAATCCAAGGTATTTCGATGGGCTATACCAAGTATACAAACCCTTGGCCTTTTGGCCTATTAGGATTGTACTTGTCTGTTGTCATATTACATGTTCTTTGAGTCCAAATCAAATTGAAAACACTTTGTCTTATGATTGTCCTTGTTTTCCATAATTTGATCACAGAAAATAGAGTCAGTTTTAAATCTCAAATCACTGAAAATACACAGAGAGTCATAACTATTCACCAGAAAGTCACAATTGATTTTTAGAGTCGCATATGTTTAACTTCGAGTCGCATCTGTCATTTTCGGTCGCATTTGTTTAGCATAGAGTTGCATCTGCCAGATTAGCTCGCACTTGCTTTGCGAAAAACCGCATATGTTATATTATGAGTTGCAACTATCATTACGAGTCACATCTGTTAGAAGGTTAACCGCATCTGTCAAAGTCAGACATTAAACTTTATCAAGGACATGCAATTGATCATCAGAAAACCACAACTGTGAAATTTAACCGCAACTAGTAAACTTAACCGCATATGTGAAATCCTGCGACGCATTTTCTTGATTAGCAAACCAGAATTCACGATCACTGTCCAGTCAACACAGTTATACCAGTCTTTCAGTTGGCATACCACAAGTAGACTTTGAACAGAAATAGGAAACGATTTTGCTCAATTTTGCATCCTTTAGGTTCATATAGTCATTACCATAGTTGTCCTAATTCAGAGTTTGGTCTCATCTTAGAATACATTCTTCCTTTAGAGTAAACTTCTAGGAAGGTCATTTTTACAAAATTTAGGATAGGTCCACCATTTACACTCTAGAAAAATCATAGCATCAACGGAATCTATCATTGAACCTAGTCTTATCATTTTATCCTTTGTCCTATAGAGAGTCCTCCTAGCTCATCAGTCTAGTTAGGAAACTCAACTTTTCTTTGATCCTCGTCCTACATTGGTTCCTTGATTTAACTAAATTGATGCCTTGGTTAGACTTTAGGTAGTTGGTCCCTTCGTCTTGGGTTTATAGAATTGATTATTTTAGAGCCTTGCTTAGACTTTGCATCTTTAGATTTTAGGCTAGTGTCATCCTAGAACATTCCTTATTTTGCATCCAGAAAATCCCAAAAACATAGACTAGAGTCATACTGTCCATAGACGTAGTTTTGCATCCCTTGCATATTGAGCTAATCTTACATGGTTGAAACTTGGTCTAAGAGAAGAGAGAGAGAGAGAGAGAGAGAGAGAGAGAGAGAGAGAGAAGATGTCGAACCCAAACAAATTCATCAATCCATTTTCCTCAAGACCTCACAAGACTTTATTAAACAAATTCACCACTAGAAACACTCAAGGTCACATTGCAATAGAAGACATAGAGGTTGCCACACAGGACCCTGAGTTTGCCTCTTTTGTAGATGAGTACCTAGCAAACGATCATCAATGATACTTAGCCAAATTGCTAGCTGAACCTTACCTACAAGGTTTGATATTAGCACCTTACAAACTCAACCTACACAAGGGACAAATATGATGACTGCTAGTACTACTATACCTCAGGTCAACACAACTATGCCATCTGGCACACCTACATAGAGTACGACAGTCCATACATCTCCATTTGGTACATCTGGCATGACATCGGGATTTAATTTCACTGTAGGAGGATCATCATCCACTCCCTCTGGTCCTCTTGTTGGGAGTAAAAGACCTAAAATGTCAGCCTCTATACCATATGTCGGTGTCACAAGTACAATATCCTAGTCAACGGCCATACCTAATGCTAGTGTCATGAGAACCATACCACAATAAATGGCCATACCTAGTGCTCAAGTCACTAGTACTATACCACGGATTACACAAACAGGAGGCATTCCCACATTCCAATATGGAAATCAGAATCCATCTTCCCAGATCGGCAGTCAGAATATATTCACACAGATTCCAAATCAGAACTCGTTCTCTCAAATGGGTAATCAAAACCCATTCTCCCAGATTCCAAGTCAACAACAATTTACATAGATTCTGAATCAAAATCCCTTTTCCCAGCACGGTACTTGGAATCCATTCACACAAATCCCAAGTAAACACCAATTTATGCAGATTCTGGACCAGAACACGTTTACAAACATTCTAAATCCAAATCCACCTCAAATACCAACATTCAATTGACACCCATCACGAGACTTTGGATTTCAGAATACATACACGGATCCACATAATCCGCCTAGCACATCCTTGACCCACGTTGATGACTTACAAACACAAATGCATACACTACAAACGCAAATGGATAACATGTCGGTGTCAACTAAGAAATCCTTTTCAATAAAGGACATATGCCCATTTCCCTTTGATAGATCATTGTATATGACCCCTTTCCCTCACGGATATGTCATACCAAATCTCCCTAAGTACAATGGCAAACGAAATCCAATAGAACATAAAAGGGAATTTCTACCATATGCATAGATGTCGCCTATGACCCCACATATCTTATGAGACTATTTCCAAGAAGTCTTGTAGGAATTGCACTAGAGTGGTTTTCAAGTCTAGACTCTGGCATTAAATCTTGGGGTGAACTGGTTGAGAAATTTGTGGAGCAATTCTCTTTCAACATAGACCACGAGATAAATATAGCAACCTTGTGTCACACAACACAAGACGAAGGTGAAACATTCATCGCTTTCTTCCAGAGATGGAGGACTATAGCTAGCTAGTGTCTTGTTGAGATACCTGAAAAACAAAAAGTTACTATGTTCCAAGAAAACCTTCATGCAAAACTAAGGAGTAACTTAAGGGTACATTGTTGTACATCTTTTTCAAAACTAGTGGAAAAAGGGGTTATAATAGAAAAGGATCTCATTGAAAAAGGCGAACTTAAGAAATCAACATCCACTAGAAATCTGATCGTGCAAAACACCCCCACTAACAGAAATAGATTTTGGTCTCACAACAAAAATGTCACCAATGATGGGGTAGTTGATGCTAAAACACTACAAGTGGGACCACTCATCACATTACAAGGACCTCACACTTTTTCCAACACTCTTAATGTTCTTAATAAACCTCCTAACATGGTCCAAAATACTCAACGTCCACAACAACAAAGGAGGTTTCAAAAACGTGAGTTCACTCCCTTAGGGAAACCCATTGAGTCTGTATTCAAACAACTATTATAACATAATATTATACAGCTGTAGGAACCAAGACAATACAATCTAAGACAATTTAAACGAGTTTGGTGGGATAATAATTCCTTTTGTGATTATCATAGAACTAAGGGACATAACCTACAAAACTGTCGACAACTAAAGAATATCATACGGGATCTTGTCGAAAGGAGAATAATTGAAGTTAGTGGACAGAAACAAAAGTCATCAAACACTGATCATCAAGTCTTTTCTGATCCACTACATGACCATGGGAAAGGAATTGTTCCCAGTTCGAGTACTAAGACCAATATATCAGCGAACTATGCGAGTATCAAGCATGATTATAATGGTGGCAAAATCATTCATCACCTTCGCGCTGCTGATGAGAATATCAATACCATTACTATCAATGCAAGTCCCGACTGCGCGGTCAATACTCGTCATACTAAGATCACTATCCAAGGCCCTCCATCGCAGCAAACACCATAGCCTTCCAAGTTATAATATAACCTACTTGACCAGTTAGGGAAGACCCCAGCCCAAATCTCAATCTTGGAACTGTTGCGTATTTCCCCTGAGCATTGATCTATTCTCGATAAGACTTTACAGAACACCACGGTCCCTAATGACCTTTATGTCAATCATTTCCAAGAAATGGTGGGCTACTTGACCAATAATCACCATGCCACATTTTCTAAACAAGACTATGCAACTGAAAAGATGAACCATAATGATCCTTTACATCTAGAAGTCTTTGTTGATGATACCAAAGTTAGACGAGTTTTGGTAGACAGAGGAGCAGGGTTAAACCTGTGCACTTTAAAACTAATTAAGGCATTGGGTTTCTCAGAAGCATGCATAGACACAACCAAAAGTATTTTCATTAAAGCTTATGATGATGAGGAATGAAAATCAAAGGGGGTGGTAACACTTCCTTTCAGAATTGGTCCTGCAGTAATGGAGACAAAGTTCCAGGTCTTGGATCTCACCCTTCCTTATAACCTTCTTTTAGGTAGACCATGGATTCATGCCATGAAGGTGGTCCCTTCCACGTATCATCAGTGTCTTAAATTCCCTTACAATGGTAGAGAAATAACTATAGATGGTGACCCAGATCCATTCCAATATTGCACCAATCTAAAAGAGATCCCCCAATGCCAAGTGTCGGTAAACCAAGAGGCTTCATCGTCTAATCCATCTTCCTATGTTGATCCATCCACACTCACTCAAACATCTATTTCTCCCTCAATTCCTACCACTCCTAGGGTTGAGATCCAAGACAAGGGTTGTGGAGAGTATTACATGAGGACATCTTATTGTGTTAGCCATCTGATTCCTCCTAAGTCATACGGTTTACCTACATCAGATAGGGGACAGTCTATGGTCACTATACATGTTCCTCCCACAACAACTTTCACTAAATGGGGCGAACTAAGCAAAGAATTCGTAGATACAGAAGATGTCACTTCCTGGTTGTACAAGGAAGATAATGAAGAACCTCTCTCACTTGCTCACATTCCTACAGATCTATATGGAAAGGGTTTCACAATCATGCAGAGCAAGGGATATGATGGACAGAGTGGTTTAGGCTTACACCAAGATGGGAGGATTGAACCAATATTTGTTTCTCAGTGGCCAAAAGGCATGGGGATAGGGTTTCAACTGATTCAGATTGGCGTTCCTAGTACCACATCACCTTTACTTGAGGAAGTAAGTGCTTCAGAAGATATTAAGACATCTCACGAACCATTGGACCAATATCACTGTGACTCCCACGACTCTAACGATTATGAGTGGGATTCCCTATCCTCTACCTCTTCCATGGACCTTGACAAGTTATTTGGAGAACTTGACTTAATGTTAAGATCCTCACCAAATCCATTGAATTCATGTCCACCAAAGAAAATCACAAAGGAGGAGTGCTTTAAACACTACTATTGGGAATCACTTGATCCTACCTCTTGGCAACTTGATACATCTGTTTCAAATAATCAAACCTGGGCATTAGGCCCACCTCTCAATCCGCCTAGACCTAAACCTAAGAGAAAACAAGACTTAGTACAAGACTTTTGTGACCATATGAACAACTCAGTATTTACCTTAACCCCATTAAACTTTGATAACTCTAACAATGACATGCCCTTAGTTTATCCCCAACTTATTGATTGGGACCAACAAGACAAACCCGTCTTAGACATTTTTGAGAATGACGAAGCAATTGCTAAGTTCCTGGGATTACGAGAAGGCATACCTAATGGTGATCACAAGGCTGGTTTTACCATTGACTTGGAAAAAAAAGCATATTTTGGGGAATCTGTTCAATCTTCTAGTCGCAAAAATGAGAAAAAGAATAAAAAGGACGAGTCTCTAGGTGAAAACCGAAAGGCACCTTTAGACAATGAAAAAGTAAAAAGAAAGGACACATCCAAATGTGAAAATCTCTCTGAGGCACCTAAGGATGGAGGTTTGAACATTCTCCCCATTGCATAGGAAAAATCACCCATGCTCATTGAAGAATCAATAGAAGTCAACATAGGTACAAAAGAGAATCCTCGACTGGTTTATTTTGCAGCATCATTGACAACAAAAGAGTAGCCAGAATTCCACAACTTCTTTGCACAAAGATAGATAAATTTTGCCTGGTCCTATGCAGACATGCCTGGGTTGGATCCTAAACTTTTTCTACATCACTTACCCTTACAACCAGGTGTCAAACCAGTGAAACAAAAATTGAGGAAAATGCATCCATAGATTGTTTTACTAATCAAGGCAAAACTCAAGAAACTATTAGACATTGGTTTCATTAGATCTATCGACTATGCAAACTGGATTTCCAATCTTGTACCAGTCACTAAACCAACTGGGGGCATCTGCATCTGCACTGATTTTAGAGATATCAACAAGGCTTGTCCTAAGGATGACTTCCCTTTACCTAACATAGACATGATAGTTGACATGACAGCGGGATATGAGATGTTGTCTCTTATGGATGGCTTTTCAGGATATAATCAGATAAGAATTGCAATTGAAGACCAACCTAAGACAACTTTCACTTATCCTTGGGGTACGTATTGCTGGAATGTTATGCCCTTTGGACTCAAAAATGTTGGAGCAACTTATCAGCGTGCCATGACCACCATCTTTCATGACCCAGTACACACTCTTATGGAGGATTATGTCAATGATCTTATTTTAAAATCCAAGACAAGGTTAGAACATTTACAAGTTTTAGACAAGATATTTCAAAGGCTAGAGAAGTATAAAGTGAAACTCAATCCCAAGAAATGTGTGTTTGGGGTCAATTCAGGAAAGTTATTAGGCTATATTATTTCCAGACGAGGCATTGAAGTGGATCTGGCTAAGGTAAAATAAATCATAGACATGCCTCCACCCACTAATCTCAGTCAACTAAGGACGCTACAAGAAAGGTTGCAATCCATCAGAAGATTTATAGTGCAGTTAGCAGATAAGACATGTCCTTTTCAACATCTACTTAAGAAAGGGGTACCGTTTGCATGGACAGCTAGGTGTGGAGAGGCTTTTCAACTTATTAAGGAATATTTACTCACACCACCAGTCTTAATGCCACCTGTAGAAGGAAGACCATTGATTCTTTATATTACAACAACCCATTCATCACTCAGAGCATTGCTTGCACAGAATGATGATGAAGGTCATGAAAGGGCAATCTATTATATCAGTCAAACTTTGGTAGGTTATGAGCTCAACTATAGTACCATTGAACGTGCCTGTCTTTATGTAGTATTTTCTACCCAAAAACTAAGGCATTATATGCTAAACCACCAAAAAATGTTGATTGCTAAAATAGATCCTTTGAAATATCTTCTCAGCAAAGCAGCATTAATGGGGCGACTGGCCAAAT
This sequence comes from Sequoia sempervirens, assembly GCA_007258455.2. NCBI lineage: Eukaryota > Viridiplantae > Streptophyta > Pinopsida > Cupressales > Cupressaceae > Sequoia > Sequoia sempervirens. The sequence goes on along the minus strand of VDFB02000003.1, from coordinate 735,058,347 downwards.
GGGTTATGATACTTAGTGAGTATGATATCCAGTATGTAGAAAGAAAGGCTATTAAAGGACAAGTCATTGCTGATCAGTTAGCCAACGCACCCATACAGGAAGATCACCCATTAGTTGCAGACTTTCCTGATGAGTTTATATTTACAATTGACACAAACATAACATGGAAACTATACTTTGATGGTTCACATACAAATCATGGCTCAGGGGTTGGTATACTATTTATTACACCACAGGGTGATTCCATCCCTAAGTCATTCAGGATTGCATTTCCATGTACTAAAAACATAGTAGAGTATGAAGCTCTAGTGTCAGGGTTACACATGGCAGTCAAGTGGAAAATTAAGAATCTACAGGTATATGGCGATTCTCAACTGGTAATCAGACAGGTAAATGATGATTATGAGACTAAGGATGAGAAGCTTTCTCCCTACAAATGCATGGCTGATAGCTTTAAAGAATACTTTGATAAAGTCAAATTTCATCAGATACCTCATGTTTTAAACAGGGCAGCAGTTGCTATGGCTACAATTGCATCACTTCTCGACATTCCTAACAGCATGCCTAAGTTTGAGTTCTTGGTAGAGCAACTTTTGTTCGCAGCCTACGATATCCCAGATTCTCAAATGGTGTGTGATATTGTTGGTCTTGATTCCCCATGGTACAAATAAATCTATGACTACCTTCATGCCAAAGTCATACCCACTAGCCTATCAAACAACCAACGTAGGACATTCCTCCGCAAGTCAGCCAAATACACCATCGTTGGAGACACCCTATATAGACATGCCTTAGATAATACCCTACTGAGATGTCTTGATTCTACTGAAGCACAAGCAACCTTGTGTGGGGTGCATGAGGGTATATGTGGTTCCCATTCTAGAGGTCCTACCTTAGCCAAAAAGATTATGAGACTATGTTATTACTGGCCTACTATGGAAAAAGACTCATATGTCTTTGTAACGAAATGTCACCAATGCCAAGTTCATGGAGACTTGATACATGCGCCGGCACAGGAGCTTCATCCTATAACGTCACCATGGCCCTTTGCCCAATGGGGACTTGACCTCACAGGTAAGATCCACCCCACCTCATCTAATGGACACAAATTCATTATCACTACCACTGAGTATTTTACGAAGTGGATTGAAGCCATTCCTATGACATACATAACCGACACACAGATTTCTAAATTTATCCTGAATTATATCATCTGTCGGTATGGTGTCCCTCAGTCCATAATTACCGATAATGGCCGCCCCTTTAAGAATCAAGAATTCTGCCATCTGTGTGATGAGTTTCATATTCAACATCACTTTTCCACTCCATACTACCCACAAGGTAACGACCAAGTAGAGGCATCTAACAAAACCATCATTAGAATCCTCAAGAAGACTATCAATGATGCTGGTCGTGATTGGCATTTACAACTTAACCCTGCCTTATGGGCTTATCACACAAGTATCCATACTCCTATTGGTGCCACTCCCTATTCACTAGTATTTGGTTCTAAATCTATTCTTCCTATTGAGGTCGAGATTCCTTCCCTAAGGGTATCCTTGAAAGGCCACATTGATGATGAAGAGGACCAAGTATCGAGACTCCATGAGTTAGAATTCCTGGATGAGCAAAGATAGAAGGCACTAGACCATCTCCAAGTATATCAGAATCTCCTTCATCATAGCTATAACAGGAAGGTCTTGAACAGAAACTTTGACATTGGTGACCTGGTTTTAATGGAGAACCCAAAGAATCAAGCAGAAAGAGACAAACCAGGAAAGTTTGAACCAAACTGGTTAGGACCTTATATTGTTACATACGCTTTTGGATCAGGAGCATACCAAGTCTCTACTCCTGAAGGGGAACCATTGTCCTAACCAATCAATAGTCTGCATCTGAAGAAGTTCTACGCATAGCTTCTAAGAGCCTTGTCTTAATTAGCAAAAATCAAAAAATCAAAAAAATCGTTACCAAGGTGAAAACCTGGCAAACAGGCGTCTTGGTAACACCAAAAAAAATTATATAATCCAAAAAATAGTAAAGACAAATAATTCATCCAATAGTGAAAACCACTTCGGTGGCGCTTTGGATAAGTACCATGGTGAAAACCTAGCAAACAGGCACCATGTGTAGTTGACTTTGCTCCTTTGTCTACTATTATTCTAATCTAGCACATCCATGTACATACTATATATCCCTGTACATAGTCCACTTCCCTGTACATAGTCCCTATCCCTCTACATACACCCTATCCTTGTATATACTACCTATCCCTATACATATCCCTTATCTTTCCCATCCATCGCTTGTACATATCTGTCATAATAAGTGGTAGTCTTCCCCATAACCCAGAATGATTGACATCGAGTGCAGTTCATATCCCCCATTTTACCCTATTCATAATCAATTGGTCTTACACTCAACTGGGGAAAACACTTGACGTGTGTCATATTGATTCTTCAATTGGCTGTGTTGAAGACGTAAAACCATAGAAAAATCCAAAAACATCACAAAATGACCTGAGAAAACACAAAAACATCATAAAACTTCAAAAAGACAAAAAAATCAAAACATTTCAAAAATCCAAAAAAATAGAGTCAGAGTTAGTCGCAGTTGTCAGTCTTTGTCGTTTGTCAAACTACATTGCCTCTGTGACTGGACGTAGGCAAGGCCATCTGTCGATGTGCCCCCGAGGCATTGGGTCGGTTTGTTTAGGTTTGTCTGTATAAAATAATGCTTCAATTCATATGTCTATATGACAAGGTCATTGGTCGTGTCGAACTATGAGGTTTCTGCGTGTATAACGTAGGCAAGGCCATCAATCAATGAGCTCTGGAGGCCGCACTAGGTTAGTCCATTAGGGTTCGTCACATTCACTTTCACACACGTCTTCTATTTTTAGTCAGTCTTTTCAGTCAAATTCAAGTTGAACTATGAGGTCTTTGCATGTATAACGTAGGCAAGGCCATCAATTGATGAGCCCCCGAAGCTGCACTAGGTCAGTTCTTTAGGGTTTGTCGTCACACACAGTCAATTGTTAGCACATCATATCAAATCATGCATCAATCTGGTGAACAAGTCAGCAATGTCTCTAAGTCAAATCAAACAACTTGCCAAACAAAACAATCAAAACAGATCAACAAATATATGTTACAGGATGTGTCCTTCCTAGAAACAAACATCATCACAGCAACCAACCGGTATCTTATTCAGGATGAGTCCTTCCTAAATACAGCTATCGGCAAAATAATCTATGTCTTATACAGGATGAGTCCTTCCTGCATAATCGACATTGTCAAACAATCAAACATAGCCTTACACAGGTTATCACATCAACGACATCTAACTCATTGTCTTATACGATACATGTCTTTCTGAAACCAAGCTTTGTCATGCCTTATACAGAGTCATAACATCGAAACTAGACTCACAGTCTTATCCGGTATGTGTACCTCTTGAAATCAGGCTTTATCAATCAATCATTCTATTAATCAAAACAAATCAAACAAATAGATCAAGTTTTGGCAAATATTTTACTGGCTTTTTGAATTTATTGCTTATTTATCTTATCTTTTTATTTGACTTGATGATGGGAATTATGTTACTAGCTTTCTCAAGGATGTCCCATGAAAGATTTAGAGAAGCTACGATGTATCAGAATTCTGTTTTCTTTGACTGCTCTTTGTCAACTATCTTTTAACTTTGATTTTTGAGTCATGTTACTAGTTTCCTCAAGGATATCCCATGAAGGATTTAGAGGAGCAATGACGTCTCATGACCCGTCTTTTACTTTGTTTTTTGTCTGTGGTTTGTCTTGAAAAAAAGACTGGGGCAACTTGTGCCCTTAGTATGAGTTAACGAAAATCCTTGTCTACGACTATCTGTTGTTAGCAAGTGGATGACCTTGCACACCTTGATCTATGTCATATCATGGTGTTTTTCTCCATTTGTATTAGTCTCGCCCAATGATGATAAAGTGCAATACCTTTTTGTGATACAGTGAAACATCAAAGATTGCTAATACTAACATCCATCACATTTCTTTTATTATTTCTCAATCTTTCTTTCCGCACTAACAGTTCTTCTTTCTTGCATTATGATAGAGTCCTATGACACACAACAATATAAGTCATCCTGCATACACATACATGTTAGAAAAATACATACATATAGGCATTTATCATATCTAGGACATCATGGCATAATAGACATTCATCGTCATACAATACATATCATAAGCATTCCTTGTACATAACAAATGTAAATACATGCATCACATTACATTTGTATATCATCACATGTAGCATGCATTGTACATACAACATCATATTGCATCTCATAACTATAAAATGCATACATCACATAGAATCAACATTATATCATTAGCTGCATCAACACATCATAAAATAGAGATGATCATCCATCACATAGGCATATCATATAAACATCACATGTATAAATAAACAACTGCATAATCAATAAATAGAAAGGCATATCATGAGAATAGTGGCCAAAATCATATATATATATATATATATCGCTCAACAGTGTCACATCACAATGTCATAATGTATCAATAAACATGGAGGCCCACAGGCTATAGAATCATAATACAATGTCTCGGTATATGTCAAGAAATGTCCCTATCCAGAACTATCGTTGCTATCATGACTGGAGTGTGCAAATGACTGATGCCGAGAACCTGATGACCTGTGCACTGAGTGAGGCCGGTCGTATGGACCTGATCTGCATGGCTGCTCCACACCCTCTATGCTCACTTTCCTGGAGTGGGTCCTAGTCTGAGACCTCTCACTGCGTGCCTCTGAAAAGCTCAGAGCCCGTCTCTCTAGAGGAACTACAGTCTCATATAGATCCCTATAATAGGTGGCCCTCTCTCTAGCTCTAACTAACTCTCTAGAAAAAGCAACAGTTGGCTTGGTACTCAAGGATCTAATCTCTGAGAATCTCTGCTCTGTCTCATGCCTCTGAGCTATGGCCTGATCTTTGTCCATGATGGCCCTGTCCCTCTCCATCTATGCCAAATCTCTCTCAAACATCAAGACCCTCATCTGCTCCTCCAAGGATGCAACTTGAGCATGCAATTTAGCTGTATCGGGATCAACTGCCCCTATGTCATCATGTCTGGCCCTCGGTACACCATCCTCCTCCTCATCCAACTCCTCCAAAATTTGGTCATGAATCTCTCTCTCATGATCATCATCCTCCTCATCATCCTCCTGATAAGCACCCAACAATCCTAGGGAATCAATCTTTGCCTCCCCCTCTGCAGGAACATTTGGAATGGCCTCCTCTCTGGGATTCTCCTCCTCTCTGCCAATATCTACATGAACCTCATCCCCTCCTCTGCCAATATCTGGCATGGTCACATCCCCCTCTCCCCGTCCCTCCTCACGTATCGGTGACAATGGTGGCCCTTGTCCCCTTCATCCACGTCTCCTTCTCCTACCACCTCGCCAACCACCTCTACCATCATCTACATCATCACCCTGGCCTCCTCCACCTCTCTGACCTCTACCTCTTCCACGCCTACCTCGCGGTCCTATACCTCGCCACTCTATCAGCGTCGTCTGATCTGGATCTGTCAAGGGAATCAGCCTTTGCATAGCCCACCATTGATCATAATCCTCTGTAGTACCTGGGTCTGCCAAACCATCTCTCCATCCCAAAGGAACTGCCTGCAATGCATCAATGTTTGCCTCAAAAGTGGCCACTAGAATCTCTGGACCCCACAAAGGGATCTCTCGCGAAGACCTCAAGAACTCTGCCCGTCCTCTCGGCACATCTTGCACCTCTCCGAACTGCCGCAAATACATGATTTGGTAGGTGACGCTCTAGGATGTGGACATGTGACATAGTCCGTCCATCCAATCAAGTACTGAGTCTGGCAGCAAAAAGGCAAGTGCTCATCCTCATCGGACCAGTCTGCGCATCCCAACTATGTCCTCCATGTAAACTAAACCATCGTGTCTATGGCATGCCTGAAGTACCCAGTATCTCCCATATGGTGTTGAGTGTTTGCCCCCGCATAGCGGAAGGCATAGGGAGCTTCGTGCTGAACATCAACTGTATCTGGTGGTCGAAAGATGGCGATGTGTTCCCATGCCCATACCATCAAGAGCATGGTACCACAACTCATAGACTATGCCTCTCAGTAGGCAATATCATGTAAGTGAAAATACAACATACCAAGGAGACAGGGACCCCATGCATATACCTCACGTCTCTCTAGCATCCCTACTAGCATCTCCCCCCAACCCACGGGAAAACCATGACCTCGACGGTCAGGAAGCACTATGCCACCTATCAAAGTACACACTAGAAAATCTAGTCGCCTATACCCCTGGGCCAACACATGCCACCTAATCTCATAATGGTCGAACCCTAACTGTCTGACGTCTGCGTGCGGGTAATATCTGCACATCTCTGCAACACCCCGCTGGGTATCATAACTCACCTGTGTGCCTCTGATAGGAAGTCTGAGGATCCTGTAGACATCCTCCAAAGTAACTATAGCCTCTCCAGTAGGCAGTTGAAAGGAAGACGTCTCTAAGTGCCACCTCTCGCATAGTGTTGTCAATAAACCCCGGTTCGCCCGAATCTGGGGCATGTCTATAACATGAAGAAGACCTAGGTGCCATAGGAAACGTCACTTTGCGCTCCGCAAGCTGTCTCAGAAGCGAAAAGTCATGGGTCTCGGCTCTCATGTATATACACTGTCCAACACAACCTGCAATGGCATTATACATGCCTCATGTCAGCATCAAACATCTATCCTAGTGCAAAATGACTAAATTAACTGCTATTCAAATGCGTCATTGTTTTGCAAATGAGTCATTCTTTTGCACATGCGTCGTTATTTTACATATGCGGTGCATAAAAATCAAATGCGTCATTTAATTACACATATGTGTCAGTATTTGTCAAATGCGTAACTTTGCAATGCATATGTGTGCATTGTCACAAATGCGTCTGTGCAAATTATCTATTATTTGCAACTACGTAAGTGAAATGCAAATGCGTTGAAATAAATGTGAATGTGTCGAAGTAAAATCAAATGCGTTGAACAATAAATAGATGCGGCTAACTAAATTACATATGCGATGTTTTATAACACGTGTTCAACTAAACTACAAATGCGGTGAACCGCACAAAAGCTACGCTAACCTATCTATGTGATGTTTCAAATGCGTTGATCCGCATGCAAATGTGTTGTTTGTGCATTCACATGGGGCGTTTTAATAAAGTGATGCATACTAAAAATTCAAATTAAATGCATACAAACACGCGCAAATTGAAAATTTCAAAAGGCAAGTTTGAGGTACATACCGGGGGGTTCGCGTCGGCTGGCCGCCTGAACGTCTGGATCCTGCATGCTTGGTGGTGGTTGTTCAGAACATGAGACATCATCACTGTGGGTGCAGAGCAAATTCTCAATTCTCGAAGCTAGGTGGGTGAAAATGAATTGGTTTTTACCCCAATTTCTATATATACCTAGGGTTTTGGTGGCATTCTTTTCTACTGGCCGCGTCAACTTCCAACTTCCATCGACCTGTACCCATCCGTACCATGTCCGACTTCAATTCCGTCAACTTTACTGCATTTCTGGCTATCCAATGGACTAATCGGAATCATTTCCAAATTTTTCTGAACTTTTTTGAAAATTTGTCAATTTTCCCGAGGGGCCATACCTTCACCTGTTTTACATTGGGGTATTACTGGAGCATATTTTTATCGATTTTCTTTGACACAACGCCGAAATGACATTATATCAAAGAGGGGCAAATGTAGACACCAAAATTTGGTTTAAGCCTGCGACTTCAATATTCTTAATAATTTGTATTTCTTCTATGGTCATGATTAAATAATGTCAAATTATTTAATTAATTCACTTTAACTTTAATTCTTCTATTAATTAAATAATCTTAATTATTTAATTAATTCTTTTCTTTATTCTATCTGATTAATTAAATAAATGCTTTTTATTTAATTACGTTACTAATTAACCTTATCCTTCTTGTCAAATTAAATAAATTCTTATTTAATTTACTCTTTATCATACTTCAACTATAATTAAATAAATTCTTTATTTATTTAATTATTCATTTAAATCCCTTCACCACTTAATTAAATAAATCTTATTTATTTAATTATTCTTCAAATATCAAATCTTGAATTAAATGAATTATTTAATTTATGAATTCTATTTTAACGCATTCCTCTATATTTAGATAATTGTGTGAGTTATCTAAGTATTCTCTTTGACTCGACTCGACATCTATTCAAATCGCTCAGTTAAGTCTTGATTTAATGTCTGAGTGGCGTTCTCGAGTAATCTCTTCGTCAAATCATTCAATTGTCCAATTCTAACCCATTTGCGTGTACATGCGGATTAATTAATATTCCTATTTATTTAATTAAATCTTGTGCGTGCATTCAAACAAAGAGTTGCTTTAATCCATCTTTATCTTTGTCATACAAAGACTATTCTTTTGTTTTCGAATACCAAATTTGAAGATTAAATCATTTATTTAATCTTTAATTCTATTTCTAATTTATATCACTAATGTCATTACTAACTGTTATCAGAATGCATGACTAATCAGTCAATCTCAACCGTCTGTTGATCTTTCAATCCTGGCCTATCGTTCGAATAATCCATTTTCTATAAATTGATTTGGTCTTCATCATTCCAATCTCTCACGAAATCTTATGACTTTGTAGAGCAGTTATCTTGAATCTTCAATGTTTTGCTAAATCACTATCATAGGCTATACTTGCACGAACTTTGAAAATCTGAGGAAAATTATCCTACAACGGAAAAATGAAGAAGGGAAATAGAGATGAATCATGGAAATACATACAAATTTGGTGAGATTGTTCAAGTTTAATTTACGTTTTGACTTTCCTTTGTTCTTTGTTGCTTAGCATTAGATTGCATTTAGATTTGCATTGCATGCTTGCTTTCTTAATCTTTTCTTTCTGCACTTTCTAGACATTACATTTGTATTTTTAAATGCATATATGTGACTAGAAATGGCATCTACAGCTACTTGACAATTTATCAAACACTTAACATGCATCTAATATGTAAGTACAATAACTTGACATTATGTCAAACAATTTGCAGCCAACCATCAACTTCTCAATTTGATATTTGCAATGATATTACAGTGCTAGAAGTTATCTAGATTTGACACTAATATTAGGCCTTACAAAGCTTGACTCCTTACAATGATGAACTGAATATTACAAAGATATGTTGTTGCCTTGAGACAGCGATCGGACTACTAATCAAATACAAATCTAACAACTACAGTGACTGAGTTTACAATGCTAAACTTCTATTAGGGACAACGACCTCACTATCTTCAATATGTAAGACTACTAAATGTAAATGCATGTGATAAGAGAAACCTAAAAATGGAGTCGCAACCACACTAAATATTTTGATTCTCCACCAAGGCCGATCATCTTCACTTTAAAATGTTGCACCTATCTTCAAGAATGCCCAACGACCTCACAAAATATTTATTTGTATTTTTCCTAGTTCTCCCAAGCAAAATCACACCATGCAAGAGTGCGCCCAGCAATGAGTATGACAACAACTAGAAACTAGTAATGTATGTGAAAATCGTACCAAATGTGTCCTTTCCAATTCAACATTTTTTCCTCCAAAATTGATTCGCTTTGACTAAAAGCTTCTTCTACAAAAATCTTCAAATTGAACTTCACAAATTTGGCCCGTGGTCACAAAATTTGCACAATGAAGAAGACTGAAATATCTTCCTCTCTCAACTCTAGCTAGGATTGATGTCTCACAACCGAAACCGATACCTTAGAGTCTTCAAACCCTTAGGCAGATTGCTAAGCATTCAAGCTCACCAATGTAGTGTAAAGATGTCAACTCAAGTTATGATAAAATGTCATCCAAAAGCTCCTTTTAAATAAATTACAATCACCTCCAAGAAGCTTCTAGAATAAAATATTATTTTATTCTCTTAAGTGACTTTTTGATATTTTATTTTTAGTCACCTTATTATTAAATTAATCAAATATAAAGTCATCTTATGATGTTATATTTTTGAGATAACTTTATAAATAATTAATTTAATATTTTATTCCCTTATTCCTCCTTTTAGCCTTCGAGAATAAATAAAGGCTAAAATAATATCTAGGTGGCTACTGAGGAGGGGACATTACAAATGGCTTCACTATCATATCTTCAACGTATTATCTCCATGGCCCATGTTATTAGGTCTTTATTTCACCATTTAAAACCTCTCAAAGTAAAGGAAATTGTGCCAAGTGTTGCATCCATCCTTTGTGTTTCCTTAGCTTGGTTTCCCTCCTTTGAAATTCCAATCACTCAGTAAGTGATGATGAAACTTGTCATATTCTTGCACACTTCTCACTAGGTTACTCTTCTCACTACACAAGTTATCTAGATGGTTGTAACAGTTGTTATGATCCCATTATAGGTTCTCCTAAAATACTTTCCTTTATGCCACCTAAGCTCCTATTTTAAGGGGTGTTGAGATGGGAATACATGTGTTCATCATATTCCTCACCCTCTTGAGGTATTATCACATAAGCTTCACTTCCCTTTTGTGTGTTACCCTACATATTTAGTTGGTGCGAGAGGGTGACAAATGTCATATTCTTGTCACATGTTTCCTTGTGGAAGATCAAGAAGTGATGCAAGGCCCCATTTAGAGTCCCATGTTCTCAAAGGGTATGAGGTAGGTGTAATGTCCCTTTCCCAATTTTCCCTATATTTTTCCCTCAAATCACAAATTACAATGAATTAGGGTCAGGGATTCATTTTACCAAATAAGTATTTATTTAATGATGAAATCCTAGATTGGAATATTGCAATCACCACATGAATATATGCAAATATATATATATATATATATATATGTTTATTAGAGTTAGTCAATTACATCACATCCATAGATTATCAACAATGCAAACATATTAGGATTTTGGGAGAAGGGACATGATGGGTCCACTTGAAGCCATTTCTACACCAATCCCAAGAGGGTGTATACCACAACCCTCTCCCTTAGCAGCTTGTACCTACCTTTCCCATCAATGTCTCAACTCTCAAAAGACATTTTCCATATTGTGGGATTGGGCGGGGGTCGCAAGTGGGCTCTTTTGACTCTTATCACTCCACCCCAGGCCCTTCCTTCTGGTGGGATTCGACAGAGGTCATAAGTGGGATCTTTTGTGGCTCTTACCACTTCACCCCATGCCCTTCCCACAAGGTGGGTTTCAAACACTCAAGCAGGTCACATATTCTATTATAAGACATATACTCAAATATTATTTATTATCCATAAGCAAGATATATACATATGTAAAGCAATGAACGGTAGAAAATATTTGATATACCCTTGATTATATGTGTATTTCTGATAACAACGATCTATTGTGTTGGATTGTCCTAGTTTCCTTTTGATTTTTGTTCTCTCACTTTTCCCTCTTTTCACCAATCTATTCTTAATACTCATAAGATATTGTTAATGTGGATCAACAGATAAGCATTTATTATTCATACTTATATTAAAGCATCATAATTTCTTATAAGTTTCAATAATTGTTGAAAGCATTATTATTGCATAAGTGTAAATAATATATATATATATGGGTAGGTGCATGAAGATGGGTAGCCAATTTGTGGCCAATTTACTTTTTCATCTCGAAATAGCGAAAATGCAAGCGCGTTATAGTAAAACGCGCTCACGTTATGGCTTGGTAATGACTGAACCTAGGATCGGTCATTACCAAGCCATAACGCGAGTGTGTTATAGCATTATAGCGCACTCGTGTTATGGTTTAAATTTCAAAAAACGCGCGCATTTTGAGTTCAAAAAATGTGCACTTTTTGAAATCAAAAAATCATTTCCAAAACATGAGCGTGTTTCTACATTGAAATTGTTTTCTTCTCTTTTTCTTGTCTCTTTCTTCTTGTTATCTTTCAAGGAAACTATATACATGAAATAAACATTTAAGTATAAGTTGATATTTACATATGGACATTTACTTTCTTATACTTTAAGTTATATTTCATGTATATAGGCAGGATGTCTGAGAGTGGTTTCGAATCTCTAGGAGTTATAATGCAAATTCTAGTTTTTGGAAGATCTCAAAATTTTCAAACTTAGTCAAATTTCAGTAATCAGCATGTCAAATTTTAGTAATTAGGAGGTCAAATTTTAGTAATCAACAAGTTGTATCATCTTTCTCTCTCTATCTCACTCATTTTTTATCCCTTATGCTCTAGACCTCTCTTTAACACTCTCTCCTTCCCTATATACTTCTATCTATCTAACCTCTCTCTCCCCCTCCATCCCTCCCTCCTTTCCTCCTTCCATCCCCTCTCTAATTTTCTCTATCCTCCCTCTCTCTCTCTTCCTTCCTCCCACCCACCTTCCCTCTCTACTTCACTTTATCTAACCTATCCCTCTCTACCTCTCTCTCTCCCTCCCTCCTCTCTCTCTCTCTCTCTCTCTCTTCCTTCATCCCAACCACCTTCCCTCTCTACTTCTCTCTATCTAACCTATCCCTCTATCCCTATCTCTCACCCTCCATCCTCTCTCTTTCAATCTCTCCACCTTCCTCCTTCCCTCCTCTCTCTCTCATTCTCTTTATCACACTTCTCTCTCCCTCTCTCCCTCCCTCCTCCCCCTCTCTATCTCTCCTTCCCCATATACTTCTCTCTACCTCTCTCCATCTCTACCTCTCCCTCCCTCATTCCCTCTCACTCTCCCTCCCTCTCTCCCTCTCTCTTGATCTCCCAACCTTCCTCCTTCCCTTTGTGTTTCTCTCTCTCACACACTCTCTCCCCCATCTCTCTCTCTCTTTGGTTTAGGCTTTATGGTTTAGGGTTTAGGATTTAGTCTTTATGGTCTATGGCTTAGGCTTTAGGTCCAACCCCCTCTCTCCCCCTCTCTCTCAGGTATATCCATCCTTCTATCCCTCCAACCCCCCCTCTCTCTTAGGCATATCTCTCTCCCTCTATCTCTCTCTCTCAGGTCTCTCCCTCCTAGGTCCCCTCTCCCTCTCTCAAGTCTCTCCTTCCCACCCTAACGAGAGAAAACACACACACACACTTTCTCTCTCTCTCTCTCTCTCAGATCTCTCCCTCCCACCCCCTTCCCCTCTTCTCAAGTATATCCCTCCCACCCTAACTAGAGAACACACACACTCTCTCTATCTCTCCCTCACCCCTCTCTCTCTATCTCTCCCTCACCCCTCTCTCTCTCTCTAAGGTATCTCCCTCAAACCCCCCTCTA
>VDFB02000003.1:734991012-735043256 GCA_007258455.2 Sequoia sempervirens | reverse complement strand
ACATACATACATACATATATGACATACAAGAATACATGTGCATAAAAACATACAAATATATAAACATACATTCAATATGAATTTAGCATAAAGCAAGACATAATGTGAGTGTGTTATACCACACTCGCATTATGTCTTGCTAGACATGCTCCCCAAAAACAAAAAAACCATGTCAAAACTAACATATGTTAAGCCGTTCATCCATAATTTATTTTGTTTGTATGTCTCTTTTTTGGAAAAAAAGCAGTGTTTGGTGTTTTTTTCGTTATAAATTAACCATTCATCAAATTTCAAATAAATTACATTTTTAGAAACTAGACTCCATTCTACATTTTATTTTTATTTTAAAATCAATTAGTTTCCAAAATTTGTAGGGGTAGCCGGCCAAAATTTTGTTTTTCAGGAAGCATCCACTTTGAAAATTAGTAAAAAATAAAATATTCATTAAAAAGTATTAGAAAAATCATGCATCAACTACATACTATTAGCTAACTTCTAACTGTAGCGATTTGAAAAATACTAAAAAAAAGTTCACTATACGAGGGTCGTACAAGAGTTGCTATGTTATGTTTTTTCTGAAAAAAAACAACACCAATTTGTGTGCGTCCCTCATTTGAACCCCTTAATATCAACAATTTTCAAAATAAATTAGTAGTTTAGAAAGTAGACTCGGAGCACTTGAATCCTTCTTTTTGTTCCATCTAAAAATTTTGAGTGTAAGTATCCTCAATTTCATGTCCAAGGTCAGTATTTCCATGATCATTTTATATGAACTTATCTGATTACGTTTGTTGTTGCACTCAGAGATATGTTCCAGACTTCTCATTCTTATTTCCCTTCCCATTCAATCTACGATAATACTTTGAATAAATTTGTTGATCTCTATTTATTTATATCAAACTTTCTATTTATTTCCCATATTTTACTTCCAAATCTAAGTATATCATATTAATGTTACTACTGCTATATGAGTGCATATTTCCTTCTTATTTTTGGATATATCCCCCTATTCTTATTCTCCAAGGAATGATTTCCTCTTTATACCCCTTTCTTGAGACAATCACATCTCTTCATTAACACATTCCTTGCAAGAGTCACACTCCTTCACAAGGGAGCACTGCCTTGACTCTTTATTTATCTTAATCTATTAATGCTATCAGATTTCCACAATCCATATTGCATTTGTTCAAAGATTTCTAGATTTGATTGTGTACAACTTTTTTTTCCTTTATATCTTAATCTTTTATTTAAAACCTGATCGATCCCCTCTTTAGTACATGTTTTATTTCTTATTGCATCTGTTTAGAGACTATGGTTTTTTTTATTACTTGGGATTGCTATCGTGTGTGTATTCCTTATGGCCCCTTATTGGTCACTGCTTATAAATCTCTTTTAAACCTAAATTGGTGCCTATAGTTTGTTATTTCCTTAATTAATCTTGGCTCTTTATGAATCATTGCCTTGTTTGGGCTACTTTTGCTATTTTTATAATATAATATATTATTTTATGTTTTACACAATTTTTATATTATTATATTATATTGTTAATATATTTATTTTCATATTAGTTTTGTATATATGTATTTTATTTATAGTATTATATTATAATAATTAAATTATTAATATTTATAATTATAATTATCTTACGATAATTATGATTATAATAATATTAAATGGATAATATTTTAATATGTATTTTACTTTGCATTTCGATGCTTTATATCTTAGTGTTACAATTTTGGGGGCATGAAAATAAGGACAAATTTTACCGCCTTGGTTGAATTTTACATGGAGTGCTTTAAGTTGGTTGTGAGGGCCTTTCCCATCTTTGACCTCTTGGAGAAGTGAGAGCTACATGTGACCCATCTTACATGATTACCTAGAGGGTCTTAGGTCTTTATTGCGAAGACTACCCAATTTGTTGTTTTCTTGGGGGGTGAAAGGGGACTCAAGTTGTCTTCTCACTGCCCTTTTTCATGGAGTCATTTGTAGCTTAGATTTGTGAGGATTAACTCTTGATCCACTAGATATAAGGTTGCATTAAAAATATCACCCATCTGAGCACTCACTTCCTCAAGCTTTCCCTTTTATCATGGTACACATGTGGACAATGGCTATACAAATTTCAAGCCTCTGCCACCTTGTTGATTGAGAAATTTATTTTGCGCATGGTTTCTCAAGTGATCCCTCTTTTTATGAGTAAGAGGTGTGTGGTTAGTGTAGAGGAGCTAGACAAATGTCAAAATCTTGCTTGTTTCCATTCTACCAAAATCATTAGTTCCAAGTCTGGTTTTCTCAATTGAGAACATAAAATGGTTGCTTGATTTTATAAAGGGGAAAGTGTTGAACATTGAGGGAGTTTTCTAGAGTTAGGTGAGTAATGAAGGAAGCTAAATAGGGAATTTATCCTTATCTTGCTTTGAATGGGTGCCTCAACTTGTATTAGAAATAATTCAACAGTTTGCTTGAGGTAAAGTCCAGGGATGTTGGTCATACTCTTTCAATGATGCCTTCTATTTGCATGGTGGGAAGAGTGAAAATTTAGAGAGAAGTGGTAAAATAAATCTTTTAAATAATTTTACTGAGAGTTACCATATGATTATGTACAACAACTAATCTTCAAAGAATTCTAGGAACCTGCAAAGTGTGGGATTGTAGTAAAAGAGTACAATGGTGTTTAAATGGGAAGGAGTGTTGGAAAAACATACTCATGGGATTCATGCAGGTATAGCTACATATTGTTCTTGATTATTCCTTTAACACACTTAATCAATTAGTTGATCTTTGAGTCCTTTCATTTCATTGAAATTAGTGAGGCAATGAGCAAATAGGAAATACCCAAGCTTTTATCAAAAGCTCAAATGTACAATTACCATTCTCAATCTCAGTATGATTTATTTCTTCTAGTCTCCTACCAAGCAACAAAAAATTAAATAGAAAGGAGGGAACTAGACCTTATGCATTGGATTGTACTATTTGATGCTAGAGGTCTTGTCCTTCAATGATACCAAGAATTTGGAAGTGCTGCTACTTAGCCACCTAGATAGTTTCATAGAAGGTACAAGGGTCTGTAAGAGTTCGTGAGGAATTTAACAACCCTTAATCTTAAACCATTCATGCTCCTACATCACTCAGCTGAACTTGCTCATTCTTTCCAAATTTTCCTTGTGTTTCATACTAAAAAATTTCCCTTCCTTTTCAAATTGAATGGAATGATATATTTTTTTAGAAATTGAGGATGAATTGATCAGCACAAAGTTAAATAGACCACACTCAACTACCATACAAGAATGGTCTAACAAAATTTAAATCAAAAAAGTTTTTGCACATTAAAACTGATAAATATTTTTTAATAATACAACAAAAGTAGCATCCTAATAAGCCCACTTGTCTGGCTAAGAGGGATTTATGGTCTAAAACATAGGTACCTCCAATCCTCAACCATACATCTCTTACAATATCCTCAACAGGGTTCTAATATGGTTACCCCCCCTCCCTACCCAAGGGCTTTGTTGAAATTATCATTGCCTCACTTTCACTTAAAACCAATTTTCCAATAGAGATAGTCAACACTTGATACATTGGGTTGTGTTTGCACCCATCACTAAACGTATAGTGAAGACCTCTAGCCACATCTAGGTTTTTAAAATAAACTTCGACGTGGTTTTGAAATAAAATTCACATTACAACTTGTGTGCCTATGATAATTATCTCATATCATTACAAGCAAGTAGAGGAAGAAAACAAATAAGAATTTCATAAATACAACATATCACATTGAAATAGTTACATATTTCCATATAATATTGAAAGCAATTTCATAACTAAGTCTTCCTTCCTAGCCTTTTGTTTTGACCAACTTTTAACTCCCAAGAACACTTTCTAGCCTATGCATGTTCTCTCCTTTAACCAATCTCGTCTTAGTAGTTTTCTCGTTCTCTACTGCCTTTAAGCTGTTGAGTGGCATCCCTTTTTCCATGAATCCATCCTCTAATAGTTTTCTCCTTTTTCTTTCCTTTATTCAAGAGGTCTATAATTCTGCAATAAATTTTGGAATAGCACTTGACATACCCCCATGTTGTTCCTATCGATTGCTGCTACAATTATCTTCTTTCTCCCCTTTTACCAATTTTCTTTAGATTTAGATCTTAGATGATTGGATGCAAATACTTAGGTTTGCAACTCTCTATTAATTTTTTTACTAGCTCCACCCCTTTTGTCCTTTCTCTATTTTTGTAACCCTCAGGTTCTCTTCTAGTGAGGTACTCTCAAGGTAATATCAAAAACTCTCCATGCATTGCTTGGTAAAAAACTTGTTTTTGCTTCAATAAGTTACTCATGTTAGGAAAGGTTGTAATGAGCTAGTTTTTCCATAGTGTACTTTTGAGGCTTTCCTCTACCCTCTATGCCACTATTATTGGAGTTGCCTTGCTACTATTGCAAAGGTGCCAAAGATGCTTGCTAAATGCTAGGGGAGGGATCTGGCTTGCACAAAGGATGTTTATCAATGAAAGGTAAGACTTTTGTTCGATTTTTTCAAGCTTTTGAAGAGTTTTTTCAAGTTTTGTAATGTCATCAACAACAGATTTTGAGCAGCAGGAAGATGTCAAAAAATGTAATGAGTTGCTAGTTTTTTTTTTTTATTCAAGGGGTAAACGCTTTTGACCGTAGCTATGAACCGGATACAACCATTCAACAATACCACCCCAACAGGGTTTGAACCTTGGTGGCAAGAACAACAATGCCACCTATAAACCATCATACCATGCCAATACCGGCGTAATGAGTTGCTAGTTGAGGTCAATAAGTTTGACAAGTTGGAAGCTATTGATCTAATTCAAGAAGGTAATGCAAATGAAGATTATGAAGAAGCCTTGTTTTGGAACGATCTTGAATCCTTTGTGTCAAACTTAGATGACAAAAAATTTCAGGTTGAATATGTTTTTGTGAAGGAAATAGAGGTTGAGTCTCAGGATCTAGCTATTTTGTTTGATGAATTTCCTAAGTTTGTAGATGAGAATAAAGATAACACATGCATACTAACATCAGTGCCTATTTTTGAGCAGCAAAGTGATGAGACTCATTTGGATTCAGTACAAGATTGTGGGTTAGATGAGAACATGTTTTCAAACATCATAGAAGTTTTTTTTTCTAACATTGATGATAAGATAGCATCATATGAGCCAACAGTATGTGATCAACCTATTCAGGTCAAAGAGGAAAGCATTCCTTCATTTCATTCATGTGAGCTATTTTTTTTAAATTAGGTTGAAATTGCAAGTGACAACAGGACAACAGATCCTAAGCGAGAAACCAACAGTATGGGCATAAAGTTCATCCTTTCAAGAGGATGTCCAATCAGAGATTTAGCCATGAGGGGTATCAATAAGATGCAACCAATTACCACTACTCCTAATGTTGAAATTGCAGCTATGGGATAGCATACCCAATTCACCTATTCATTCCAAATTAGTAGTATGTTTGATCAAAATCAAGAGGTGAGTGAGTTTGGTTATATTCTTCATGAAACATTGCAACAGTTTGTGGGGTATTTTCTTCTTTTCCACCTCTTATGAGTAGTTCATAAACATGTAATGCATCCGTTGTTGGTTAGAAAGGGGAGTTATTTTACAAAGCCAATTAATGGGTTTGTTTGACCAGTTTTCTTTTCTGGTTAGAGTAGGTTAGAGTAGACTTTAGTTTTAGTTTTTATTTTGCAAGAAGTGTTGTTGCACAGTTTGTTGGTCATGTCCTAAATAGAGTCATGGTAGTTGTTTTCAGTTTTAGTTTTTTTGTTATATAGTTCCTAACAGCTGAGTTATAGAGGTTTTTTCTGAGTAAAAAGGATAAGAATTGACTCCTATGCCCAATGGATAGCTTGATGTTAATGGTCTTGATGCTTAGCAGGAAAGCATTTAACAGATGTCGCCAAAAATGTTACCTAATTTTTCTTTTAGCTCAATCAGGTAGAGTTGAGATAGCAATGATCATGAAAAAGAGAATGAAAGGTACAAATTTGATTCTGCCAAGTGTTTATTATCATACACAAAAATATTATCAAATGAATTTCAGTTTATTATGCAAGTGTTTACAAGAGAAAAGATTGCACAATCTTTGCATACATAGCTGTCTTTTATTCATTTTACAAAAGTATGTTGATATAGTCCCACACAAGTCGTGGGAGCTGTATCTGATAAGAGATAAAAGAACAAGTACATAACATGAAAAGAAAGCATATAGAAACAAGAATGGGACCCATCATTTCCTGGGTGAATGACGAATCCCATTGCCTGAGGTTGCACCAGCATCTCAAGTTGCCCAAGTGACAGCTCTAGGAGAAAACCTATAAAGGGAGGGAGTAAAATGGTGTTAGAGCTCGAGGTACATCCTTTATCCTATATACATCAAGTCAAGAGTACTTTCTATTCTATATCTTATCAGCAAAATGGAATGAAAAAAATCAAGGAGATGAACCAACATTAGATGCAAATACCTAATCATGAGATGAATCAGAAAAGAGAAGCATCAAATCATACAAATCAGAATAAAGGTTTTGGCCTCTATGTTTTTTATCTAACATGTTTGTTCATTGTGTAGGTATAGGTACAATTGTCATTGCAAGATCATCTTATTCAACATCACAACATGTGGAGGAAATGTGGCTCCCACAAGGGTTGATCCCAACATGCTCAAATGAACAATAGTAGTAGTGTATGCAATAAAGGAAGTCTTCTCCATATATTTCAAGACATAATTCATTAGAGGACAAAATAAATTTGTGAGAGTCATATCTCGAAAACTGTGAACTAGGTTTTCATGATTTTTTGAGAGAAATTAGTAAAGTGATAGATGAAAAACCCATTAAATTTCTTGAAAACCCAATTTATGATTTGAGAGAAAAATTTACCAGTTCGGGATAGTGAAGAAAGGAAAGGTTTGAATGTCCAACAAGCAATCCATGAAAAGACAGTCCTTATTACCTTATGATAGTCAATAACAAAGGTGATATGTGTTTGCAATCTAATCTATGTCAGTCACCTCAATATGATAAAAACCCATGAAGTGCATAGAGAGTAAGGACGGTACCATAATGAACAATGACAGTATGCATGGAAAATGAGGTCCATTCAAGGACAGTCCTCTGATCATATTATCAATGACATTCATAGATCATCATGAATGATGCAAGCTTATAAGTCTTAAGAGTAGGGGCATCAGGGAGTAATCTATGGCAATGTATATGAGCACAATGAAACCTTCAAGTTCAAATTGGAGGTTCCTTGGTTGGAATGTTACACAAAGAGGCCTACCAGCAGGCATAATGGTAGGTTGTTTGGAGGTTATTGAGTAGTCCATTCACTCAAAGGCATGATAAAAAAATGCAAAAAGAAAACAAGGTTAGACCTAACGAGGATTTCATGACAATCAGACTCTAGGACAGAGCATGGAAGGTCAACAAATCAAGCATAAATAAAAGACAATCATACTTTATGGATGTGAATAAGAGATCATAACCTTTCTAAAAGTTCTTGACTACCTCTATTGTGCTCTGTCTATTCTAAATGAATGGATTCATTGAAATCAAAACTATCTTGAGAGCTTAGACAGTCATTAATAAATGTGTTGAAGACAAAGCTTATGCAGAGGTGTAACGGTGACCTTCAAAATACAAATAGATAGCCATAGGTCCAAAATGGTTTCAAAGGCTAGTGAACATTGAATGGAAAATTAAAGAATATCATAATGGCAGGTTCATTAAAGTACACAATGTACAGTCAAAAGGTACTGTCAGTATATTAAACCTAGAGGAAAATCACCAAGAAAAAGTTTGTGTCAAGGACATCCACAAGTAAAAAGTCAAAAGGGGAAAGTTGACAACAAGAATAGCAATAGTCTTCAAAGTTAAGCATGACAATATAGAGGACAGTGTTGGAGTCTACACAAGACATGTGGGTCATTTGACATAATACTTAATGAAAATTTGATCTCATGGAAGGTAATGGTAGTGTAACCTTCTCCTCAAATTGAGTATGTCGATCATAACTCACCAAAAGATAGTAGTCATGGTTTCTAAAGAGAAAGGGTTAAATAACGGTGCTACCATGCAAAGAACTACCATTTGAGACAAAGTCCATGTGAGGAAAACATAGAGGATTTCATTTAGAATTGTTCCATAGGTGTCTACTTCAAAATGTGAAGGTAAAGGTAAGGTAATCGCTAATTCATGTCGTAAATGTGGTTGAGATGGTGTCAGCCTTCATTCTAAAGTTACTATCAACTACACAGATGCAATACCTGGAGCAATATTAGAGGTGATTAGTTATTAGTTATTTGTAGTGAATGGTTCCATTCTTAGAAAACTAAGTGCTCTAGAACACAAATTAGTTGAAGAATCAACACATCTCCATGCTTCAAGCAAGTCTTTCACATTCTTTATGAAAGATGAAGATCAATCAGCTAAGAGAAAGCAACATAGAGAAATGAATAGAGTGTTGAATTCTTTCAAACCCTAACAGTGCAATAATGGCCATACACACAACAAGAATTTATCATACTCAAAGAGCAGTCCAGGGATCAATAAATACAGTGAATAGAGATTTCATCGTTCTTTGCCACATCTAGAGCATAAATCAACGTTTTCTTTCCAGGAGAATTAAAAAAGCAGCATTTTTAAACTCAAAAATGACATACCACGCAGCGCCAGCATGCATTTTGCACAGGAAAAACTCCAGAAAGCCTTCAGAATGAAACCCTTGGCGGCACATCAAACCACAACTGATAGAGTTTGAAGAGGAATGAATTTGCAAATGAGCTCAAAGATAGAGAAGTATGGCTTTTTATTTTAGGTTTTTCATACAAACCCTAAAGATTTATCCACCCATGATTTTTATCACTTTATTTTACAAAAAATTGAATAAAGATTAATACTTTGACCATGCTTAAATTCCCTTTTTCAAGTATGCAAGTCACAAGAGTCACAAGAGTTTTTATGTTCCCCCTCTTTTGTTTTGCATCAAATTAAGGCAAGAATAAATGTATAAATAAATATTAAAAGTAATGTTTATAAATTACTTCAATATTTATCATAAGGAGGAGTAGATTGTTATATAACAAATATTAAAGTAATCATTATTGATTATCTTTAATATTTATTCAAATACTTCATCCTTGTCCTAAAATCACGCAAAGCAAAAGAGGGAGTTATATTTTGACTTCAAGTCAAATTAGGTTCATTTTGGATTTCTCTTAATTCAAGCCAACATTTGAAGAGGATGTTAAGGCATAGAGGGTAGTTTGCATCAATTTTGGAGTCCCAAATGGTTGACCATTACTCATGGGGAGTTTGTGCCACCTTATCACTCAGTTACTTCCAATTTTGGGGCTTCTTTTGCATGATTTTCATGCTTATAAGACCAAGGAGGAATGTTTATCATGCAAAATCAGAAGAGGAGTAAAATTGAAGCATTTACTCCTGATTTTCAATCAACTGGAGTGCCTTTGGAGTTATTTTTGGTTATGTAGCTTGAGAGGGGGAGTTTCGAGTTGTTTAAGCTCAATTTACATCAGTTGTGGACCCCCTTTTCAGGCCTTTTCTATTTTGCTCGTGAATCACTTTGGAGGTGGGATATTTTGCAATTCAATTATCTTCACATGACTCTTCTTAGTTGTTTGAGCTATTTTATTGTATATAGAGGAAGAGACTTAGTCTTTTTTCCCCAGTTCTTACTTTATTTCCTTCTCTTACACATGTAGAGTGTTGGATGTTGTGGTTGTGTTGTTGATTTGTGGTTGTCATTGATGTCAACACTATTAGCATTAATGTATTTGAAGTTGTATATGTCGAGGATATTGAGAAAATTGTAAATAAATGAGTTGCAGGTTGTCAATGGTGAAGTGAAGTTCAGTATAGCCGACATACTGGTGGCTATTTCTGTACATTGTTGATCAATGGTTGTGGACTAAAGGGTTTGTTTTTGAGTGTATCTAGTTTATCCACATTGATTTTTAGAGATCCGCGTGGAGATTTGATCGAGTTATGAACATTTTCATTCTGATAGTTTTTATGTTTCTTCAGTTGGTGTTCTTGATTGAAGATGATGCTATTTCAGTTAGTTCAGTTGTTGTGTATGTTTCTCTTGTGATTCGTGATGATTTTGGATGTTTCTAGATTGTGATCTATCTTTGTTGCACATCTGCATTGATCATTGTGCTCGTGATCCAAGATTTTCTCTTATGTGTTCATGTTTTTCTTGTTCTTGGCCGACATAGTGTTTGTAACGTGTTGTGGATCTTCGAGAAAAATTAATTGAAGTGTTTTCATGTTGGAGATGTTGTTTTGGGTCCTCACTAAGTTGTGGCCGACCTTAGTTGATTCACATTGATAATCTGTAATGTTTTGGGCTGACAATTTATATTCATTTTATTATTTCTTTATGGCTGACTTGTAGCGATGAAATTTCTTGTTGCGGATATATATAAGTGATTGTTCATTTCATTTGAAGTATGTCGAATGTGTGTGTGTGTGTGTGTGAATAATGTTCCAAATCATTCGAAGTAATAGCAGAGTGTGAAGAAGAGTGAAGTGTTGGAAGTGGATTCACTCTGAGAGGGGGGTGAATCAGAGTGATATAATTTTTACTTTTTGACTCTGAAAGCACAACGAAACTTTTTACTAATTTAAACTCAATGTGGAAGACTTGTTTATGCAAGTGTACATTAACACTTAAAATCAGATTGACATGAAACTTGATTAACATTTACAACTTATGTTAAAAGCATCATATGATATTGTTCAATTAGAGTGTGAACAATCTTGTATGTGCTTTTGAAATAGAACAAGTTTTCCCAATGCACTTTTAATTTGCTTAACAGAAGGCTTTTTAACTTTGCATGAAAAACTTTTGAAATAACAAACTTTTGAGCACACTAAAAGTATCAGAGCATTGAATGAATGAGCACATTAACATGAAAAAGAATGAGAGATAAATAAAATCACATAACACAAAGATTTATTGAGTGGAAAAACCCTCTTGGGGTATAAAAAACCACTCGCTAAAATTTCTTTTTTATTAATCAAAGAGCACCAACTCTGTAACAATGTGGAGCACCAACTCCCATAATCTTTCTAAAGCACCAAATTTATCAAGCATTCAAGATATTGCAACCCATCAGAACCTTATAACTGTAATCATTCTTTGCAGTCATAAAATTACAATAGGATTCAAAATGATTTTGCAATAATGCTCAACTCAAAAAAATAATCTATGTAATACAATCAGAGATGGAAACAATATGAGCCCACTTTTCTCTTTTTACAGAATGATTTCACAATAAGCAATAATCTTTCCATACTATTTCCTCTTTTCACATCACATCTCTATGTGTTTTTGCAGAGATACATATATACAATGTTTGTGAAACAGTTATACATCTTTGTCAAGAAAACCCGTATTAAATAACCAAAATTTATGAACTGGTAAGAGACATAATATATGATCATGATGCCAATCAAAGTTTTTTAAGAAAAAATCAATGATATGAAGATAAAATGCCACTGTGAGATGAAACCCTTGAGTTTACGCTCGGGTTCAAGGTAGTTTCAGTTTAGTTAAGAAATTTATTTGAAACTAAAAACAAAGTTTTATTTTCCTCTTCATTTACTAGATTTACCTTTGAAAGATCAAAATAATGCATAGATATTACCTCTGTCATGGTGGATTTATCCTACAAACAAAATCCCTGAAGTTCTTCATGAAAAATTCCCAAACTACCACTTCCAGCTCAAGCAAAAACCACCAACTATCTTGCCATCCATCAAAGTCCAACATAATTGAAAACCAAGTTAGAATACCACAACAACCTTGCTCAATATGCAACTGAAATTCTAGCATGGCAGCGCTAGGGTTCAATTATTTTTGTTTACCCTATTTCTCCCTTCATCGAAACTCCAAAACAAAATGAATGAAACTTGAAATCCAAAAAACCATATTATAATCATTTTGAAATCCATGTCACCGACACAACGAAACATTAAATGAGTGCCAAATCATAAACCACGCGTGTTGTCCAAGTCAACACAGCAAACATTCTCATTAAACAATAATACTGTCGCTACCAAGTAAGCAAACCAAGTATAATACATATGCCGACAACCCAAGTCTCCAAAAAAAAATATTAACTGTTGTGCAATGAGTAAGCCTGAAACATGATCGACCTTTAAAGACATGCCACCTTGCCAATCACTTTATAAGTGATAACCATAATGTATATTGTCGACCTTTAAGTGCTAAAGCACTTTAAAAACAAATAGAAATATCTTAATGCTGACCAACTTATATCACAAGTAAACATATGTCAAGATATAAATGAATATGAAATGTGAATCTATATAACATATGAAGGCCCAAAAATGTCGAAATATTTTTATAAGAAATGGTATGAAAAGGCTAAGAAATACCATTGCTTATGAAGCTATAGTAGCCAAATCAAGGATACAAGACTAACTGTGTAACAATACAAACATCTCCACCTCATGTATAATGCAATAACCCTTGTGAAATATATGTATAGCATGTTAACATATGCACCAAAATAATCAAAGAATTGTGAGACAGCCATGAAGATCACCAATAGAATTTCCATGAAGACATAATGAATCTTGTCAATAATACCATGATCAAACTGATAATGAACAACTTAAACAATATACCTGTTGTATAATAAAGAAGTGCCAATCTATCAAAATGAATTCAACTGTTCCATGGTATCACTTGAAAACTAATACCACCTGAATAAATTTTGTCTACACATAAAGCTCAACATGATCAGTACTACAATATGTGATGAACAAATGCACCCAAATGCATCAACCCAAAGCACGATCACCAAAATACTAAATATGCCAAACTGAACACAAAGAGCACCAAGTATCATTAGTCATCAATCACCAATCAATTTTTTCATCAAGGACAATATACCACAAAGAGAAAGCCAACATGAAGAAGAGTGGAGAAGTGTTTGTGTGCTTAATTGGAACTATAATCAGGCATTAGAAGATGTTATTTTCTCAGTTCAAAATCTGGATGGTTGTAATTCGAATATCTTTGTAAGACAGTGTGTCTTCCTATGTAATTGAGCAGTGACCTCTAGGCAATGTGCCTGAATGCATGTGCATTCCCCATATTTCATTTTCATTATACTTTTAACAGGGTATAATCTTGTGGATTGACCTCCACCGTGGTGATTCCCCTAACAGGGTTTCCACATAAAAAATCTTGGTGTTATGTGCTTTTTGATGTGTTGATGATTTATGTTTTCATGGTTAATTATCAAATCTGACAATAAGGTTAATAAATTGAATAAGTTTTGAATTTCTGTGACAATTGATTCACCCCCCCTCTCAATTGTCTGCCCTTGTATTGCCAACAATTGGTATCAGAGAAAGTTCCTTGGAAGAAGTTTAACAACTTAAGGTGATCCAAGATGGCAAGTTACAAGAAGGATAGTCTGAGATTTGATGGAATAAATTATTCTTTGTGGAAGACTCGAATGGAGTGTCATCTAAGATGCATTGGTGAACCCTACTAGAGCATTACAAGTAATAGGTATGTTATTCCACCGAATAGTACATATGTTGAGTATAATATCCAGGCTAAGGAAGCTTTGTTGAGTGCTTTGACTAATTCTGAGATGACAAATGTTATGGATCTCAAGATTGCTCATGAGATCTGGAAAAAGTTGGAAACCTTGTATGAAGGTGATGCTAATGTGAAGATTGCTAAGTTATAGAGTTTGAAAGGGAAATATGAAAGGTTGAGAATAGGTGATGATGAGAACATTAATACTTTAATGCAAAGAGTGAATGAACTTGTGTGTGGTATTAGATGTGCTGGTGGAAAGATAGATGAATCTAATATTGTTGCTAAAGTGATTAGATCTCTGCCTGATTCTTACAAAGTCAAAGATAATGTTGTTGAAGAGCTCTAGACTGTAACAAACATAACCAAAGATACGTTGGTTGGTAAGCTTACTGCTTTTGAGTTGAGTGAATTTGGTGATGCCCTTCCTAAGGTCAAATTTTCATTTAAGGTTACTACTTCTGGAAGAGATAACAGAGATATGATTCAGGTGAAAGTTCATCTAGAAAGACATTCAAGTATGAGGATGAAATCAAACAGATTGAAGAAGAAGAAAGAGAGCTAGAAGAGTTGGAAGCACTTATTGTCAAAAGAGTACCAAGAGGAAAAGGTAATTATGAAGAAAAATTGCTTCTTAAATGTTTTTCTTGCAATAAGATAGGTCATTTTGCATCAAGGTGTTCAGAATGAGCTCCTAAACCAAGACATAACAAGCCTAGATTTCAGAAGAAGTGTTACTATGTTGCCGATGAAGGCATGACAAATGATGAATCTTATAAAGGAAATAGAAGTGATGATGAATGGGTATTTATTACTATCAAAGAAAATAATCCTGTATCTACTGAATCTGTTGGTTGTACAAATGTGGAGAAATCCCTAGCTGCTCGAGTTGAAGAAAAAGATGAATGGGTAATTGACAGTGGATGTTCACATCATATGACATGAGAAAAAAGTAAGTTTGTGAGCTTGGAAAAGTATGATGGTGGTGTTGTGAGATTTGGTGATAATACGGCTGGTGTGATCCGTGGAAGAGGTTGCATTTCTCTTGATGGTAAGCATAAAACTGATGATGTTCTGTATGTGGAAGGCTTGAAGAATAATTTTTTGAGTGTTGGTCAAATGGTTGATAAGGGATACAATCTTCAGTTCAAGGATGGAAAGTGCAGAATATTGAGTTCTGAAAATGAAATTGCATTAGGTACAAAAATAAAAGGTAATATCTTTCACTTGAGTGTTGCTAGTAAAAGTTGTTTGATTGCTCAAGTTGATGAAAGTTGGTTATGGCATAGGAGATTGTGTCATGTTAACTTTGATAATATTGTCAAGATAAGTTCCACTAAGGTTGTGAGAGATCTACCTAAGTTGGTGAAACCTACTAATGCAATATGCAAGGAATGCCAGTTGGGAAAGCAAACCGGGATTTCATTTCAGAGTAAAAAGCATTGTTCAAATGAATTGTTAGTGCTTGTGCATACTGATTTGTGTGGTCCCTCTAAGGCCATAATTTTACAAGGTTACAGGTATTTCTTGTTACTCATTGATGATTATTCTAGAATGATATGGGTTACTTTCTTAAGGGAGAAATCTGAAGTACTTGAAAAGTTCAAAATATTTAAAGCTATGGTTGAGACAGAGATAGGTTTGAAGATTAAATGTCTGAGATCAGATAGAGGTGGTGAATTCACTTATGGTGAATTTAATTCTTTTTGTGAAGAACATGGAATAAAGAGACAATTATCTGCACCGCGGACCCCTCAGCAAAATGGAGTTGTGGAAAGAAGGAATAGAACAATTGAAGATGTTGCTAGAACTATGATGTTGGAAGGAAATGTTCCTCATATCTATTGGAGAGAAGTTGTGAGTATTTCTATGTACACACTCAACTAGGTACAAATAAAAGGTGATACTGGTAAGACCCCTTTTGAGCTATGGACTGGTCAAAAGCCTATTGTTAAATACTTCAAGATATTTGGAAGAAAATGTTATATTAAGAGAGATGAATACATAGGAAATTCTAATGCTAGGAGTGATGAACGTATATTTCTGGGTTATTCTACTAAAAGTAAGGCCTACCGGTGTTACAATAAAAGATTGAAGAAAATGGTTGAAAGTGCAAATGTTAAGGTTGATGAAGACCTAGGTACACTATCCAGAACCTGTGGATATGACTCTGATGATTAGGATGATAGTAAAAACAAAGGAAAACAAGTTCAGACTACAAATCAAGTGCAAATCAATCCGGTAAATCAAGAAAATGAAGAAGGAGAAACTGGTGAAAGAGCAGAAGAGAGATCAGAAGATCCTGAAGTTGAAGAACATCCTAAGAAGACTCCAAGGTATGTAAGATTGAATCATTCAAAAGATCAGATTATAGGTGATAAGAACAAAGGTGTCTAGACTAGGAGAAAGATTGTAGAAGAGTATTGCTTGATATCAAAGACTGAGCCTACTAGTGTGAATGAAGCATGTAAAGATGAGCATTGGGTTGAAGCAATGAAAGAAGAGTTAAAACAGATTGAGAAAAATGATACATGGACTCTTGTTCCTAGACCTAAGGACAAGAATGTAATTTGAACCAAATGGGTCTTTAGAAAAAAACTGGATGAGCAAGGTGAAGTGGTTAGAAACAAAGCAAGACTGGTATGTAAAGGATATTCACAATGGAAGGAATTGATTTTGAAGAGACCTTTGCCCCTATTGCTAGAATTGAAGTTGTAAGATTATTTCTTGGCTATGTTGCTTACAAGAACTACAAAGTCTATCAAATGGATGTAAAATCAGCTTTTCTAAATGGTGAATTGGAAGAAGTGTATGTTGAGCAACTTGATGGATTCCAATTGACTGATAAGGAAGATATGGTGTGTCAGTTGAAGAAAGCATTGTATGGACTCAAGCAAGCCCCTAGAGCATGGTATGCAAGATTGGATAAGTATTTGTTGAAGCTTGGATTTAACAAAGGTATTGTTGATAGTAATATGTATTTCAAGATTGATCATAATAAAGATTTGATTGTTGAAGTCTTTGTTGATGATATCATTTTTGGATGAGATGATGGTTTGTGCATGAAGTTTGCTAATGAGATGCAAAATGAATTTGAGATGTCTATGATTGGTGAGATGAAATTCTTTTTGGGATTGCAAATTACTCAGTTAGATAAAGGTATTTTTATATCTCAGTTCAAGTATGTGAAGGAATTGTCGAAGAAGTTTGGTATGGAAGATTCAAATCCAGTTGGTACACCTATGGTGACCGGATGCAAGTTGACAATAGAAGATGATTCTGCGAAAGTAAATAAGACAAGATATAGATCAATGATTGGTGGATTGTTGTATTTAACTCAAACTAGGCTTGATATCATGAATGTTGTATGTATTATTGCAAGATTTCAAGCTAATCTGAAGGAATCTCATGTGATTGTTGTGAACAGAATTTTCAGATACTTGAAGGGAATTGTTGATCTTGGCCTATGGTATCCTAAAGATGATGATCTTACTTTGAGTGTCTTTACTGATGTTGATTGGGCAGGAGATGTGAATGACATAAAAAGTACTAGTGGTGGAGCATTTTTCTTGGGTAAGAAGCTAATTTCATGGTTAAGCAAGAAGCAGAATGCAATTTCCTTGTCTACTGCAGAGGTTGAATACATTGTTGTTGCTAATAATTGTACTCAAGTATTATGGATGAAACAGATGTTGAAGGATATCAGAGTTGTGTATGATGAGCCCATTGCTATATTCTATGATAACTCAAGTGCTATTACCATTTCCAAGAATCCAGTGTTGCATTAAAAAACAAAGCATATATCTATCAAGTTTCACTTTTTGAGGGAGAAGGTAAGTGAAAAGGAAGTCAGACTAGAGTATGTGCCTACTAAGGAGTAGATTGTAGACATCTTTACCAAGTCGTTGCCTAAGGATACTTTTGAGCATCTCAGAGGAAACTTAGGGGCGATTACCCCTCCTAATAAAAACTAAGGATGCATTGCATTGCATCAATCCGTGCATTTCATAATCATATCTTGCTTTAGATTGATGTTGTGGTGGTTGCTACTCAGGGGGAGTAGTCAAATGTTCAGATGTTCAGTTATGTGGTTCAGAGCTTAGAGATCTTTGTCATTGATGTCAAAGGGGGAGAAGATTCATGTGAAAAACTTGTGATTATTTGAGGAGAAGAGCCTTATGGGGAGAAAGATTATGTGAAAGTGTTGAGGAGAAGATGAGTTCGAACCTAAGCAGGAGTTAGTTAAATTGATGGTGTTTTTCACATCATGTGTTGCCATCAATGCCAAAGGGGGGGATTGTTGGATGTTGTAGTTGTGTTGCTAATATGTGGTTTTCATTGATGTTGACACTATTAGCATTAATGTATTTGAAGTTGTATATATCGAGGATATTGAGAAAATTGTAAATA
This sequence comes from Sequoia sempervirens, assembly GCA_007258455.2. Lineage (NCBI taxonomy): Eukaryota > Viridiplantae > Streptophyta > Pinopsida > Cupressales > Cupressaceae > Sequoia > Sequoia sempervirens. The sequence goes on along the minus strand of VDFB02000003.1, from coordinate 735,025,209 downwards.
AATGAGTTGCAGGTTATCAGTGGTGAAGTGAAGTTTAGTATAGCCGACATACTAGTGGTTATTTTTGTACATTGTTGATCAATGGTTATGGACTAAAGGGTTTGTTGTTGAGTGTATCTAGTTTATCCACGCTGAGTTTCAGAGATCCGCATGAAGATTTGATCGAGTTATGAATATTTTCATTCTGAATTTTTTTTGTTTCTTTGGTTGGTGTTCCTGATTGAAGATGATGCTATTTCAGTTAGTTTAGTTATTGTGGATGCTTCTCTTGTGATTCGTGATGCTTGTGTATGTTTCTAGATTATGCTCTATCTTTGTTGCACGTCCACATTGATCGTTGTGCTCGTGATCTGAGATTTTCTCTTGTGTGCTCATGTTTTTCTTGTTCTTGGCCGACATAGTGTTTGTAGCGTGTTGTGGATCTTCGAGGAGAAATTAATTGAATTTTTTTCATGTTGGAGATGTTGTTTTGGTTCCTCACTAAATTGTGGCCGACCTTGGTTGATTCACATTGATAATATTTAATGTTTTGGGCCAACAGTTTATATTCATTTTATTATTTCTTTATGGCCAACTTATAGCGATGAAATTTCTTGTTGCGGATATATATAAGTGATTGTTCATTTCATTTGAAGTATGTCGAATATGTGTGTGCATGAATAATGTTCTAAATCATTCGAAGGCATAAAAGAGTGTGAAGAAGAGTGGAGAAGTGTTCATGTGCTTAATTGGAACTGTAATCAGGCATTAGCAGATGTTATTTTCTCAGTTCAAAATTTGGATGGCTGTAATCCAAATCTCTTTGTAAGATAGTGTGTCTTCCTATGTAATTGAGCAGTGAGCTCTAAGTAGTGTTCCTGAATGTATGTGCATTCCCCATATTTCATTTTCATTATACTTTTAACAGGGTATAATCTTGTGGAATGACCTCCATTGTGGTTTTTCCCCTAACAGGGTTTCCACATAAAAAATCTTGGTGTTATGTGTGTTTTTGATGTGTTGATGATTTATGTTTTCATGGTTAATTATCAGATCTGAGAATAAGGTTAATAAGTTGAATAAGTTTTGAATTTTTGTGACAACTAATTCAGCCCCCCTCTTAGTTGTCTGCCCTTGTATTGCCAACATAGAGAGGCTGAAATTTTTGTAGATTGATTTATAATTGACATAACAATAGTTTATTTTAAGCATATTTCATCATATTGCAGATATTCCTTCCATCTTTTAGTAAAATAGAGTGAGTTCCTTCTCAATTTTTAGGTTTTGTCTCTTATGGTTGATTTTGATAGAAATTTATTAAGTTTAAATCTTAAAAACTTTAATTTTTTTCTCATTCATAGGTGTATGTAGACAAATTAGTTTAATATTAGAGGTCATAAGTTGTCCAACTGTTTAAAATCCTTTATTTCAAATTATGAAAACTTAGTTTTCATTCATAAAAGATATTGATTTCTCAAAGCCTGTTTATGAAATAGTTATGTGATTGTGTTGTTCAAATTAAGTTGTGTAAGTGGATATATTGAAGAGCACTTGTGAATCGGGTTGCATGTTCAGTAGTCATTTAGGTGCATCACCATCTTACTAGTTTTAGTTTTTACCATTCATTTTAATCCTTCTATCCCTTTTCCTGCATAAGTCATTAGTTTCAGAGAAAAAAACAAAAGGGGAACCAACCCATAATCTAGAGATTCACCTTCACTTTGAGCAACCCACAGGATCGAAGGTGTTTCCATGTTACACGTGATTGTTGAGCTTTCCATCTTTGCATTCAGGGGCAATCCTATGTGTTAACATGTATCTATTAGTTACAATGTTATTGGTAATTTGGCACAAGAGTATCAATTCAAACATTGTTAGGATCACCCTCCTAGGTTTCATAGAGCCCGAAGTGTAGAGGTAGTATCCTAGCAAGTTTCTACATGTTCATTGGCCAATCCTTACCTTTGCTTATCATTGAACTATGGAAAATTTATAGGCATCTGGTGAGATTAAGTTTGGTTCTAAAAAAGTAACCAACAAACTGTAGAAATCTAGTGTCTTTAAGTATGAATATTAGAAACTAACATGTTAATGTAACCTTTGAATTGAATGTTGAAACTTCTCAAACTGCTATAAAATACTCACTTTTCTCTTGAAGGATCAATTCAAGTAACTAAATTATAACTCGGGTTATAATTATTAGTCATCATTTCCAAATAAAATGCAATTGTGATTTAAATATTCTATTTTAAACATGTATTTGTAATAATGGATTGACATTCAATGATATTAAGGCCCTAATAAATTGATGATGTAATGGTTGGTGGATACCTTAAGAAACTATCTAGAGAGAAATACTAGACATGATAGCTCACTTATTACTAGGATAATTTTCTTTGTAAACCCTCATGTGAAAAGACCAATTATACCTTTTAGAAACAATTAGTAAGAAATATTTCACTATTAAGTAGGTATTACATCTACATTTCTACAAGATCCTTATATGGATAATTAAAAATGGTTAAAATAATATTATTATTTTTATTGAAGATAATTAATTATTATCTTTATTTTTTTTATAAGCATTAATTATTATCTTTATTATTCCTACGCCAAGAATATAAATTTATTTAGTTATTTTTATACTAACTATATATTGGTTACCTATTGATAGGAAACACGCCTCTAGTCGTGTCTTCAAAATATGGTGCAGTTGTTATGACATAGATGGAGTAACAATTAAAAATAAACATATGTGGATCCTTCATCTACAAATGTGGAATATAATTTAAGTACAATAGAATTAGTGAGGGAATTAATGTAGCTTATGAGGCTTTTGATGAGCTTCATATGGGTACTAATGAATATATCTCTTTATTATGAGATAGTCAAAAATTGTACTACTCTCTCCAAAGACTCATCTTCAACATCAGAGAACAAAGCACATTACATTTTATGTGCACTTCATTTAATAAATAATTTTCAATAATGAAATTACTATCTATTTTTTTATACTAATTATCAAGTTATAAATATATTTTAATCATGGTGACTATTATAATTTTTGGCCACAATGAGTTAACATTAAGGAATAGTGTTCATGGAAATGATACCTCCTAGGGGATAACTCTACATTAAGACCAAAGGGCACTTATAAGAGCTACAACCATTGGATAAGACCTAAAATCACTTGTAAGACCTATGGGCAATGTATGTAATACCTACAAGTATTTTACATGTTTTGTATGTAATTCTTAAGAGCATTATATATCTTTTTCTATATACCTTCTTCCATTTGTAAAAGCCTTTTATATAAGATCTATAAGCATTGTATGTAATACCTATGGTGTTACTATTATAAAAAGGTCCCAGGGGCTATTTTGAGGAGTATGCTCTAATTAAAAATTATATAAGGCCTCTTGCATCATTACGAAAAATTAAGACCTAAATTATGGAAAGAGGTTTATCATGTAATGTGAAATACCTTATCATCATCTTGGCATATATTTTATCTTTGTGGTGTGTTTTTAAAATAAGTCCTACATTATTGTGTAGCTTTGTCTTTTCTTTCTAAAATAAATTGACAACAAGAAACCCTTATAAAAATTAAGGGGGAGTGTTAGAGCATAATGTTTATTAAGGTATTGTATTAAATAATATAAGTATTCTTAAGTAATATTTTAATACTCTAAATTTTATTAAGTTTATTCTTATAATATAAAGTGAGGGGTGATTAATAAATTTTATCTTTATAATAAATAATTAATTTATCAATTAAATTAAAAACCAAATTGTTATAAGGTGAAAGGTTGTGATCTATATACCAACCCCTTGGATTTCCTTAAATATAGGTAATCATATTGAAATAATATATTACATTAAAAATAAATTACATATACATTGTTATATATATGAAGGTATTTACAAAGTATAAGAGGTATGCTTATGAATGCATTTTTATTTGAATATTAGGTCATTAACGAAGGAGAGGAAAAATGTATGTAATATATATATTATTGTTATTTATATAAACTTGTTATGATTTTCCTCAATACTTGATTATTTATGGGTTTTTTACCAGAAGGTATTCCCTGTGTAAACAATGTTTAATATGTTAATAGTTAGTTTTTCTCACTTATATTCATGTTTAAATGTTTAATGGTTAGTTTCCTTAATCTTTATTCTTTTGAAAAAAATCCTAGAGATGGTACATCTACAAGACTATATACATCAAGTTAGGAATCAACTATATAATCCTTATAGATCTAGCAAAGCTCAAATAAAATTTAATCCAATTCTATTTTTAATATATACAATGCTCACAGAAATTAAAATTGAGGGAACAATCACTTCGTTGGACAAAATAAATTTTACATGTCAAGGCCCTTAGGATATTCTCACCAATATGGCTTGTACACTCATTCCATAACATGGTATTCCCTTTTAAAATATTATGATTTCTAGAATTGAGAATCTCAAAAGTGTTACATTGTATGGTGCTTGCATCCAAGAAAAAATACTTTTAGAATGAAATATCTTAGCCAAAACCATGGCTCACACCAACTTACAACTATCTTTTTTGAAAATCGTTTATACAACAACATTGATAAACTTACTTATAGAAGGAAGGATACTCACCAAACCCAAAACATTTATAAAATATTAGATATGATTTTGGTCCTATCAAGTTTAGATACAATAATGACTCTTTCCAATGATTTTTAGATAATTTTTATCTCTTAAGTGTACACATATACCATCAAAGCTCTCATAATCTAACAACCACTCCCTAGTTGGAGTAATACAAAAAGAGGCTCCAAAATAAATCAATCATGTAGCCTCATGTGCATGCATAGAAATTTCTAAATTCAAGATATCATCGACATCATAATGAGATGCTCAAATATGAATCATCATCAAAATCATTATATGCCTTCTTTTCCTTTCAATCCTTCTTGATGTGCTCAATCCTACCATGGTTTCAAGATTTTACCTTGGACCTGCTGTGAGAAATGAAGATTTTCCCTTAGACTTAGCATGATTATCCTTTTTCTTATTATTTCCCTTATCCTTGGAATGGCCACACATAATCAAAGCATATTTTATAAAATCTAAATTTTTCTACCTTGTCTCCTAAGAAATAAATAGAATGCCACCTCATCAATTTTAAACTTTTAGATATTTCTACTAATTACTATCACCAAGTTGTACCAAGTGATAAGTAAATAACACAAGAGGTTTATACATTGATCATTCTTCCTCCATATTTATTTCCATACATGCTCACCAAATCACAATTTTGAAGGAACTTAGAAACGATCCATTATAGAGTCTCCATCATCCATTCTTAAGTATAAATCTTATTTTATAGAAAAAATGTTTATAATAGATTTATTTTGGTACAAGTTTCCTAAATTATTTTAAAGGATTTTAGTGGTGTTTTCTCCTAAAAAAATTAGGATCATTGAATATACAAGGAAAAATTGAACTAGGTTTGTATTTCAATCATCTACAAGGGAAACTTGAACTAGGCTTACCTTTCTATTATCTATAATCCAAATTTTCTTTAATGTTTTTGATAAGGAAAATTGAGTTTTGAAGGGGCCCCGAAACCCTTTACACGGATGAAAAGCTGCCAAAAAAACTAAGCAAATAAAACCAACAGCCCAAAAAGACAAAAAGTTGACAAAAGATAAAACATCAGGAACCCGTCAACAAAACAAGATCAAAAAAATTAGCAACCCAACTGAACCAGCAAAAAGGAACACGCCAACTAAAACATTTTATCCAAAACATTCATCAAGGCCATATTCTCCTTGATGACCTCCTCCTGCATATCCACAACCTCTTTGATTTCATCCACAGAGACAACCGCTCTCTTTTTTGTTTTGCTCCTAGTCCTAAGGCACAAACCAACATTCACATCTTTCTCCATCACTGGAGCAAATTCCTCAGCTTTATCCTCCTAGTTTAGGCAATTGATTTCCTCAATCACATTCTCTAACTCACCCAAGTCCAGAGGTTTACCCGTCCAATTAAGAGATTTTTCGTTTAGAACCGTGAGACCCCTAGTTGTGGTCTTAAGAGAATTATTGTTGATGTTAACCACTGTTCTTAAGTCCTCCATCATCTCACCAATTCTCTCCTCTAGAATGGCAAGATGGTCCTCAATACTTTTATTGACCTGCATTTCCAGAGAGAAAATCCTCTCCTCATGAGAGGCCCCCATACGATCAACACCATTAACCAACTTGTCCAACATAACATTCATTGTTTTAACTTTTCCTTTAATGGCCCACTCCTTCTGATTACCATGGATCATAGCTACATAAATCTCCTACCAATTTTTAACCTGAATATTCAGCTCCTTAACCTTGGAAAATAACCATTTAACCAATGACAACAAATTCCTCATCCCATCCTCGACCATTTTGCAAAACATGTTCATATTCACATCATCCCAATTAATAGGAGGTTGGTCATTCGGCTCAAGGTTACCAGGAGCTTCATTCCTCTCCACATTTTGCTCCTCCTCCTCTTCAATAGGGAGTCCTCAACCTCCACAACATCCACCTTGATACGCTCCTTATCAGGCAAGTTAACTAAATCGGCTAACACTTCCAGCCACTCCAATTTAACTGCCTTATCAATCGGAGAAAACCCCTGAGAGTGCATAACCGCCTCCATCCCCTGTTCCATCCCCTGCATCTCCATAGGCCTAGGCCCTTTCAGTCATTCACCAGAGCAAGCATAACCAACACCACCAGGATCCTTTGAGCTCAAACCCACATCCACAAAATCCTTTAACTCAGTCGCAGAGGAAATTTCCACCTTTATGGGAAAAGGATCCCCAACAGAGGTATTCTCAACACCAACATTCTCCACACCACCTTCGCCAGGACCTATCAAGGGTTTATCACAAGAACCAGGTGCCACCTCCATTTTCTTTTTAACAAAAACCTTTTCTTTCTTGGCACCTTTAGATTTACCTTTGGAAATATTCCTCACAAACTTTTCCATTGAATCTTGCAACTCAACATCTATTTCATAGCCCTTGCTCCACTTTTCTGAGACCTCATTCCCTTCCTTAGAGCCACCTTCATCCACTGACTCAAATTCTGACTCTTCTTCCTCTGAACTCCCAACCCATTCAGCAGTAGAGTCACCCGTATCATACCTAGAATTTTTAATGGCCTTCTTACCAGGGATTTTTGGAGAAACCACAATTAGCTTAAGTTTAATGAGAGAAAATAGGAGATTCATAAGACCCTCATGTAAAACCACCTTCCTATGGTTTTTCCTGTGATCTTCAATACTCTTTTCCATGGAAATTAACAAATAGAAGGGAAAAGAGATTTGTACCTTGTGCCTAAAATGATTTAGGAGCAAGAAATGGTAGCTGTAAATAATAGAGAATCTACCTTCAAGCGTAAAATAGTGCATTAAGGCCAACACCAGGTCCCTCCATAACAACTTCAATGACTTGCGAGCATAGCCACCACTCCCAATTTCCAGCAACATCTTCTTCTCGTCATACTTGAAGAAATTTGCAAAAGCATTTTTAGCAGCTCCTCTATCTTTAAAAAATTTCCTCCCAGAGACTACTAGACCAATAGCCTCTGCAATGAACTCCTCATCAATTTTAAATTCAACACCCTTATAGCACAACGACCTCCCATTCTAGCCTTTCACAAAGAAGTCTGTAGCATCAGGGTCCAGACCTTGCATTCTCTGCATAAACTGCGTAACCCCACCCAGCTGCAAATGCTCCTAGACAACAAGATTCTTCTAAAATTTCTCACAGGACTTGGTTCAAGTCTACATCGGTCTCCACCCATGGTGGAAAGAAAAGATGCAGACCCCAACAACACTAGAGAGTCAAGAAAATGCAAATGAAATCAAACTCTCCACCAAGCTACACAAACTTTTCTTTAATGTTGAAGGGATTATAATTAAAAATTGCTTCCCATAGATCTCTATCCATGAGAAAATCCTCCATCTAAAGTTTCCAAATCTCAAATTTTATCCATTGAACTTCTTAATCTTCTCCCTCAAACATGCCAAGTTAACCAAGATTTGATACTAAATGAAAGAAAAATATAACAATTCCTAGCTAATCCAATTAAACAAGCATTACATGTTAGGAAATAATGTATTCAACCCACATTCTTAATCCATTTCCTACATAACCCCATGAGATAAAAACATGCATACAAGAAAACATAATGCATGGATCAAATAGAAAAGCCACAAGATAACACAATATATACCTTGGGAAAACCCTCGAGAGGGAAAAGCCCAGCCTCCAAAAGCATCCATACTCCATCTATTATTCAACAATAAAGTAATACAAGAGTTACAATGAATAACTCTGAAGCATCAAGCCTCTTCAATGCATCCTCATGTGTCCAAGCATGAATCCACACATCCCATGCCATGCTTCACATATGCACTCCTCAGAAAGACTCAATAATGACAGCCCACTCACCCAACTAAACTTAAACACTAAACATGTTCTTTCTTTTATAGACTCAAGCTCACACAAATACGACCAAGTAGTAAGATAAAACCATGTGAATACAAAACCATTAATCCCTTATTTAATATTGGGTACTAAGTTTTCACTTTATTAAATATTTTCCTAATATTAAATTATTATCCCATGTCTCTCACACATTAAATAATAATACAATGTTACAATACAACATAAAGTGGTCCCCAAATAATTACCTTGTGTGATTAACCACACCTCCTAGTTGCTTCACAACTAGATAGATATTTAATTACAACAATATAATATAACATTTTATGCAATGGTGTGCAACACCATATCCCAACATTACATGTAAACCAAAATTGATTAAATTTTAATAAATATTTGACATGTAAACAACACTTAAGAAGAAAACTAGAACATACAAAATAAGAAGAAGAATATAAGGAATGATGACAACATAGAGCATTGACATTGATACACCCTTGTAAAACACCTACAATGGAAAAACCTAGCCTCTAAAGAATTAAATCAAATGTATTATTAGCATAAATAAGGTTACACAAAAATATAAAGCTTCAATCTTCACAAGAGAACTACAATTTAAACATGGAATTTTCCAATAGCGTAACCCTACATAAAACATCAAATACAATATCCATCTCATTCACTATATATACAAGCCAATAATACATAGGAAACAAAGAATAGTTTTCCAAAACCATGAGCTAAAGGCTAGTCAAGGTGGTCCACATTCAACTCATTCATGTCATCTCCAAGTGTAACTCTTTATTGACTAGTTTGATTCCCAAGACCAAGTGGTTTCAAATTAATTCCCAAGTACTCCATGTAAGTGTAATAATTACCTATTACATGTATTTTAAATTATTAGTAAAATATTCTACTCATAGTCCACCTAGTAACCCCATATTTAATGAATTTTTATCATTGTCACAAGATCAATGGCATGTGTCCAAAAGTGTCAACCATTAAATTTCAAGATTCCATCCAATTGGGATGCCCTTTTCCATTTGGGCACATTATTTACAATAATATAAATATCAAATAAATGCAATTGGACCTAGGAATTGAAAGACGTATGCAAGGCCTCAAGTGTATGTACCTTATTCCATTACTTGGTTTTAGATTTTGATATGGATACTTTATTATCAAATTTTTTTTTATCTCCATAGAGTTTCTTACTATGTATTGTGGATGCATATGTTATGATCTGATGTTTGAATCTAATATTATAATTCAATTTCACTATCTATATATTGATATATGATTTTAGTACTTGATTCAACGTTATGAATTTTATGAGATGATTTATGTTTATCTATAATTGATGTTTGTCACATTTTTAAATTATATTTATTATTGGTTTATATAATGTTAAATTATTTTACATTGTACTTTGGCTATCTTATATGTCTAGACACACTTGATGTTTTAACTAAGCGTGCAAGAATAAATATTCCCAACATTGGTTAATTGGAGAGTATTTGAATTATGTAAATATGTTTGTATACATTTCCTTATCTACTTTAATTCAAGTTATGAGATAAAACAAGACCTAAATTGGTGTTAATTCTAGATCCTCGTGTTGCATCTAAAATAGTAAAGTGTGTGGTCACCTCGTGTGTTTATCTAAAAATCAGAATAGCGAGTGCTAGAGGACTGCAATGCTAATATGGTTGTAATGTAGATTGAGAGGTGGAGCTACTTAGGTTGGCCAACTACAATTGCATCCATCCCATGTTTTATAAAAAAGAATTAAGGGCAAGATCGATTGACAGAGCTTGAATAGTAGAGGTGCTAGAGGTGGTTTGGGTTCCAGATGTAGGGACTCTAAATCTCAAAGGGACATGATTCACTCTAATTCTAGAACCATCCATGGCCATAACAGTTGTATTATCAACAGTGGTATGAGAGGGTAGAGAAGGACTAGTGTCAACCATATGCATAGATACTCTTGGCATTAGAACATACAACTGGTTGCCAATGATTTCTGATTGGATGTCTTGAGGGTTACCCAAGATAAAAGTGACCAAGGGGACATGGGTTTCCACTATGTTAGCAATCCATTAGAGTAACACAAGACCTCTATGATCTGAGATAAGTGGATCTCTCAAACTGCTAAGAAGAGGAGAAGCTTGAGTGTATGTGTTTTCTTTTGCTAAAAAATATTCAGACTCTTTAAGTATTTCTTCCAAATACTGGATCTACTCAATTGGGACCCTAAGAGTAGATTCAAAATCTATGGGAGAGGAAGAGTTAGAAGGAGTTGTTGGTGGATAATGCACTTGCATTTTAGTTGATGAGTGGATATAAACAAAAGGAGGGGAAAAACCAGGTGATAGTCTTGTAGTGAATTCCTCAAAATCAAGACCTTGGTGAGGAGGACTAAAATGTCACCTAGAACCAATCTAGATATTGATAACTTCTCCTAACTACGTGTCCAGAGGTAGTGGAATGGGTTGTGAAACTCATAAAAAGTTTCACAACACTCTATCTAATACATGTCCTATCAAGAGAAGAAAATTTTCAACAAAAAGGTAAAGGAAAGGACAAGTTCACGTCAAGTTCACCAAAATGTAGTGGAGGAAAAATGACACCCACTGCCTCCTCTAAGGGTGAGTGTTCATCAACTACCTCAAGGGAAAAGATTAGGTGACAAGGATAGAAGGACAAAGGATCTTTGCTTATATTTTATATTTTATGATGAATTTTAGAATAATAATTTTAGAGACCGAAATAGTAGACTTTAGAGGCCTCGTGAGCAAGTTGACTAGCTTTTAGCCAAGGACGACAATGCATTGTGCAAACGTCCCAATGACATGCTGTAGTCTTGTACAAAACGAAAAATAAAACATGCTAATAGAGACGCTAAAGAATTTACTAATTGTTTGGAGACTAAAATATGAAGGCTATGCAAAATTAATGAATTTTTTTGGGGTTGTTTAGGGGCTTGCCTCAGTCAAATCCCCGCATAGGTGTTCCCCCCTCCATGAACAATCATATAGATAGATAGAGAAAATAATATACAAGAAAGTAAATAGACAAGAAATTAAATAGACAAGACAATAGCCAAGTGAAGATGACAATATGCTACTTGATGCGAGTACAATAATGCAATAAAAGAGAGTGTAGTTCCCCTCCCTTAAGAAAATTGGTAATGCTGAAGGATAATATACAACACCCGAGATGATCCAAGAGAACCAAAGTGCTAGTATAGGATCCAAAGAGAAATAGAGCTTGCAAGAAAATGGTGTAGAAGGAGAATGGGAGTGAGATAATGAGAGATGGAGTAAAAATATTGAAAGAGTGAGTGGGTAGAATGGAAGAATGGTTGAAAGAATGAAGAAAAGGCATGCAAGAGGTAATTTTCAATGTGTTTTTAGGCAACAAAGGTGTTACACTTCATGAGTAGGCAAAAGTGTAACATCCCAACAACCATGTAGTCATGAATCTTTTCAGGACATTTGCATGTCATGCTAGTGTCTATGACAAAAAATCACTTAAATACCAAAAATAAGGTGAAGGGGACATTGCATTATCAACTTTAATAGGGCTAAAGGGGAGGTTATGAAATGCGAAATTGTATAGGGTGTAATTTTTGGCATTACACATTGATGTCAAAGAAGGACTACTATCACAACATTCTTATTGAATACAAAGGATAATAAATGGGTTGGCCAACCATGATTAAATTATATGCTAAGGAGAATTAAAATGGGGAAAACATTTATTATATTTTCAAGTAAAATGTTTGATTTTAATGGGCTGACTCAATTTGTTTATATTGGTGCTCAAATTATGGGTTGACCTTCATCTTTGTGCCCAATATTTAATATCATTATTGGTTTTATGTGGTTGACCTCCCTTGAGAAGGCTGACCCCATTGGGTGAAGAGGCACAATTGGGTATAAATAGAAGATGAAGTGGGGAGTAATAGTGGCAAGTAATACAATTTAATATCATTTGAATTTGAGAAGATTTAGAGCATAAATAAATGTGAAGAATGTTGTAGTAGATTAGTGAAGGAGAATATATGTTAAAGAATGTTGCAAATTTATGAAGGAGAATACATGTTGAAGAATGTTGCAGCAGACTAGTAAAGGAGAATATATATGTTGAAGAATGTTGCATATTTGTGAAGGAGAAATACATATTGAAGAATGTTGCGGATTTGTGAAGGAGAATACATGTTAAAGAATATTGTGGTAGATTAGTGAAGGAGAATATATGTTGAAGAATGTTACATTAGACTCATGAAGAAGAGTGTATGTGTTGTATCATTCACGAGTGTATGTGTTGCATCATCTACAAGCAGACTTTATGAGGACAATTCAAATTTCTATAATCCATCAAAGAAGGAAGTGAATAGTTATACAAAGTAGAGCAAAATTTATGTAAAGAAAGTCTAATTTCTAAGTGTGTGAAAGGGCAGAAAAACATGTTCATCATCTGTTGAAGAAGCAACATCCTGAAATTGAAATTTTACATAAGAGGTTGGTGCTGCCTAAAAAAAGAGATTGGTGTCTCTTCCTGAGTTGGTGCTCAATTGTGGGGATTGGTGTCTCCAACACATGTTGGTTCCTACAAATTCTATAGGTGAGGGTTGGTGTCTCCATTAGGTTGGTGCCTACAAACATTGTAAAAGAATTTTATATATGCAATATTTTGTTATGGTTTTCTCCCAAAAGGTTTTCCATGTAATTCTTGTGTTCTTAATTGTGGAAGTTGTGTGATTGATATTATTGTGATTATTAATTTGAAAAAGTAAAAGATAGTATTATACCAATTCACCCTCCCTCTCAATATAAGCGTGTGCTCGTCATACCATAATGGTCATTCATCTTCCATTCTCTTTTCCTGGCTGATTCCATCACCCTATCCAACTCTATCTAGTATGTATCCATCTAGTCCTTCTTCCATCCATTTCGAGAGAACACTCATGTTCTCCATCCTTGACTATCCTCTCAAGGGGGCATCCCTAAATTTATCCTAAAATCCCAATTCTTGGGGCATGTTCCCCCTTTCCCTCTAGGAGCCTATATCTACTTTGTTTGAAATACTATTGTTTCACAACACCATTTCAAAGAGGGGAAACATGTAGACACCTATTTTATAATGGATATCCTACCATCACCTAGTACCATGTTGCATCCTAGTCGTAACCCATTCCCATTTCCTAGCCCCTTCCAAATTCCCTTCTCATTACCCATCTGTAATAAAATAATTATCTTCATTTTCTCTTTTCATTAAATAGATAAAAAAACCATTTTATTATCCATTTAGACATTCCAAATAAATACTAATATCTATTATGTATGACAAAATCCAAAATACCCACTCAAGATTCCTTTGTAACCCCCTTCATTATGTCACCACTATTTTTATCCTATGCACACCTATTTATCCAAAATAAATAAAATATAAGATATTTATCCTCATTTTGTAACTCCCATGACTATTCCTATCCAATCAAGATTCCCCCACTTTCTCTCATTTGATATCAATTGCCCATTGATATTGAATCTCCACCGTTCACATTCCTCCCTGCAACTCTATGAATCTACCCCTTTCATCCTTCATTTCCATACTCAAATGATCACTTTGTGTACATGTTATCAATTTGAGAGCCTACATTCCATCTAAGAGCACATCCAACATATCCAAGGTTTGTATTTTCTATTAGTTTTCATATTTCTTTTTTGTATTTTCATTCATCTTTGCTCTAAGGCATTTCTTGATTTGGAATATGATCTTATATTTGTTGTTGTTTCCTATTTTGCTTCTAAATCTAGATATACACAAACAAAGGTTAAAAACAGAAATGTGGCCCTAAATATCCTTGAACAAATCTTGTTGTCTTTGAAAGAGAATGAAACCAAAATGGGGTCCCCTTCTAAAGCCAGTGTGTTGCCTCAGAAACCAATAAGAATTAAATCAACTACTGCTAACCTTAACATTGATGTGACCTTCATGCCTCAAGACTTCAAAGAGATGGATGATAATTTAGAAGTTTTTAATGCTAGGAATATTGGAGGGGGAAGATCTACTAGGTTGGCCAAAAATTATAATGTATTTAGTGGTGGGAGGTTCTCTATGAACATATATGACGATGAAGAGAGTAACACAACTATTCAAGAGATAGACTTAGTTTCAAAACCTTCTTATAATTTAAATTGCATTGAGGATGAATCATATAAGGAGGATTGGGTGTTTGATTCCTCCTATTGATCCTAAGGAAACTATGTCTCTCTCTCTCTCTATCTTAATAAGGTTGAAGATCATGTAGAGGATGAGTATTCAAGGCTCCTAAACTAGAGAACTTAGATGTCAAGGATGAGTATGGGGTTCCAGATAAGGAGAATGCTAACTTTAATGATAACATTAAGGAGGATGTCTACAAATGTATGAATTGTAGTGAGAACTTGGAAGAGGCGGGCAATAAATTAGACAACCTCCTCAATAGAATGAGCAAGATTGAAGATTACCTAATTAAGGGACATAACTAGTTATGACAATTGTAATGAGAAGTTGATGGAGATGTATGTGAGATGAATATTATGTAAAAAAGGATGATAAATATTAAAGGGGCTATGAATGAGCTTTTTAAAATCAATGATGATATGATGGGACATGTTGTTTTTAGAATTTTCATTCTTCAAGCTAATCTCAAAAATATAAACAAATACAAGATGAAGCTACTAAGAGTTTCAAGAAATAGATGAAAATGATTGATGAGAAGATGGACATAAGTGTTGTTCTATAGGAGGGCAAGCTGAAGGCTATTTGTAATGACTAGAGAGGCCTGGTTACTTGTTATGAGTTGTGACTCTCTCCTTTTCTACTATTTGATGCTATTATAAGATTGTTCAAAGTGTTGTGTATCTGCTATTTTTGGGTTAACTTTTGTCTTATTTTGGTAGTGCAAGCAAGTCTAGATTTGTATTGCTAGTTAGTGCTTTCTATTCTTATTTTATTATGTCTTGTTGTTCTGATATTTGGTTTTGTGTTATTTTTATGAACTCTTTGCTTTGTAAGGGACTAGGACCCTTTTCCCAACTTATAATATAAAAAACAATCAAGAGGAGTCATGAGGAGCAATTATCAATTGGGAGTCATCCACTCATCCTATTCTGACATATCATAACACTAATACTAGATTTTATTTTATCGAGGGGTTTTTTATTATTATCAAAACTAGATATTTTTTGCTACTTGATACATGAGAATGAGTATATGCTAACACCTCTTTGACTAAGTGCTAAGGGTTGAGGGGTGTCCATTTTGTCGAAGTTGTTTAGGACACTATTCTGACCTCATTCCTTATTCATTATAACTTTGAAAATTTGAACCTTGTTAGATGTTGCAATCAAAGAGCATACCATCACACTCACCAGTTGTACTCATCCAATTAAATAACCACCATTTGATAATAATTAATCCTCAATTGAACAAAAGTATCTACCAAATCCTTTAAAAAAAAAGTTAGCCAACAAAGAAATCAAATGATTAGACAAATAAAACTTAAAAAATAGAATGAACTAAAAAAATACAATATATTCTTTACTTTTTATAAGATTTATTCCTTATAAATAAACCTAAATTTTGATTTCAACACTATCTTCATATAGTCCAAATTTGAAAAAGATTCCAAAAACATATTTATTAAAAAATAATTTTATATAGAGATTCAAATTTTACATACACAACTAACACATTAACTTTCAAATTTAGAATGAATAATAAATTTCAATTTTTAACAATCCCCACAAAAACAACCCACATATTGACCATAATGTGCCGAGATCTGCAAAGGCGGTTTGTTTCAAATTAAAATAATTGCAGCTGCGAAAAGATTGAAAATCCCGCGGAATGAAGACCGTTAGCGTTTGACTGTTGACGCTGTTAAGGTTGATGAATCTTTGAAGAAGGGTAGGTGGAACCTGGGATGGATGACGAGGCAACAGCGTCTGTATTCCCGATGGCATTCGGCACCATATCACATCTTCAACATAGTATCATCTTTATTCAACTTTTTGTCACTGGATGAATCTAATGGCCGATGCACATGTATTGCATGACATTAGTTTCGGATCGTTTTGGTGGTGGGCGTATGCGGGCATTTCAGCTCTCCTCGTTATGTTTGGAGGCATTATGTCTGGACTCACTCTCGGCTTAATGTCTTTGGGCTTGGTCGATTTGGAGGTTCTTGAAACCAGTGGCACTTCCTCCCAGAAAAAACAGGCAGGTATGTGCAACTCATACTTCCCATTCCCAAAATTACAACAATTCAATGCACATCTTGTTCTCATCATTAACAAAGTAATTCACATGCACATGTTGGCTGCTTCAATCTCACTGAAACGAATGCCCATTTAATAAAGATTTGAGCTATGTATGTAACTGCAACCTGAATTTTATTAGAATTTTGTGAGCAAGCCAGATAAATTTGTTTTGAATGAATTATATCAGAGTCCGTCGTTACAACTTCTGAACAATATTTTTTAGAATTATCCACTAAAGATTCCAACAAAGTTAGGTTATATTTGCCTCGCTCAAAATGATGCCTGAAACATACCTAATTTTGTATAGATGAGCTAGGACTCAAACTTAAGATCTTATCATGACTACGCACTAATGGATGCCCTGCACTTGAACTACTAGTCCCTTTTAATTCCCTATAGATCACCTGCGACTCAAACCTAAAGCATGCCCATGACTACGCAAGACATGATAGGGTGCTCTGCCACTTATATACTGGCGCCTTTGTAGTTTCAGGAATCGGCTTGTTTTCTTTCATCATGAAATCAGGAATTCTGCACACAATTAACTTATCTGGCTTTAAATACGATTAAATTCTTGGTTTATTTCATCTCTCCTTCAAGCCTCGAACAGTACACGAATCCTGATGGATGGTTCTCCCTTAAATTTGGAGGGAATTTAAAAGCCTTTTGCTGAAATGGTTTCATAAATTCCATTCTTTGGGATCAAGAATATTAGCTGAGCTATGGCACATTTTGTTCGGTTTTTTTAAATGCTGCCATGTGGAAATACAAACTTTTATGCTGCTGCAGCACACCGTCAGCCCTCTCTTTAGCAGCAGCAAACATTTCACTGAGCATGGGTGTTCCTATTTTTAATTGGGATATTTCATAATTCGCATTTTTCTTATATATTAATCATAGTTATGAGACTTAGATTCACCTCAGACTCAGCTAGGGTGACTCGACTTGGGAATCAGGACTCAGTGCAAACTCGGCAAAATGAAAAAACCCTAGAAATTTAGAGATTTTTAAGGATTTAAAACTTGTTTCATGCACCATTTATTAAATAGACCTTAAATACACAATAACATCATTAAATAGAAGAAAATTTGATCACATACACAAGTATACATCGATCACTTAAGTATAAACGCAAATTTTAGCTGAAGGAAATACACATACACAAGTATACTACTATTATGCCCTTAATAAATTTTTACCTGGCTGCAATGTCATTTGAGTAGTCTTAGTCTTATGCTCCAAATTGATTCAAGAAAGGTGGAAGTGTTAAGCTCCAAATTGCCAATACTTAGTATATCTATAAAGTATAAATTGTCTCTATCACATTCACAATAGACAGGACCCTTGTTGGAAGTATTATGCTCTAAATTTCCAATACTTAGTGAATCTAGATCCATAGTCAGTAATGGTTAAACAAAACTTGTCCCAAAAGCCATAGGGAAATGGACAAAGTTAATGGGTAATAATCAATGGGCTATGCAGGAGGCTATCATACTGTCAATTGATTACCTAAGCCCTCCCCCATGTGCTCTTGAATGGTAGGGGGAAGTCTAAAAGAGATTACATTGTTTCTTACCATTGAGCTTAATGCAAAAGATATTCCACATCTTAAACAACCAAATGGTCATGTGCCCAAATTTCCTTTCATAATTGGACAAGAGGAGGCCATCCTCCTTCTAAGTTGGATTCAACATTTACTACACACATCTAGTATGCCTCTTCCTACAAAATTCAAGACAAGTATCATGGAAACAAAATGGTTGAAAACTTCTAGAGGATATAAATCTCCCAACATGTGTTTCTTGTTAGATTATGAGTGGTCACAGGTTGGTTTGTAGTCAACTGATCTTTCTTTCATTGGGTGTAGAACCGATGAAAGAAAGATTAGTTGACTGTAGATTGGCCTGTGACCACTCATAATTTAACAAGAAACACATGTTGGGAGATTGATATCCTCTAGAGGTTTTCAGTCATTTTGTTTCCATGATACTTGTCTTGAATTTTGTAGGAAGAGACCTACTAGATGTGTGTAGTAAATGTTGAGTCCAACTTAGAAGGAGGATGGCTTCCTCTTGCCCAATTATGAAAGGAAATCCGAGCACATGACCATTTGGTGGTTTAAGATGTGGAATATTTTTTGCATTAAGTTCAATGGTAAGAAGCAATGTAAGCTCTTTTAGACTTTCCCCTGCCAGTTCAAGAGTGCATGGGGGAGGGCTTAGATAATCAGCTGACAGTATGACAGCCTCCTGCATAGCCCATTGATTATAATTTATTACCCATTAACTTTGCCCATTTCCCTATGGTTGCTGGGACAAGTTCTGTTTGGACATTACTAACTATGGATCTAGATTCACTAAGTATTGGCAATTTAGAGCATACTACTTCCAACAAGGTCCTTTCCATTTTGACACACTATTAATCTAATAGAGACAATTTATAGATATAAATATTAAACAATGCTGCAGCCTGCAATAACACATAAAAAAATTAACATTCAAAGTTTATACTTTATAATTAAACTAAAAAACCTAGTGTTTGCAACTATAAATCTATTTTTTTACAAGAATGCCTAGTGTTTGTTCAACAAAAAACTTAAACACACCTAGGGTTTGTGCTTTGTAACTTGTTCTTTGTTTCACTAAAACAAAATAGGAAAAAAGAAAAGAAAGAAATAAGAGAAATGAAGTTTTGTTTTAAAAAAACCAAAAAAAACCTTCAAAAATCAAGCTTACCTCCTAGATTAGGCTTGAAATGAAATGCAAAGTCTTCCAATCATTGGTAAAGAGCTCTCAATGCACCTCCTTGTTGGTATGAAGCTTCTTGAATGCAATTTGATGATGGATTTGTCTTCTACCTCTTGCTGGTTGTCCTACAATGCTCTCTTGTTTTTCCTCACAGCTCTCTTTTCTCCTCCTATTTTGCCAAGCGAATGAAATGAAGTTGATTTTAGGGTTGGGGAGATGATATAAGTAAAAAAAAACCAAATTAAATAACTATTTTATGTCTTTTTTTGCTTTTTTAACTTGACTCTGCCGGCCGAGTCTTGGAGTCGGGACTCGCCTGGACTCGGCGAGTCTGGAGAGTCCATAGGACTCGGCGTCGGCGAGTCTTGTCAGGACTCAACAAGACTCAGTCGAGTTCGAGTCCGAGCCCCCAGGACTCGGCTAGGGTGACTTAACTCACGACTCGTCGAGTCCCATAACCATGATATTAATATAATCCTTAATGGGGTAACTTGAGGCTTAAATATTAGAGTCCTTTCACCTTCAAACAAGCATACAGTCTCATTTGTACTTAACCATACCATGAAATGGAACTGTGGATGCTAGAAATTTTCGTGACAACGAATAGTGAGCTTATATTCCTTCGAAGGAGATGTTATCAGGGAAAACTCTTAAGAAATGCATTTTTCCCCTTTTCGTAAGTATAGAATGGGAGGTGAATGTTTGTGGCTCAAAGAATGCAAAATATTTGTATTATAGGTGAATTTCAGGGAAATCATGCAATTTACTATCAATATATGTATGTTTTGGTGAATCTGAGAAGTTTATGTACATTTAATAGGAAAAATTGGCAAATGATATTTAAAAATTTAAAAATGTGTTGATTAGTAAATATATTATTTGGAAGATTTGTAATTGTGAAATATCAGCCAATTGGCAAAAATAGCCCATAAAAAATATCCACATTGTCATAGCACTTCTATTGTGGATATGGTTGTCAGCTTCACCATTGGAGTTTTGCTAGGAAAAAGTACATAAGCAAATAAATGAATCATTGGCCACCTGTTTGATGACCTCTATAGATACACTTATGATGGTCAGTCTTAACAATGTGAGGGTATTGATGGACAAAAATGGTTTTTCTTTATGACTAAAGATGCCATTAGCAGCTTTTATCAAGCTTCAGCTCTTTACTTTGCCTAACTGCAACAAGTGGACTTTAAGAACATCCCATTCGGGTGAACATTATACTTAGAATTTAGTCATTTGGAGCATAACTACCTGAAGAGCCTGAGTACAAAAGTAGAAGTAGGAGGGGATTTCAATAAGGGGGAAACAAAAGGATCTAAGTTGAGGGCTGCATCTACCAGAGGGCAGGGGTATAATACCGTAGAATATAAAGCTACAGATAAAAATGATCATTTTGGTCCTTCAATTTTAATCCATTTTAGGTCCTAGATTTGGACACTTCCATTCATGGAGAAAGACACATCAGGTAATTCCATAGCTGATAATAATGGAGAAAAAGGTGAGACATAAACCAGTTGTCTTCTGTAGAAGGAATGATGACGGGACAATAGGATCCTCACAGTCCGGTTCCATAGGAAACACAAAGTACATGGAGCTATAAACAGAGGGAGGTGATGAGGAGCGATAATCCTTGTTCATTAAGAACAAGCTAAGTTGCTGAATCGGGTATGGCTATAGGGGTACGATATGCTGCTATGGTGGATTTTTTGTGGGGAGCTAGGTTTGTTATGGGTACATCCATACAATATATATATATATATATATATATATATATTCATAATAAATATTATATTGTCTATATATATTCATTTATATAATTATAATTTATATTTAATAATATAATATAATATTAAAAATAAATTTAAAATTATAAATATTTAATTTTGCTATTTTATATATTATACAATATATTGTGTTTCTAAAGGACTATATTTAGTATTTTATAAATATTATAATAAACTATTTAATAAATATTATACAATGCTGTATCTCTATTATTTAAATATTATAGTATACTATTTAATATATATTTCAAATTTTTTTAAAATTATATAATACAAAAAGGAAACCTGTTGTTAATGTTTGCCCTAACCAAATTGGTTAACTTCTGCATTAAAAAATGCCTTGGATGTATTCAAATTGAAACATACATTGATAGCTAGGTTTAAAAAGGAATCATTGATGCACTCAACAGAGGCATATCAAGTGTCAATTTTTGCAAATTGTGAAAGTGTCAGCTTTGGTTTCACAACAAAACTTAAAAAAATTCCTTGTTTGCATTCGGCTTAGCTTGAAATGTGTCGATTTAGGGTTTTTTTCTTTTGAAAAGTCAACTTATGTGTAAGACATCCAGCAGATAATAGCAATATAAAATTCCAAAAACTGTGATCTCTGTGTAAAGCACTTGTCCGACAACAACATACAATAGCGCAGGAAACTAAGATCCTTGATTCACCATGGAATTAGTGATGAAAGGATAACAAATATTACTGATATAGATACACAATGATCACAGTACAAACACCATAGGCTATACAACAGATTTGGGTGGGACCTCGAACACGATAGATTCCCAGTCTAAAGAATCACTAGCAAATACTAGCCCAGAATTGTATCAATCAATAACATTGCATTTGTGAGCCGAACAAGATAAATAATGCGCTTCAAAAATGAGTTACATATTAGCTGCTTATAGATCACATCCCTAGTTCTGAATGGATGGGCAATTTGTACTTGCGGAACTGTGAGGTGGTGGCACTGGACAATGTTGGGATAAGCCACAACTGATGTGTAGGGACTCATGACGGGTAGTGGGATCTTAAGTGATTTTGCGTGACAGCCAAAGGAGCACCCAGATATTGGTTAGTGGTCACGGTGCAAGCAAGGGGGCGCCCTTGCAGTGGTGCCTACGTCTAGAGATTACTTCGCTGAGAGTGAGTCGCTGTTAGGACTACTTGAAGTCTCAGAGGGTGGTACGAGCTAGGAGGGCTCCACCACCAAAATTTGCCTTAAATTGCTTCAACCTGCATGCCTTCCAATATCGCTAGAGCCTGTCAATGCCAAGATATAAATTAGGAATAGTTTGTTATGCATTGGAGGAGAAACTGATAGTACCAATGAATTTTTTGTCTCATCAGTTAGTTGGTTTGCAGAGGTCGTCGTTTCAACAAGCTATTGTTCAATCTCTCTATCCAACGTAATGATCCTCAATGAACAAAGACTCCACATATATACGCTGTCAAAGGTGCATTCCAAATGGTCGGCCAAAATCCATGAATTCAAATGTTATTATTAATAATTTAAATTTATATTATTATTTAATTTTATTATTATTATTTAAAAATTTCAAATTTAAATTAGTGTTGAAAAACACTTCTCGTCGTAAGAGAATTGGGCCCTAATTTGAGACGGGCACATGATAGTCCTCCTTGCCCAGATGTTGCTTGCCCTTAAGCAACTTCAGATTCAGGTGCTCGAAGATCTCCATTCCTTCCCATGTTGCGTCTTCGATTGGAAGATTCTTCCATTTCACCAAGTACTCCGAAATGACCTTGTTTCTGTAAGAATCCTGGTGATTCTCAACCCCGGAACCCTAACTGAAATGCTGATTTGTTTGAAGGTTTTTGTATGTTTTGTATTTTTTTGTGTTTTTGAGGGTTTTTGCACAAAACAAGAAAGCTGCGATTTTCTTAAATAAATGCTTTAAAAATTCAAAATAAATCTAAATGCAAAGAATAGGCTTTGAGATTGCTCAGAGAAGATAGGCGCACATATTTATTGATTATCCAGAGCTTTTACAATATCAAAATACGACAGATGAATAAATAATGAATTTATTTTCAAAAAAACCTGATTCTCCTTGCAGCCGCCTGAAGGAATGATGAAATTGTACGGCTGAATGAATAAAGGGATCTCTGGACTCTGAAAGCCAATACTGGACCTCTGTAAACCCTAGGCGCACCAAGTCCAACTGACAGAAGCTGAGATCTGAAGATTTTCCACTGCCAGATGAAAAGTACGGCCTTTCAGCAGTAGTACGGCCTGTACCAGCAACAGCAATAAATAAAGTACGACCCAATGAGAATGATGCTAGATCTCTGTTAGAACAATCTCTGAGAGGTCGCCCCTGTTAACTGAAGATAAATCCCTGAATGCTTTTTGAAATCGATTCAATATGATCAACTGCAACTTCTGAATGAAGCCACCAAGAAGACAATCTTCAACTGGTATTGCACAGTCTCAGTATGTCAGATTCTGAAGAGGTATCGTTCTCCAAAATCGATTCGTCTGCCGAAACCCTAGGTTTTGCAAACTCCAATGCTCAGAGCAAAATAGAAGACAAATTTGAATAACATATCATAATGGTTCGATTTGTCTTTTCCTGTGATTATATACCTCCTTGTAAAAATTCGACCTAAAGACTCATTTAATAATCATTTTAATTAAAATGATTAAATGTGCGCTTTTGACTTAGGAGAAATACCTTTAATAATTGGCGCCATCATTAATGAATAATAATTATTCATTATATCAAATATTAACACTTTATTATAAAGTATAATAAATACTTTATAATACGCCCTTTTAATTAAATATTTAAATAATTAATAAAGTGACTTTAATATAAAGTCAAAAGTATTAATTATTCATTAAATCATTAAATACTCCAATATTTCTCCGTCTGACTGTCAAACTAATGAACTGGGTCGACTCTGAGCTAAACAGCTGAACCAGGGGCCTTGCCCAAAATAACAGCTTCCGCCTGTCCGACTTTCTAAAAATAGAAAGTCTCTGAAAACCCATTCTGAAGGATTCTGCGAAGGCCCAACTTGAAACAACTGCAACATTGAAGCTACAGAACACTGAGTAACTGCCTCATATGATCCTCTGCACACATCTGTCAGCCTACGAGGATCGAAATAATAGGCTAACCACATGACCAGCTGTGCTGACTAGGATGGGGACATCACAGTTTCTCAGCCTTTTCTCCCTCACATCCAATACCGTTTCGGGTTCAAGTATCAACTTGCCTTCATCATCAAGAGGGGGCAGCTCTATTGAGGGTGCAATCTACTGTCCAATTGCCCTTTTGAGACATGATAGATGAAAAATGTTATGAATTCTGTTGTCCTGTGGCAACTCGAGTTCATATGCAACTTCACCAACCTTTCTTACAATCCGGTAAGGACCATAGCATCTGGGCTTCAACTTTTCTGCACCATTTCCCTTGAGGGTAGACTGTCTATATGGTTGCAACCTCAAGTAAACAATATCACCAACCTCAAAAACTCTCTCCATTCTGTGCCTATCTGCATACATCTTTTGCTAGTTTTGAGCACACTGTAAATTCTCCTAGAGAGAATGCAAGATATTGTTGTACCACATCCCTTTCTCTAGGGACCCTACTATCGGTAAAAACCAAGTCCATCAATGAGGTAGCATCATAACCATAGAGAGCCTTGAAAGGTGACATACCTATGGACATGTGGTGCATAGTGTTGTAGCAAAACTCCCTCAAATGTAACCATTTTATCCAAGCTATTTGCTTTCCTATAACATAGTTCCTTAAGTAGCCTTCAATCCATTTGTTCACAATTTCAGTTTGCCCATATGTTTGCGGATGGTAGCTAGTGCTTGATGTCAATTCTGTGTGAATCAAATGAAAGAGTTCTTGCCAAAACAAGCTGATGAATTTGTTGTCCCTATCACTCACAATGTTCTTAGGCAACCCATGAAGTCTAAAAATCTCTATAAAGAACAAATCAGCAACTTGGGAAGCCTTAAATTCTAAAGAAATAGCATGGAAATGAGCATATTTTATAAGCCTATCAACCACCACATAAATACAGTCCTTACCTTGCACCTTAGGCGGTCTTGTAATGGAATCCATGGAGATGCTTTCCCATTTCTGATTTGGAATGGGTAGGGGCTGCAAAAAACCAGCTGGAAAGACATGCTTGGTCTTCTTCTATTGGCACACCAAACACTCTCTAACATGCTGCAATACATCATTCTTTAGTCCTTCCACAAGAAACGCTCCCTTACTTGCACATATGTCTTGTAGAAACCCAAATGACGAATATGTCTTGTAGAAACCCAAATGACCAGCAAGAGGTGTGTCATGGCATGCTCTCATAATCCTCTTCTTAACCTTTGATTTTGGTACAAGATACACACGGTCCTTGTAAAGGATGAGATCTTCAACCGCCTTGTATCTATCATCAAACAACTTCCCGTCTAAAATTTCAGTAGCAATGGAATCTTTGGCATATTCAGCTATTATGGCAACCCTCCAATCAACAAATATATTAGACATAGAGCAAAAATAAGGCTTCCTAGAGAGTGCATTAGCCACCACATTGCTCTTTCCCTTCACATACTCAATGTCAAAATCATAGGCTTGGAGTTTGCTTACCCATTTTTGCTGTCTATCATTCAAATCACGTTGATTGAGGAAGAACTTGAGGCTGTTATGATCCGTCTTCACCACAAATTTCCCACAAACCAAGTATTGTCTGAATTTGGCAAGGGCATGCATGATAGCTAGCATCTCCTTGTCATAAATAGAAAAGACCTTTTTTGAATCCTTGAGCTTCCTACTCTCATATGCTATAGGATGTTTGTTCTACATCAAAACTGCTCCAATGCCCTCTCCTGAAGCGTCACACTCAAGTACAAAAGGAAATGAGAAATTTGGAATAGCCAAAACAGGACATGAACTCATTACCTCCTTAAGCTTGTCAAAAGATTGCTGTGTTGTAGGGATCCAAGAGGATGCCCCCTTTGTTAAATTGGTCGATGGAGCTGCAAGTTGTGAAAACCCCTTCACAAACCTCCTATAATAGCTGCATAGGTCCACAAATCCTCTCAACTGTGACAAGTTCCTTGGTCCAGGCCAATCCTAAATTGCCTTGATCTTCTCCTCATCAACACTAACCCCTTGAGCACTAATATTATGCCCCAAATACAAAATCTCAGTCAATCCAAACTCACATTTTGACATCTTGGCCTAGAATGAATGCTGCTCAAGTATGCCAAGCATCTCATCTATGTGCTTCAAGTGATCCTCCCATGTCCTACTGTAGGTCAAAATGTCATCAAAGAAAACCAAAACAAATTTCCTCAATTGTAGAATGAATACTTGGTTCATACATGACTAGAAGGTGGTGGGTGCATTGGTCAACCCAAATGGAATGACCAAGAACTCATAGTGCCCATAGTGGCATTTGAAAGCCGTCTTATGCACATCCTCCTCTCACTTTTATTTGATGATGTCCTGAATGCAAATCTATCTTAGAGAAATAAACTGCACCATGAAGCTCATCTATCAACTCATCGATCCTGGGAATGGAATAGCGATTCTTGATTGTCTTCTTATTGAGTGCTCTATAGTCAATGCACATCCTCAATGTCCCATCCTTCTTTTTGACCAGCACCACGGATGAAGCAAAAGGGCTAGAACTCGGACAGATATGCCCCATGTCTAACAACTCCTTGATAGCCTTCTCAATTTCTTCCTTATACATCTTGGGATGCCGATAGGGAGTAGTGACGACGGGCTTGGCTCCCTCCTCAAGCTCAATCACATGCTAGAATCCCCTGTCAGGTGGTAATCTAGAAGGAACCTCTCGAAACACCTTACACCGTTTGTTTAGGATGGATTGGATGTCAATCGGGTAGGATCTTCCCTCCTTCGGTGGACTAGTATTTGTGATCAAACACTCTACTGCCTAAGCCACCTCATCTCTACGAAAGGATCTCTCCATCCTCTTAGCTGAAACTACCATAGGACCTCCCTTGGATAGGCCTTGAAGGACGACCTCCTTCCCATTAAATTTGAACTTCAACTCCATGGTTTGTTAGTTTTTTCATTGTTGTGTACTCCCCAAGCAAGTGTAACCATTGCACTCCCAAAACCACATTAGTCTCACCAATGGCTACCATGTAGAAATCATCTTGCACTTGGTGTCCTCATAGGACCAACTCCAACTGCTGAATCCGGCAGGTGCATGTAAGAGTGTTCCCTCTTGCAGCTGATACATCAAACCCCTCAAAGTCTTCAGTCCTTAGGCCCATCTTGGCAACTAGCTCCTCGTTAATGAAATTATAGGTGGCTCCACTATCTATCAAGACTGTCACCTTTTGTCCTTGTAGAACCCCTTTAACACAGAGAGTCATATCATGGTGCTCCTAAAAGTGTTGCAAGAGTGCCTCTTATATGCTCTCCCTCTGTGGTCTCCTCGTGCTCATCCTCATTAGTAGCCTTGGATTCGCCTTCTCCATCATCATCAAAAACTACCTCAATATAGTGGATTTGATCTTTTCCCAAACATCTATGGCTTGGAACCCAAGGCTCCTTACAAGTGAACCATAAGTTTCTTCTTTGCAGCTCATTCTTACACGTCCATCTCGCTAGGCCTTGGTGGTAGGATCGTGGGTGGAGGAGTAGCCTTGTGAAATGGTTTCTTTTGCCGCCCTGTTGGTGTACTCTTGTACAAAGGTTTATTCTTCATGGTAGAGTCCTCAAGGCTTAAGGCTCGTCGAATAGCTTCCTCTAATGATATTGGCTCTAAAGCCCTCACCAAACCACGAAAAGACTCCAATAGCCCCTCAATGAACAAGAACATAAGTCTCCTTTTGTCACATCTGGAACCGTAACAACAAGCATTTGAAATTTTGTGACTTAATCATCCATTGTCCCATGCTGCCTTAACCGTATCAATTCCCTGAAGTATACCTTTGGATCTCTTCTATCAAACCTTTCTATGAGCTTTTGTGTGAAATCAACATATGTAGTAACAAGGTCAAACCCTTGTGTCACAATGCCATGATGCCAACATTCGTGAGCTACACCTTCTAGATGTAGAATGGCAAACTTGACTGCTTCATCTTCAGTCATAGGGTTGAGGGGAAACCATGTATCTAGCTTTTGAACCCAAGCTTGTGCAGTAACATTTCCAAAACCATCAAATGTAGGAAGTGATAACTTACTTTGTGTTGGAGGTCTCTATTGGATCGCTCCATGTGTTGCCTTCCTTCGTTCCTCAATCCATTCCTTGATCTAGCATTATTGTATTGTTCAAAGGGAATCTCCCTTCAAGTGATGGCATTGAGTCTGATGTACTCCTCTATAATAGTGGCAAAATTAGGCTGATTCTGCCCTTCTTCTTCTTGTGGTGCCTCTATCCTAGGCAAGAAGGTGCGCTGGGAAGGTTTGTGAGCTGATCCACTTGGAAATCTGGTCGAGTTTCCAACTCTAGACCATTCTGAATTGCCCTCATCAACATTATTGGGCACTGATCTGCTGCTAGTGACTGCGTTGGTGAGTTTTTGCATCATTTGCATCAACATTTGATTCATTTGATCTTGCTTTTGTAGAAGTGCTTTGATCTCATCGGTCTGGTCAGCCATCTTCTTCTTACCTCTGCCTCCTATTCCACTATCACTATTCTAAATGGTTGCCTCAGTCTTCTTCCTTTCTCTTTCTATGGCCCTTAGGTCTCTTTGATTGTACTGCATGCATGAAAACTTTCCCAAAGGTTGGTAGAATTGTGGCTCTGATACCATTGTAAAACACGCAGTAGATAATAGCAATACAAAATGCCATAAACTATGATCTTTGTGTAAAACACCCGTCTGACAACAACATACAATAACGTAGGAAACTAAGATCCTTGATTCACTATGTAATTAGCGATGAAAGGATAACAAATATTACTGATATAGATACACAATGATCACAGTACAAACACCATAGGCTATACAACAAATCTAGGTGGGAACTCAAACACTATAGATTCCTAGTTTAAAGCATCTTTGGCAAATACTAGCCCAGAATTGTATCAATCAATAACATTGCATTTGTGAGCTGAACGAGATAAATAATGCGCTTCAAAAATGAGTTACATATTAGCTGCTTATAGATCACATCCCTAGTTTTAAATGGATGGGCAATTTGTACTTGCGGAACTGTGAGGTGGTGGCACTAGACAATGTCGGGATAAGCCATAGCTGATGTGTAGGGACTCACAATAGGTAGTGGGATCTTGAGTGATTTCGTGTGATAGCCAAAGGAGCACCCAGATATTGGTTAGTGGTCACGGTGCAAGCAGGGGGCACCCTTGTAGTGGTGCTTATGTCTTGAGATTACTTCACTAAGAGTGAGTCGCTGCTAGGACTACCCGAAGTCTCAGAGGGTGGCGCGAGCCAGGAGGGCTCTGCCACCAAAATTTGCCTTAAATCGCTTCAACCTGTGCACCTTCCAAAATCCACTAGAGCCTGTCAATGGCAAGATATAAATTAGTATTAGTTTGCTGTGCACTGTAGGAGAAATTGGTAGCACTAGGGAGTTTTTCGTCTCACCGGTGATTTGTTTGTGGAGGTCATTGTCTCAACTATTAAAATAATGCTTATTTATTTATTAATGCTCAATATTGTAAAATATTGTAAGATAGAGATAAGATCGTCTCCGATCTTATCTGGAGTTTCTTTTTAGAAACTTTCCAGTTTTTGTAAATATTGTAAACTATTTATTGAGCGTCTTGCTCATTGTTAATACATCAATTAATTTACCAATTACTTGCATAATATGGTATCAGAGCGTGGTTAAATTTTTTTTGAATTTTTTTATCATTCTAAAAATTTCGAGCAGATTTTTAGTGGAAAATTTTCAAAGATTTTTCGTGTGATCAAACCTCGTGCTTCGTAATTCGAAATTTGAAGGTTTTTTGATTAAGTAATTTCGTGCGTTTTGTCTCACTGAAAATCGCGACCCTCCTGGTTGGAATTTCCTGGCTTTGTGAGCCTTCAAGTCGCGCATGTTCTGAAACGCGTTTTTTGTCTTCGGGTGCAATCTCCAATCGCGTTTTTTTGGGGCCACGATCTTCATCTTTTCTGGCCGCACGAACTTCTTCTGGCGTTTCTGTGAAGGCGTGTTCCTTCATCAAATCTGGCCGTGTTTTGACAGAGGGCCACGATTTTTTGTTTTGTTTAAGGACGCGATTTCAATCCTTTTAGGCGCGTTTGTTTTTCACAGTGGCCGTGTGATTTCATGGGCGCGACTTTCATCTGATACAAGCCGCACGTGTTCTGGCCACGATTTCTGAGTTTCTTGGTGCGGATTTTGTGCAGACCTGTAGCTCACTCTTGCTACAAATTTGCCCTCTCGACTTGCAGTTTTTTGACCACGTGTTTTAAACACGTTTTCTGCAATTTTCTGAAGTTTTAAGATTCGGCTTGGGTTTCTGAACATTCGGCTAGGGTTTTTACTCCTCAGATCAAGCCGGATTTTTCTTCTGATCACAGATTCTTGGTGGGTTTTTCGAGAGCTCAACTGGGTTGGTCTCCGAATTTTCTGGGTGCATCGTTTTCCGTGCCTTGAATTTTGTGCCATTCGTACACTGTACTTTTTGCAGTCTGTACTTGAATATGTCCCTGTTTTTTGCATTGGAATTCGTGCCTCGAGTTTCGTGCATCATCCTCTTCTCAGTACCTCGTTTTTCGTGTCTCAAAAAGCGTGAAGATGGCCAGTTTAAGCAATTTAATGCTGGAGGGCAGTCAGAGATTTAATGGCAAAAATTACAACACCTGGAAGCAGCGGATGTTAACAATTTTTGAATACCGCTGCCTTGATCAGATGATCCTCGGCAACGCTACTCGTCCTGAAGCGGCGGATAAGGATCAGGAGAAGTTTGATGAGCAGAATCGTGAAGCGGTAATGCTTATTAAGCTTTCGGTTACTGATGATCAGCTCCCTCAGATCCCATTGAGAAAATCAGCTAAGGAGATCTGGGATCACTTGAAGGGTTTACATGAAACTTCCGACAAAAGCCGTGCGTTTTTTCTTGAAGAATATGCTGTTTTCTATCATGATGGATGAGAAGACAACTCTGCAAGCGCACTTGAATAAAATCCAGGAGATCAGAGATCAGTTGGAGGCGATTGGTCGGAAAATGGAGGAAGACATGGTTGTGATCACCCTGAAGAGCCTACCGAAGTCCTATGAACACTTCATAGAGACTCTCAACATTACGTCTGCTAATGTTGATCTCAAGTTTCCGAATTTGTGCACTATCCTGTTGCAGCAGGATCGCTGGAGACAACAGTTCGGTAGCAGTGAATCATCATCCTCCACGGAGCAGGCCTTTGCAGCAAAAACTCAGTCGAAGCATCATGGGAAAGGTCAGCCTTCACAGCAGAAAGGCTCAAGTCAGCGCTCCACCAGCCCGAAGAAGAAAAATGTTCAGTGTAACTACTGTCATAAATTTGGCCACATCAAGAAAGATTGCCGTGCTCGTTTGGCTTCTGAGCAAAAGAAGCAGGGAGGGTTTCAGCAAAAAGCGAATGTCGCCGAGCACTCTGAGCAGAAGGAATCTGCCTTTTATGCACTCATGGCAAAAAGGCCCGCAGACCATGTCAAATCCTTGCTTGGTACATAGATTCTGGTGCCTCGCCATTTCTCACATAGGCTGATTGGTTCACAACTTTTCCCCTTGCACTGACTCAGTATCTTTGGAGGAGGTGAGGAATACACAGTTGTCGGCACAGGCACTGTTCAGGTTCAATCTGGCGGGAGGGATCTCATATTCCTCAACGTGTATTATGTACCTGATATTGAGCTCAATCTTCTCTCAGTCAGTCAGATTATGCGGCATTCTCCCCAGATGGATGTGGTGTTCAGCTCGCACAGATGTTCAATTGTTGATCGAGAGTCTCGCACAACGGTGGCCGTTGGGATAGAGGATCATGGCCTTTACAGGCTTGTGGACACTGGTGATTCTCCGGAGTTAGCCTTGGCAGCTAGAAATTCAGCTGTCACCAGTCTTTGGCACCAGCGGTACGGGCACTTGAACGTGCACTATCTCTCTCAGCTTGCTCGGGAGGGACTTGTAGATGGCTTACCTGACATTCAGACTCAGCATCAGGGCGTTTGTGATGCTTGTCAAGCTGGGAAGCAACATCGCACACCGTTCAAGGATGGCGACTCTTGGCGGGCTTCTAAGGTACTCCAATTAGTTCATGCTGATATTTGTGGCCCTATGTCTATTTCTTCTGTAACTGGTTGCAAGTACTTTCTTCTCTTTGTTGATGATTATAGTAGGAAAATGTGGGTGTACTTTCTTAAACAGAAATCAGAGGTTTTTAATGTATTTCAGAAGTTTAAGGCCTTAGTTGAAAAAGAGTCCAGTTCTAGTATTATAACTCTTAGGTCAGATAATGGGGGGGAATTCTGTTCTAGTGCATTCTCCAACTTCTGTGATACTCATGGGATAAAACGTCAGTTAACCACACCCTACACTCCTCAACAAAACGGTGTTGTAGAGCGACGCAATCGCACGATTGTTGAGATGGCTTCGCTCCATGTTGCAACACGAGTGTTCCTACCAAGTTTTGGGCGAAATAATACATCAAGCCTATCTCCTTAATAGGTCACCCACTCATGCTGTTAAAGGGAAGACTCCTGAGGAAGTTTGGTCTGGTCGCAAACCTAGGATCAGTCATTTGAAAGTTTTTGGCTCCCTTGTGTATGTTTGGATTCCAGAGGCCAAGCGCACTAAGCTGGACTCCAAAAGCCAGAAACTCATGTTCATCGGGTACAGTGACAATCACAAGGCATATAGGCTGATTGATATAGACACTGATCGTCTTATCTTCAGTCGAGATGTTGTCTTTGATGAGGAACGAGGTCCATTTTACTCGTCCTCACCTGTTCAGCATTCAGAGGATTAGCCTCTACAGGGTCCTGATATGAGTGTCCGACTTCCATTAGGTCCACCTGATGGGAGGGATGACGAAGACCTAGTCTTTGATGATGCTCAACCTGAGTTTCCTCCAGATGATAATGAACATCCCCCTGCTGAACCTGTTCCTGATCCACAACCAGATCCAACTCCTCCTGTTGCATCTGATGTTGGCACATCTACTCTCCGATCGAAATGGTGGGCTAAGACTATCAGTGATCTTCGTGCTGATGAGCTCATTGAGGGTAGATCATCCAGAAACAAGAGCAAACAGCAGTCTACAGTGAATTTTGCTCTCATGGCCAACATTCACAATGTTTATGAGCCTCAGACATATTCAGAGGCAAAAGGGATACCTAAGTGGGAAAAGGCAATGGAATCAGAATACCAGAGTCTTCAGAAGAATCACACTTGGGTACTTTCCAATCTTCCTCCAGGGAAGAAGCCCATTAGCTGCAAATGGGTGTACAAGGTGAAGTACAAAGCTGACGGAACCCTTGACAAGTACAAAGCTCGTCTAGTTGCACGAGGGTTCTCACAGAAAGAAGGCATTGACTATGAGGAGACCTTTGCTCCTACAGCCAAAATGAGTACCATACGGCTTGTCCTTGCCTTAGCAGCTCAATTTGGTTGGAAGGTCCATCAGATGGATGTGAAGAGTGCTTTCCTCAACGGTGAGTTGAAGGAGGAAGTATACATGACGCAGCCTCCAGGTTTCAAAGTTGCTGGTCAAGAACAGAAGGTGTGCAGATTGGTCAAAGCCCTCTATGGCCTGAAACAGGCTCCTCGGGCTTGGTACATTAAGATTGACACGTACCTCACAGATCATGGCTTTCAGAGGAGTCCATCTGACTCGAACCTGTATGTCAAGAATACTGGTAATGAGATTCTGCTTGTTGTTGTCTACGCGGATGACTTGATCATTA
>VDFB02000003.1:734946938-734990468 GCA_007258455.2 Sequoia sempervirens | reverse complement strand
TGATAGATTGAGCATTAAGGAGGTATTAAAATAATGCTTATTTATTTATTAATGCTCAATATTGTAAAATATTGTAAGATAGAGATAAGATCGTCTCCGATCTTATCTGGAGTTTCTTTTTAGAAACTTTCCAGTTTTTGTAAATCTTGTAAACTATTTATTGAGCGTCTTGCTCATTGTTAATACATCAATTAATTTACCAATTACTTGCGTAATATCAACAAGCCAACGTTCAATCTCTCTATCCAACGTGATGATCCTCAATGAACAAAGACTCCACATATATACGCTGTCAAAGGTGCCTTTCAAATGGTCGGCCAAAATCCAAAAATTTAAATGTTATTATTAATAATTTAAATTTATATTATATAATATTATTTTAAATTTTCAAATTTAAATTAGTGTTGAAAAACATTTTCCTGCGACAAGAGAATTGGGCCCTAATTTGAGACGGGGACATGACATTATGTGTGGAATTGGTTTGGGAATGCTATGTTGCTGATAAAATTGTGTGCTAGTATGAGAAGCTTTTGGCTGAATTGTTTCACCATGAAGAAGCCAAACCTGAAATGAATCTGCAGGCATTTTTGGCTTGATTCCAATTTTGGGACATTTCATACTTGGAATCAGTAGGTAAGTAGGCCAATTTGGCAACGTAGAGGAGAAGACATCATGTCTTAAACCTATCCCAATTCCAAAATCTTCACTTGGAAAAAGGAAAGAACCAAACTTTGTGACATTGAGACCTAGATCACCAAGGACCACCCATTCCTTTGCCTTGAGCCTATTGGTTGCTCTACCACTTGAGATATTGGGACATAAAAGTGTGATAAACCTATGTGTTTGCTAAATATGAAGATGTCTAGATCTTGATCTACTTTTATTAAAATTTTCTCCTTGTTTTGCAATGAAATTGCCAAAAAGATCCAATTCTTCTTTTGAACTCCCACTAATTGTAATTTGGTAATCTACAATTCTACAAAGATATACATACGTACATACATACATGCATGCATGCATACAGACATATACATACATACATCCATGCATGCATGCATGCATCCATACATACATACATCCATGCATGCATCCATACATCCATCCATCCATGCATACATACATCCATCCATGCATACATACATACATACCTATATATATATATATATATATATATATGTATGTATGTATGTATGTGTAGAAACCCTAGTTTCCCCGTTTCCTCTGTATCTGACCTTTTTCTGATTGTTTTGAAGGTTTTTGGTTTTTTGATTGTTTTTGTGGTTTTTTGCATAAAATAAAGAAATTGCGATTTTGCTTGAAAATGATAATAAATTCAAATAAAATAATATATCTCTGAAAATTACAGGATCTATAGCAAATACTGATGCCTGACTATTATTCAATCTTCTGGAATGATTACAATGACGATTTGCTAACATGCAACAATAAATCAGCAATTATTTAATATAAAGAACCTGGTATTTTTGCAGCAAGCTGGAAGTACAGATTTGGTACGGCTGCATGTAATATTCCCTTCTCCCTTCGTTCTATGGTTGCAAACTGACCTAGACTCCTAGGCGCCTCAAATGCTGAAGATAGAAGTCAAAGATGAAAGGCGTTTTGCTCTCTTGAAAATACGCCCTTTAATGGATGGTACGGCCTGGTACTGTACAGTACGGCCCTGATATCAGCAGCAAAGGATAAATAAAGTGTACAGCTTCCTCTGTGGTCTCCTGATCTGATAAAAAATAGGCGATTTCCTGAAGAGACTCTTTCAACTGGATTCAACTCTGAAACCTCTGAATATATCAACTCTGTAATGCTCTGTAATTTCTTCTGAATGAAGAAACCTCTCAATTGGCAATAAATCAGGTGATATCTCACACCCTTTGAACTGCTTTCAATGGAGATGGCTCGTTCCCCAATGAATTCGAGACTGAAACCCTAAAGATTCTTGCTCAGACCAAACTTGATCAATTTCAATAACTCAATATGCATAATGGCTCGAATCCCAATGCAAAATGGCTTATACCCTCAAAAGTGCGATTTCCTCAATAATAGGGAAGCATTAAAAATTCGCACTTTTTATTTTATTATTTTCAATAGTCTCCAGCCAAATATTTTATTATAAATTTAATCACCAACTGGCCCTCTTCTGATGATGGGCGACCCCTTAATTAAAAATCACTTAAGTTATAATTAAATATTATAACTTTATATTATAATCTCCAAACAATTAATATTTAATTAATTCAATTAAATATTAATTTCCCTCTCATTACTCATCCGATGCCTAATCCGTTTGAAGCTGACGAACACTGAAGTGATTCTGAACACCAACAATCCATACTGCTAAAAATAGCAGGGGTCCCACTGACTGCCAAAAATTGCTAAAAATAGCAACTTCTACAAGAAGTGTCCGAATGAGCCCGAACAAAAGCCAACTGATCAAGAACTGCCAACTGAAGCTGAGCCAAGCTCTGAAATGACCCTCTGTCCAAACTATCAGCCTACGAGGGTCGCATGATAGGCTAATCTGTGCTCAGAGATGTCAACTAGAAGGGGACATGACGGTCCGCCCCTCTGAAATTGCTTGTCCTCAAGCAATCTCAATGCCGGATCTGCAGAATATCCTCGCTCTCCCATGTAGCATCCTCAATGCAATTCCTCCATTTCACGGATATTCCGATGTCCTCCTACATGGCTTCCTCATGCTCTGTGATGACTCGTACTAAGATCAATCCCTCATCATCTGGGGAGGTAGAGTCGCGGGTTGTACCACACGGTGTCTAGCTTTCTTGAATACATGAAATACATTGTGTACCGCTCGCTGAAGCTCGCTCCTCGCCACTCCCAACTCTCGATCCCGAAGTACCGTAATAGCGTGGGTTTGCTTCTCGACCCACTCTTCTAAGAGTGATGATTAGAGTTGCGCATGGGGTAAACTATGTCACCAACCTCAAATGCCTCTCGGTCCTTTCGATCCATCTTTGCTTTGTTGATTTGCTTATATTTCTCCTGAGCCCATAGTATCCTCTCTCGCAAAGTCTCCCAGACTCACTCTCTTCTGGAGCAGATCTAGAAAACTCGGCTCCCATACCTATATAACGCCATAAAGGAGACATCTTATTAGTCATGGTGTCGTATTGTAGCAATACTCGCACAATAATCCACTTGATCTATGCCTTCGCTGCCCTGCAATGTAATTTCGAGGTACCCTTCACCCATTTATTTATTATCTCGTCCGTGCCCATCGTGTGAGGGTGGTAAGGTGTCGGCGTAAGCTCGGTTCCAAAGTCTGATTACCTCTGTCAAATGACTCAGAACTGACTATTGTCGCTTACAATGCTCCGAGGCAACTCATGAAGTCTGAATACTCGCGAAGAATATCTCTCTACCTGTGTAGCTGGTAGGTCGTGGTGACGGAAGAAGTGGAATACTTCGTTTCCATCCACAACTACATAAATGCAATTTCCCCCGTAGGTAAGCTCGTATAAAGTCCATCGACAGGCATTCCCACTTCCTGTCAGGAATCGTAAGTGGCTGCAATAAACCTGCCGGGTACGTGTTCTCCTGCTTGTTCTGCTGACAAATAGGGCACTCACGCACGTATTGAAGAACATCGGCCTTGAGTCCTCTCCAGGTGAATCTCTCCCGAATCTGTCTGTAGGTCTTGAAGTACCCGGGATGTCCTGTTGTAGGCATGTCATGAAAGGCCCGCATGATGATGTTCTTCACCTCTGAACTGGGGATCAAATATATCCTGTTCTTGTAAATGATCAAGTCATTCACAAGTGTATACCTAGTATCAACTGTCGATCCCTCAACAATGCTGGAGGCCCAAGTATCCTTGGCATACTCTGCCACTATCATATGCCTCCAGTCCTCTGAAATGTGAACCATAGCGCTCAAATATGGTCTACGTGAAAGTGCATCAGCCACTACGTTCTGTGTACCTTTGATATATGAGATATCAAAGTCATAAGCCTGCAACTTACTGACCCACTTCTGCTGTCTGTCATTGAGATCTCGTTGCCCCAAGAAGTGTCTCAAACTGTTATGATCAGTTTTAATGCAAAATTTGCTGCCAACAAGATATTGTCGAAATTTTGCTAAGGCATGCATGATTGCGAGCATCTCCTTATCATAAATGCTATAAAGTCTCTCGGGCCCTCTGAGTTTTCGGCTCTCGTACACAATCGGGTGCTTGTCCTGCATAAGCACCGCATCAATGCCCTCACCTGATGCATCGCGTTGGCTCGAAGTCGTAAAGTCTGGTAGTGCCATACGCATGTGGTCATCAACTCCTTAACCAAAGCACTCCTGTGTCTCGTGAGTCCAAATAAATACCCCCTTCAATAAATCTCATCGGGTATGTCGTGAATAACCATTCACGACCGTAGAATCCACACAAACCGAAATTCTCTCAATTGCGTCCGTTTGCGTTGTAGGCCAATCAATGATAGCCGGATCTTTTCAGGATCCATCCGCACTCCATCTGCACTGATGATGTGACCTAGATATAGCAATTCGGTTATCCCCAAGTCACACTTGGATTCCTTGGCATACAAGGACTCCCTCTCCAAGATACTCAGCACGGTCTCCAGGTGAGCCAAATGCTCCTGCCATGTCCTGCTGTATATAAGGATGTCATCGAAAAAGACCAACACAAACCTCCTCAGCAATGAATGAAAAACCCTGTTCATCGTAGACTGAAAAGTGGCTGGCGCATTAGTGAGCCCAAATGGCATCACTACGAACTCGAAATGCCCACAATGACATCGGAAGGCAGTCTTCTCTATGTCCTGCTCACGGACTCTGATCTGATGATACCCTGATCGTAAATCAATTTTGGTAAAGTAACAGGCACCATGGAGCTCGTCAATAAGCTCGTCAATTCTCGGTATCGGATACCTATTCTTGATCGTCCTCTTATTCAGGACCCTGTAATCAATGCACATGCATAATGTTCCATCCTTCTTCTTAACCAAGACAACCGAAGAAGCGAATGGTGACTTGCTAGGTCGAATGTGACCCATAGCAAGTAACTCCTTTATTGTCTTTTCTATCTCATCCTTCAATCTCTTAGGATGCCTGTAAGGAGTTATCATAACGGGCTTAGCGCCCTCCTCGAGCTCAATAATGTGCTCTATGCCCCTGTCTGGAGGTCTACCTGGCGGAATATCACTGAACACCTTATCATGCTTGACTCTCAACTGTTGAATGTCCGGATGATAGTCTATCTTTTGCTGTCCCTCCTGTATAGGTGCCAAAGTGCACTCGGCAGCCCACTCTACCATGTCGTGACGCATGAGCCTCTCCATCCGACGAAAAGAAATTGTTTTGAGGTCGCTGTCCCGAATTGCTTTAAGTATGTGTGTCTTCCCGTCAACATCAAAACGGATCTCCATGTCCTTGAGACGAAGCGTGACTTCCTCCAATGAATGTAGCCACTTCATTCCTAAGACCAAATCAATGTCTCCCATGTTAACCACATAGTAATCAGCCTTGAACTCATAATTGTTCAGGCAAAGGGAGATCTTTATCATGCTCACACTTCAAAGTGTATCCATGGCTACCTTGACTCTATGCCCTCGAACTCCTCGATGAGTCCGCTTCTAACGAATCTAGCATCTATGAAATTATGTGTGGCTCCTGTATCAAGTAGGGTAATGATCCTCTGTCTGCCAACACACCAATCTTGAAAGAACCTCCTGCTGAGTGCTAGATGTTTGCCTCCGTATCTGAAGCTCGCCCTGCCTAGTTCTGGCCTGACTCTAAATCCTCTAACTCTCTTGCTGTTTGAATTTTCTGATTCTGAGTCCTCGTAGTACGCCCACATCACTCGATTTGCCTTGCCCTTAGGTCTTAGAGGGCAATCGTGATTGGCGTCATAGGGTCCTTTGCAGTAGAAGCAAAGCTTCTTCCTGCGTAGGTCATTAAGGGCCTCTCGATCCAAAGGTGGAGCTGCTGATTTACCTTTTGAATCGTTCTTAAAGTCTGATTTTTCTTTGTTAGAATCAGATTTGTCCTTGTTTTTGTTAAAGCCCTTATTATCCCTGAATGAAGAATTACCTTTGGAGTTAAATCTATTAGACGGTGCTGCTAACTCCATGCTTCGTGCTTTCTTCATTGCCTCCTGTAATGAAGGAGGATCAAAGGCTTGATCCATTCTCTCGGTGGCTCTTTAAACCCTCCATGAAGAGTACTACCAATCTCCTCTCATAAATGTTCGGAACCATGACTGATAACTTTTGAAAGTCACCAATGTAGGACTCCAAACTGCCACTCTGTCTCAACTGAGCTAAGTCTCTGAAGTAGGATTCTGGATCCTTCCTGTCAAACCGCTCAACCAATCTGTCCACAAACTCCTGGTATGACGTGATCCTGTCATGCTGTAAGGTCACCATACCGTGGTGCCACCAGTCATAAGCTACTCCCTCCAGATGTAGTGTTGCATACCTGATTGCATCCCTCTCCGCCATCGGACACAATGTAAGGAAAGTGTCCAGCTTACTAATCCAAGCCTGAGCTGTCACTTTACCACTACCATCGAACATAGCTAGGTTAAGTCTGTTTGTAGCATGTTTTAGGTCATTATTCTGCTGTCTAGGTCTCCAATCCTGTCGACCTCTATGGTGTTCTCGCCTCTGAGTGATAAAACGGTCAAAAGTGATCCGTTCTCTGACCTCCGGTGGTACCAACTCCCACTCCTCGTTCGCTGCCATAAGCGTATCC
The DNA here is from genome assembly GCA_007258455.2 of Sequoia sempervirens. Lineage (NCBI taxonomy): Eukaryota > Viridiplantae > Streptophyta > Pinopsida > Cupressales > Cupressaceae > Sequoia > Sequoia sempervirens. The sequence goes on along the minus strand of VDFB02000003.1, from coordinate 734,983,730 downwards.
GCGAACAACTCATCACGCTCCTCACCTGCCAAGACCTCCTCGGCCTCCTGTCTCACAAATGTAGGCCTGGTAGGCCTGTCTGCTGTTCGTGAGGCTGTCCTAGGTGCCCTGCGAGACCCTGCTTCACTCCTCTCATCGTCACAATGTGGTGACGGTCTCCTAGGAGTACCCAATCTCTGAAGTGCTACTGCCAACTGCTGTAATACATCATCGGATCGCCGTTGACCTGCACGAAGATCTCTGAGTGCATGCAAAACCTTTGCATCGTCCTGATCTCTGTTATTAGGTGGGATCTCTGTCCTAGGTATATCTGTTCTGTCAGCCCTATCATTCCTGTCAGCCATGTTTCCTGGCTGCCTGCTTAAACTCTGTTGCCTATCAATCAGAGCACGTCTGCGTGTGTAATACCTGTGAGAGCCAATCTGTTCTGGCTGCATAAGACTGCTAAACCCTTAGGATGGCAGGATTTAGCTCTGATACCACTGTAGAAACCCTAGTTTCCCCGTTTCCTCTGTATCTGACCTTTTTCTGATTGTTTTGAAGGTTTTTGGTTTTTTGATTGTTTTTGTGGTTTTTTGCATAAAATAAAGAAATTGCGATTTTGCTTGAAAATGATAATAAATTCAAATAAAATAATATATCTCTGAAAATTACAGGATCTATAGCAAATACTGATGCCTGATTATTATTCAATCTTCTGGAATGATTACAATGACGATTTGCTAACATGCAACAATAAATCAACAATTATTTAATATAAAGAACTTGGTATTTTTGCAGCAAGCTGGAAGTACAGATTTGGTACGGCTGCATGAAATATTCCCTTCTCCCTTCGTTCTATGGTTGCAAACTGACCTAGACTCCTAGGCGCCTCAAATGCTGAAGATAGAAGTCAAAGATGAAAGGCGTTTTGCTCTCTCTTGAAAATACGCCCTTTAATGGATGGTACGGCCTGGTACTGTACAGTACGGCCCTGATATTAGCAGCAAAGGATAAATAAAGTGTACGGCTTCCTCTGTGGTCTCCTGATCTGATAAAAAATAGGCGATTTCCTGAAGAGACTCTTTCAACTGGATTCAACTCTGAAACCTCTGAATAGATCAACTCTGTAATGCTCTGTAATTTCTTCTAAATGAAGAAACCTCTCAACTGGCAATAAATCAGGTGATATCTCACAACCTCTGAATTGCTTTCAATGGACATGGCTCGTTCCCCAATGAATTCGAGACTGAAACCCTAAAGCTTCTTGCTCAGACCAAACTTGATCAATTTCAATAACTCAATATGCATAATGGCTCGAATCCCAATGCAAAATGGCTTATACCCTCAAAAGTGCGATTTCCTCAATAATAGGGAAGAATTAAAAATTCGCACTTTTTATTTTATTATTTTCAATAGTCTCCAGCCAAATATTTTATTATAAATTTAATCACCAACTGGCCCTCTTCTGATGATGGGCGACCCCTTAATTAAAAATCACTTAAGTTATAATTAAATATTATAACTTTATATTATAATCTCCAAACAATTAATATTTAATTAATTCAATTAAATATTAATTTCCCTCTATTACTCATCCGATGCCTAATCCGTTTGAAGCTGACGAACACTGAAGTGATTCTGAACACCAACCATCCATACTGCTAAAAATAGCAGGGGTCCCACGCTGACTGCCAAGAACTGCTAAAAATAGCAACTTCTGCAAGAAGTGTCCGAATGAGCCCGAACGAAAGCCAACTGATCAAGAACTGCCAACTGAAGCTGAGCCAAGCTCCGAAATGACCCTCTGTCCAAACTATCAGCCTACGAGGGTCGCATGATAGGCTAATCCTGTGCTCCGAGAGATGTCAACTAGAAGGGGACATGACAGTATGTATGTATGTATGTATAATTTTCCATTTATGACCAACTTTGTGGTTTTGTATTACTAAAAAAATTGTCTTAGTGCAGTATTTGGTCAAGTGTAGACCATTGTATGTGTGAATTATCAATTGCACTCTGATATGGAACTATCTTTATAGTATCCACATTGTTTTGAACTTGCAAAATGTCTATGTAGACATTTTCTTATTTCAATTCCATTGGTTTACTAACCATCTTTCATGCAACCATCCAAACCTTTTTAGTACACATTCTATGCATTTTTATGACTGAGATGAACTTTCCTTGGCTTCCTATCCCTCACCACTGGGATGCTCAAGCAATAGTGTATTTTTGTGTGTTGTAAGCTTATTAGACTTTTGCAGTAACTTTGACATGCACAAGTTCACAACCCTCATGTCATCACAACAGTTGCAGCATCCACACACAAGGCTGAAATGACAATTGATTCACCTCTGCGTATAATGTGAGCAGTGATTAGCTTTGGGCAAACAACTTAATGGTCTGTAAACATAATTTTCAAAATGAATTTTCCTGATTCATCAATCTTCTTCTGAGATGATGATTTCCTTCACTAGATGGAACTGCTCATAGATGGATGATGCATTTCTCAGAATAAAATTCTTGTCCTTAGTGCATTTGAGTTGCTACTACTTTCTCCATGAAAGAATCTGACTTTTTTTTTGCAACCAGAAGGACTTGAGTTGTGTCATCAAAAATAAATTCAATGTTGTGCTTCATGGCTTTTCCATTGGCCCTGCCACTTTGTCTGCAGCTTGATTGATATTCCTTCCATCTTCCCAATTAGTTTCACAATATCTTTGTCCACGTGTTCCCCGTTGTGCACCCTCTGCTCCACCACCTCTGTGCAAAAACTTCTTCACTCCATTTTCTGATTTCTCCATTGGATGTGGCAATTTATCTACTTCTGATTCTGAATTAGGGGAAGATACTTTTTTTGAATTGCCCAAAGACCTGTTAAGAGATTGACTGTTGGCAATTCTAGGTTTAATTTAGTGGATTATTCAGTGTCAGTCTTGCATGAACTCCCAAATGGAATAATAGGGAGGCAGAGAGCTAAAGATATCTCCCTCCAAATATTCCTTCTTAACTTCCTTAGTGAAGAACACTTTCTTTCCTTTCACATCATTTAAACAGATTTGTACTTCTATGAATCTTTCACTCAAAGGAATCGGTTTATGTTTTAGTAAAGATGTAGTGCTTTTGAGTTCAGCTTCAGTCAACATGATTCTTTGTGCATCTTGCATGCTAAATGTTCCTTGCACTGATCAACATATTCTTTGAGCTCCCATTTAAGAATGCTACATTGTTACCTTAACATCCAATTAAAGAGCATGCATCCCTTAAACTGTTGTTATTGCCAACAACATCCAGATTGATGTTACATTCACAACTAGGATGTAATGCCTCCGATTTCCGAATATTCGCCACTGAGTTAATTTAATTAATTAAATATTAAATGGTCCTTAAATAATATTTGTGGACGTTTATATTTAATTAATTAATTAAATATTAAAGTGACTTTATAAAATAATATGTTCAATTATTAAATAAAGCTACTTTACAAAGGCAAATATTTAATATTAAAATATGAAAACGTGGTAGACTATAAAAGGTGGCAGAAATGTATTAATCTTTTGGAAAATTAGAATTCTCGGGAGAAAATTGGAGAACTTGGTTTTACAGGTTTTGAGTCTTGGGGACAAAAACCCTCAAGCTCGAAGGATTGGACAAACACCCAAATCTCCTTCTATAGGCAGATTCACCTTGGGATTCACACTGAGTGTCATTGCTAGTTGTTCGATTATGGGAAATTTGTAAAGTCTTCATAAAAGACAAATTTCAGAGTTTTAAGGGTTTCAGAGTATCTTCAGACATTGCAAACCTAGGTGCCATGGTGGGAATAAGTTATTTTAGATTTGTTATGCAATAGTGGAAAGTAAAGTGCAGATTCTCGTTGCTCCTATGATCCTATCTATCGTATATGTTCCGGTGGCTTGTATTCTCAACTCATTTTATTTCACAGTACAGAAGCGCCAAAGTTAATAAATATATCACAGTTGTTAAGATATCACACAAAGAAGAGTCATATTAAATATAAATTAGTTGTCTTTCCTGTGTCATACGTGGCACTGACAGCATAAGAAGGTCAATGCCTCTCATGTGTTAAAGGTATCAGGTTTAAGAATGCAAAAGTGGACAGAAAACAACGAATAGGCGTCACACATCCTTTAAGAGGCGATGCACGTTCGTGCCATACAGTATAGGAAAGGGTCGAATGAATTTATTAATTTTAATAGGCGCTAAAGGAATTCCTTTCAACGTATCACTACTTTACTAAAGGATATTGCACCATATAAATAACCTGGGCGAAGGTCTGAAGAATATTGGGTGTGATTTAAATTAATGTAGCTATGCATTAGTCAGCGCAACATATACTATCGTGTGACGTGGTTCAGAAAGGTGATTACAGTACTTTCAAAGGGAGGAATTAAAGTTTGGAAGCCACTGCCAAAGTGAAGGTTTTGATCTATTTTTAAATTAATACTGCTGCTTACACTAGACTGGTTGAAGGGAATTGAAAATATTAGAGTAAGTCGTGGAGATGAAGAGAATTGAGGTGCCAAGCTTTTAGACCTGGAATTATCTTCCTTAGCATTAGGAAGTTAATTGGACGTCAGTTTTGTGGGTCGACAATCTCTTTGGAAGCATAAATAATAGTCAAGGATTAGCCGCCATACTTTTCAGTGGGTTGCAGGTATAGTTTCATTGTGGAATTGAATTATGACGGAATGAAAAGAGGTGAACAACATTCAGAACAGATACAAGTCTACAAGTCACAGTTAACATCTTATTTAGATGGTGACTCAGGTTTGGGTCATCCTCACGTGCCAGCATTGCTGATCTTAATGTTGGAAGCACAAATCCCAAATGTTGGAACCTGCTTTCAAATTCCACAAAAAGTGATTTCATATGCAAACTATTTCCATTACAAGTTTTCTCTTACTCTGTTTGGATCAATTACAAATGTGATAGCTGATGCATATAATCTGGAGTAGTACCATTAATTTGAAGGAGATTTACTGTAGCTGACACAGTTTTACACTTACATAGCACTGCTATCAGCATTTCATGTTATTGGCAAATCTCCATTTGAATATTACTTGCAAGTCTGAGAGTTAAATACTATTCAATTCTACATATAAACTGAGCCAACTTTTCAGACATGTTTCCACCAACTGTTTGACAAATTGTCATTAGAGAAACAAGGAAATATATAGTGTAAAATTCAGTGAGGAATCTTACATAGGAAAAGGTATTCTAATGATCTATGTCTTCGATTTGGTTATACCCTTTTTCCATCAATCAAGCTCTATGGTGATCGACATACCTTATTCTTAATCTCAAACATCTGCTTGCATGCCACAGCTTTCCAAGGCGGAGGAGTCATCAAGGATCATGTCTCATTCTCAACTAGGGATGTTATTCTTCATCCATAGCCTTTTAATTATGTTTTCATAACTCTTTTTAGTGCCTTGTTCCTTCTTTGTGCTCTAAATTTTGTGACATTTGAATACATAAGATTTCTATCCTGTGCTTTCACTTTCGAGACCTTCAAAGTTGTGTAGCAACTTTTCATCTTTTAGTGATAATTTTAACAATTAGAAAGCTATTCTTGACAAATAACTGTAGATTATATGGAATGACAGACTCAAGATGAATGATGGAAAACTCTTTCAAGTGAGATGGATCATACAACTTAAGTTGGCCCACATGACAACATCATGGATGCCAATATCAGTTGGAAATCTAAGCTAAAAGCATTTTGTTCAATCACTTGGAGAATAGTGTAAACTCATATTTGATGAGTTTCATATTGTGATGTTTATTAAAATAATATTTTAATTTTATGTATTATTAATGGTCAATATTGTATCATTGTAAATTATTAGATTAGATTAGGATTAATTTCTATTCTTTTTGTTCGGTTCAGTTTAGTTTAGTTTCTTTCAGAAACTTCCTTCTTCTTCTCGAATGTAAAATCTATTTAAGAGCCTTTGTCTCTTTTGTTAATATATTGAGATTTTACCATTCACATGGTATCAGAGCAGGTAAACAGATTTTTTGAATTTTTTTTTGCCACGGATTTTCTCTGCTTATTTTTCACAACTTCTTGGGAAAGAAAGTTACACCTTTTCTCTTTCTTTTCCTAGCACGCATTCTGAGAAATCGTGGAGTTTTTTCGTCTAAAAATTCGTGGGTTTTAGTCTCCCTCTATAAATCACGGATTTATAGCTCTTTTTTTCATGCAAAATCGTGACCTTTTGAAGATGTGTTTTTTTGTTGAGAAAATCGTGCGGGAATTTCTGAAGGCGTTTTGAAAAATTGCGGCTAGGGTTTTCAATGGATTTGTGATTGGAAATCACAGGTTTCTGATCGTGCGACCCTGGTTTTTCTTCTATCCACACGCGTTTCTCTTGAAACATTTTTTTTGCATGCGATTTTCTTAAAAATTGTGGTCGCGTTTGTTATTTTCCTGCGCAGGTTTCTTTCATCCTTGTAAATTGTGCGCCTCTGGCATTTTTCATTTTTTTGGGCATTTCTTTTGTGCCTGCAACCTCTGTTCTGCGATAGGTTTCCTCCTTTCGTGGGTATTTGCAGATTTTTTTTTGGGTTTCTGCCAGCTCGGTCTGCAACGTATAATTTCTGGGTATTTTCTAGAGCATTGGTGATGCGTTTTCAGCCTTTCTAGGCAATATTTTTTCTCAAAAGTACGTGGGTTTCCTACAGTGCCTCCGTTTTTCTGCACAGTTATCGCTTCTTGAACTAAAAAATTGTCATTTTTTAAGCGATTTTCTGAGTGGTTTTGTGTTGGCAATTTTTTTGGAATCCGTGTTCATCTTTTTTCTGCCCCTCATATTTGCGCACCTTGGGTTTCTAGCCTTCTATTCTATCAGATTTCTGAGTTCGAGGATTTGTGTTCCTCTTTTCTATCAGATTTTGTATGTGAAAAATGGCCTCTTTGTCTCATATTATGTTGGAGGGCAGTTAGAAATTTAACGGCTGCAACTACAACACTTGGAAGTAGCGTATGATGACAATTTTTGAATATCGGTGCCTTGACCAGATTATTCTGGGCAACAAGACACGACCGACAATGGTAGATAAAGATCATGAAAATTTTGATGAGCAAAATTGAGAAGCCGTGATGCTTATTAAACTGTTTGTCATTGATGACCAGCTACCTCAGGTACTGTCTGGCAAATTAGCTAAAGAAATCTGGGATCTTTTGAAAGATCTTCATGAAACATCTAAAAAGAGTTGTGTGTTTTTTCTGAAAAACATGTTCTCCATCATGATGGATGAGAAGACAACTTTGCAGGCGCACTTGACAAAAATCAAGGACATCCGTGATCAGCTTGAGGCTATTGGTTGGAATATAGAGGAGGAAGATATCATAGTCATCACTCTGAAGAGTCTACCAAAATCTTATGAGCACTTTATTGAGACACTCAACATTACCTCAGCTAATGTTGATTTGAAGTTTTCAGATCTTTGCACCATACTTCTGCAGCAGGATTGTTGGAAACAACAATTCGGTAGTGGTGCTAGTTCATCCTCCACAGAGTAGGCATTTCCTGCCAAGACATTTCAGAAGAATGAGGGCAAGAATCAGCCCTCTCAGCAGACCAGTCAAGCACAATCTCAAGATTCTTCCAAGAAGAAGAATATTCAATGCAACTATTGCCACAAGTTTGGCCACATGAAGAAAGATTGCCGGAAACACTTGGCTTCTGAGTAGAACAAGCAAGGAGAGTCTAAACCTAAAGCCCATGTTGTAGAGCACACTGAGCAGAAGGAGTCTGCGTTCTATGCCTTTATGGCCAAGAGTCTAGCAGATCCTGTTAAATCCTCTGCCTGGTATATTGATTCAGGTGCATCTCGACACTTCACTCATCATCGGGATTGGTTCATTGAGTGCACGCCCTTCAGAGACTCTGTTATCTTTGGAGGAGGTGAGGAGTATATTGTTGTCAGAAAGGGGGCAACGCGTAGATTCATTCTGGTGGGAGAAATTTAATTTTTCTCGATGTATACTTTCTACCTGGCATGGAGCTGAATTTACTTTCAGTTAGTCAGATCATGACTCACTCTCCTTAGCTAGATATTGTTTTCAGCATGCATACATGCAACATTGTTGATAGAGAGACTCACACTACAGTTGTTCAAGGACTTGAGGATCATGGTCTATATAGACTTGTTGATTCTGGTGATTCTCAAGAGCACGCTATGGCAGCCAGGAGTACTTCCATCAGCAGCCTTTGGCATCAACATTATGGGCACCTGAATATGCAATATCTCTCTCACCTATTTCGAGATGATTTGGTTGGTGGCCTACTTGCGATTCAAATTCAAAATCATGGAGTGTGCGAGGCTTGCCAGGTTGGAAAGCAACATCGGATTCCATTCTTAGATGGTGACTCATGGCGAGCTTCTAAGGTATTACAGTTGGTTCACGCTGATTTATGTGGCCCAGTGAACACTCCTTCAGTTACTGGTTGTAGGTATTTTCTGTTATTTGTTGATGATTTTAGAAGAATGTGGGTGCATTTTCTTAAAAACAAATAAGAGGTGTTTGAAATATTTTAGTAGTTTAAGGCCTTAGTTGAGAAAGAGTTAGGCTTTCCTATAGTCACTCTTAGGTCTAATAATGGGGGGGGGGGAGTTTTGTTCTTTTGAATTCTCCAGTTTCTGTGCTGCACATGGCATTAAGCGCCAACTTACCACACCCTACACCCCTCAGCAAAATGGTGTTGTTGAGCGTCGTAATCGCACCATTACTGAAATGGCTTGTTCAATGCTGGAGCATAGAAATGTTCGTAGGAAATACTGGGTTGAAGCAGTTTATACTGCTATTTATCTGAAATATTCTGAGCCAATTTTTTTTCAAATTTTCAATTGCAAGTTACAAACCAATGCACCCGTTAAGGTTAGTAGCTAAACCAAAACAATGCTGAAGCAACTCTAACCAGAATGTACACCAGGATCCCGATGTGGGCAAGGTGTGAGTATTGGTCAGAGGATCTGAATGCAAAAACAAAACTGGAAGGAACTCTAACCAAGAATGGCGCCGATGATGGCGAGCATATGGTCAGAGGATCTTCTACACTACAAGTACTGAAAGAAAACTCAACACCAAGTATGTGCTACCCAATCTAGTATGGAATTGAGGCGACCATATGGCGGAGTGCTAAGAATTACAGTGCTATGAAAGGAAATAAGCAAGAATGCTAAAATACTCGACGTCAAGAATGTGCTTTCCAACCCGAGACGGAATGGGAGCTACCATATGACGGAGATACAAGAAATACAATGCATTTTCAGAATGTAAGATAAGTATTACAAATCAGAATTGAGCAAGATTGAGAACGGTTGCCAGTACTACTGTCAGCTTACAAATTGAAAAGCATTCGCCTGCCAAGAGCATATGAATTTAATAGATTAGCTTTACATCATATAAAAGAACTCTCCTTTGCTTAATCACAGATGCCAAGACCAATGTCTTCTCTCAGAGACCAAATGATGATTTTGATTTTTAACAGATCTGCACTTTAAGTTAATAACCAGCAACCTATTAACTGACATAAATGATCATATCTCTCTCATAGATCATCCAATTGACGTGAAATGAAATGCAATATTCCCTAATGACAAAGGTGTAATGTCCCCTTCTCGAGAATGATCTTCTCAGATGACCGTTGGCCTATTTTGGAGACCCGCAGGCTACTCGGACGGTTTGATTAGGGTTTCTTGTGTGGAGGTTGCGATTGCTCGTGTTTTGGTGATTGAACTGCGGATTCCTTCTGGGTTTTCTGTGGGCTTCACAGTGATATGTTTCTCTTGGCATTCTGAGCACTTTCTGGAATTTACTATTTTTAGTAAATTCTATTTTTGGCAGTGGTCTTTTCGGTCTTGGCACAATTGACTTTCCTCTTCAGTTGACTCAATTGGTTTATTCAGTTTCTGGCTTCGGGATGCAGTTTCGGAGAGATAAGTTCATTTCACTTAAATAACATTATATTTTAATGTTATGTTACCCCTTGGTCTAGTCTCTTGACTTAATGTTGTTTTAAAAGGTGGACTTTAAGGGTGGCGCCATCATTGGAATAATTTTATAATTATTAAGGTGGAATTAAAGCCTTGAGTTTGGACGCCATTATTAAGTGATGAATTTATTTAAAAAGTCAAAATTGAGCTTTGAAGAAAGGGGCGCCATTCGTTTGGAAGAATTAGGGTTTGACTCTGAAAGAAGATTAGGGTTTCGAGGTCAACGGAAAATTATAAAAGGAAGCCTTTGGTTCTCTTTTCGGTATCTTTTGTCTAGAGGAATGTTATGCTGCCGGTTTGGCTCTGGGATTGCTTCGAGGAATGTAAGCCTCCTAGCTTGGCATTGCTTCTCGCTTGAAAGATAGCGACTAGTGGTGAATTAGTGTAATTTGTGAGTTTGCATTGGGATTTGAGCATTGTAATCAGCTTGTGGCTTTTAGTTCAGTTTTTGCATATTAGAGGTTTTCTAGAATTGCATTCTCCTTACAGCAGATTGTAGTTTTCAATCATAAATCAAAAATGTCAAAAAATATTGTTCTGGGTATTGCATTTTCCATCTTGTCTAGGCAGGGCGCCCCTTTGTGCCAAGTTATAGAATTTTTAAAGAAGAATCTGATTTTTAAATGCAAATCGCCCCTCTTGCTGGGCCGTACCATCTTGAGTTGCCTTGAAATTCGTGCATTAAATATATAGCTACTTTTGGTCAGTTTTCAGTGTCCCAGTTTGGTCGCCATCTCCTTGGGATCATTTTGCATTACATCTCGTGACATTTGATTAAGTTTGGAGCAAGTTGTGAGTGATTTTGTGAGTTACAGGGCTGCTGTTCGTGCACATGGAAAACGGGACTGTCAAAAATCAGATTGTCCGGTTGGCTCTAATAATTGAGTTTTTGATCTAAGCTTTATCATCCAGTGAAGGAAACTCCATATATATTGTTGCACCTTTATTTATTTCTTGATTCACATTGATAGCAAGGCTTTATCTAATATATTGTAAGCTGGCAGTAGTACTGACAGTAGTTCAGCATCTTGCTTTATTAATTTGTAATGTTCAATCTTTACGTTCTGTAATTGCTTACATCTCCGCCCTATGGTAGCTCCTTTCCCACTCCGGGTTAGAAAGCACATTTTGGGTGTCGAGTGTTTTTCAGCATTCTAGCTTATTTCCCTTCAAGCATTGTAATTCTTAGCACTCTGCCATATGGTCGCCTCAATTCCATACTGGATTGGGTAGCACATGGGTGTTGAGTTTTCTTTCAACTTGTAGTGTAGAAGATCCTTTGACCATATGCTCGCCATCAATTCTTGGTTAGAGTTCCTTCTAGTTCTGTTCCTGCATCGTTTTGGTTTAGCTGCTAACCTTAACGGTGCATTGGTTTGTAACTATTGAAAAATTGAAAAAATTGGCTCGGAATATTTCAAAAGGCGACCAAGTTAAAGCATTGACAACTGATCAAAATACCCCAAATTAAATATGCACGAATCCCAAGACAAAGGCAAGAGGTTCACATTAAAAATTCAAGACTTCTCCAAAAAATCTGCAACTTGGAGAAATGGGTCGCCCCTTACAGACACATAGATTTAGACAATACCCATAATGACTTTTTTTGTATTTTTGGACTTACGAATAAAAGCATCAATCTGCTGTAGATAAAAATGCAACTCCAGAATTTCACTTATATGCAAAAACTAAGCTACAAAGCCACACAATGATTACAATGCACAAATCCCAATGCAAATTTCACAAACTACACTATCTCACCACTAGTCGCTATCTTTCAAGCGAGAAGCAATGCCAAGCTAGGAGGCGTACATTCCTCGAAGCAATCCCAAAGCCAATCCGGCAGCATAACATTCCTGTAGACAAAAGATGATGAAATGAGAACCAAAGGCTTCCTTTTATAATTTGCTGTTGACCTTCTCGAAACCCTAACCTTCTTTTCAGAGTCAAACCCTAATCCTCCAAAAGATGGCGTCCCTTTCTTCAAAGCTTCAATTTGACTTCTTTTAATTGAATTCATCACTTTAATAATGGCGTCCAACTTAAGGCTTTAATTCAACCTTAATAATTATAAAATAATCTCCATGATGGTGCCACCCTTAAAAGACCACTTTTTAAAATAACATTAAGTCAATAGACTAGGCCAAGGGGTAATATAACATTAAAATATAATGTTATTTAAGTGAAATGAACTTATCTCTCCGAAACTGCATCCCGAAGCCAGAATCTGAATAAACCAATTGAGTCGACTGAAGAGGAAAGTCAACTGTGCCGAGGCCAAAAGGACCATTGCTAGAAATAGAATTTACTAAAAATAGTAAATTCCAGAAAGTGCTCAGAATGCCAAGAGAAACATACCACTGCGAAGCCCACAGAAAACCCAAAAGGAAACCACAGTTCAATCACCAATTCCCGAGCAATCGCCACCTCCACACAAGAAACCCTAATCAAACTGTCCGAGAAGCCTATGGGTCTCCAGAATAGGCCAACGGTCATCTGAGAAGATCATGCTCGAGAAGGGGACATTACATTATCTTTTGAACTAGTCTCCTACTCATGCTGTTAAGAAGATGACTCTTGAAGAAGCCTAGTTTGGACACGCTTCGGTACCGAAAGTTTTTGCTCTACTTCTGATGTGTGGATTCTTGATTAAGCGCACTAAGTTGGATTCCAAAGCCAAAACCATGTTTAGTGGTTACAGTGAGAATCATAAGGCATATAGGTTGATTGATGTGGATATAACTTGTCTCATTTCTGTCGATGTTGTGGTTGATTGCCTACTGTGTCTTTCTTTCCGCTTCTACTCTTTGTTTTGAGGATTAATGTATGTAGGCTTCATGGGTGTTTGTCTTCCCCTAGCCCACCTGATGGGAGGGATTCGCAGTTGTGTAGGCACCTCTGATTCCACTATCTATCCCTCCTCGTGACAACTGGATCTTAATCTAGTTTATTTTGTTCCGTCCACCCTTTGTATGTTGTTCTGTTTCACATATGTACTTCTACTCTCTGGCCTAAATGATATGCTAAAACCATAAGTGATCTTTGTGATGATGAATTACTTGAGGGTAGAACTGCTTGGAAAAAGAGCAAGCAGTAGAATATTGTTAAATTTGCTCTCATGGCCAATCTTCATAGCATCTCTGAGCCTCAAACCTATTTTGAGGCTAAAGGTGTACCTGAGTGGAAACAGGCTATGGAAGCTGAACATCATAGCCTTTTGAAGAGTAACACTTGGGTCCTCTCTAATCTTCCACCTGGGAAGAAGCCCATTGGCTATAAATGGGTGTATAAAGTTAAGTACAAGGCTAACGGAACCCTTGACAAGTATAAGGCTCGATTAGTAGCAAAAGGGTTCTCACAGATAGAGGGCATTGATTATGAGGAGACTTTTGCTCCTACAACCAAAATGAGTACTATTCGGCTTGTCCTCGCTACTGCAACTTAGTTTGGATGGAAAGTTCATTAAATGGACGCCGAGAGTGCATTTCTCAATGGTGATCTACAAGAAGTATATATGACGCAACCTCCCGGTTTCAAGGTTGTTGGTAAAGAACACCAAGTTTGTAGACTCGTGAATCTCTCTATGGCCTTAAACAGGCTCCACGGGCATGGTACATGAAAATTGATAATTACCTTGTTGATCATGGTTTTCAGAGGAGCCCTTCTGATTCAAATTTGTATGTCAAATAGTTTGGTGATGATATTCTTGTGCTTGTTGTCTATGTTGATGACCTTATCATTACTAGCAGCTCAAAACATTTGATTGAGGAGATCAAACACAATTTCAGTCAATCCTTTGACATGACAGATTTGGGACTTCTTCATTATTGTCTCGGTGTTGAGGCTTGGCAGATAGCTAATAGCATCTTTATTTCTTAGTCCAAGTATGCTTTCAATTTGTTTGATAAGTTGAGAATTACTGTTTGCAAACCTGCATCTGCACCTATGGAGAAAGGGTTTAAACTATCAGAATCTCAGATTCGCCATGCAATTTGAATCCGATTGGGGCAACTAGTAGGTAGCCTATCTATCTCACTACTTTTAGACTTGATCTCAGTTTTATGAGCTACATCTCTGCTTCATGATAGCCCTCAGCATAATATTGGGTTGCAACTAAGCGTGATTTGCTATGTGAGGTATTCCGATTTTGGATTTTGTGGCAGGTTCAAAGATCCTAAGTTGATTGGCTATACGGACTAGATTGGGCATGATCTGTTGATGACAAGAAGTCTACCTCTGGGTATGTATTTAGTTTGGGTACAGGTGTATAAAGTAGCTTGTGAGGTAGTTTGGCTTCGAAGGGTGCTTTCTGACATGCAAATGTCTCAAGCAGGACTAAAACTCGCCAAAAATCAAGGGGTGCTGAAACTTGCCAAAAATCCAGTCTTCCATGAAAGGACAAAGCATGTTGAACTTCATTGTCATTTCATCCGCCATCTTGTTGAAGATGGATCAGTGGTATAGTAGTATGTTCCAACTGACGAGCAAACTGTTGATATTCTCACCAAGTGTCTAAGCCTGGATAAGTTTGTCAAATTTAGGGGGCATCTTGGTGTAGTTGATAGATTGACCATTAAGGGAGGGTATTAAAATAATATTTTGTGTTATTAATGGCCAATATTGTATCATTGTAAATTATTAGATTAGATTAGGATTAATTTCTATTCTTTTTGTTCGGTTCAGTTTACTTCAGTTTCTTTTAGAAATTTCCTTCTTCTCAAATGTAAAAACTATTTAAGAGCCTTTGTCTCTTTTGTAAATATATTTGAGATTTTACCATTCACAATGTTTGCTTTGAAACCTTTGCTTATCCAAGTAAAGTTGAATGCAGTTACCAACTTGGAAAGAATGAGAGACTTGATGATGGTCATTGAATCCCTTGAATTTTTATTGATCTCTTGAGAGAATTTATGGGATTTCAGTATAAAGCTTGCTCCAATTCTACACAAAGGAATACAAGTTGTTTTTTCCCTTTCAACTGGTTGTATGTATCTCGAGCTAGAAGAGAAGCCACATTCTCATTGCACTAAAGGGTGTAAGCCATAACAAGGGTTAGAAAGAAAATTGTTCTATGGAGACATGGGTAGTCTGGTTATAGAAATGTTGAATGACATGTAGCTAGTTGTCCCACTGCATATTTGTCCAGTAATAAATGTGGAGAGAATGGTCTAAGATGTAGTTAACATTCTCAGTTTGGCCTTTAGTTTGTAAATGAAATGAAGCTGACAAGCACAACTAAAATTCTACAAGCTTTCAAAATTTGTCAAAAGTTATTTAAGAAATTTAAAATGCTTGATGAATTGGGACACTCATGAAGCACTTTGAGTTTGTCTCAACATAATGCAAGGATGCATTGTGTGTCCTCAAGTTCCCATTCTGGATGTCCGTCAGGTTTCAAAGATTTGGGAAAGGTGGGGATGGGACATTTTCTTCTTGTTACCAGCAACTAGGGAGGGTCACGTAGTTGTCCTTGGGAAGTTTTGGTCTCTCCCAATGTCTTTTAGTGGAAATACCCCTTTTTTGATGAATTAGATATGTTTAGAAGTTAGAAGTCTTTGACTGATGTAACAAATTAAAAAAAGCAAATGGATTGCACTCATTAGATATGTCATTATCAAGTTAGCCAGAATTCTTATGATTTTACTATTGCCTTTAACTAGAGGCTTATCTTTTTCTTTTAGAATAGAGGTGGTTCAACTTCATCTCTGACTCATTTGTCATGTATAAATGAATTCCAATATCTGATAAGAAATAATGATGCAATACAAATTATGAAAGACAAGTACACAAATATTCATTGAGAAATGGTTAGGTAAGCAAAAGAGCTTATGTATGCTTGTAACAGCCACATTGAACCCTTTTTTGATAAAAGGAGAAGTTATATCTATAATAAAAGAGTAATATCACAAAATCCCTTCACCTTGTAGAAGCCATAAAGGCCATATGGAAATAAAGTATGTACTATGGATACAAAAAACTGCAAAAGGCACTAAGAGTATGAAGAACAGGGCATTAACCAACTACAACACAGAATATTTCAGATCATATTAATTTTCATAACTTATAAAACACCCAAATTTAAAAGAGCTGCAATAAGGCTAGTATATGACAGTATGCAAAGACAGCATTTATGGCTGATATGCAGCCTTTCCCAAACAGAAAGGAAGAGTTGAGGTTTCATCCTGATGTTGTGGTTGCTGGATCCAGTGCACTTGATTGCCAAAGGAATGCTTTTAAGTTTTAAGAATTGCCTTCTTGTGGAAATGTAAAATATTATGCTGTAGGGAACTATGTTACACCAAGTTTTGTAAAATTTCCCTGGATTTCAGGAATATATATAGTATTTACCGTTCCTGTTTCCCAAATCCAGGGAATTTTTTTGCCATAGCTGAAACTAATCCCACCATCCCTTTCCACAAAACTTTCTGGAACAGGGGGTTTTAAGAAGGAAATATGTTTATGGGAAACATATATAGGCCATTTGATATCTTTTGGGAACTCCATGGTGTAGTTTCCTTTGAATTGTTTTAGGAATCTTCCTCTTGTTCCTTGCATTTGCCCTGATTTCCCCTACAGCCTCTTGCCTATCGAGAAGGTTTTGGTAGTTGATTGTGAACAAATTGAGCCACTACATTTGCTGTCTAATGCAAATTTGGAAAAAAGCATGTACCCCTGGGACACCTCCCTGAGGTTTTTAAGGCATTTCCCTGAATAGGGTTGTCCAAGCGCACAAAATGGTGATAAAATGGTCCCCCACTGGTGTTAGTGCCCGTAGCCTTTTGGGAATCCGTTGTTATCGGAAGTTAAAATTAGTTATTTTGGGGATTTGTTTGGTGGAGATGATAGTTTTGATGTCATCTTCTTGGTTTTCAGAGGTTCATTTGCTTGCCAGCTCAGAGTCTTGTTCTATTTTTAGTTAATTCTATTTTGGAGTTCTAGAGCATTGGTGACTACCGGTTAGATTTGATCAGTGATCCTTTTGCTATGTTTTCTGGAGAAACTATATTGAATTTCTCACGCTTAATTTTTTGTTCGTCTTTATCTTCACTGTCTACAAGTGTGTTTAAATTTGGTCATTGAGGTTAGTTCCCTGATATGATATTGAATTGTTTCAGTCTGACATTGTATGGGCTCATTTTTGTAGTTTGGTGTTTTGCTTAAATATCATTTTTTAAAGTCTTTCATGTTCAAGTATTTTAAATTTTTTGTATTTTGAAAATTCTGATTTTATTTTTTATCAATTATTTTAATAGGCGTCTTGGTATCATTTGGGTTATTTGGAAAAAATTGTCGTGCCGGAAATCTATCCCTCTATGGCTGAAACTCCTAACCATTGATTTTCTTTTTTCCGTTGGATGTTTGTGATTGGCATATTGATTCCGTGTTGAAGCATAGGATTGTTTGTTCCTCTCTTTTCGATTTTCTGTTTTAGCCTAGCTCAGCATATTTGTGTTGGTCAAAGATCTGACTAGGGATGAATTTGTTTGTGGGTTTTGGCTATCTGCTTTGTCTGGCTTTTATTGTTGGTTTTTCATGTTGTATTTAATTTTTAAAGTTAAGTGGCCTTCTGCTTGGCTACACTTTTGGTGGGAATGTGGTATTATTTTAGTGGCATTTGTAGCAGTTGTATTGTAACTGAGCCTTGCTTGTAAAGATGTTTTCCTTCTGTATCTTCTTTTCAGTTTGTTGAGATTATTTTTATATGCATCTGTGTGTGGTTTAGAGAGAGTCTAGATTCTTGTATATCGCAAATGATCTATTTCTCTTGATTGTTTTGGGTATCTTAAGCTCACGAAATCTGTTGCACAATTTAATGTTTGGATCCCCCATGCAATTACTTTCTTGGCTATTTTGAATATTCAATATTATTAATTTCTTCACAAATTGTGCAGTGTATTTTGAAATTTTTGCAGTAGTACTGTCCAGATCTTTTTCTAGATTGAAGTTTTGTTTCAGCATTTGATATTGCTGTATTCACCGCCCATTCTACTGCCCATTCTGGAGCAACACATTATGGAGTGTTACTTTTAGTATTTTCTTTCAAAAATTTCGAATCACTCGTCAATGTGCCACTCCATTGCTGTAGCAATGCTTGCTTTGATTCCTTTTCTATTATTGGTCTTCTAGCAATCTGCCACACACTGGTATGTGCTGATGCACTGGTCTACACAGCAGCACTGCTGAATTAAATACAAATTGAAACAATCTCTGAATATTTCATACAATCCCTACTGGTTTCATACCATTGATAAAATTCTAATCCACAAACATTATTATTTTGGGGATTTGTTAGCTGATTGAGACGATCACTTATTGTTGTAAATCATTGATGCCAACTACTACTTGTTCTAGATGGAGGTTCAGTAATGTTAAATCCTAAACATTAGACACCTACAATAAGCAAGTTGCTTCCTATGTTCTAGATTTTGCATTTTTGGTACTTAATGTTAGTCTTCTCTTCAATGTGAAAGATGGCATCTTTACTCCAAACATTAAATACTGATCTATAATACTTGTTTCAGCCTGACATTGTATGGCTCAGGTGTAGTTAGTGGATATGCTTAAATGATCATGTTTTAGCAACTTTCCTCTTCAAATTTTACATTTTTTGTATCAGAATGTAATATTATTTTTTATGAATTATTTGAACCATTTGACCAATTTGAATTTAAAAATTTGTTGTCCCGAAAACTCATCGCTGTATCCCAAAACTCTGATACACAATTTTCTTTTTTCCGTATGTGTGTATTACATAAGATCCACTTTGGAAATAAAGTTGCTCTCTTCCATTTTGTGAAGCACCATCACATTTTGTGAATGATATGTCTAGTGATGAATTGGTTTTTTCGCTTTGAATCTGCTTTGAATGGGTTTTATTGTTGGTTTGTCATGTTGGGGTTTTTGTGGATAGGGCTTGAGTGCATTCTAGTTCAAACTTTTTGATGAATAGGTACTATTTGGGCATTTGTAACATCTGTAGGAACTGCATCTTATGTAAAGATTGCGCTCAAATCTCAACGTTCCAATAGGCCAAAGTAAATATTAATTAAAAATATTTTCAAATATTCCCTCTTAAAATAGGCCCCATAAAGAGTTGTCATAACCTCCACTTGATCTTCAACTATTTTTAGACAATAAAGATGTTCTTCTTTCACCCACTTACAACTGTTATAAATAATTATGAGATGCTACTCCAATATGAAAAATAATAATATTTTATTTATTTGAGAAGCTTCCAAAAATAAGATCTTTGTAACTCCCACATTGATTGCCAATTGCAACTCCCAATTATGAGTTGCCATAGAATCTGTCATAAATAAAAATGCCAAATAATTTGGAAGTTACTAATTGCTTCATAAGAAACCCTACACTCCATTTTGGTTTGTCAGCACAAGTTAAAATCATATAATATTTGATACTTAGTTGGCCACAATTAAGTAGCTTGAAAATATAAATTAATTGTAGTTACAAAACATTAAATTTTAAACAATTATTATCCAAACTCCTTTCCTAACCCACAGAAAAATATTGGAATGGACAATTTTTCCATAAAATGAAAATAATTAAAAATGGAATGTTACAAGTCCGCCCTTCTCAAAATTGCTTGTTCTCAAGCAATGCAAATTGAAATATTCCAAACTTTCCTAATTCTTCCCAAGTGACATCTCATGTAGGTAGGTTCCTCCAAACAACCAAATATTTTATGAAGGCTCTATTCCTTGAGTTCTTCACCCTTGCATGAATGATGACATTTGGTAAACTTATGAATATCACTCTACTATCTATGAACAGTGAACCAATACAAGTTAGTGCATCATAAACACTTAATGCCATGAATGGATGGTGTTGTAGTAGTATTCTCCCAAGTGAAGCCATTTAAACCATGCTGAATTTTGTTCTGAAACATATTCCCTTAAGAATCTTGCTACCCACTTATCCATTATTTTCGAGTCTCCAACTATTTGTAGCTGATAACATGTGCTAGGAGTGATTTTTGCACTAGTAAGATGAAATAATTCTTGCCAAAAGCAACTAATAAATTTATCATGTCTCTTACTATCAATATTTTTAGGCAACCCTTGTAGCCTAAAATTCTCCCTAAAGAATAATTCAACCACATGACATGCTTTGGATTCTAGATAAATAACAACAAAGTATGAATACTCATTTAGCCTATCCTCAACACCATATATGCAAATTTTACTATATACCTTGGGAACAATTGTGATGAAGGCTATGAACACACTTGTCCAATCTTGATGGAGAATAAGCAATGGCTGCAACAACTTTCTGGAAAAAAACATGCTTTACCTCATTATGTTGGAAGATGATGTTCTCCCTAATGTGTTTGATACCATCCTCCTAAAAGCTCCTTTATAAGAATTTCTCTCTTATAGATCTACAAATTTTGGAGAATCTAAAGTGTCCAACCATGAGTTTATCATGCAAAACTTTCAAAATCTTTAGCTTCATTTTAGATTCAAACATTGAAAAGATTCTATCCTTACACCAAATGAGATAATTTGCTAGCACATTCTTTCCGTCACATATCCATCTAAGATGTTAGCAACAAATTTATTCTTGGCATATTCTACCAAGATAAGAAAACTCCAATCTTTATGAATGATAGAAACATAACAAAAAAGTAATCATTTTGAAAAAGACATCAACATCTACATTCTTTTCCCTTTCTATGATAAATTATAATCTTGGATTTTCCTTAGCCATTTCTATGACTCGTCATTCCAATCATATTGATCCAAGTAGAACTTCAATCCCATGCAATCTATCTCCACCACACATTTGCCACAAACGAGACGACTGCTGGATTCTTTCAAAGCATACATGCTGGAAAACATCTTCTCATCATACCTAGAAAATTCTCTTCTGAATCTTTGAACTTGATGCTTTTGATTTTTGTAACCAAAGCAACTCCCTTTCCTGAAACATTACATCCTATAGAAAATGCTTGTGAGAAATCTGAAATAATTTCATAACTTAAATGATTACCTTCTCAATCCCTTGAAATACTTCTTGTGTTGTACCCTCCTGTATACCTTGAGTACTAATGGCTTGACCTAAGTATGTGATTTCAATCTTCCTCGTAGATACTTTGGTAAATAGATCTTCTTGTTGAAATACACACGTAACTATATCCCAATGCTACCAGATATCTTCCCAAGTCTTGTTGGAGATCAAAATATTACCATTATAAACCAAATCAAAATTTCTTACTTGATTCACCATGAATTGGAAAGTCAAACTGTGAGGCAAGACCATGAACTTTGTGTGTTCAATAAAGTATCTGAAAGTTGTCTTGAGCATATCTTTTTTGCAAACAAAAATCTGAAAGTAGCTTGATATCAAATATGCCTTTGATAAGTATGGAGCAAGAATGGCATATTTACAACCAATTTCTAACTCTATAGCATGTTCGAATCCTTTATGTGGAAAGTAGGATTCATCTTGACTTGATTGAAATTTTCAGATTTTCTAAAAGGAGGATTCATCTTGACTTGAAACTGATTTTTGCCTTGAATTGTATCCCTGTTGACCAATGGTCATCTTAGGTCTTATTGTAGGCCAAGATGAGATGGTGTTCAAATACATCATTTATGATGCACATTAATGTGATAAGTGCAGTAACGTGGACAAAATCTATGAAAAACCACTCATAGAGCCCAAACATTGTTTTGAAGGTTGTCTTGTATATGTGGTTGAGCTCCATGCAATTTTGTGATGACCAAAAGCCAAGATGAACTTAGAGAAGTAGTTGAAACCCTAAATATGATGAAAAGTTCCATTGATGGTGGGCTAGTAGTGTTTTTCATGTTGATTTTGTTGAAAGTACAATAATCTATGACTAACCACTACTCATTGTGTCCTTTCTTTGACACTACTAGAGTAGGAGAGATAAAGTTTTATTTTTCCCACTTTGAGGAATCACTTGATCTGGTGCTCCATTTCATCACTCTTGATGGGTGTGGTGAGATAGGGTGGCTAGTTAGGAAGCTAAGATCCCAACACAACATCAATAGAGTGCTCAATGGACCTCAAATGAGGAATGCACATCAACGGAAGATCTGATTGCTTGTGTACACAATCTTCCTTAGCATTCGGAATGATAAAAATAATAAGAAACTTATGCAAATTGACAAATTTTATTATTGGCTTCTAAAGGGTAAAGGATTCACCAAACAATACTGACTTTATACAGTTTATTGTCCAAGTACAGCTGGTAGGTCTTACAGAGCTCATCAAAGATAGTCTTGTAGTTGTACTAATAAGGTGATGCAAGTATCAAACTGCAACTATCGAGTAGAATGACTTCAAAATATCAAGTGTGTCCTAGAATGACCCAGCTGCAAATGCAATAGAACACTTGCTAGACACAAGTATAGAGAGTCCCTCTTTTACCCATCCCAATTGGTATGAGTGTGAATGCATTGTACCTGGTAACCAAACTTCATTTACCATCTGCAATTGAAAGCATGACCTTCTGGTCGGCATTGCCTAGAAATAAGCTCTACCAATATATTCTTGATTGGACAGTTATGAGCTAATATAGCTTCTTAATAGTTTATAGATTAGCGATTGACCATAAGAATAAGATGAGGATTGAAAGTGTTGGGATTGGATCCTTAAATGAGTGAATCTCCAGGCTGTGATTTCTTCTCTAGTGTCCCTGAATATCATCAATTGCAAATATATCTTTGGTTGCTTCTAAACTAGTTTAAGAGGCAAAAATGATTTGTTGTGGATATTCAACTAAAAAGGGTCATTAAATTGATAATAAATTGTTAGGTTGTTATCAATGGTATGAACATTACTTATATTTGTATCCTTTGTTGAATATATGGTGAGAATTAATTATTAGAGCTTGTGATTTGAAAAAGATAAGGATTGGAAGTGTGGGGATTGGATACCTAGGTCTTTGAATCTTGAAGCCATGGTTTCTTCTCCACAGTTTCTGGATATCAGTATCAAATTGATCTTTTTTATTTCTCAACTAGTGCAAGAGGGAAAATTGATATATTGGTTCAAAATTGGGTGTTGATATTCAACTAATTGTGGGGTATTCAATTGATAAAATGAAGTCAACTCATCGTTTAAGATATTAACATTCTTTATATTTGTATTTTGTCTCAGATGTTTGGTGAATATTAGTTGTCAGAGATTAGATTTTAATTGTTGCTCGTTTGTACAAACACACACAAATAAATAAACATGCACATTCATGCTCACTTGTACACTTTTGTGCTTTGAGGGAGGGAGAGGGAAAGGAAGAGAGTGAGGGGGAGGGTGAGGTGAAGTTTAGATAGAGAGATGTTTCAAGCATGTCAAAATTTTTTGCTATGCATTTTTACTCTAATTCAAATTATTGGTCATGATTGAACACTTATTTCTTTGATTTTCTTTTGTAGCTGCCATTTTACCTGTCGTACAAAAGCAACATCAGCTTCTCGTGACATTGCTTTTTTGTAATGCCATGGCAATGGAGGTACTCTTTGAAATTGATACATGTGGATCATTTTCATTTACTATGAAGTGCTATATGATGGATTTAGCTGTAAATCTAGTGCAGTGACTTTTTGTTTGTCAAATCAAAACTTCAATGCAGTTTGTCCGTACAAGCTTTGCCAGCTTTTTCTTGTCAAATTGTGTATTTGATTAAATCTTCAATGGTTATTGATTATTATTTGTAGCATTTTATGGGCAGGTTAAGTTTTTTATTTAGTATGTATCAAATCAAATATAATATTACACTTTTGAGACATTTGTTGTAACAGACAAGAACCCATGCCTCACACAATGCACATAAATTAAGAGTAATTGCTTGAAGTTTGAACTTAGGGACATAAAAGGTAGTCACAATGTTGCAATTGCCTTAAATTAAAAGTAATAGGTATATATAAGCTTGCTAGTGTAAACATAATAGCATATTACTTAGTTGTTTTTTGATAATGTGGTCCTCCAAATGAGATTATAGGCTAATGCAAAGTCATACCACATGTTATGAACATAAGAGAATTAAGGAATATACACATTCATTTAAGTGCAAGATGTTCTCACTAATCCTAGCTTTCTATTATATAGATATATATAATTGGTAATTTTGAAGTAGGGAAAAATATTGAAATTAGTATAAAATCTGAAACACAACTCTGGTTATTCAAGATACATATCAAAATATTACACTCATTGAATGGATCTATGAAATATCCCACCCTAATCTGAGATATTTGCTAACAAATCTGCCTGTCTAGTTTGAACTGGTTTAATGATTGTTTTGAGTTTTTTGGTGTTTTCGAGAATGTTTGCCAAGCAATGCAATGAAGAATATTGACAAATGCAAACAAGAGAAATGCTGAAGCAAATATAATAAACTTTCAATTCAGATTTTATTGATACTTCAGAAATTACAATATCAGTCATACCCGGGAGCCAAAGCTTTAATTTGTAGGTCTGAAACTATCATATCAGCAAACTGGAAACCTCCATTAATGGATGCCTAGCTTCATATGTTGATTTCTCCACTTTAAAATGAATGCAAATTGAGACCCTTATCTTAGCCGCCCCAAATGAGAGAGAAATGATGCACATATCATAGGTGTTTCAGCAAAGAAACCCAAATGTCACCCTCAAGGGTGTAAGAACCCTTACAGGTTCTAACTGAATTTTTTTTCTTTCTATTTGCTGGTCTAAAAGTTTCAGACTTGCCTTTAACTTATGCCTTCACCTAGGACTTATTATATCATGTAGATTGAAAGCATAAATAACAGAAAATGAACTTGAATACAGATTTTATGGAAACAACAAGATGAACATAAACAAGAAGAACATACCCAGCAAGATAGCTTATCCTCTTTTATTTCACTAGACGCTGATTACAACAGTAAATACTGAATACTACAATCTGCTAGGTCTGATTTTAAGTTCCAAACCTTCAATGATACCTAGTTTGTGCCCAAAGCACTAGATAAAACCCTAGCTGCTAGGAAGGAGAATGTGCTAACTGTGTGGAATGATAAACCTAGCTGGAAATGACTGAAAATACGCTGTTGCAGCCTACTGGAGGTTGTAGTCGCCAAAATCTCCATAGATATGGTGATGAAGTCAACTTGAAGTCTGTTGTAATGAAAATCTGACTATGTTTGAAGGTAAAAATTGCCCAAAATGCCCTTCTATGTCAAACAACCTTCTTGAAATCTCTTCTTCCACAAATCAAAGTCTCAAACTGTAACTGGAGATGTGCTGAAGCAATCTGGTTAAGCTCAATGGTAAATTTCTGTCTAAAATCACCTCACAAGGTGGAATGGGGACATCACCAAACCACAGAATTCAAGGGAGCAGCACCTTGAATCGACTGAAACTATTTTCAGTCAAGAGATCTCTCTCAACAAGCAAGATAATAATACCAAATAACATGTCTTTCTCATCCCCCAAGCCTCCTTTAAATAAGACCTTGTCATGTCCCCTTCTCAGTGACATCTCTCAGACGACAGGATTGGCCTATCATACGACCCTCGTAGGCTGATGGACTGGATAGGGGGTCATTTCGGAGCTTGGCTCAGCTTCAGTCAGCAGGATTGATCGGTTGTCTTTCGTTCGAGGAGGTCATTTGCGAATTGCTATTTTAGCAGTCTTGGCCAGGGACCGCTGCTATTTTTAGCAGTTCTGTGGCGGCATCAGGATTCACTCCAGAGTCTGTCAGCATCAGACGGATCAGTAAGCGGGTTAGAAACAAGTGAGATATTAATATTTGATCGTATTGATTAAATATTAATTAATTAACGTTTATAATATAAAGTTATAATTTAATATTATAACTTAAGTGAATTCCTTGAGGGGTGCGCCATCATGAAGGAAGGGGCCAGTTGATATTTTAATTAATAATTAAATATTCAGTGGAGAACTATGGAGAAGTGAAAATATTAAAAGATGAATATTTCATTAAAACCCTATTTTCAAGGGAATCGCACTTTTCAGTGTATTTGAGGGTTTGCCTTGGGAATTGAGCCGATTATGAGATTATTGAGTTTGATATTGATCAATTTTTGGTCTGAGCCTGAGACTTAGGGTTTCACGTTCGATTCCTTGGAGAACGAGCCATCTCCAGCGGAAAGCAGTTCAGAGAGTGTGCAATATCACTCGATTTATTGCCTACAGAGGTTTTCTTATTCAGAGGAAACTACAGAGCTTTCAGTGATTGTTATTTGTCAGAGATTCTTTAGTTATTGCATCCAGTTATCATCTGTTACCTTGGGCGCACCATTTACAGAGGTTTATACATTGAAATTTGTGAAGGCCGTACAAATTGATTGCTGGTCTGACAGGCCGTACTTGCACAGCAGGCCGTACTTCTCTTCTTAACACGTGTTTTCATCCTTCTGGGTGAAACGCCTATTACACTGGTTCCAGAATACCTTCCTTGGAGGCGCCAACTTACTGGGAGTCTTCAGAGATCATCATTTCGCAGGAGAGGAGCATTCTTTCATTGGGCCGTACAAATCTGTACTTCTGTACCAGCAAAATACCAGGTTTTTGAATCTTGAAAATTCTTCATTTTATACATTGTTTTCTTCTGGGTATCATTGTAATCACTTGAAAAGTTGAATAAAGGATACTGGCGTAGTTATTGTTGTATTTCCAGAGCTATTTGATTTTTAGAGAATTTATTTCCATTTATTAGCAAAATCGTACCTTTCTATCATTGCATCAAAAACACAAAAAAACTCAAAAACCTAAAAACGTCAGAAAAACTTGAAATATCAGTCAGAGCAGTAACAGGGGGAAACCAGGGGTTTCTACAGACCTTAAGACCAAACTGCCCTAGGAATGAAGTTAGATTTGTTTTCATTAAAAAATTCACCTTGCTTCAAGGCTAAGGCACCTAGCCCAAGTTGACCCAAAGAGGATCAGATTTGCTTAATTAAAATATTAATAACTTCTTGACTAAGTTTCCCAAACCTTCCTAGAAGAATTTGATTGCCTTGTTGCTTTTTTGGAGATTATAAAATTCTATCTTGGAAGCTTCCTTCAGCCGCCTCAAGGAAGAGATCAGATTTGATTTTAAAATATTAATTTATGGTAGCTTCTCCCTTAAGTCACCTAAACCACCATAGGAAGGGGAGGCTTCTAGAAGCTGATCAGATTGGATGAGGTCGACTCACCTCCTTGCTTGCTTGTCCTCCTTGTTTGCTTGGTTTTGCAAATAGACTTCCTTGCCTGCTTTGATTCGAAGTAGACCTTCTTGCTTGCTTTGACCAGCAAGTAGACCTCCTTGCTTGCTTTGACCTCCTTGTGTGCTTTGACTTTTCAAGTGGAAAATAAGATCAACATTATGCTTAGCTTGGTTTAAAGGTAACACTTTCTTAATTCTCTAAACACATTCTACCAAAGTTTGATCCTTATTGCCAAAATTCATTCCCTTTTCATGCCTTCTAGCCCACGGGAATGTTGAATGGGCCAGAATCAAGCTACTATGATGTCACTCCTGGAGTGGGGACATTACAAAGGGACTGTACAACCTGATAAATGAGGACTTGTACGGCCTAGCAAAGACATAGTACGGCCTGCCTTAAATGAAGGTGCAATAGCTATGAAAGTTTCATCCAACAATAATAGCCTCCAATGGAATTCTGATCTGCACAATATCTCCTGATGAATCTCTGAAATATTGAACTCTATCCACACAAATGTGACCTTTGGTTGAAGCCACCTGATAAGCAAACCTTGGGTGTTATTTCACACATGTAGAATGCTCGAATCTGAGAGAAAATCGTTCTCCAAGATCAATCTGCAACAAGAAACCCTTGTTTCTCCTCTTCTTAGCAAAAGCTTCAAATTCTCGTAAGTGTTGAATAATGAATAGTCCTTGAATGCTTTTTTTCAAATGCCTTAGATACCTCTCTCCAAAATGCACAACTCCCAAGGCACTTTTTGGTCATTAAAATATAATAAATATATTTTCCTTTGTTGCTTTTTTAATATCATTCATTTGGCGCTCATATCAATGACTTTTATAATTTGACTTTATATCATTAAATAAGCTTTTATATTAAAGTCAATAAAGTCATTTAATGTTATTCACTTTAATAATTAATTATTAGCAAAGTATCACTTTAATAATAATTAAAATACCGCAACTCTTTTAACAATCAACCTTAATTAACTTTGTTAGCGCCAAAAGGTAGCCCACTGATTTCTTTGCACACCAAGGTGCCCTACTATAAATAGTAAGACTGGACCCCAACATTTGAGTGACTTACTAAAAATAGTAAGTATGCATAAATTGAGTCCAAAACACCTCCAGAAGGCAAACCCTGAATATCACAAAGTACTGGAGAAGAAAATACCACAAAATTCCATCTAAAGAACCATATAACTCCCTCACAGGTCCCTCTAATCACCATCATTAGCCTATGAGCACGTGATGATAGGCTAATCCCACAAACAGAGAAGTTGGCTAAAAGGGGGACATTACAATTTAATAGTCTAATTGCACTTATCACAATTTTATTGAAGTGATACAACATTGAGTGCTCTTGAGGAATAATATAGTAGATACAACTTTAGGAGTGTGTAGCACACTCTTAGGGCTATTGCTAATACAATCACACAAATAGAATCTAGGTGAATTACCAACTAAAATTTTCTTTTAAATACTATCATAATTATTATTTTTTGGTATTTATGTGGTCTATAATTTTAATAATTGGTCATATTTTCTTGTTATTTAATTGTGTTCCTTTCCTTTTACTAGGGCTGCAGCCTCTACTTTCTATTCATTGGCTTCACTACCATATCTTCAACGTATTATCTCCATGGCCTATGTTATTAGGTCTTTATTTCACCATCTAAAACCTCTCAAAGTAAAGGAAATTGTGCCAAGTGTTGCATCCATCCTTTGTGTTTCCTTAGCATAATTTCCCTCCTTTGAAATTCCAATCACTTAGTAAGTGCTGATGAAACTTGTCATATTCTTGCACACCTCTCACTAGGTTACTCTTCTCACTAGACAAGTGATCTAGAGGGTTGTAACAGTTGTTATGATCCCATAACAAGTTCTCCTAGACTACTTTCTTTTAATGCCACCTAAGCTCCTATTTTAAGGGGAGTTGATGGGAATACATGTGCCCGTCGTATTCCTCACCCTCTTGAGGTATTATCACATAAGCTTCACTTCTATAATGTCCCTTGCCCTAACTTGCCCTAGAATTTGCCTATTACTCACAAATTCCACAAACTAGGGTTAGGGTTTTCACCTTATCGATTGAATAACTCCCTAATGATGTAATCTTGGATTGAAACTTGCATTCACCACCTGAACAATATTGCTAAACACGCATGCATACATTTGTTAGCATTAATCCATGGTAACATATTATCAATTATGCAACCTATTGTGAACTAGGAGTGACATGGTGGGTCTGCCTAAAGCCATATACCAACCTAAGAGGCTGTATACCACAACTCTCCCTGTTGGCGACTTGTACCTGCTTTCCCCAACTATGTCCCAACCTCGGAAAACACTTTCCCACTTGTGGGAATGGGTGGGGCATCCTGAGTGGTCTTGGCTCTTCCACCCCTCCATGGCCCATCCTTTCTGTTGGCATTTCAAATCGCACTTTTGGTATGCAACTTGTAAACGGACAACTATGTGCAGTAACCTGCTCTTCAAATTAGGAGGGGAAGCTCCCTCTTTGTTGATGTTGTTAAAAAGAAAGTAAACTAAAACTAATTTGCCTGTCTTTTTGTTCAGCTAAGAGCACAAGGTTATAAAACTCAAGTGCCGTAGTTGAGATTTTCTGTTTTAGAATTTCAACTACGACTAAGCCTACTCTAAACACGTTTCTAACTTTTCAAGTAAACACAAAGCAAGAGAGTTAGAAATGGACAAGGAAGGATCTGACAAAATACTTAGATAAACTCTTCTTTCGACATACATTTACTTACTTTCAATGCAAGCTGAAATGGAGATCATATAAGCATAACACAATAAACATAAATTTGAGACTTTATATCAGGGCAACAAAGCAGGCACAAGACTTTATTTTCTCAAATTTCAGAAACAAGAGATTACACTTCTGGGACAGCAGGATTGTAGCAAAATAGGCTTACAGTTTAGCCATCAAACCAGAACACATCAACACAAGACACATGAACTGAACAAGAACTTGCAGCTAAAGAGGCTTGCAAACTTGCTCTTACACAAAGTGAACTAACACTGAATAACAACTTGCTGCATTACAGGCTTGCAATTTGCTATCACAATAACTGTTTAGAAAATAATGAGCAAAATTCTCTTATTTATAGACAAGCAAGAGGAAGGGAACCCTACAATCCCCTTGCTTTTACAACTCAGCTTGCCAACATGCAAGCGCTTTATTTCTAAAACTAAAGAAGATAAACATCTAACCACCTAAGAAAGCATGAAAACAGGAAATGCCAACTATTACATTTTGTTTCTTTCTCTTCTTCAAAGAGTAGATAAGAATTGAGACGAGAATAGAAAGAAAGTGGAAAGAAAGCTTCTAGATGATTGCTGCTGAAAATAGAATGTTGATCTGCTTTGAAAAAGCAATTTCTTCGAAAAAAGCTGGGATCTAGGTTTTGTAGAAAATCACGTTTCGGAGAAACCCAGATGCTCGGAAATTGAAAAAGCTAAATTCATCCTGAAATAGTGGCCAAAAAGCAGTTTCTAGAAGAGGAAAAGTTTCTCAATGTTGATGAGGATGAAAAAGCAGAGAGACCCATGTGATCAGAAACGAAAAAAGCTGAGTAGTTGTTTTGAAAAAGTAACGTCCTAGAAGTTTGGAGCATGAAAAAGCATTGCTGCTTACTCATTGATTTCGAAACCACAAAGAACACTGAAAAAGCATGTCGTTTGGGTCTTCATATCTTCCTTGAGAGAAAAGGGAGAATCTTCTTGCTCTAGATGCCAACCTGCAAAAATGAATAATGAAAGACAAAATCTCTCTTAAATAAGTTGAGGTTTGAGAAAATCTGCTTTCTTTTTGCTTTGAAACTTCTCAAAGCCAATCCTAAGCAGGTGCATTGAACTTGGACGTTTTCTAATGCTGAATGATGAAAACTTGGAAAATTTTCCAAAGGCTTTGAGCCTTGGCGCCAATCTCCTCCCGGGGCGCTTTTCCTCTCCACACTTAGCCATTTTTTCACCATCTTCAGATTTTTGCTTGATTTTGACCTTCGTTTGACATTGATTTCTAGATGCTTAGAGGATCCTGTGAACTGACAGAGTGATCCATTGCGGGGCCTAACTGATTATGAGAAGATTACCCTGGAGGCAACTTTGGATAAAAACATTATTTGACCCTTCAAAAAGCTAGTCGCCCCTGGCTACCTGGGGCGCCCATGATCACCAGTGTTAAGTCATTTTTCTTAAAATTTCAACTTTCTGTGTTTTCTCATCTCCTAATGAATTTGTAGTTCTGGGAGGTAGACTATCCCGACGATCTGTCTGTCAAATTCACTGAATAGCTCGTTGAATTCTGAGGAGGGTGTTCTGGATGCAACATCACCTGAAAAGTTGATTTGGGGCCTCAAAAGCTTGGGCGCCTATCTTCTCCTGGGGCGCCCAACTTTTCAGAGTTAGAATATTTTCCCAACTTGTCACTCTCTTCTTGTTCTTCTGATGAGTTCGTGATTCTGGGAATTTGGGAGGTCCGATGATCTGGCTGACGGTTTCATTGCGTAGCTTATCTAAATCTGAGAGGATTATTCTGGAGAAGCCAAGCCTTAAAAATTGATTTTGATCCTTAAAAAGTTTGGGCGCCCCTGGCTACCTAAGGCGCCTGTGGCTTCCAAACTAGAATTTTCCACCGCTTCATGGTCTTCTAATGAATTCTCATTTTTGAATGATATGGAGCTCCGACGGACTGATGGCTGGACTCATTGGATAGCTGAGACGATTCTAAGGGGGTCTCCTAGAGATGATATCTCCTGAAAGTTGAATCTTGGAGGTCAAAAGCTTGGGCGCTCTTGGCTAGCTGGGGCGCCCAACTCCTTGCTTTTGGCTTTTGATATTTTTCATGGTTTTACCCCTTCGATCGGTCCCTAATATCTGATGATTGGTAACTCTGATTGACGTGCCATTGATTGCGTTGGAAACCTTGACTGAATCTAAAGAAAAGTTGTTGGGGGTGATAAACTCTAATTTCATCATTTAGGCACTCAAAAGCTTGGGCGCCCCTGGCTACTGGGGGCTCCCATGATCACCAGACTTGGTCATTCTTGCTTGATTTTCAACCTTCAGATTTGAACCTTCATGTTATACCTCCAGTTTGATCTGGATTTGTCGGTGATTAACAAGTCTAATACTTTGACAAAGACATCCATTGCAAAGTTGGCAGAATCTTGAAGACAATAAGCATTTTAGCAAACCCTAACTGCTGGATTTGGGCCTCCAAAACCCTAGGCACCTATCTTCTTATGGGGTGCCCAAGTTCTCCATACTTAGAATATTTTCTGATGATTTCATGATTTGCATTCTGCTTCTTGGTTGAGACCTCTCCATTCAATCTGAGATTTAGGCTGATTGGTTGATCTGATGACTGTGCTATTGGGCTCACTGTGGAGCTGAGAAGATTTTGAGCAACATTGTCTAGGAGCACAAACCCTAATTTCATCATTTGATGCCTTGAAATGTTGGGTGCCTATCTCCTTCTAGGGCGCCCATGGTTGGCAGACTTAGTTTTTATTTTGCAATTTTCAACTTTCTCCTTTGTTCGTTGTGCTTGCCTTTGCT
This sequence comes from Sequoia sempervirens, assembly GCA_007258455.2. Taxonomy (NCBI): domain Eukaryota; kingdom Viridiplantae; phylum Streptophyta; class Pinopsida; order Cupressales; family Cupressaceae; genus Sequoia; species Sequoia sempervirens. Next base: position 734,950,948 of record VDFB02000003.1, on the reverse strand, counting down.
TTGACTATCGGGGATGAAATTTTTTCTAAGGCATGGGACTCTAGGCGCCTTGACTGAGCTGGGGCGCCTGAAGTTTCCAAACTTAGCCAAAATTTTGCATTTTTCAACTTTCATAGCCTCCGTCTTCCATTCTTCATTCTACGTGCATGTTCATTGTTTCTCATCTTTTGTTCAGTGCTTGAATGTTTGAATCTGACACCTGACAGTTGTCTGAACTCCATTAATGGCCTTGGAGCTCCTGAAAAAACAGAAAAGACCCACTAGGGCAAAATTGATCTTTTGATGATTCTGACTGCACCAGCCTAATGAGGAAGTATTTTGAACCAATCAAAATCAGTTTGAACCCTAATGGCCCAACTTTCTATTTTAGAAATTTTCTATTTTTAGAAAGTTTTGCTAACATCTGTTTCAAAAGAAACCCAGAAAAACTCAAAAAAAGTTTCTATTTTTAGAAAGTTTCTAAAAATAGTAATTTTCCTAAAAGTAGGGCCAAAAAACAGAGATCTAGGTTTTGTAGATTTGGTTGCCCTGAGCGGACCTAGATCGTCAGATTTTGAAAATTTCAAGTTTTTGCCCCTCATGCAATACGTGCAAACCCCAATTTTGACCTATTTGACAAGATTTTTACTCATTTCTTTAAAATGCCTAAGTGTAGCAAAATTTTTAATTTGGGGTATAACATTTGGCTCTGTCTGGGGATGATGGCGGATACTTCTGGCATAGGAGAACCAAAGAATATCTGGAGTTTTGAGCATAGACCAGTGCCTTATCTATTGGGCATCAGAGTCATCATGATTTCCTGATCACCTATTTGCAAAACTTTCCCTAAGTCACCTAAGACATCCTAGAATCACCTAATAGTTGGACTTCCTTAAAAAAATCACCTAGAACAAGACGCCTAATCACCGAAAACACGACGAGACTTGTTACAGAAAGGGGAAACACAACATAACAAACACATCACGGAATGGGGAAACACATCACGAAAACAAAAGAAAATTACTCCATCTTTGAAGGATGTCATTTTTGCCTGAAAGGCTTTACTTCTCTTTGCATGGGTATCACAGGAGACAAATCTTCTGGGGTGAAGATTCTCATATCTTCATACATCCAGGCAGAGGCACTTTCACAAAAGTTAGAATATGGTGCAAGGAAGGAAGCAGGTATCGTTGAGTCACCAACTTTGTTGTCGTTCATCTTCGGGATGCCTCTGTTATCAATCTTCGGGATGTCTATGTTGTTGAACTCTTCAAACTAATCGATCGCATTCCACACCCGATTTCTATAATGCCTGTAACAAGCTGACCCTTCGGTAAAATTAAAATTTTCATAATTTACATCCTACAAGTATGTAAACGTGTTATCATGACATTGCAATAAAAATTTTCCTTTTCTTTATTGATAATACATGAACATGCTACTATATCAATTTTCAATAAAGATTCCATTTCAATAGAACAACTTCACAAGTACATGCAACAAGAACACATACCTTAATTAACATGGCTCCAATGAGCTTTAGAACAAACAGTAGTAAGAAGGTCCAGGAGTCCGTCCTTTCAAATCTTGGTACATCAGCCGCTTGCTGAGGAGGAGAAACATCACTCGGGTGCTTTTCCGCCAACCACGGACTTATAATGCGGTCCCCCGCACACCTATTGTTAGATAGATGGCCCTCCCTTCGAAGAAGAGATTGGTAGGGTATCCTTTAATGATTACCAACTGAGCATAGTGTTGTGTTCCTACATAACTAGGTCCTGTGCATACGGCATCTCTTGAACTAGTATGTACTTCGGGATCACAATGAACTGACAGTGTAGTCTCAACTATTTCACACCTAAGTGGATGTTGTACATTTCACTACTTTGGCCAAAGTATTATCATTCAATACTTCGAATGAAGGTCATTTATCATATGCACTACTCAGGGCCGATTTGCATTAAGGCTTTCTTACACTACGCGTAGGTAGGTCTATCGGGGTAGTCCGTACCCTAGACTTCCTACATCAAGCTATCTACTAGAATGGAGAACAATTTATTAAGTACTCACAACTATCTCCCTTATACTGGACATTCTCATCCTAGGAGCTTCATTAACTTGACTAAGTTAATCTATAACTAGTTGTGATCGGTAACTTATTAAATATCTTCCATTCATTCCCTAGTATTAAATAGCTATATACAAACATACACTCCTTATACGGAGTCAATACAATTAATGCAACTTTCTCTTCAATGCCTAGTGTATTCCGTACACTAATGAGCGCAAAACTAATAGTAGAGAACATGCAAAAACCTTCTTATTTCACAAATTATCTCTTTGCAAATAATCATTTATCTTATAGATATTCATTCCTAATTACATCAACCTTCACTCTCTATTCTTTTCATTCAAAAGATATGAAACAGACTTATTTCTGAATACAAGAACAGCGAAAAGCATGAAAAGGAAAAGAGTTAACATGCCTGACAAGAGCTTTCCTCAGATGTTTGAAATAAGAGAATGCTTCTCCCCTAGCCTACCACCAAAGGACTTCCAGCTGGCTTTGTTAGCGAACTCTTAACTCAGCTGTTGGTAGTTTCAAACTGCTATTCTCAGATACAAAGAATGCTCTTTCAACACAAACAGAATACACCCATAGCAGACTTAATGACTCCCTCAACAAATGATGATTACTCTGATATTGCTCTCAATTTGATAATTGCTTTCTCAACAGAAACAGTTCTCACTCATGAATGAACAGAAACGAACTTCTGATTTCTAATTTCATGTGTTAAAAATGAGCATTTGCAGGCTTTATATAGTGTTAGTAAATTTAACCAATTCCCCTTTTCAAGGTGTTTATGTTGCCAACGGGGTTTGGAATGTTTCAAAGGAGAAATGTGTTGCCCTATAGAGAAGATTTCGACTTCCATTTGCTGACAGCAATGAGGTAATTTTATTTCGCACATGATCAGTTCATAAAATCGCGACACCTTCTGGTATTGGTGCGATTCAACAGGTAGGGATAAGTGACGGTTTAATGCAAGACTAAATCCCAGGTCAGATGGCGTCCACATCTCCATTTCCTGGTTGCAAATGGCTTCCTTCTAGCCGCGTTCTACTATCCTGTCATGGTTGCGCGATTCTTCATGCGCCATTTTCACGGGAAGCTCTATTTCTTCCTTATTTTAAATTTCATAGTTTCAATGTAGTTTCAAAAGAATATTTGAATCTTGGCGAATTTGTGTCAATGATATTCGATTTAATTTTGAAGTCATAGTAATTTGATTTCGACTTTTTAAATGAAATATTCATTTTGAGAAAAACGTCTCATGTTTCAAATTCGTGATTTCACTTCAACACTTAGTGAATATTAAATAAAAATGTTTGTTTAAACTTCATTTGATTTTCAATTCCATTTTATAAAATATATCTATATATATTTTATTATATTAGAATATATATAATATAGTTTTAATTTACATTAAATATTTATGTATAATTATTTAAATTTAATAATTCAAATAATCTTGTATACATATTTATATTTTGTAAAGACTATATTATATACATACTTAATATAATATTAAATATATAAATATATTTACCTTTACATATATACATGTATTTACATATACATTTTTAAAATGTACGTATACTGCGAGCCAGTCAGCATACTTTCATTATACGTACCCATGTATATGTATATATATGTGTATACATAGATTCCGAGGTAATAGCATCATAATATATATTCATATTCACATATATACAACAGGTTGGTTGTGGGTATGTATATATGTATATTTACTTGTATACCTCCTTTATGTATACGTATTCATAAATACATTTATATCGATGCACACGTATGGCATATCCATCTGCTCTCATACGTTGTATCAACATGAGTATACTTATGGACACTTGTACATACCGTATTTATATGTATATATACATATACACATGCCCACCTCTAACCAGAAACATTATTCCACATAAGATTATACTGGCAAGCATCACTTATTCAC
>VDFB02000003.1:734889177-734946838 GCA_007258455.2 Sequoia sempervirens | reverse complement strand
TGCTATGAAAGGAAATAAGCAAGAATGCTAAAATACTCGACGTCAAGAATGTGCTTTCCAACCCGAGACGGAATGGGAGCTACCATATGACGGAGATACAAGAAATACAATGCATTTTCAGAATGTAAGATAAGTATTACAAATCAGAATTGAGCAAGATTGAGAACGGTTGCCAGTACTACTGTCAGCTTACAAATTGAAAAGCATTCGCCTGCCAAGAGCATATGAATTTAATAGATTAGCTTTACATCATATAAAAGAACTCTCCTTTGCTTAATCACAGATGCCAAGACCAATGTCTTCTCTCAGAGACCAAATGATGATTTTGATTTTTAACAGATCTGCACTTTAAGTTAATAACCAGCAACCTATTAACTGACATAAATGATCATATCTCTCTCATAGATCATCCAATTGACGTGAAATGAAATGCAATATTCCCTAATGACAAAGGTGTAATGTCCCCTTCTCGAGAATGATCTTCTCAGATGACCGTTGGCCTATTTTGGAGACCCGCAGGCTACTCGGACGGTTTGATTAGGGTTTCTTGTGTGGAGGTTGCGATTGCTCGTGTTTTGGTGATTGAACTGCGGATTCCTTCTGGGTTTTCTGTGGGCTTCACAGTGATATGTTTCTCTTGGCATTCTGAGCACTTTCTGGAATTTACTATTTTTAGTAAATTCTATTTTTGGCAGTGGTCTTTTCGGTCTTGGCACAATTGACTTTCCTCTTCAGTTGACTCAATTGGTTTATTCAGTTTCTGGCTTCGGGATGCAGTTTCGGAGAGATAAGTTCATTTCACTTAAATAACATTATATTTTAATGTTATGTTACCCCTTGGTCTAGTCTCTTGACTTAATGTTGTTTTAAAAGGTGGACTTTAAGGGTGGCGCCATCATTGGAATAATTTTATAATTATTAAGGTGGAATTAAAGCCTTGAGTTTGGACGCCATTATTAAGTGATGAATTTATTTAAAAAGTCAAAATTGAGCTTTGAAGAAAGGGGCGCCATTCGTTTGGAAGAATTAGGGTTTGACTCTGAAAGAAGATTAGGGTTTCGAGAAGGTCAACGGAAAATTATAAAAGGAAGCCTTTGGTTCTCTTTTCGGTATCTTTTGTCTACAGGAATGTTATGCTGCCGGTTTGGCTCTGGGATTGCTTCGAGGAATGTAAGCCTCCTAGCTTGGCATTGCTTCTCGCTTGAAAGATAGCGACTAGTGGTGAATTAGTGTAATTTGTGAGTTTGCATTGGGATTTGAGCATTGTAATCAGCTTGTGGCTTTTAGTTCAGTTTTTGCATATTAGAGGTTTTCTAGAATTGCATTCTCCTTACAGCAGATTGTAGTTTTCAATCATAAATCAAAAATGTCAAAAAATATTGTTCTGGGTATTGCATTTTCCATCTTGTCTAGGCAGGGCGCCCCTTTGTGCCAAGTTATAGAATTTTTAAAGAAGAATCTGATTTTTAAATGCAAATCGCCCCTCTTGCTGGGCCGTACCATCTTGAGTTGCCTTGAAATTCGTGCATTAAATATATAGCTACTTTTGGTCAGTTTTCAGTGTCCCAGTTTGGTCGCCATCTCCTTGGGATCATTTTGCATTACATCTCGTGACATTTGATTAAGTTTGGAGCAAGTTGTGAGTGATTTTGTGAGTTACAGGGCTGCTGTTCGTGCACATGGAAAACGGGACTGTCAAAAATCAGATTGTCCGGTTGGCTCTAATAATTGAGTTTTTGATCTAAGCTTTATCATCCAGTGAAGGAAACTCCATATATATTGTTGCACCTTTATTTATTTCTTGATTCACATTGATAGCAAGGCTTTATCTAATATATTGTAAGCTGGCAGTAGTACTGACAGTAGTTCAGCATCTTGCTTTATTAATTTGTAATGTTCAATCTTTACGTTCTGTAATTGCTTACATCTCCGCCCTATGGTAGCTCCTTTCCCACTCCGGGTTAGAAAGCACATTTTGGGTGTCGAGTGTTTTTCAGCATTCTAGCTTATTTCCCTTCAAGCATTGTAATTCTTAGCACTCTGCCATATGGTCGCCTCAATTCCATACTGGATTGGGTAGCACATGCTTGGTGTTGAGTTTTCTTTCAGTACTTGTAGTGTAGAAGATCCTTTGACCATATGCTCGCCATCATCGGCGCCATTCTTGGTTAGAGTTCCTTCTAGTTCTGTTCCTACATCGTTTTGGTTTAGCTGCTAACCTTAACAGGTGCATTGGTTTGTAACTTGCAATTGAAAAATTGAAAAAATTGGCTCGGAATATTTCAAAAGGCGACCAAGTTAAAGCATTGACAACTGATCAAAATACCCCAAATTAAATATGCACGAATCCCAAGACAAAGGCAAGAGGTACGGCCCAGCAAGAAGGGCGATTTCACATTAAAAATTCAAGACTTCTCCAAAAAATCTGCAACTTGGAGAAATGGGTCGCCCCTTACAGACACATAGATTTAGACAATACCCATAATGACTTTTTTTGTATTTTTGGACTTACGAATAAAAGCATCAATCTGCTGTAGATAAAAATGCAACTCCACAATTTCACTTATATGCAAAAACTAAGCTACAAAGCCACACAATGATTACAATGCACAAATCCCAATGCAAATTTCACAAACTACACTATCTCACCACTAGTCGCTATCTTTCAAGCGAGAAGCAATGCCAAGCTAGGAGGCGTACATTCCTCGAAGCAATCCCAAAGCCAATCCGGCAGCATAACATTCCTGTAGACAAAAGATGATGAAATGAGAACCAAAGGCTTCCTTTTATAATTTGCTGTTGACCTTCTCAAAACCCTAACCTTCTTTTCAGAGTCAAACCCTAATCCTCCAAAAGATGGCGTCCCTTTCTTCAAAGCTTCAATTTGACTTCTTTTAATTGAATTCATCACTTTAATAATGGCGTCCAACTTAAGGCTTTAATTCAACCTTAATAATTATAAAATAATCTCCATGATGGTGCCACCCTTAAAAGACCACTTTTTAAAATAACATTAAGTCAATAGACTAGGCCAAGGGGTAATATAACATTAAAATATAATGTTATTTAAGTGAAATGAACTTATCTCTCCGAAACTGCATCCCGAAGCCAGAATCTGAATAAACCAATTGAGTCGACTGAAGAGGAAAGTCAACTGTGCCGAGGCCAAAAGGACCATTGCTAGAAATAGAATTTACTAAAAATAGTAAATTCCAGAAAGTGCTCAGAATGCCAAGAGAAACATACCACTGCGAAGCCCACAGAAAACCCAAAAGGAAACCACAGTTCAATCACCAATTCCCGAGCAATCGCCACCTCCACACAAGAAACCCTAATCAAACTGTCCGAGAAGCCTATGGGTCTCCAGAATAGGCCAACGGTCATCTGAGAAGATCATGCTCGAGAAGGGGACATTACATTATCTTTTGAACTAGTCTCCTACTCATGCTGTTAAGAAGATGACTCTTGAAGAAGCCTAGTCTGGACACAAGCCTAAGGTCAGCGACTTGAAAGTTTTTGGCTCTACTACTGATGTGTGGATTCCAGATGCCAAGCGCACTAAGTTGGATTCCAAAAGCCAAAAACTCATGTTTAGTGGTTACAGTGAGAATCATAAGGCATATAGGCTGATTGATGTAGATACAACTTGTCTCATCTTCAGTCGTGATGTTGTGGTTGATTAAGCTACTGGGCCTTTCTTTCCGTCTTCTACTTCTATGAGCCATGAGGATCAATCTATGTAGGCTTCTGATTTGGGTGTTTGTCTTCCCCTAGCTCCACCTGATGGGAGGGATTCTGCAGTTGTGTAGGCACCTCAGCAGAATATTCCACCACCCACCCCTCCTCAGGACAATCTGGATCCTAATCTAGCTGATTTTGTTCCAGCCACCCTTGGTGATGTTGCTCCTGTTTCAAATATTGGTACTTCTACTCTCTGGCCTAAATGATATGCTAAAACCATAAGTGATCTTTGTGATGATGAATTACTTGAGGGTAGAACTGCTTGGAAAAAGAGCAAGCAGTAGAATATTGTTAAATTTGCTCTCATGGCCAATCTTCATAGCATCTCTGAGCCTCAAACCTATTTTGAGGCTAAAGGTGTACCTGAGTGGAAACAGGCTATGGAAGCTGAACATCATAGCCTTTTGAAGAGTAACACTTGGGTCCTCTCTAATCTTCCACCTGGGAAGAAGCCCATTGGCTATAAATGGGTGTATAAAGTTAAGTACAAGGCTAACGGAACCCTTGACAAGTATAAGGCTCGATTAGTAGCAAAAGGGTTCTCACAGATAGAGGGCATTGATTATGAGGAGACTTTTGCTCCTACAACCAAAATGAGTACTATTCGGCTTGTCCTCGCTACTGCAACTTAGTTTGGATGGAAAGTTCATTAAATGGACGCCGAGAGTGCATTTCTCAATGGTGATCTACAAGAAGTATATATGACGCAACCTCCCGGTTTCAAGGTTGTTGGTAAAGAACACCAAGTTTGTAGACTCGTGAATCTCTCTATGGCCTTAAACAGGCTCCACGGGCATGGTACATGAAAATTGATAATTACCTTGTTGATCATGGTTTTCAGAGGAGCCCTTCTGATTCAAATTTGTATGTCAAATAGTTTGGTGATGATATTCTTGTGCTTGTTGTCTATGTTGATGACCTTATCATTACTAGCAGCTCAAAACATTTGATTGAGGAGATCAAACACAATTTCAGTCAATCCTTTGACATGACAGATTTGGGACTTCTTCATTATTGTCTCGGTGTTGAGGCTTGGCAGATAGCTAATAGCATCTTTATTTCTTAGTCCAAGTATGCTTGCAATTTGCTTGATAAGTTCAGAATGAATGATTGCAAACCTGCATCTACACCTATGGAGAAAGGGCTCAAACTATCAGTAAACTCAGATTCGCCTATGCAAAATGAATCCGCATTCAGGCAACTAGTAGGCAGCCTCATCTATCTCACTACTACTAGACTTGATCTCAGTTTTGTAGTGAGCTACATCTCTTGCTTCATGATAGCCCCTAAAGCATAACATTGGGTTGCAACGAAGCGTGTACTACGATATGTGAAAGGCATTTCCGACTTTGACATTTTGTATGGAAGGTGCAAAGATCCTAAGCTGATTGGCTATACAGACTCAGATTGGGCATGATCTGTTGATGACAAGAAGTCTACCTCTGGGTATGTATTTAGTTTGGGTACAGGTGTATAAAGTAGCTTGTGAGGTAGTTTGGCTTCGAAGGGTGCTTTCTGACATGCAAATGTCTCAAGCAGGACTAAAACTCGCCAAAAATCAAGGGGTGCTGAAACTTGCCAAAAATCCAGTCTTCCATGAAAGGACAAAGCATGTTGAACTTCATTGTCATTTCATCCGCCATCTTGTTGAAGATGGATCAGTGGTATAGTAGTATGTTCCAACTGACGAGCAAACTGTTGATATTCTCACCAAGTCTCTAAGCCTGGATAAGTTTGTCAAATTTAGGGGGCATCTTGGTGTAGTTGATAGATTGACCATTAAGGGAGGGTATTAAAATAATATTTTGTGTTATTAATGGCCAATATTGTATCATTGTAAATTATTAGATTAGATTAGGATTAATTTCTATTCTTTTTGTTCGGTTCAGTTTACTTCAGTTTCTTTTAGAAATTTCCTTCTTCTCAAATGTAAAAACTATTTAAGAGCCTTTGTCTCTTTTGTAAATATATTTGAGATTTTACCATTCACAATGTTTGCTTTGAAACCTTTGCTTATCCAAGTAAAGTTGAATGCAGTTACCAACTTGGAAAGAATGAGAGACTTGATGATGGTCATTGAATCCCTTGAATTTTTATTGATCTCTTGAGAGAATTTATGGGATTTCAGTATAAAGCTTGCTCCAATTCTACACAAAGGAATACAAGTTGTTTTTTCCCTTTCAACTGGTTGTATGTATCTCGAGCTAGAAGAGAAGCCACATTCTCATTGCACTAAAGGGTGTAAGCCATAACAAGGGTTAGAAAGAAAATTGTTCTATGGAGACATGGGTAGTCTGGTTATAGAAATGTTGAATGACATGTAGCTAGTTGTCCCACTGCATATTTGTCCAGTAATAAATGTGGAGAGAATGGTCTAAGATGTAGTTAACATTCTCAGTTTGGCCTTTAGTTTGTAAATGAAATGAAGCTGACAAGCACAACTAAAATTCTGCAAGCTTTCAAAATTTGTCAAAAGTTATTTAAGAAATTTAAAATGCTTGATGAATTGGGACACTCATGAAGCACTTTGAGTTTGTCTCAACATAATGCAAGGATGCATTGTGTGTCCTCAAGTTCCCATTCTGGATGTCCGTCAGGTTTCAAAGATTTGGGAAAGGTGGGGATGGGACATTTTCTTCTTGTTACCAGCAACTAGGGAGGGTCACGTAGTTGTCCTTGGGAAGTTTTGGTCTCTCCCAATGTCTTTTAGTGGAAATACCCCTTTTTTGATGAATTAGATATGTTTAGAAGTTAGAAGTCTTTGACTGATGTAACAAATTAAAAAAAGCAAATGGATTGCACTCATTAGATATGTCATTATCAAGTTAGCCAGAATTCTTATGATTTTACTATTGCCTTTAACTAGAGGCTTATCTTTTTCTTTTAGAATAGAGGTGGTTCAACTTCATCTCTGACTCATTTGTCATGTATAAATGAATTCCAATATCTGATAAGAAATAATGATGCAATACAAATTATGAAAGACAAGTACACAAATATTCATTGAGAAATGGTTAGGTAAGCAAAAGAGCTTATGTATGCTTGTAACAGCCACATTGAACCCTTTTTTGATAAAAGGAGAAGTTATATCTATAATAAAAGAGTAATATCACAAAATCCCTTCACCTTGTAGAAGCCATAAAGGCCATATGGAAATAAAGTATGTACTATGGATACAAAAAACTGCAAAAGGCACTAAGAGTATGAAGAACAGGGCATTAACCAACTACAACACAGAATATTTCAGATCATATTAATTTTCATAACTTATAAAACACCCAAATTTAAAAGAGCTGCAATAAGGCTAGTATATGACAGTATGCAAAGACAGCATTTATGGCTGATATGCAGCCTTTCCCAAACAGAAAGGAAGAGTTGAGGTTTCATCCTGATGTTGTGGTTGCTGGATCCAGTGCACTTGATTGCCAAAGGAATGCTTTTAAGTTTTAAGAATTGCCTTCTTGTGGAAATGTAAAATATTATGCTGTAGGGAACTATGTTACACCAAGTTTTGTAAAATTTCCCTGGATTTCAGGAATATATATAGTATTTACCGTTCCTGTTTCCCAAATCCAGGGAATTTTTTTGCCATAGCTGAAACTAATCCCACCATCCCTTTCCACAAAACTTTCTGGAACAGGGGGTTTTAAGAAGGAAATATGTTTATGGGAAACATATATAGGCCATTTGATATCTTTTGGGAACTCCATGGTGTAGTTTCCTTTGAATTGTTTTAGGAATCTTCCTCTTGTTCCTTGCATTTGCCCTGATTTCCCCTACAGCCTCTTGCCTATCGAGAAGGTTTTGGTAGTTGATTGTGAACAAATTGAGCCACTACATTTGCTGTCTAATGCAAATTTGGAAAAAAGCATGTACCCCTGGGACACCTCCCTGAGGTTTTTAAGGCATTTCCCTGAATAGGGTTGTCCAAGCGCACAAAATGGTGATAAAATGTAATGTCCCCTTTTCAAGCCTGACTGTTTCAGTGACCGTTAGCCTTTTCTTGGGAACCCGGAGGCTAGTCGGAAGTTAAAATTAGGGTTTCCTAATTTTGAGGAGGTCATTGGTCGGAGATGATAGTTTTAATGGCGGATTCCTTCTGGGTTTTCAGAGGGCTTCGCAGTGATATGCTCGTCTCAGCATTCAGAGTACTTTTTGGAATTTACTATTTTTAGTAAATTCTATTTTTGGCAGTTTCCAGATGTGCTCAGGTTGGTTGACTTCCGGTTTCAGATTTGATCAGTTGACTTCATCAGTTTTGGCTTCAGGGCATTCTCGGAGAAATAAGCTAAGTCATTCCAATTTAAGTCACGTCTTAATTATTATATTTCAACGTTGACCTTGGCACTAGAGTTAATGACTTAACGTTGTGTTTAAAAGTGGTCATTGAGGGTAGCGCCCTCATTAAAAGAATATTATAATTATTGCAAAGTCAAAACAGGGTATGATGGGCGCATTTATCAAAGAATGGTGTTTTAATTAAAATATCATTTATTAAAGTATTGAAGGAGAAAGTACGCCAAAACTTGAGAAGGATAAGTTTGACCTAAAAGCTGATTTTAGGGTTGTGCAGAGTCAATTGAAAGTTATAAAGAGGAGTCTTGGTGGATCATTTGGGTCATCTTGGAAAATACACCGTTATGCTGCCGGATTGAATCTGGATCACTTCGAGGGATGAAGACCTCCTAACCATTGGGCATCTCTTCTCGTTTGTAAGACAACGACTAGTGATGAATTTAGTCTAGTTGTGAATTCATTGTATTCCGTGCATTGTAATCTGCATTAGCATTGTTAGTTTCAGATCTTGCATTTTAGAGGTTTTCTGATTTTAGCACTTTAGCTACAGCAGATTTAGTATTTCATTCAAAAATCAAAAAAGACAAAATATTTCTTTGTGGGTATTGGCTATTTCCCTTCCTTTGGTCTAGGCGCCATAGTGTGACAAGTTGCAGATTTTTCATTGGTGTATTTAATTTTTAAAGTAAAGTCGACCCTGTCAGCTGGGCCGTACCACTCTCAAGGTCTTGGGAATTGTGCAATTAATGTTAGTGGCATTTCAAGTCAGTTTTGTGATTCTAATCTGAGCGCCTCCTTGTTAAAGATGTTTTCCTTCAGTATCTAGTCTTTTGGATCAGTTTCTAGGAAGATCTGATCATTTATATAAATCTGTGTTGCTGGTTTATGAAGAAAAAATACAGTCTTGTTATAACGGCATACAGGGATCTGCACTTTTGCTCTTGGATGGTCGTTGGGAACTCTTAAAGGCTTCACGGAGACATCATTGAAGATTGCACAGATTTTAAGAGGTTGGATCCGTTCCTTTCATGCAAGTTAAGCTTATTCTTGGCAATCATTGAATGATTCAATATTATTGCAATATTCTTAAAGGCTGATTTGTAATTGGTAGCAAGTAGTCATCTTTCAAATTGTATACTGGCAGTAGTACTGTCGGTCTTAGATTCTTGCTCAGTCAGATTGCAATGTTCTCTCTTTCAGCATTTTGATAATTGAATGTAATCCACCTCCGCCCTATGGTCGCTACTGTCCCATTCTGGGTTAGAAAGCACATTCTGGGTGTTGAGTGTTTTAGCTTTCAGTCATTTTCTTTCAAGCATTAGATTTAGTAATCACTCCGTCATATGGTCGCCCCTCACTCCGCATTGGATTGGGTAGCACATACTTGGCGTTGAGTTCCTTTCTGCGAATAGACTAGGAGATCCCCTGACCAATGCTCGCCATCATCGGCGCCATTCTGGTTAGGGTTGCTTCATTGCACGTTTTGGTTTATCTATCTAACCTTAACGAGTGCACTGCTTGTAATTGAAATTGTGAAAAAACAAAAAAATTTGGCTCGGAATATTTCATAAAATGGCCCCCCACTGGTCCTAGTGCCCATACCCCAATAGGAATAAATTATTATAAAACACACAAACATTAATTATTGTTGGGGATTTGTTACATGGAAAGCAAACTTTTGATCTCATCTTATTGGTTGTCAAAGGTTCATTTGATTGCCAACTAAGAGTCTTGTTCTAGATGGAGGTTAAGTCAATGTTAAACTACTAAAGCATTGGAGACCACCCACAAGAGTTAAGAAGAGATCCTTATCCTATGTTTTCTGGAGAAACTATATTGAATTTCTCAAACTTAATTTTTTGTTAGTCTTTATCTTCAATGTCTACAAGAGTAGTCAAATTTACACCAAACAAGTTAAATTCACTGATATGATAATTGAATCTGTTTCAGCCTGACATTGTATGGGCTCAGGTTTGTAGTTTTAGTGGATATGCTTAAATGATCATGTTTTAAAAACTTTCATCTTCAAGTTATTTTAAATTTTTTGTATTCTAAAAATTCAAATATTATTTTTTATAAATTATTTTAATAGCCATCCCACCACCATCCCCAATATTTGGAAAAAATTGTCGTCCCCAAAACCCATCCCTCTATCCCCAAAACTCAGATAAACACTAATTTTCTTTTTTCCGTTGGATGTGTGTGATTAGCATAGAGATACACTGTTGAAGAATAGGAATGTTTGCTCCTCTCTCTTCCATTTTCAGTATAAGCCTAGCCCATGCATCATTTGTGTTGGCCAAAGATATGACTAGGGATGAATTGGAATTTATAGCTTTTGGAAATCTGCTTTGAATGGCTTTTATTGTTGGTTTGTCATGTTGGGAGATCAATGCTGGGAAAGGGCTTAAGTGGCATTCTACTTGGCTAAACTTTTGGTAGGAATCAGGTACTATTTCAGAGGCATTTGTAACAGCTGTATTGGAACTGCAGCCTTGATTGGAAAGATCTGCAAGCTTCTATACCCTCCTTTCAGTATTGTTGAGATTATTTTTAAATGCATAAGAGTGTGATGTAGAGAGAGTCTTAGGATTCCTTTGTACTATCCCAAATGAAATATTTCGCAAAATTGTTTTAAATATATTAACCACACCAAATCTGTAGCAAAATATAATGTTTCAAACCCCCATGAAATTACTTTCATAAATATTTTGAAATACCCAAAAATATTAATTAATTTCTTCACAAACTATGCACTGTATTTTGACAATTTTTGCACTAAAAAACACCAGAACTTTTTCTAGAATAAAGATTTGATTAATGCACAAGATATATGCTGTATTAACAGAAAATTCTACAACCAAAACTACAGCAACAAAATATGGAAACACACTATTAAAATCTTCACTCAAAAACTGCGAATAACACATCAATCTGACAATCCATTGCTCTAGAAATGAATGATATAATTCCAATTCTATTATTGGTCTTCTAGAAATCTGAAACACACTGGTATATACTGATACAATAGTCTACACAGCAGCAGCTACAGAAGCAAACACAAATTGAAACAATCTCTAAACTATTCCACACAAACCCTAAAAATTTCATAACATTGACAAAATTCTAATCCACAAAGCAATATGAACTCCAGAATTTCTGTAGCTGATTGAGACGAGCACGAAGAGCAGAAAATAACTGATACACAACAACTACAAGCACCACAACACACCTCCACAAATCTGAAATCCCAAACACCACACAACTACAATAAACAAGTTGCTTCCAAAGCCCTAGATTTGGCAGTTTTGGTACCAAATATCAAACCTCCCACAAATATGAAAGATGGCATCTTGGAACTCTCCATAACATGAAATACTGATCTACAATACTTATACCAGCAAGAAACACAACAACGAAAATCTAGTAACCAAACCATGACAAAAACACTCAAAAACCTAGCAACTCCCCCTCTCCAAATTTGACAATTTTGGTATCAGAATGTAATATATATTTTCAGCTGAAATATATGAACAATTTGAACAATTTGAATTTAAAAATTATGTTATACAGAAAAACTCATAGCAGCAACACAAAACACTGATACAAAATTATGCTCAAATCCACACCTGAAAACTACAAAACACCCAAATTGGAAACAAAGTTGAAATCTGCAACTTTGTGAAGCACAATCACAACCTCTGAATGAGATGTCCTACTGAATCAAAGGGTTTTTTCCCTTTGAATCCTGAAACCAAAGGGTTTTCATCCACCGATCTCCTCACCCAAGGGTTTTTGTCCATAGATGCTTGAATGAACAAAAGTTCAAACAATTTCATGAAAAGAGACGAATTGGCCAAAAAATAACATCTGTAGAAACTGCCCATCTTATATAAAAAATGCGCACAAATCTCAACGTTCCAATAGGCCAAAGTAAATATTAATTAAAAATATTTTCAAATATTCCCTCTTAAAATAGGCCCCATAAAGAGTTGTCATAACCTCCACTTGATCTTCGACTATTTTTAGACAATAAAGATGTTCTTCTTTCACCCACTTACAACTGTTATAAATAATTATGAGATGCTACTCCAATATGAAAAATAATAATATTTTATTTATTTGAGAAGCTTCCAAAAATAAGATCTTTGTAACTCCCACATTGATTGCCAATTGCAACTCCCAATTATGAGTTGCCATAGAATCTGTCATAAATAAAAATGCCAAATAATTTGGAAGTTACTAATTGCTTCATAAGAAACCCTACACTCCATTTTGGTTTGTCAGCACAAGTTAAAATCATATAATATTTGATACTTAGTTGGCCACAATTAAGTAGCTTGAAAATATAAATTAATTGTAGTTACAAAACATTAAATTTTAAACAATTATTATCCAAACTCCTTTCCTAACCCACAGAAAAATATTGGAATGGACAATTTTTCCATAAAATGAAAATAATTAAAAATGGAATGTTACAAGTCCGCCCTTCTCAAAATTGCTTGTTCTCAAGCAATGCAAATTGAAATATTCCAAACTTTCCTAATTCTTCCCAAGTGACATCTCATGTAGGTAGGTTCCTCCAAACAACCAAATATTTTATGAAGGCTCTATTCCTTGAGTTCTTCACCCTTGCATGAATGATGACATTTGGTAAACTTATGAATATCACTCTACTATCTATGAACAGTGAACCAATACAAGTTAGTGCATCATAAACACTTAATGCCATGAATGGATGGTGTTGTAGTAGTATTCTCCCAAGTGAAGCCATTTAAACCATGCTGAATTTTGTTCTGAAACATATTCCCTTAAGAATCTTGCTACCCACTTATTCATTATTTTCGAGTCTCCAACTATTTGTAGCTGATAACATGTGCTAGGAGTGATTTTTGCACTAGTAAGATGAAATAATTCTTGCCAAAAGCAACTAATAAATTTATCATGTCTCTTACTATCAATATTTTTAGGCAACCCTTGTAGCCTAAAATTCTCCCTAAAGAATAATTCAACCACATGACATGCTTTGGATTCTAGATAAATAACAACAAAGTATGAATACTCATTTAGCCTATCCTCAACACCATATATGCAAATTTTACTATATACCTTGGGAACAATTGTGATGAAGGCTATGAACACACTTGTCCAATCTTGATGGAGAATAAGCAATGGCTGCAACAACTTTCTGGAAAAAAACATGCTTTACCTCATTATGTTGGAAGATGATGTTCTCCCTAATGTGTTTGATACCATCCTCCTAAAAGCTCCTTTATAAGAATTTCTCTCTTATAGATCTACAAATTTTGGAGAATCTAAAGTGTCCAACCATGAGTTTATCATGCAAAACTTTCAAAATCTTTAGCTTCATTTTAGATTCAAACATTGAAAAGATTCTATCCTTACACCAAATGAGATAATTTGCTAGCACATTCTTTCCGTCACATATCCATCTAAGATGTTAGCAACAAATTTATTCTTGGCATATTCTACCAAGATAAGAAAACTCCAATCTTTATGAATGATAGAAACATAACAAAAAAGTAATCATTTTGAAAAAGACATCAACATCTACATTCTTTTCCCTTTCTATGATAAATTATAATCTTGGATTTTCCTTAGCCATTTCTATGACTCGTCATTCCAATCATATTGATCCAAGTAGAACTTCAATCCCATGCAATCTATCTCCACCACACATTTGCCACAAACGAGACGACTGCTGGATTCTTTCAAAGCATACATGCTGGAAAACATCTTCTCATCATACCTAGAAAATTCTCTTCTGAATCTTTGAACTTGATGCTTTTGATTTTTGTAACCAAAGCAACTCCCTTTCCTGAAACATTACATCCTATAGAAAATGCTTGTGAGAAATCTGAAATAATTTCATAACTTAAATGATTACCTTCTCAATCCCTTGAAATACTTCTTGTGTTGTACCCTCCTGTATACCTTGAGTACTAATGGCTTGACCTAAGTATGTGATTTCAATCTTCCTCGTAGATACTTTGGTAAATAGATCTTCTTGTTGAAATACACACGTAACTATATCCCAATGCTACCAGATATCTTCCCAAGTCTTGTTGGAGATCAAAATATTACCATTATAAACCAAATCAAAATTTCTTACTTGATTCACCATGAATTGGAAAGTCAAACTGTGAGGCAAGACCATGAACTTTGTGTGTTCAATAAAGTATCTGAAAGTTGTCTTGAGCATATCTTTTTTGCAAACAAAAATCTGAAAGTAGCTTGATATCAAATATGCCTTTGATAAGTATGGAGCAAGAATGGCATATTTACAACCAATTTCTAACTCTATAGCATGTTCGAATCCTTTATGTGGAAAGTAGGATTCATCTTGACTTGATTGAAATTTTCAGATTTTCTAAAAGGAGGATTCATCTTGACTTGAAACTGATTTTTGCCTTGAATTGTATCCCTGTTGACCAATGGTCATCTTAGGTCTTATTGTAGGCCAAGATGAGATGGTGTTCAAATACATCATTTATGATGCACATTAATGTGATAAGTGCAGTAACGTGGACAAAATCTATGAAAAACCACTCATAGAGCCCAAACATTGTTTTGAAGGTTGTCTTGTATATGTGGTTGAGCTCCATGCAATTTTGTGATGACCAAAAGCCAAGATGAACTTAGAGAAGTAGTTGAAACCCTAAATATGATGAAAAGTTCCATTGATGGTGGGCTAGTAGTGTTTTTCATGTTGATTTTGTTGAAAGTACAATAATCTATGACTAACCACTACTCATTGTGTCCTTTCTTTGACACTACTAGAGTAGGAGAGATAAAGTTTTATTTTTCCCACTTTGAGGAATCACTTGATCTGGTGCTCCATTTCATCACTCTTGATGGGTGTGGTGAGATAGGGTGGCTAGTTAGGAAGCTAAGATCCCAACACAACATCAATAGAGTGCTCAATGGACCTCAAATGAGGAATGCACATCAACGGAAGATCTGATTGCTTGTGTACACAATCTTCCTTAGCATTCGGAATGATAAAAATAATAAGAAACTTATGCAAATTGACAAATTTTATTATTGGCTTCTAAAGGGTAAAGGATTCACCAAACAATACTGACTTTATACAGTTTATTGTCCAAGTACAGCTGGTAGGTCTTACAGAGCTCATCAAAGATAGTCTTGTAGTTGTACTAATAAGGTGATGCAAGTATCAAACTGCAACTATCGAGTAGAATGACTTCAAAATATCAAGTGTGTCCTAGAATGACCCAGCTGCAAATGCAATAGAACACTTGCTAGACACAAGTATAGAGAGTCCCTCTTTTACCCATCCCAATTGGTATGAGTGTGAATGCATTGTACCTGGTAACCAAACTTCATTTACCATCTGCAATTGAAAGCATGACCTTCTGGTCGGCATTGCCTAGAAATAAGCTCTACCAATATATTCTTGATTGGACAGTTATGAGCTAATATAGCTTCTTAATAGTTTATAGATTAGCGATTGACCATAAGAATAAGATGAGGATTGAAAGTGTTGGGATTGGATCCTTAAATGAGTGAATCTCCAGGCTGTGATTTCTTCTCTAGTGTCCCTGAATATCATCAATTGCAAATATATCTTTGGTTGCTTCTAAACTAGTTTAAGAGGCAAAAATGATTTGTTGTGGATATTCAACTAAAAAGGGTCATTAAATTGATAATAAATTGTTAGGTTGTTATCAATGGTATGAACATTACTTATATTTGTATCCTTTGTTGAATATATGGTGAGAATTAATTATTAGAGCTTGTGATTTGAAAAAGATAAGGATTGGAAGTGTGGGGATTGGATACCTAGGTCTTTGAATCTTGAAGCCATGGTTTCTTCTCCACAGTTTCTGGATATCAGTATCAAATTGATCTTTTTTATTTCTCAACTAGTGCAAGAGGGAAAATTGATATATTGGTTCAAAATTGGGTGTTGATATTCAACTAATTGTGGGGTATTCAATTGATAAAATGAAGTCAACTCATCGTTTAAGATATTAACATTCTTTATATTTGTATTTTGTCTCAGATGTTTGGTGAATATTAGTTGTCAGAGATTAGATTTTAATTGTTGCTCGTTTGTACAAACACACACAAATAAATAAACATGCACATTCATGCTCACTTGTACACTTTTGTGCTTTGAGGGAGGGAGAGGGAAAGGAAGAGAGTGAGGGGGAGGGTGAGGTGAAGTTTAGATAGAGAGATGTTTCAAGCATGTCAAAATTTTTTGCTATGCATTTTTACTCTAATTCAAATTATTGGTCATGATTGAACACTTATTTCTTTGATTTTCTTTTGTAGCTGCCATTTTACCTGTCGTACAAAAGCAACATCAGCTTCTCGTGACATTGCTTTTTTGTAATGCCATGGCAATGGAGGTACTCTTTGAAATTGATACATGTGGATCATTTTCATTTACTATGAAGTGCTATATGATGGATTTAGCTGTAAATCTAGTGCAGTGACTTTTTGTTTGTCAAATCAAAACTTCAATGCAGTTTGTCCGTACAAGCTTTGCCAGCTTTTTCTTGTCAAATTGTGTATTTGATTAAATCTTCAATGGTTATTGATTATTATTTGTAGCATTTTATGGGCAGGTTAAGTTTTTTATTTAGTATGTATCAAATCAAATATAATATTACACTTTTGAGACATTTGTTGTAACAGACAAGAACCCATGCCTCACACAATGCACATAAATTAAGAGTAATTGCTTGAAGTTTGAACTTAGGGACATAAAAGGTAGTCACAATGTTGCAATTGCCTTAAATTAAAAGTAATAGGTATATATAAGCTTGCTAGTGTAAACATAATAGCATATTACTTAGTTGTTTTTTGATAATGTGGTCCTCCAAATGAGATTATAGGCTAATGCAAAGTCATACCACATGTTATGAACATAAGAGAATTAAGGAATATACACATTCATTTAAGTGCAAGATGTTCTCACTAATCCTAGCTTTCTATTATATAGATATATATAATTGGTAATTTTGAAGTAGGGAAAAATATTGAAATTAGTATAAAATCTGAAACACAACTCTGGTTATTCAAGATACATATCAAAATATTACACTCATTGAATGGATCTATGAAATATCCCACCCTAATCTGAGATATTTGCTAACAAATCTGCCTGTCTAGTTTGAACTGGTTTAATGATTGTTTTGAGTTTTTTGGTGTTTTCGAGAATGTTTGCCAAGCAATGCAATGAAGAATATTGACAAATGCAAACAAGAGAAATGCTGAAGCAAATATAATAAACTTTCAATTCAGATTTTATTGATACTTCAGAAATTACAATATCAATCATACCCGGGAGCCAAAGCTTTAATTTGTAGGTCTGAAACTATCATATCAGCAAACTGGAAACCTCCATTAATGGATGCCTAGCTTCATATGTTGATTTCTCCACTTTAAAATGAATGCAAATTGAGACCCTTATCTTAGCCGCCCCAAATGAGAGAGAAATGATGCACATATCATAGGTGTTTCAGCAAAGAAACCCAAATGTCACCCTCAAGGGTGTAAGAACCCTTACAGGTTCTAACTGAATTTTTTTTCTTTCTATTTGCTGGTCTAAAAGTTTCAGACTTGCCTTTAACTTATGCCTTCACCTAGGACTTATTATATCATGTAGATTGAAAGCATAAATAACAGAAAATGAACTTGAATACAGATTTTATGGAAACAACAAGATGAACATAAACAAGAAGAACATACCCAGCAAGATAGCTTATCCTCTTTTATTTCACTAGACGCTGATTACAACAGTAAATACTGAATACTACAATCTGCTAGGTCTGATTTTAAGTTCCCAACCTTCAATGATACCTAGTTTGTGCCCAAAGCACTAGATAAAACCCTAGCTGCTAGGAAGGAGAATGTGCTAACTGTGTGGAATGATAAACCTAGCTGGAAATGACTGAAAATACGCTGTTGCAGCCTACTGGAGGTTGTAGTCGCCAAAATCTCCATAGATATGGTGATGAAGTCAACTTGAAGTCTGTTGTAATGAAAATCTGACTATGTTTGAAGGTAAAAATTGCCCAAAATGCCCTTCTATGTCAAACAACCTTCTTGAAATCTCTTCTTCCACAAATCAAAGTCTCAAACTGTAACTGGAGATGTGCTGAAGCAATCTGGTTAAGCTCAATGGTGAATTTCTGTCTAAAATCACCTCACAAGGTGGAATGGGGACATCACCAAACCACAGAATTCAAGGGAGCAGCACCTTGAATCGACTGAAACTATTTTCAGTCAAGAGATCTCTCTCAACAAGCAAGATAATAATACCAAATAACATGTCTTTCTCATCCCCCAAGCCTCCTTTAAATAAGACCTTAAGACCAAACTGCCCTAGGAATGAAGTTAGATTTGTTTTCATTAAAAAATTCACCTTGCTTCAAGGCTAAGGCACCTAGCCCAAGTTGACCCAAAGAGGATCAGATTTGCTTAATTAAAATATTAATAACTTCTTGACTAAGTTTCCCAAACCTTCCTAGAAGAATTTGATTGCCTTGTTGCTTTTTTGGAGATTATAAAATTCTATCTTGGAAGCTTCCTTCAGCCGCCTCAAGGAAGAGATCAGATTTGATTTTAAAATATTAATTTATGGTAGCTTTTCCCTTAAGTCACCTAAACCACCATAGGAAGGGGAGGCTTCTAGAAGCTGATCAGATTGGATGAGGTCGACTCACCTCCTTGCTTGCTTGTCCTCCTTGTTTGCTTGGTTTTGCAAATAGACTTCCTTGCCTGCTTTGATTCGAAGTAGACCTTCTTGCTTGCTTTGACCAGCAAGTAGACCTCCTTGCTTGCTTTGACCTCCTTGTGTGCTTTGACTTTTCAAGTGGAAAATAAGATCAACATTATGCTTAGCTTGGTTTAAAGGTAACACTTTCTTAATTCTCTAAACACATTCTACCAAAGTTTGATCCTTATTGCCAAAATTCATTCCCTTTTCATGCCTTCTAGCCCACGGGAATGTTGAATGGGCCAGAATCAAGCTACTATGATGTCACTCCTGGAGTGGGGACATTACAAAGGGACTGTACAACCTGATAAATGAGGACTTGTACGGCCTAGCAAAGACATAGTACGGCCTGCCTTAAATGAAGGTGCAATAGCTATGAAAGTTTCATCCAACAATAATAGCCTCCAATGGAATTCTGATCTGCACAATATCTCCTGATGAATCTCTGAAATATTGAACTCTATCCACACAAATGTGACCTTTGGTTGAAGCCACCTGATAAGCAAACCTTGGGTGTTATTTCACACATGTAGAATGCTCGAATCTGAGAGAAAATCGTTCTCCAAGATCAATCTGCAACAAGAAACCCTTGTTTCTCCTCTTCTTAGCAAAAGCTTCAAATTCTCGTAAGTGTTGAATAATGAATAGTCCTTGAATGCTTTTTTTCAAATGCCTTAGATACCTCTCTCCAAAATGCACAACTCCCAAGGCACTTTTTGGTCATTAAAATATAATAAATATATTTTCCTTTGTTGCTTTTTTAATATCATTCATTTGGCGCTCATATCAATGACTTTTATAATTTGACTTTATATCATTAAATAAGCTTTTATATTAAAGTCAATAAAGTCATTTAATGTTATTCACTTTAATAATTAATTATTAGTAAAGTATCACTTTAATAATAATTAAAATACCGCAACTCTTTTAACAATCAACCTTAATTAACTTTGTTAGCGCCAAAAGGTAGCCCACTGATTTCTTTGCACACCAAGGTGCCCTACTATAAATAGTAAGACTGGACCCCAACATTTGAGTGACTTACTAAAAATAGTAAGTATGCATAAATTGAGTCCAAAACACCTCCAGAAGGCAAACCCTGAATATCACAAAGTACTGGAGAAGAAAATACCACAAAATTCCATCTAAAGAACCATATAACTCCCTCACAGGTCCCTCTAATCACCATCATTAGCCTATGAGCACGTGATGATAGGCTAATCCCACAAACAGAGAAGTTGGCTAAAAGGGGGACATTACAATTTAATAGTCTAATTGCACTTATCACAATTTTATTGAAGTGATACAACATTGAGTGCTCTTGAGGAATAATATAGTAGATACAACTTTAGGAGTGTGTAGCACACTCTTAGGGCTATTGCTAATACAATCACACAAATAGAATCTAGGTGAATTACCAACTAAAATTTTCTTTTAAATACTATCATAATTATTATTTTTTGGTATTTATGTGGTCTATAATTTTAATAATTGGTCATATTTTCTTGTTATTTAATTGTGTTCCTTTCCTTTTACTAGGGCTGCAGCCTCTACTTTCTATTCATTGGCTTCACTACCATATCTTCAACGTATTATCTCCATGGCCTATGTTATTAGGTCTTTATTTCACCATCTAAAACCTCTCAAAGTAAAGGAAATTGTGCCAAGTGTTGCATCCATCCTTTGTGTTTCCTTAGCATAATTTCCCTCCTTTGAAATTCCAATCACTTAGTAAGTGCTGATGAAACTTGTCATATTCTTGCACACCTCTCACTAGGTTACTCTTCTCACTAGACAAGTGATCTAGAGGGTTGTAACAGTTGTTATGATCCCATAACAAGTTCTCCTAGACTACTTTCTTTTAATGCCACCTAAGCTCCTATTTTAAGGGGAGTTGATGGGAATACATGTGCCCGTCGTATTCCTCACCCTCTTGAGGTATTATCACATAAGCTTCACTTCTATAATGTCCCTTGCCCTAACTTGCCCTAGAATTTGCCTATTACTCACAAATTCCACAAACTAGGGTTAGGGTTTTCACCTTATCGATTGAATAACTCCCTAATGATGTAATCTTGGATTGAAACTTGCATTCACCACCTGAACAATATTGCTAAACACGCATGCATACATTTGTTAGCATTAATCCATGGTAACATATTATCAATTATGCAACCTATTGTGAACTAGGAGTGACATGGTGGGTCTGCCTAAAGCCATATACCAACCTAAGAGGCTGTATACCACAACTCTCCCTGTTGGCGACTTGTACCTGCTTTCCCCAACTATGTCCCAACCTCGGAAAACACTTTCCCACTTGTGGGAATGGGTGGGGCATCCTGAGTGGTCTTGGCTCTTCCACCCCTCCATGGCCCATCCTTTCTGTTGGCATTTCAAATCGCACTTTTGGTATGCAACTTGTAAACGGACAACTATGTGCAGTAACCTGCTCTTCAAATTAGGAGGGGAAGCTCCCTCTTTGTTGATGTTGTTAAAAAGAAAGTAAACTAAAACTAATTTGCCTGTCTTTTTGTTCAGCTAAGAGCACAAGGTTATAAAACTCAAGTGCCGTAGTTGAGATTTTCTGTTTTAGAATTTCAACTACGACTAAGCCTACTCTAAACACGTTTCTAACTTTTCAAGTAAACACAAAGCAAGAGAGTTAGAAATGGACAAGGAAGGATCTGACAAAATACTTAGATAAACTCTTCTTTCGACATACATTTACTTACTTTCAATGCAAGCTGAAATGGAGATCATATAAGCATAACACAATAAACATAAATTTGAGACTTTATATCAGGGCAACAAAGCAGGCACAAGACTTTATTTTCTCAAATTTCAGAAACAAGAGATTACACTTCTGGGACAGCAGGATTGTAGCAAAATAGGCTTACAGTTTAGCCATCAAACCAGAACACATCAACACAAGACACATGAACTGAACAAGAACTTGCAGCTAAAGAGGCTTGCAAACTTGCTCTTACACAAAGTGAACTAACACTGAATAACAACTTGCTGCATTACAGGCTTGCAATTTGCTATCACAATAACTGTTTAGAAAATAATGAGCAAAATTCTCTTATTTATAGACAAGCAAGAGGAAGGGAACCCTACAATCCCCTTGCTTTTACAACTCAGCTTGCCAACATGCAAGCGCTTTATTTCTAAAACTAAAGAAGATAAACATCTAACCACCTAAGAAAGCATGAAAACAGGAAATGCCAACTATTACATTTTGTTTCTTTCTCTTCTTCAAAGAGTAGATAAGAATTGAGACGAGAATAGAAAGAAAGTGGAAAGAAAGCTTCTAGATGATTGCTGCTGAAAATAGAATGTTGATCTGCTTTGAAAAAGCAATTTCTACGAAAAAAGCTGGGATCTAGGTTTTGTAGAAAATCACGTTTCGGAGAAACCCAGATGCTCGGAAATTGAAAAAGCTAAATTCATCCTGAAATAGTGGCCAAAAAGCAGTTTCTAGAAGAGGAAAAGTTTCTCAATGTTGATGAGGATGAAAAAGCAGAGAGACCCATGTGATCAGAAACGAAAAAAGCTGAGTAGTTGTTTTGAAAAAGTAACGTCCTAGAAGTTTGGAGCATGAAAAAGCATTGCTGCTTACTCATTGATTTCGAAACCACAAAGAACACTGAAAAAGCATGTCGTTTGGGTCTTCATATCTTCCTTGAGAGAAAAGGGAGAATCTTCTTGCTCTAGATGCCAACCTGCAAAAATGAATAATGAAAGACAAAATCTCTCTTAAATAAGTTGAGGTTTGAGAAAATCTGCTTTCTTTTTGCTTTGAAACTTCTCAAAGCCAATCCTAAGCAGGTGCATTGAACTTGGACGTTTTCTAATGCTGAATGATGAAAACTTGGAAAATTTTCCAAAGGCTTTGAGCCTTGGCGCCAATCTCCTCCCGGGGCGCTTTTCCTCTCCACACTTAGCCATTTTTTCACCATCTTCAGATTTTTGCTTGATTTTGACCTTCGTTTGACATTGATTTCTAGATGCTTAGAGGATCCTGTGAACTGACAGAGTGATCCATTGCGGGGCCTAACTGATTATGAGAAGATTACCCTGGAGGCAACTTTGGATAAAAACATTATTTGACCCTTCAAAAAGCTAGTCGCCCCTGGCTACCTGGGGCGCCCATGATCACCAGTGTTAAGTCATTTTTCTTAAAATTTCAACTTTCTGTGTTTTCTCATCTCCTAATGAATTTGTAGTTCTGGGAGGTAGACTATCCCGACGATCTGTCTGTCAAATTCACTGAATAGCTCGTTGAATTCTGAGGAGGGTGTTCTGGATGCAACATCACCTGAAAAGTTGATTTGGGGCCTCAAAAGCTTGGGCGCCTATCTTCTCCTGGGGCGCCCAACTTTTCAGAGTTAGAATATTTTCCCAACTTGTCACTCTCTTCTTGTTCTTCTGATGAGTTCGTGATTCTGGGAATTTGGGAGGTCCGATGATCTGGCTGACGGTTTCATTGCGTAGCTTATCTAAATCTGAGAGGATTATTCTGGAGAAGCCAAGCCTTAAAAATTGATTTTGATCCTTAAAAAGTTTGGGCGCCCCTGGCTACCTAAGGCGCCTGTGGCTTCCAAACTAGAATTTTCCACCGCTTCATGGTCTTCTAATGAATTCTCATTTTTGAATGATATGGAGCTCCGACGGACTGATGGCTGGACTCATTGGATAGCTGAGACGATTCTAAGGGGGTCTCCTAGAGATGATATCTCCTGAAAGTTGAATCTTGGAGGTCAAAAGCTTGGGCGCTCTTGGCTAGCTGGGGCGCCCAACTCCTTGCTTTTGGCTTTTGATATTTTTCATGGTTTTACCCCTTCGATCGGTCCCTAATATCTGATGATTGGTAACTCTGATTGACGTGCCATTGATTGCGTTGGAAACCTTGACTGAATCTAAAGAAAAGTTGTTGGGGGTGATAAACTCTAATTTCATCATTTAGGCACTCAAAAGCTTGGGCGCCCCTGGCTACTGGGGGCTCCCATGATCACCAGACTTGGTCATTCTTGCTTGATTTTCAACCTTCAGATTTGAACCTTCATGTTATACCTCCAGTTTGATCTGGATTTGTCGGTGATTAACAAGTCTAATACTTTGACAAAGACATCCATTGCAAAGTTGGCAGAATCTTGAAGACAATAAGCATTTTAGCAAACCCTAACTGCTGGATTTGGGCCTCCAAAACCCTAGGCACCTATCTTCTTATGGGGTGCCCAAGTTCTCCATACTTAGAATATTTTCTGATGATTTCATGATTTGCATTCTGCTTCTTGGTTGAGACCTCTCCATTCAATCTGAGATTTAGGCTGATTGGTTGATCTGATGACTGTGCTATTGGGCTCACTGTGGAGCTGAGAAGATTTTGAGCAACATTGTCTAGGAGCACAAACCCTAATTTCATCATTTGATGCCTTGAAAAGTTGGGTGCCTATCTCCTTCTAGGGCGCCCATGGTTGGCAGACTTAGTTTTTATTTTGCAATTTTCAACTTTCTCCTTTGTTCGTTGTGCTTGCCTTTGCTTTGACTATCGGGGATGAAATTTTTTCTAAGGCATGGGACTCTAGGCGCCTTGACTGAGCTGGGGCGCCTGAAGTTTCCAAACTTAGCCAAAATTTTGCATTTTTCAACTTTCATAGCCTCCGTCTTCCATTCTTCATTCTACGTGCATGTTCATTGTTTCTCATCTTTTGTTCAGTGCTTGAATGTTTGAATCTGACACCTGACAGTTGTCTGAACTCCATTAATGGCCTTGGAGCTCCTGAAAAAACAGAAAAAACCCACTAGGGCAAAATTGATCTTTTGATGATTCTGACTGCACCAGCCTAATGAGGAAGTATTTTGAACCAATCAAAATCAGTTTGAACCCTAATGGCCCAACTTTCTATTTTAGAAATTTTCTATTTTTAGAAAGTTTTGCTAACATCTGTTTCAAAAGAAACCCAGAAAAACTCAAAAAAAGTTTCTATTTTTAGAAAGTTTCTAAAAATAGTAATTTTCCTAAAAGTAGGGCCAAAAAACAGAGATCTAGGTTTTGTAGATTTGGTTGCCCTGAGCGGACCTAGATCGTCAGATTTTGAAAATTTCAAGTTTTTGCCCCTCATGCAATACGTGCAAACCCCAATTTTGACCTATTTGACAAGATTTTTACTCATTTCTTTAAAATGCCTAAGTGTAGCAAAATTTTTAATTTGGGGTATAACATTTGGCTCTGTCTGGGGATGATGGCGGATACTTCTGGCATAGGAGAACCAAAGAATATCTGGAGTTTTGAGCATAGACCAGTGCCTTATCTATTGGGCATCAGAGTCATCATGATTTCCTGATCACCTATTTGCAAAACTTTCCCTAAGTCACCTAAGACATCCTAGAATCACCTAATAGTTGGACTTCCTTAAAAAAATCACCTAGAACAAGACGCCTAATCACCGAAAACACGACGAGACTTGTTACAGAAAGGGGAAACACAACATAACAAACACATCACGGAATGGGGAAACACATCACGAAAACAAAAGAAAATTACTCCATCTTTGAAGGATGTCATTTTTGCCTGAAAGGCTTTACTTCTCTTTGCATGGGTATCACAGGAGACAAATCTTCTGGGGTGAAGATTCTCATATCTTCATACATCCAGGCAGAGGCACTTTCACAAAAGTTAGAATATGGTGCAAGGAAGGAAGCAGGTATCGTTGAGTCACCAACTTTGTTGTCGTTCATCTTCGGGATGCCTCTGTTATCAATCTTCGGGATGTCTATGTTGTTGAACTCTTCAAACTAATCGATCGCATTCCACACCCGATTTCTATAATGCCTGTAACAAGCTGACCCTTCGGTAAAATTAAAATTTTCATAATTTACATCCTACAAGTATGTAAACGTGTTATCATGACATTGCAATAAAAAATTTCCTTTTCTTTATTGATAATACATGAACATGCTACTATATCAATTTTCAATAAAGATTCCATTTCAATAGAACAACTTCACAAGTACATGCAACAAGAACACATACCTTAATTAACATGGCTCCAATGAGCTTTAGAACAAACAGTAGTAAGAAGGTCCAGGAGTCCGTCCTTTCAAATCTTGGTACATCAGCCGCTTGCTGAGGAGGAGAAACATCACTCGGGTGCTTTATCGCCAACCACGGACTTATAATGCGGTCCCCCGCACACCTATTGCTAGATAGATGGCCCTCCCTTCGAAGAAGAGATTGGTAGGGTATCCTTTAATGATTACCAACTGAGCATAGTGTTGTGTTCCTACATAACTAGGTCCTGTGCATACGGCATCTCTTGAACTAGTATGTACTTCGGGATCACAATGAACTGACAGTGTAGTCTCAACTATTTCACACCTAAGTGGATGTTGTACATTTCACTACTTTGGCCAAAGTATTATCATTCAATACTTCGAATGAAGGTCATTTATCATATGCACTACTCAGGGCCGATTTGCATTAAGGCTTTCTTACACTACGCGTAGGTAGGTCTATCGGGGTAGTCCGTACCCTAGACTTCCTACATCAAGCTATCTACTAGAATGGAGAACAATTTATTAAGTACTCACAACTATCTCCCTTATACTGGACATTCTCATCCTAGGAGCTTCATTAACTTGACTAAGTTAATCTATAACTAGTTGTGATCGGTAACTTATTAAATATCTTCCATTCATTCCCTAGTATTAAATAGGTATATACAAACATACACTCCTTATACGGAGTCAATACAATTAATGCAACTTTCTCTTCAATGCCTAGTGTATTCCGTACACTAATGAGCGCAAAACTAATAGTAGAGAACATGCAAAAACCTTCTTATTTTACAAATTATCTCTTTGCAAATAATCATTTATCTTATAGATATTCATTCCTAATTACATCAACCTTCACTCTCTATTCTTTTCATTCAAAAGATATGAAACAGACTTATTTCTGAATACAAGAACAGCGAAAAGCATGAAAAGGAAAAGAGTTAACATGCCTGACAAGAGCTTTCCTCAGATGTTTGAAATAAGAGAATGCTTCTCCCCTAGCCTACCACCAAAGGACTTCCAGCTGGCTTTGTTAGCGAACTCTTAACTCAGCTGTTGGTAGTTTCAAACTGCTATTCTCAGATACAAAGAATGCTCTTTCAACACAAACAGAATACACCCATAGCAGACTTAATGACTCCCTCAACAAATGATGATTACTCTGATATTGCTCTCAATTTGATAATTGCTTTCTCAACAGAAACAGTTCTCACTCATGAATGAACAGAAACGAACTTCTGATTTCTAATTTCATGTGTTAAAAATGAGCATTTGCAGGCTTTATATAGTGTTAGTAAATTTAACCAATTCCCCTTTTCAAGGTGTTTATGTTGCCAACGGGGTTTGGAATGTTTCAAAGGAGAAATGTGTTGCCCTATAGAGAAGATTTCGACTTCCATTTGCTGACAGCAATGAGGTAATTTTATTTCGCACATGATCAGTTCATAAAATCGCGACACCTTCTGGTATTGGTGCGATTCAACAGGTAGGGATAAGTGACGGTTTAATGCAAGACTAAATCCCAGGTCAGATGGCGTCCACATCTCCATTTCCTGGTTGCAAATGGCTTCCTTCTAGCCGCGTTCTACTATCCTGTCATGGTTGCGCGATTCTTCATGCGCCATTTTCACGGGAAGCTCTATTTCTTCCTTATTTTAAATTTCATAGTTTCAATGTAGTTTCAAAAGAATATTTGAATCTTGGCGAATTTGTGTCAATGATATTCGATTTAATTTTGAAGTCATAGTAATTTGATTTCGACTTTTTAAATGAAATATTCATTTTGAGAAAAACGTCTCATGTTTCAAATTCGTGATTTCACTTCAACACTTAGTGAATATTAAATAAAAATGTTTGTTTAAACTTCATTTGATTTTCAATTCCATTTTATAAAATATATCTATATATATTTTATTATATTAGAATATATATAATATAGTTTTAATTTACATTAAATATTTATGTATAATTATTTAAATTTAATAATTCAAATAATCTTGTATACATATTTATATTTTGTAAAGACTATATTATATACATACTTAATATAATATTAAATATATAAATATATTTACCTTTACATATATACATGTATTTACATATACATTTTTAAAATGTACGTATACTGCGAGCCAGTCAGCATACTTTCATTATACGTACCCATGTATATGTATATATATGTGTATACATAGATTCCAAGGTAATAGCATCATAATATATATTCATATTCACATATATACAACAGGTTGGTTGTGGGTATGTATATATGTATATTTACTTGTATACCTCCTTTATGTATACGTATTCATAAATACATTTATATCGATGCACACGTATGGCATATCCATCTGCTCTCATACGTTGTATCAACATGAGTATACTTATGGAAACTTGTACATACCGTATTTATATGTATATATACATATACACATGCCCACCTCTAACCAGAAACATTATTCCACATAAGATTATACTGGCAAGCATCACTTATTCACACATTTGGAAGTAGATACGACTCCTAATGATACTAAACAAGCCTACGGATGACTTGCCCTTAACTCAACAATGACTTTGCTTACTCAGTCAATAATATGTGTGTATGCCTAATTGGTACTCGTTACTGTTTATTTGACCAAGTTCCTCCCTGAGTGATATCTCTCCTCTGCCTAGAGGAATGGTCCTCTTACCTGCACATGATGACACGGCAACGGGAGTCATATGCTCAAAACAAAGCAAAATACATGAAACATTTCAAAAGTTAGATTATTCACAAATCAATAACCTTCTATTCTCCTTTATGCAGTATTTCATCAAGAATAACATCAAATGAAACAACATTCATATTGAAAACAAGGTACAAGCATCATTAATTCACCTCTAGAATTCACATTTACTCTATCTAGTAACGGTAAATAGTACGTCACAATTTGGGATGTAACAATGCGGTAGATGAGCCTTTCTGACCTAGAAGTATCCTTTGATTGGCTCATCGATCAGCTCTACATCTCCTTTAACATGTAGGAGTTCAAGTCCCATGTCTTTGGCATTTTTGAGGCCTAACAAAAGCACCTCTTTTTCAGCTTCAGTAAACTTCAATTGCAGGTCATATGACAATGGGTACAATTGTGCTTTAGGGGAGATGATCACTTCCCCTGCTCCTGATCCTATATTAGAACCACCCCCATCAAACTGTATTGTCCATAGCTTTGTATCCTCTGTCGGTCTCTTTTTTGGACAAGCAATGTTCTGGTCTTCAGTTTCTATCTTTGACAGCGTGACATAATTATTGAGACCCGTTCCTTGATATAGAATTTGGGTTGGGGGGTTTGGGATTTTCACCACCATGAATCGAGATTTGGGCTTAGGTTCTATCTTGATTTTTCCCTCCTTCACAAGAATGGTCGTAGACGACCAATCTAACTGCATTGCACCACCAAGATCTTTGTAGAAGCTCCGACTTAGCATCCTGTAGTTGGCTGGAATGACAGCCAGTAGGATGGTCATCTTTATCTTCTTCTTTGGGTAAGCTGCCAACCTTACTTGAGTGTCCTTCAATTGTCCGACCAACGACACTGGCTCAGACTGAAGTGAATAGCACTCGTTCTAAGTTTCTATGCATGAGAGTCCCAATGCTTTCATCACTTGTAGAGACATCATGTTATTTGAGGCTCCTGAATCAATAATGCAATTGCTCAGTTTGAATCCTCCTATATACAAAGATATATAGAAAGGTTTGGGATTTTCTTGCACTGGCACGAATGATTTGAGCAGTGTAGGCTGAATTGAAACTTCTTTCTTTACATGTATTATTCTGTCCAGCTGCTCAGGATGATCACGAAGGTACTCCAATTGTGAAATTTCAACCTTGGTCTTCATCATGGAGTTTACAATGTCAAAATCGGCTGGAGATGGGTCTTGAGCAACCGCTTTAGCATTCTCTTGTTCTCTAGCTCTCCGCCTCTCTTCTTTTTGCACTTGCAAGTGCAGAGCACCTGTAAACACGGGCAAAAAGTATTTTTCATGATTTGCTGCAAGAGAGTAGTGGCGAAGGTCTTCTCTTTCTTCATTAATGGGTTCACTTTGAAAGTATCCCAAAGCGGAGTCACCATTGAAGTTGTCCGTCTGTGGTAAGACAACATTCGAACTTGGTGTTGATACAAAGCTGGAACTGGGTGCAGCCTTAGTATATCCCATAATCTGGTTCATTCTTAAGTTCTCAGGACATGTAGTACCTGTATGTGTGTTAGTATCATGGAAATGACAAAATACTACATTTTGTGCAGCTTCAATCGTTTGTTTCGGTGGAGCTGGCAACCATGGCCTGTAATTATTGAAAGGTTGAAAACTATTTCTCTGAGGCTGATACGGCTGTTGAGGTTGATCTTGTGGTGGTGGTAGTGCAAGCATCTCATTGGCTACCCTTTGTAGCTATGGATCTGCAGAACTCTGAACTAGGGTTTGATTGAATCCTTCTTCATTATGCCGGAAGTAATCATATTATCCTCCAACTCGATGGCGTGTTCTTGCGCATCCGTCAATTCTGTATGTCTTTCTGTCTTCAAGAAGAAGGCTATCTCTGATGGAAGAGCATTTATGAAGCAACTCATCAAAATCTCTAGTGATGGATTAAGTGTAGAAGAAAGTCGTGTAACAAGATGATTAAATCTTGTTACAAACTCCCTCATGGGCTCATTGTTCTCCATTTTTGAATTTGCATAGCAAGATGATCAGTTTTCAGAGAATTACTATTTTTAGCAGGTCCATTCCGGCAGCTGCCCAGAGCATCAGAATTACAAACAGGGCGAAGTGCAACAAAAATGAGGTCAAACAGAGGTCATTTGATATACATGCAAGTCAAATTAGGGTTTTCAGCTTCGGGACCCAAAATGAGGGGTAAAATGCCAGAATTTTCGAAAACTGGTGTATCCCACTGCGATCAGTACCTTTCAAGCTATCCACCGGTAAAATTTGAAGGCAATCAGAGCACTTACTATTTATAGTAAGGCATTCCAGAAACTGGCTAAAAATAGTAAACCAACAGCAGGCGCCAGTGTGAACGGGCAAGTCATCCGATGAGGGTCACGTCATTCAAATTTCAAGTCAAACGGAGTTGTGGAGGTCTTTGAAACAGGCAGTTGCTAAAAATAGTAAACCACCTTCAGAAACGTGCTATAAATAGCAGGTCAGCTCAGGATGGCAGTGTGAACAGGCTAAGTAGGTCATGAGGATCATGTGGTTAAAATTTCAAATCGATCCAAGCTTCAGAGATGTGAAAATCAAAAGACTTACTATTTATAGTAAGTATTAAAACACAAGTAGGCAGCTGGAAAAATGGCTAAGTCTGGAAGTTGTCCACCTTGACCCCCTAATGTGCCCTCATCATCAAGCATGCAAGAAGAATCTAAGGCATGAAGTAAATCCGCCTCACCCCTCTAAATGCGCCCATGCTAAGTCAAGGTGATAAGGGCTAAAAGTTTCTAAGTGTTGAAGTAAATCCGCCTCATACATCAAAATGCGCCCATCCTTCTACATGTCCAAAATGCGCCCATCCTCCTTGGGGTCCAAACTGCGCCCAAGCTTAGAGGAGTCAAAAAGAGTCAAAGGCGTTAAAAAGTTGATCCTCCACCACATGTGAAATGCGCCCATCCTCTTGCCTGTGTGAAATGCGCCCAAATGGGCTAGGAAAAGGACAAGAATGGTTGACTTCCACCTTACCTCTTTGAATGCGCCCAAGGAAAGGTAAAAAATGAAAAAGGTTACTAAGGCATTGATGCCAAACAAGGTGAAGTTGATGAAAAGAGTTACCATGGCATGGTGAAATCCTCTTCTAAGTATGAAATGCGCCCAAGGTGATATGAATAAAAGGCATTGAAATAACGTATCCCCCATGACGTGCTATATGCGCCTAGGTCCAAGGTGAGATAAAATAAAATAAAAATGGCTAAGGCGTGGCTAATGTCCTCCTCAATGTGCTAAATGCGCCAAGGTGAAGGTAATATGAATGGGAAATATGCTAGGCGTAGAAAATTATATAAGTGAGTTGATAAAAAAATTTCTTCACAGGCAAAATGATTGAAGATGAATGGGGAAAATTTTCTAAGGCAAAATTCAAATTTCTCCTTGATGCCTATATGCGTCCATGTTGATAAAAGGATTTGTAATGTTCCCTTCCAGTTGACATCTCTCTGTACTTGAGTTTAGCCTATAATGTGGCCCTCGTAGGCTAATATGGAGGATAGAGGGTCTTGTTGAGGCATGGCTTGGCTTTAGTTGTCAGAATTATTCAGTTTGGCTTTCATTCGGGGTCTTCTGGACATCATTAGCTTGACTTACTATTTTTAGTAAGTGGAGACACTCAGTGGAGCACCCTTGCTATTTTTAGTAGTATGGTTTGGTCATATGCAGAATCAATCACTTATCATCCAGCTTCAGATGTAATGTCCCCTTCTCAAACCTGATCTTTCCAGTGACCGTTGGCCTTTTCCGGAGACCTGAAGGCTAGTCGGAAGGTAAAATTAGGCTTTCCTTTTTTGAAGGATGTCTTTGCTCGGAGTTGGTGGATTCAATGGTAGATTCTTTCTAGGTTTTCAGAGAGCTTCGCAGTGGTATGTTCATCTCGGCATTTTGAGCATTTTCTGGAATTTACTATTTTTAGTAAATTCTATTTTTGGTAGTTTTTTAGTTGGGTTCAGCATGGTTGACTTCTTGCTTCAGTTTGGTCAGTTGGCTTGCTCATTAATGGCTTCAGGGCACATTTGGAGAGATAAGTTGAGTCATTTAATTAAAAGTTACATTTTAATATTATATTTTAACGTTGACCCCTTGGCCTAGTCTATTGACTTCATGTTGTTTTGAAAAGTGGTGTTTTGAGGGTGGCGCCTTCATTAAAGATTATTTTATTATTTACCAAAGTCAAAGCAAGCTTAAAGTGGGCGCATTTATCAAAGTATGGAATTTATTTAAAATGTCAATATTGAGCTTTGAAGGAAAAGGACGCCATCTTTGAAAAAGGATTAGGGTTTTGACCTTGAAGTGGATTTTAGGGTTTCGAGAAGTCAACAGGAAATTATAAAAGGAAGACTTTGAGCCTCATTTCATATCTTTGGTCTACAGTATCGTTATGCTGCCGGTTTGGCTCTGGAACTGCTTCGAGGAATGAAGGCCTCCTAGCTCGGGCATCGCGTCTTGCTTGCAATATAGCGACTAGTGGTGATTTAGTCTAGTTTGTGAGTTTGCTTTGAGATTTGTGTATTGTAATCAGCTTGTGGCTGTCTAGATCAGATTATTGCATATTAGCTAGTTCTAGAGTTTGCATTATAGCAACAACAGATCCGTGTTTTCATTTGTAAATCAAAAAAGAC
Source organism: Sequoia sempervirens (assembly GCA_007258455.2). Classification (NCBI taxonomy): domain Eukaryota; kingdom Viridiplantae; phylum Streptophyta; class Pinopsida; order Cupressales; family Cupressaceae; genus Sequoia; species Sequoia sempervirens. The sequence goes on along the minus strand of VDFB02000003.1, from coordinate 734,913,607 downwards.
AAAAATATTCGTTATGGGTATTGCATAATTCCATCCATCTAGGCTAGGCGCCCTTGTGTGCAAGTTTGTAGATTTTTTAGAAAAGTGTCTGATTTTTAAAAGGGAAATCGCCCCTGTGCTGGGCCGTACCATTTGCTGTGTCTTGGAATTTGTGCATTTCATATAATCTGCATTTTAAGTCTGTTTTATGTTCTTAGTTTGAGCACCTCCATTCTATTAGTGATTTGCAATTGATATCAAGCAATTTGAGTAAGTAAAGAGTGAGTTCCGAGCATTTCAAGGAATCCTATGTTGCTGGTTATTTGTTGAAAGGTGCAGGTCTGTCATAACAGTCTGGAGAAATCTGCAATTTCTTTATTGGATGGTGGTGAGAGTTCTTTAAAAGTGATGTGGAGGCTTCATTGAAGATTTGTCCAAGTCTGGAGAAAAGGTTGGATCTGTTTAGTGCCATTTCCGTTAATCTTTACTTCTCAGCAAAGAAATTCACTAATATTGTACATCTCTATTTATATGCTGATTTGTATTGTTAGCAAGATTTCATCTTTCATAGTGTAAGCTGGCAGTAGTACTGACAGCAAATTAGAATCTTGCTTTATCAAATTGTAATGCTCATCTTTACTTTCAGTAATTGTTATTGTATTTAATTTATCTCCGCCCTATGGTAGCTACTTTCCCACTCTGGGTTAGCAAGCACATTCTGGGTGTTGAGTACTTTTAGCTTTTCAGTATTTCTTTCAAGCATTGTACTTTGTAACACTCCACCATATGGTCGCCCCTCACTCCATTCTGGATTGGGTAGCACATACTTGGTGTCGAGTTCCCTTTCAGCACTTAGAGTAGAAGATCCTCTGACCATATGCTCGCCATCATCGGCGCCATTCTTGGTTAGAGTTCCTGCATAAGCAATTTGTTTTAGATCCTCTGACCAATGCTCACACCTTGCCCACATCGGGATCCTGGTGTACATTCTGGTTAGAGTTGCTTCAGCACGTTTTGGTTTATCTTCTAACCTTAATGGGTGCATTGAATGTAATTTGAATTTGAAAAGTTCGAAAAAAATTGGCTCGGAATATTTCATTAGACGGCTTGTCATTTGGACTTATATTGAGAGAGATATTAATATTTATTTGCCAAAATAAATATTAATTTAATTGAAGCTTATATTATAAAGTTATAATGTAAATTTATGTTATAACTTAAGTGACTTAATGAAGGGGTCGACCATCATGAAGAAGGGGCCATATTTCAATTAATTATTATAATTAAATGGGTGCCCAAACTATTGGAAAATTAAAAGTGAAATTCAAAGTTTATTTAAATGATGCTTTTTGAAGGAAATCGACTTGCTTAAGGAGATATAAGGTTTTGTTTTGAAGGAATTCATCATTATGCATATGAGAATCGATTTTAGCCAATTTCTTCTACAGAGAACGAAGCCAAGGGTTTTAGTTTTCTACTGCATTGGAGAATGAGCCATCTTCAGTGTATTGCAGTTCAGAGGCTGTGAAATATCAGCTGATTTATTGCCTGTCAATGGAATAGCTCCATTCAGAAGTTATTACAGATCTTATTGTGAAATTATTATTTAGGGATTGATTTAATATTCATCAGGGAAGAGAATATTCTTCATTGGCAGTGGTTTATCCAACAACTGACACTCTTTCCAAGGCAGTACGGATCCATTAATTGCTGGTACAGGCCGTACTTTTTACAGCAGCAAGGCTGTACTTCTTAACACAGGCAAATCGCCTTGCCTTTTTGCATTCTGACTTCTCCAGCTTGGGCACCTAGGTCTCCAGTAGCATCTGCAATCCAAATTTGTTGGGAGAAGACTGTCTTTTGGATTGGCTGTACCATTCCATGCTTCCTACAGGCGACTGCAATCAGGTTTTCAAATATTACATATTGCTTTGCTTTTTTGTCTGCATGTTTGAGATTCATCATTATAATCATCTAGAAAGAATAATAAATCCATGTGCTACCGATTCAGAAGTCTATTTGCTTCAGTATTTACATTCCTGTATTTATTAAGATTTTTAGAAGCATTTATTTGCAAAATCGCACCATCTCTTTATTTGCAAAAAAATCACAAAAAAATCAAAAAACAAACAAAACAAACAACTTGCATTCTCAGTCAGCGGTCGGGTTGAGAGACACCTGGTCTCTTACAGGATTTAAAATATTTTTCCTAAGTGTTAATATTTAATTTCACTTCCTTAGGAAAAATACGCCTAAGTCTGACAGAAGGTGGTGAAATCTGTTAAAGCATGAATGAATTAGCAAGAAGAAGTCAGAGGATGCTAGCTTCACGAGGTTGATGAGAATTTTCAAGTCAGAACAGGAAAATACGCCCAGAGATGAAGAACTGGATTAAATTTGATGGAAAAATATTTTTTCTAAGGTTTAAAATTTAAAAATTAAATGTACCCCTTTGTTTGTAGACCCATGAATTCAACACGTTATGAAGGGAATTTTCTTCTGGGTATTGAAGATCTTCGATGATGAATGGATTTTAAAGTCTTCTACTCACCAAGACTTTCAAGATGGAGATTTTGATCGACACTTGAAATAATGAATTTTCCTAAGGAAAATTTAATTTTTTCTAAGGCAAAATGAATAAAATGTGTTTTCGAAGGTAAAATGCTTCAGATGATGAATTTGAAATGGATTGCCTAGATGAATTTGATCGAATTCTTCGTGAGATGAATCTTCCAGAGTTAGAGATGAATAAAACTAAATGTCAGAGCTTCGGCTGGTGAATTAAATTTCTTAAAGAGTGAATTTGAAGTGAATGTTTTCGAAATGAATTAAAAATGCTAAGTACGCAAGTCAAGATGAATCTTTTGAAATTCTAGAAGGTCAAGATTCTGGACGCCAAGTGACAAGTGTTGAAATTGCCAGAGGGAGGGAAATTTGAATTCCTGCTGTGAAGTAGTGGAGATTTAATGAACTGGATATACTTAGCTCCTTCTAGAATTCGACTTGGCTATATGAGTTGAGACTTTATTCATTTTTCTCCATTAGGCTGGCAAGTTCGATTCTAGCTCTGAAGTTGAGATTGCAGTGCAGGCATTAAAGGAGTTTGACTTGAAGAAGAAGAAGAATTATTGTGTGCTGAAGCTCAAGTTAATTTACATTGTGGAGTAAATTTGAAGTCTGGAGTTGCTGAAAGTAAAATTGACCGATTTTCTCAAGTAGTAAAGTTGCTGCAGCCAACTTAGAAATTTGCTAAGTCTTTCTCAGTTCGAAGTTGCTAGAGGAGAAGTTGAGGTTTGCAGATGAAATAAAATGTTGCAGCTCCTCAATTTTAGAAGTCGACTGGCAGCCCTTGCATGTTATTTTATTTTTCTAAGTTAATTGCTGATAACTACTTGTTGTTTTGCAAGATGGCTAAAGTAAGAGCAACTGGCAGAGATAGCAATGTTGCATCCAGGCAGGCTGTTATCAAGAAGCTGAGCAAGCTTTTCCTGCCAGAGTCAAAATTCACTTCAAAGTTGAGCAAGCTGGCTGATACAAATTTGGGTTCTTTCAACTTGGAGGCCTTTAAAAGTCGAATGATGGGAGTTGGCAGTCATCGTCCTTCGATCACTTCACACAACATTGTTCGAAGTGGGTTATATGCAGCTGCTGGTTTCCCGCCAGCTATTCAGTGTCCAGAGCTGATGATGGAGTGTGCTAATTGCTACGATCATGATCACAGGTCTATTGTCTCACCAGATGGTCAAGTATTCGCCAACCTCACTCCTGCAGTTGTCGGCGAAGCTTTTGGAATCCCATTGCACGAGAGGATGATTTACAAGACAAGAGAGCGTGCTGAGTGAATGTATGCTTCAACATTCGAGAGATGTGCTGACATGATCAATGCTCGCTGGATGAACAAGCCCAAGCCCTCTCGTACAAAGTTGCCGAAGCAGATTATATCAGATGATTTGAAGCAGGAGTATTGTGACTTGATCATGATGCTTAGCAGAGTTGGAGGCTGCCCTCAAGCATTTATTTTTGAGCCATGGATGTTCTACTACATCAATCTCGTATTGGAATGGAAAGAGCACATCAACTGGGCTGTGATGATTAGTGACAACTTGCATGAGCAGCTCCTGAGTTTGAGGAGGACGAAACATTCTACACGGGCTCCTACATTGTTTACATGTTGGCTTGTATGACGAAGTATAGGGAAATTTCTTACAAGGAGCCAATTGGTTGCGGCTCTCATCAGTTCAAAATCCACAAGGCCTGTCTGCAGCTGCACCTGACGAGCACCTCCCATTACAAGAGGGTCAATGACGCCTTCACCATGCATATAACGAGATCACTTCAGCAGAGGACTCATCACAGGATCTCGAGGGAAGCTCAGGAGTTGATAGAAAGGTATGGGTGCTGGTTTCTTCAGTTTCCGAAGTTTTCTTATATCAGGCTGCAAGGTTTTTCTTTGTACCCATATAGATTGCCTAAATACCCAACCAATAGAATCTTGATGTTAGAGATATCTAGGCAACTTGTTGCCTATGATAAGATTCAGAAGAGAAAGAAGAAGGGAGGAATTGACTTCCCGATTGTCATGGGGAATTCAGACGAGGTGTGTCCTTCACTTCAGGCAGCCAGAGAAGCTGAAAATGAGCTTCAGTTCTTTCATTTTTCTTATCACACCAGTAGACAACATTATGACCCACACAACAATATCAGATGGATACTGTCAGAAGAGTTCAAGCATAAGGCGAATATTGAGGATTACTGGGCTGGTGCATCAGATGAGGCTGAGGTTAGAAAAAGAATGTTCTCGAAGCTACCAATAAGCATGATTAGGGAGTGTGAAATCATTCCAGTACTAGACTAGGTGGATGAGGACATGAACGTTCTCCATCCAGATTATGAGGCAGTGAGAGACACGCCACTTCCACTCCCGGATTGGTCGGAGCCAGAGATTGCTGATTTGGACACACTTTGTATTCCGGTCCTGACTTTCACCAGAGCATGGGTTGAAAGGCATGTGAGCAGATTGAAGAGTAGGTCAATTCCTTTGACTTACAATTTGATGGGAATCATAGGACACCGACTATCATTAGGAAGAAACAGATTACTCGAGGTCCAGAATCTCGAAGGAAGGAGCCAGTTCAGCCGGAGCCTCTGAGAGTTGTGATTGAGTCACCTAGGCCATTGGAGACACGTTCTCCAAGTATACAGGAGGTCTCATTATTTGCTGATCAGAGAAATGCATTGAATCAAGAGTAGGAATTACATGAGGAAAATCAGCCACCAAGAAGAGAATCAGTTGGCCAAAGTGTTAATGCGCCCACTAGAGATGATCGGCAAGAGGAAGGTGAGGAGACTGCTACTGACACTCACTTCCAGCATGAGCTAGAGACGGCTCTAGAAGATGATGCAGTTTCTAGAGATACTCAGCCATTAGAGGCCGATGAGCCTCGCCAGAATGAAATTGAAGTAGAACAAGTCTGTGAGGAGGAAGCAAGAGAGGAGCAGCCGTTTGTTATACAACAGGTAGTACCTGATTGGCTTAGAGATAGAATGAGAGGGAGCCCCAGTGAAGAGGCTGATCTAGCGGTAGAGATGGAGGAATTTTTGAGTAGGATCAGTGCGCCTCCACCCAAGAAGAGAGCTAGGAAATTTTCAAAGATCTCAACAGATGAGGATGGCTCTCGCACCCTTCACGTAGCTGTGCCGAGGATTGATTGTGATCGAGATGAAGCAGTACCAGAAAATTATGTGATCACAACCATGGAGTTAGGTTACCCCATAGGAGCACAGATCATTGAGGAGTGTGATAACTCCTATTAGGTGCTCAAGGACAGATTGCTCAGGACTGAAGGAAAGTACAAGAAATTGAAGAAGGAGCATAAGACGTTGATAGGTTATATGCAACATTTGTCTTGTCCTTGTGGGCAGGAGATTCCGGCACTTGAGCTTCTAGCCGAGTTATCTAGAGAATTTGTTAATGGCCTAGAAGATTTGAGGAAGATGGCACAGGAGGCAGACAAATGGGTTGCAGGTGTTCATGCCGAGACAAAAAAGTTCATGGAAGATCTTGCTCATGCTTATCAGCAAGCTTCCGGCATTATGGCACGGATGGAGGCAGTTGATCAGGCTTGGGGTAATGCTTCTGTCTATCATAGCAAAGTTATTCAGCGTTTGGAGGCATTGATGCATATTCCCTTGCAGATGCTGATTGATGGAATGATTCAGCAGGGTGATAGGTACGATTTTACCAGCTGGTACTCTTCAGCAGTCACAGTACGTGGATTCTTTGATGCAGCACAGGCGGATTCAGTTAGAGTCAGGAAGGCTATGACGAACATCATTGATGGAGTCCTGAATACCTTGGAGGCAATCTTTGCTAGACAGCTGAATTCTGATGAGGTGACTACTGATAATTTGAGGGGTAGGCTGACATCTTTCTTTTCAGAGGTGAAGACCTTTGTGCAGGATGACTGTGAAAATATTTCGACTTTCTCCAGCCTGATTCAGAATACACAGGATGCTCTATTGCTTGGAGAAAGTCTTGCACACGGCATGGGCAGTCAGGGTGTTGGAGTTTCAGCTTGATCATATTCCGCCGATCTCGATTCAGGAGGTTGAGGCTGTGCTTGCCAGGTTCATTGATTTTGTAGCCAAGGAGAAAGAGAATGGAAACGCACTTATGGATGATGACCTTCTGGAGGACTAATTGTGGGCATTAATTGCCTTTACTATTTTGGGAGTGAGTGGGAATCTTTGATTCATTTGTTGTACCACTCCCCATTCTGGCAGTTTTTAGGGTTAGGGCTGAGGTGGCTCAATCTGAGCCATTCATTTGATTGTAATTTGAGTCGTCCGTTGGACTTGGCCAACTATATAAAGGGGGCATCCCCCCTTCATTTGTACTCATTAGAATTAGACAGTAGAAACTAGAGATAAGAGAGTAGACATTTTGTTAGAGCAGAGAGATAGTGTGATATCTTAGCATAGTTTGGAGGAAAAGGAAAGTTTTCCTTTGAAAACTTTGTAAGAGATTGTTGTGAAAACTTCCATAATAAAAGATCATTCATTGATGGTGAAATTCGTCTTTATTATGAATAGCTAGCAAGATTTCTTCATCCCCTCTACTTCAAGTAGCGTAAAGTAGTGTAAAGTAGCTTAAAGTAGCGTAATTTTCATTTCATGCAAGTAGATGTTCGCTGTGGATTTGTGGTGTTAATCGAGGCAACTTCGTTTTAGTCCATACCACTAGCAGCTTGTTGAAGGCAAGTTTACCTTGTGTGGTCAACTGGAGCATTTTATAAGCCTAACTTCAGTTATAATTTATGCCTTGGTATGCATCGTCTTGACGGTGTCTTGATGTTGATTTGTAACTTGAAAGTTTCTTGCTATCCCCTTGAAGATTGCACCAACTTTGTGTAAGCTGTCCAACGTGAGGTGGAGTAGAGTTTGGTTGAAGTTTTCCGAAATTGATCCCGCGTCCCGTCTTTAGATAGACCATAAGTTTTCTAATCCCTGCAACCATCCAATTCCGTATTTTTCTGGTTAGTTTTAGGAAAACGTAACTTATTGCTAAATCATCCGCATTGTATAAATTCCCTTCCAATCATCCATCTGTTGTCAACTGCAAGCCTTATGAACAATTGTGTAAGTCCCCTCGTGTAACAACATATCACAACGAACCTACTGAGGGTATTCCAAAGCATTTCAGAACCTTGGAGTTGAACGTGCGATCTTTCTCGCAATCTTAGCGCATGGAATTCTTTGATCAAGAGAGAATGGAGTAGCCTTCGGATTACTTTGTTCTGCTGATTGGTGCAGTCACAAAAATCACATCAACAAATACCCACAAGTCGCAAGGTATATACCCTTGAATACACTCGAATACACATAAGCCACACGGTATACACTTGAATACACTAGAATACATTTAAGCCACAAGGTATACACTTGAATACACATAAGCTACAAAGCATACACTTCAATACACATAGGCCACAAGGTATACACTTGAATACACATAGGTCACAAGGTATACACTTGAATACACATAAGCCACAAAGCATACACTGAATACACATAGGTCACAAGGTATACACTTGAATATACTTGAATACACATAAGCCACAAAGCATACACTTGAATACACATAACCTACAAAGCATACACTTCAATACACATAGGTCACAAGGTATACACTTGAATACACTCAAATACACATAAGTCACAAGGTATACACTTGAATACACATACATAGGAAGCATGAAGCATACACGTATACATGAAGCATACACAAGATGGTAGGAAAGATGCTCTGATACCACTATAATGTCCCCTACCTTAACTTGCCCCAGAATTTGCCTATTACTCACAAATTGCACAAACTAGGGTTAGGGTTTTCACCTTATCGATTAAATAACTCCCTAATGATGTAATCTTCGATTGAAACCCGCATTCACCACATGAACAACATTGCCAAACATGTATACATACATTTGTTAGCATTAATCCATGGTAACATATTTATAGACTATCAATTATGCAACCTATTGTGAACTAGGAGGAGTGACATGGTGGGTCCGCCCGAAGCCATATACCAACCTAAGAGGCTGTATACCACAACTCTCCCTGTTGGTGACTTGTACCTGCTCTCCCCAACCATGTCCCAACCCCGGAAAACACTTGCCCACTTATGGGAATGGGCGGGACATCCTGAGTGGTCTTGGCTCTTCCACCCCTCCATGGCCCATCTTTTCCTTAAAGGTTTAGCGGCTATAAGTGGAATCTCTAAGCACTCACTGCTTGCCCAGGCCCCTTTCCCCAAGCGGATTTCCTAACAGATTTAAACACTAAGATCTATTCTTATTTATCTTATAAATCATATGCACACACATGTAAATAGTAGTTGGCAGAAAATACGAATGAGTATATGATATATTTGGTAATAGCACATTGAGATGATGAACTAGACTAATTCTTATTCATTTCTTGGATTGTGTATCTCTTCTCCTTGATCGATCTGCCATTAATTTTCAGAGGATATAGTTAGTGTAAATCAAGCACACGAGAATCTATTACTCATTTTCATATTAAGGAAACAACTTATAATGCTCAATAATTGCGGCAAGCTTCATTATTGCATAATCGTATAATACCTATATATATATATATATATATTCCTAATAACCATTCTTGCATGTTGTATATGTGTATGTGTGTGTGTGTATTGATATATATTAATAATTATATCTACTTCCCTATTTATATTCTTGTCAATGATACTTATTCCAATCTATGCATTCCTCTGCTGTAGTTTCCAGATTTCACTGAATGCAAACTCCATCTCTCTCTCTCATGATCATAGCCTACTAATGTATCTGCTGTTTATAACCAGAAATATTTCTTTCTTCCAATCTGCTGTTTCTTTCTCCTATATCTTCCTTACAAATCTTCATATATTCTTGCTGCCAAATCTGCATACATCTGCCTTACAAATCTATATACACTCTTACATATGGCACTGTTGTGACCTTTTTCACACATCGCCCCATTGCAAATGGGGACCCCCTAATTTTGGCTTTGCTTTTGGTTAGTTTTCCTGTTGTCTCTCTCTCTCTCTCTCTTTCTGTCCCTTTTCTGCTGTCTGCCTTTCGAGGATTGTGCCCGTCACTGAGCTTAAGCGTAAAATTGACCAAGTTTGAAAATTAGGGTTTCATCTTTCCTGGTCAGTCCGAGGTCGATCGAAGTGAGTAAACTGAAAACAGAGCCTAACATTGTTGTCAGTATGCTTCCAGCAGGCTCTCAGCAAATTTTCATTAGATTCCGGCTACTTACTATTTTTAGTAAGTGTGAAATTTGGAGTATTTTCTCGACACTTTCGAAGTTTCAACAGTCACACTGCATTCAAAACACATCAAGCTGCTCGCGTGCAAAATTTGAGCGAAAACAGACAACTTGCTATTTTTAGTAGTTCAACTTCCGGAGCAGATTTCAGGGCTTAGATGCAGAGTTTTTCAACGCATGTCTGGAGATTCCTTCTGGGTTTTCAGAGACCTTCACGACAGTATAACATGCAAAGTGAGACAACAACTTTCAGAATTCAGCCTTCCAAGGCTATTTTTAGGGTTTGCATGTCAGGGTTTTCTTTGCATGTTTGCATATTCTTTATGGGTTTTTCGAGAGCTATGCAGTGATGTGACATGCAAGCGGAGATAATCACTCGAGGAACTTACTATTTTTAGCAGGTGTGTCTGGCAGCCGCCTCCCAGCACCCAGAATCACGAGTTGATCGCAATGCAACAGAAACGAGGACAAACAGAGATCATTTGATACGCATGCAGAGCAAATTAGGGTTTCTAGCTTCTGGACCTGAAAAGAAGGGCAAAAAGTCAAAATTTTTGAAAACCGGTGTAAACCACTGCAATCAGCGTCCTTCAAGCTATCTGCTGGTAAAATTTGAAGACAAACGAAGCACTTACTATTTATAGTAAGTCATTTTGGAAACAGGCTAAAAATAGCAAATCAATTGCATGCGCCGATGTCAGCAGGCAGGTCACGTGGTGAGGATCACGTCATTTAAATTTCAAGTCAATCGGAGCTGTGGAAGTATTAGAAGCAAGCATTTACTATTTATAGCAAATCACCTTCAGAAATGGGCTAAAAATAGCAGGCCAACCCGAAATTGCAGTGTCAACAGGTTGATGAGGTCGTGAAGAAGCAGTGTTCAAAATTTCAAGGCGATCCGAACTTCAGAAGTATGAAAATCATGGGACTTACTATAAATAGCAGGGCACAGAGAGGCTAGCAGAAGGAAAGAAAAATGGCTAAGTGTTGTGTTCATCCTTCACCACCAGGGAAATGCGCCCACTTCAAGCAAAATGCTAGAAAAATTTTCCAAGTAAGAAATTTCCTTAGCCACCTCATATGCTAAAATGCGCCTAGCTACAGAAGGCATCAAGAAAAATGGCTAAGTACAAAGTTTATCCTTCAGCCATGCTAAAATGCGCCCATGTCTGGGAAGTCAAAAATTTTCTAAGTGTGGATATGTTTCATCCTCATACCTCCATTTGCGCCCTCCACACAGGCTTGCCTTCAAAACGTTGAAATTTTTTCTAAGTCTAGGCTTCATCCTCTAGCCTAGGCAAAATGTGCCCACAAAGGAAGTGCAAGGAGAAGGTCAAAGAGGTCAAAGTGTTTTATCCTACAGCGATGCCAAAATGCGCCCACCTTGAGAGAGTCTGATGAGAAAAATTTCTAAGGCATGGAAATATCCTCCACCACCTCCCAAATGCGCCCATCCTTCATGCATGTTCAAATGCGCCTAAAAGGAAAGAAGTCAAAGGAGTCAACCAAAACTCATCCTCCTCCTAGGCTCAAACGCGCCCAAATGAGGCCATGTAAAGACAAAAAAGGGAAGTCAAAGGGTCACTTGTTGAAGGCGTTACAAGTTTCATCCCTCATGCATGCTAGTATGCGCCCACCTCCAAGCAAGACATGCAAAATATATTCTAAGTTAAATTTCATCCACCTCCCTATGCCAAATGCGCCCATCCCTCTCACCCCCTCAAATGCGCCAAGATGAAAAGAAAGTCAAAGGGGGGCGTTGAAATAAAGTTTATCCTCTTGCCTATGAGATATGTGCCATATGAAGAATGTGGAGTGAAAAGTGGTAAACAAGGTGGAAATGAAGAGTAAAATGTGCTAGGCGTGGGAATTTTAAAATGAAAATGTCCCTCATAGAATGAAAAATGCGCCTAAGGTGATGGTGATGGATAATGCTAGGCGTTGAAGTTAGAAATATCCTCTTCAAGGGTGAAGTGCGCCTAAGATGATGTAAGTGTTGCTAGGCGTTGGAAATGCTAAGCCTACAAGGATGAAGACAAATAAAATATGCTAGGCGTTAAAATCAAAGGCATCTTCTATGACATACAACACGTGCCTGAGGCATTTAAATTTTTTTTTTTGTGCTGAGTGAGTTGAGAAAAATATTTTCTCATCGCAGGAGAAATGACTTGAAGATGGAGGAATAAAATTTTCTGGGGCAAAATTTTCATAGTGGTTCAAAATTTTTTTAAGGCAAAATATTTTCTTCCTTGAGAAAATTCGCCTAGACTTGGAGGTGATAAGATTTTCCTAAACATGGATGAATTGCCAAAGATGAAGCCGGACAGTGATAGCATTGCAAGTTGATAAAAAAATTCAAATCGGAGCAACAAGAAATGTTCACAAGAATTGAAGAACGGGATTAAAATTGTTGAAAATATTTTTAAAGGTTCAAAATTCAAGAAAATCAAATGAACCCGTTCGTTGTACACCCATGAGTTTGACGCATTCTGAAGAAAATTTTCTTCTGGGTATTGAAGATTGTCACGAGGAATGGATTTTAGTGTCTCCTGCACTTTGCCAAGGCTTTCAGGATGGAGATTTTTGATCAGTGCTCAAATTATGAATTTTCCTAAGGGAAATTTTAAAATTTTCTAAGGCAAATGCGAAGAAAATGTGCTTTCAAGGTAAAATCCTCCAGACAATGAATTTGAAAATGATCGCCTAAATGATTTTTGATCGAGTTCCTGATGAAAGCTTTTCTTTCTCGAGCCTGAGTTGGATGAAATATCAGAATGAAGTGCGCCAGGCAGAATGCAAGATGAGTTGCAAGTTTGGCTAAGGCATGAAGAATTTGAATGTGAAGTTGACTAGTGAAGACGATGAACGCTTGGAAGTTAGAGCGTGAAAATCAGGTAAGTAAAGTGAATTTATATTATGAAGTGTTCTAATGCTCTTCTCCTTGCTTGTTTTGCAGGAGAAACTTCGAGACCAAACGATGATGACTTAAAGTGATGAAGCAAATAATCCAAGATGATATTTCAACCTCGAAGGAAGAAAAGTTGCAAGAAAATGGCTAAGTGTTGAGACTTAGTGACAAAGAAGAAATGTTTTTAAAACTCAAGATGGAGAAAAGAATAGAAGCTCGAGCAAAATTGAAGAACAACGTCAAGAAGAAGATCGAGAACAGTGTGAACGCGTCTACAAACGGGAATCTTCTAGAAGATGGTGGCCATTAATTGCTAATTTATTGCCCCACTCTCCATTGTGGCGGTTTTTAGGGTGAATCTTGTTTAGGGCTGAGGTGGCACGATCTGGGTCATCCAGCCGATTGTAATCTGAGCTTTCTGTTGGACTTGGCCAGCTATATAAAAGGAGAGTCCCCCTCATTTGTATCTCATTAGAGTAGAAGTCGGAGTAGAGAGACAACTAGGTGATAGCTTAGAGTAACTTAGTATAGATTGATAGTGTAGTTTGAAGAAGAGGGAAAGTTTTCCCTTTGAAAACTTTGTAAGAAATTGTTGTGAACACTCTCTCAATAAAAGAGTTTTTCATTGATGGTGAATTTTGTCTTTGTTGTGAGTAGCTAGCAAGGTTTCTTCGTCCTTCCGATTCAAATGGTAGCGTAAAATAGTTCAAAGTAGTATAATTTTCATTACATGCAAGTAGATGTTAATTGTGGAATGTGGCCTTCAGTTTGAGCAAACTTCGTCTATCCATACCACTAGTGGGCTCGTTGATGGTGAGTTCGCCTTGCGTGGTCAACTGGAACATCGTGGACTTAACTTCGTTTGTGATTCACACGTTGGTATGCGTTGTTGTGACGGTGTCTTCGCGTTGAATTATGATCTGAACACCTCGAGCTACTCCTCTGAAGATTGCACCGGTTTTGCGGAGGCTGTCCGAAGCGAGGCAAAGCAGAGCCTGGTTGAAGTTTGTAAGAATTGATCGCCATGTCCCACGCCTTAGAGTAGATTCGAGCCTTCTTAACCCTGCAACCACTTTAAATTCAGTACTTTCTGATTAGAATAGGAAACCCGAACTTCATAGACAAATCTTTCGAGCATTTGAATTCCTTTCTCCGCTGTCGAACAATTCCGTAAGTCCCCTTGAAATACCAGCAAATCACATTGAGCCAACTGAGCCTATTCGCATTAAAAGAACCTTGGAGTTGAACGCACGAACTCTCTCGCAATCTTAGCGTGCTGGATACTTTGATCAAGAGAGAATAGGGTAGCCGTTGGCGACTTTATTTTGCGTTGGTGCGGTCACGAAAAACACATCAACAGGCACCTATATATATCTGTATTTATCTTCTTCATATCTGCCCTGTCTTAATTTCCTAATCTGATCCCTATATCCCCCTGCATATGATTTATTACAAACTCTTATATGCCCTCACAAAGAGAGACGTCTTCACAAGGAGATGAATTTCAAAGGAGGTGACTCTTTATTAAACTTAATCGCTGACTCATCATTATTTATCACAGCCATTTTCCAATAATCGTTGCTCTTTCAATCTTAATTTCTATGCCTCTTTAAATATTATTATCGCTGCTTTAGAATGCTGCTGTAAGTAATGTACTTGCTGTTTTCTATTTATCGATTGCTGCTCCCCCTTTGTATTATTTCCTCCTTTATATTCCTATGGTGGGGAAAAGGTATGAGTCATGACCATTCAAAACAATCGATGCCTTCTTTGATTGTTATTATTTTGTTATTTACTATTTTATGTTTTACATATTATTCTTTCTTATTTTAATATATATAATTTTTACATTAGCTATATATATATATAAATAATGTTAAATTGTTAATATTTATTTATACATATTTTTAATATGTATTTTGTTATCTATTTATTTGTGTTTCAATGCTTGGTTATTTTTATACTTTAGTGTTTTACAATCGATGCCTTCTTTGATTGTTATTATTTTGTTATTTACTATTTTATGTTTTACATATTATTCTTTCTTATTTTAATATATATAATTTTTACATTAGCTATATGTATATATAAATAATGTTAAATTGTTAATATTTATTTATACATATTTTTAATATGTATTTTGTTATCTATTTATTTGTGTTTCAATGCTTGGTTATTTTTATACTTTAGTGTTGCAATTTTCGGGGGCATGGCAACTTCCTTTTTGTGTGTTGCCCTACATATTTAGTTGGTGCGAGAGGGTGACAAATGCCATATTCTTGTCACATATTTCCTTGTGGAAGATCAAGAAGTGATGCAAGGCCCCATTTAGAGTCCCATGTTCTCGAAGGGTATGAGGGAAGGACAAATTTTACCACCTTGGTTGAATTTTAGACGGAGCGCTTTAAGGTGGTTGTGAGGGCCTTTCCCATCTCTGACTTTGTGGAGAAGTGAGAGGTACATGTGACCCTTCTTACATGATTACCTAGAGGGTCATAGGTTTTTGTTGCGAAGACTACCCTATTTGTTGTTTTCTTGAGGGGTGAAAGGGGACTCAAGTATTCTTCTCACTGCCCTTTTTCTTGGAGTCATTTGTAGCTTAGATTTGGGAGGTTTAACTCTTGATCCACTAGATATAAGGCTGCGTTAAAATTGTCATCTATTTGAGCACTCACTTCCCCAAGATTTCCCTTTTATCATGGTACATGTTGTACCCAAAACCAAAATTTTTGCTTCATCAAGGCATTTTGCATAAAAGAGTCTAAATCTTGCTAAAATAATGTCAAGTATAGTTTTTGGGCAATATCAAGCATGGAGTTTGTGTCAATATTTTGTCAGTCAAAGTCAGTTTTATTGATCAGGACCTAAAGCAGAGACTCAGAATGGAGCATTTCATGATGGAGGAGCATCCTATGACAGCATTTCACGTTGTACATGGTCATTTCAGTGATCGTGATGATGATTTTAAAGGTTAAAATTATGAGGATTTCTCAGAGAAAAACAAGAAAGCGCAACTATAGCCTAGGGGCGCCCTTCTAGAAGGAGGTAAAGATCTTGTTGAAAACGCTCATAAATACAGTCAATCTCTTCAGAATTGGTCTGGTTATCCGACAAGCTATCCAGCGAAGCTTTCCAAGACCCACAGCTCCAGCAACTGGCATCAGAAGATGAAATTTCCAAAGTTCCAGATATGAGAAAATTGTTCTTTTCCAGCAAAAGCGCAACTATAGCTTGAGGGCGCCCATCTTAAAGAGGGGGTAGGTCTTGGTACTTTTGGTAGCTGATATAGTCAATCTGTTCTCGACTGGTCTGCTTATCCAACGAGATATCAAACGTAGTCATCCGAGTCTCAGAGCTCTGACAGCTGACATTTGAAGATGAGCTTATAATGGAGATTTCACATCTCAGAGCTTCCTCATTGCATTTCCAGCGCAAGTATAGCTCAGGGGCGCTGGTTAAAATGACCCTTGAGATGGTCTAATTTACAGATGAGGTCTTCCTGACATCAGTACTACGCTAGTCCAGCTTCGCGTTGCACCAAGTTGCCTGTCAATCCGACATTCCGGGTGATTGTGGCAGAATTTCTATCAAGCACGTAATTTCACGGGCGGACCAACATAAGGTTTTCAATGTATTTCTACAGTCTAGAGGCGCCTAGCCTTTAGGCCTGTCAGATGAGGTCGTTTGCTTTCGAAGTCTTCACGGCTTTGGAGCGTAATTACTTTATCTATCCAACGAGCCCAGCCATTAGCTTCCAGGATTTAGCAATGGCTTGTACGTGCGAGGTCTTTGGCGAAGTGTTGAAAAGTGAAGATAACTCGCAAAATGGCTAAGTGTTGGTTGTTTATTCCATCTTGGGATGGGCGCCCTTCCATTTGAGGTCTTAGAAGCAGTTTTCTTGCTTCATCGCCTCTACAGACTTCTCTTGTCAATCCTTCTGGCTATCCGTTAAAACAAATGTGGCTCGAATCGGGTCATCCCAGCTCTTAGTATCAGAGGTCGAAGTAGGGTACTTGGTTGACAGTTCAATTTTCGTCAAAAAGTTGCCAGTGCAACTAAAGGCCAAGGGCGCTTTTACTTTTGAGGCCCTTAATGTACTTTTCAGATGTCATGTGTATATCCGTTGGATGCAAAATGTCTCCAGGCATACAGTGAGCTTGGTTTCCTCTCAGCAGGGTTCACCGTTCACCGTCGGCAGCCGTTTGAAGTGTCAGATGGCAGTTTAGGAAAATGGTTTAAGTCTGGAACCCGTAAATGAATTTAATCAGGGGCGCCTAATTTTTTAGGGTGTTAGATGATGGATTTTGTAGTAGTGCCTCCCAGCAGACATTTCTTCCTTTTTTAGTAGGCCTTCTGATGAATTCTCCAGTTTAGTCTCAGCATCTTCCGGCCACTCTGAATTCAGTGTCGAAGATGGCCAGTCGTGACTTTGTCGTCAACTATAAAATAGGAAGTTAATAAAAAGTGGAATAACTTGAGCAAATGGATGCCTATGAGCTCAAAAGATGACTTTTCGGAATCGGTGAAGTCTAACGGTGAAGCCTGAAGCTTCATTCGAATTGTCAACTGAAGTTTAAAATATTTAATATTTGTTTTGCATTAAGTGGCGATTTCCTATTTTTGGCGCCTTTGCATGACGATGAATATTTTATTATTATTCAAATTTCAAACTCCGAGTCAATGACAGTTCAACTGAAAAGGGTCCAATCAGAAGGTTTCTATTTCAATCAGGGTTTCAAGATCTTGCAGTCAAAGTTGATGCAAATTTCATCTTATTTAAGCATGGCACCATCTTCATTTATTATTCATAAAGCTTCAAGGGAAATTCGTATTTCTTAAGAGAAATTTCATATCTTAAGAGAAATTCGTATTTTTTCAAAGTTAATTCAATTCTCAAGATCAAAGGCGTATTCCTTAGGCAAATTCGCAAATTCTTCAGTTGGCAAAGGCGAATTCTCAAACTTCATAGAAATTCGTATTTTCTTCAAAGGCAAATTCGAATTTCCTCAATAACAAAGGCGCAATTTCAAGGAAAATTCGTGGTTTTCAAGCAAAGGCGAATTCTTCCAGATCAAAGGCGAATTCCTCATCAATTTCCAAAGGCGATTTTATCTAACATATCTTTTTGCAGGTTAAAAGTTCATAATTATCAGCAATTTGAAGAATTCAAGGGCGATTTTCATTGAAGAAGAACATCATAAAAATGTTTTTTTTTTCTCCTTGAATCTCAAATTTCTCTCAGATTCCAATTCGCATGTTCCTGAAATTGGCAAATTCAACAAGTTCAAACATCTGGATCATTTCTATATAATTTCCTCGAGTTAAAATTGTGTGTTTGATTTTTCACGAATTTTTAACTTCAGAACCTTCGTTCTTGAGTTACTAATTTTCTCAAGTGAAAAGTCTTTGCACGATCGAGTAGAAGTCATATTTTCGCATATCTGACGTTCTGGGTTGTCTTAGAATCCTATTCTAGACAAAACCCATATCTTAGATTTTTCGCTGAAAATAACTCTTCGAAAGGCTATTTTTAACTCTCGCAGGCTATTTTTAGCTCTCCAGGAATCTTGTTAGAATATAGTCAAGTTCACAGTCAACAGGCGAGTTTTCCAGAATGCAGTTCACTCAGCTTGAATACAGGACCAAAACAGTCCTTACTCATGACTTCCTCAGGTTGGTTGAGACAGATCTTCACAAAGTGTTGCCAGAAGCAGTTTTAGATCCGGTCAAGATCAGAAGTTCGATTATTCAAAATATTGAGCAGTCTGGCTTATTAGAGGCCGCTTCCATACCTATCTCCGTTCATTGTGTTGAATTCGTGATGGCTTGTATTAAGCATTACAATCCTACTACTCGTGAGATAGTGTCAGTTGACGGACGAGTCATTTGCAGTCTCAAACCTTTGGACATTGAAAGGAGTTTTGGCATTCTGAACACCCGAACAGTTTGGTTATTTCCATGGAGCAGTGTGAGCAGGCATTTGATGCTGATGTGGACAAGTGTCAGAAGAAGATAGCAGAAAGATGGTTAAAACAAGCAAAGAACAGATTGCCAAACAATGTGGGTCGTGGTGAATACAAGGATGAGTACGCGATTCTAATCGTTCTCGTGTCAAGCACATGCGAATGTTTTCCAGCCTTGGATGTATTACATTATTGGTCGCATCATTTTTGGGCAGGAGCATTATGACTGGGCATCCTTCATCAGCGATATTCTCCACAGCAGATCACCGGTTTCTAGTTGCTCATGGTTTCACATGTGTTCGTATCTCGTGTACTTGATCGCTTTCAGGGTCAGTTCCTGGATTAAACACCGTGGGCATTCTCGCGGTTCTCGAAGTTCATATCGCGATATGATCGCCTTTCGAGAGCTCATTCATACCGAACGTCATTTCAAGCTGTTCACTTCCAGGCTTTCCCGCCACTTTATACAAAGGGAGAAACCTTAGACCGGAGTTGCACGCTCGTATCTCTGGGTGAGGTTGCTGTGGGCAGCTTATGGATGGATAAAGCGTGATTACTTATTCCCGCCTCCCCAACATACACCTACATACATCCGGTATACAGATCACGTGAAATCCAGCGCTATGCTTCCATGTTATCCTTCGGATAAGACAATCTTTCATGAGTTCCTGAGACAGATGCATGATGTTCATCGTCTTTTACACCGGATGTATAGATCATCTATCAATTTTCCTTTTCAGTTTGGAATGTATTGGTGCAAGACGACAATTGATGCCAAAGTTGCAGGGCAAGAGCTTGAGAAATATCATCTTAAGTATCTTGTTGAAGCACGTGCCTATGATCTTTCAGGTCATTATACAGCTCGCTTTGCTGGAGGTACATATCACAAGCCTTCTATGGAGGATTACTGGGCAAATTGCGAAGATGACTTCGAGGTTCTGCATCGTAGTTGGTAATTTCGCATTTCTTGCTCTTTGTCGGCGATGGAGGTTTATCGATGATGAGGGAGAGGTTCTTCCTCGCTTTTAGAAAGCAAGTTGATGCTACACAAATCGCTGGGCTGGAATGCTTCGATTGGCACGCCTAAGGAATAATGCGAAATCAGCCAAGGAGAGGCCCGCGTAGTTGACCAAAATAGTATAATTTTTAATTCGGCCGCCAGCCATCTGAGGTGGCGCCCGTGAAAGCGAGTCAGCCAAAGAGGTGGTGAATCCTTCGCCTTCCTCCGGCCAAAACCTAAACAAAGAAAAAGGAGTAACCTAAGAAAGGGTCAGCCAAACAACATCTTAAAGGGCAAGGCGCTATTAATAATACACACACGAGCCTACGATAGCCTATCACGAGCCGCCTGGTATTCGCCAGAAAGTCCCAAGGTTCGGAGCCCAGCCTCAGTTCCTAAGCATCGCCCATGCCACCAGTCCCACCATTGGATTTTGGATTTAGACTCTCTCCACCCCGCAAAGGGGTCTCACACATTCACTTTCTCTAACCTCCCCGCTGGCGCACGCACTTTCTAGTAGTATTAAATGAGATCATCTTGGACGAAGTCACTGGAAGGTGAAGAGGGAGGCGGGCCATCCTATGTTCTCAATCATTCGATTTTACTTAGGCTTACGATGCACCGCATAAGAGGATCAAGAACATGGTCCACGGGAGAGGAACACTGACATGGGAGATCGCTCTCAGGACCGCGGTACTCCACAGGGGAAGAGCTTGGCTGAGTTAGAATCTCAGGACTTCGAGGTTATCACAGTTAACCTTGGTCGTAGCACATGCCAGACTCAGGTTGATCTACTACAGGTTGCTATGGACAGTGCCAGGAATAGAATACTGAAGGACAGAGAGGATAAGGCAGCCCTCAAGGCTGAAATCAGACAGCTTCGTCAGTATATTTCTAGCCTTGTACATAGACCAGATGTTATTGCCACACTCCCACCGATGCTTGAGCCTCTAGCAAAGCAAAGTCAACTTAATCACTTAGTTGCATATGGCAAGCGTTTGGATGAGTGGGAGGAGTTCGTTGCTAGAGGCCGTGCTATGCTCACAGAGTTATATCAGTTGCGGTACAATGCACGAGAGCTCCGTATTCGTTTCCAGGATGAGGAGCGAGATATGGCGATTAATAAACCCGGGGATGAGATTAGATTGCTCACCTGAGTGTGGCATATGATGCAGTCATAGATGTAGAGGATAAGGAAGATATCTACTCTTGGAAAACACAGTTGGTTTTCAAGGTAAAGATAGAGGACACTTTGGCGTCAGAGTTGGCTAAGAGTAGAGAGCACGTTACTAGTGCACTCCGGTTTGTGAGAACCTTAGTTTCTCGCTTGCCGTGCCGTTATCAAATCGAGGGTGGTGCCTATGTTGAGCTTAACAATGTTCAGTCAGAGCTTCAGGCACTCATTCATACCATTTTCAATGGGGAGACAGATGGCTGTAAGATTACTCAGCTTACAGTCATGTCAGCATTGTTCGATGAGGCAACAAGGAGTAGGGGTGAACTTCAGTCCCAGATCACTGAAATATACCGAGCCAAATTTTTTTGATTTTCAAATGCAAGTTACAATTAACAAGCACCCGTTAAGGTTAGCTTATAAACCAAAATGATGCTGAAAGCAACTCTAACCAGAATGTACACCAGGATCCCGATGTGGGCAAGGTGTGAGCATTGGTCAGAGGATCTTAAAGGAAATGCGGAAACAAGAACTCTAACCAAGAAATGCGTCAGCGAACGACGAGCATATGGTCAGAGGATCCCTATCTATTGCAATACTGAAAATTAACTCAACACCAAGTATGTGCTACTCAATCCATGATGGATAAGAGGCGACCATATGGCGGAGACTTATGAAATTACAATGCAATTTAAGTAAACAGGCGGCAAGCCAACCTCTTCCACTTATTCAGTGGGCAGTTACAAACATTGAAATTTCAAGAATAAGAAAGATGCTGACAGTACTACTGTTCAGCTTACAATATGTTGAAGAATGCCTGCAAGATCAAGAATTAGAGAATCTCAAAGAGCTGCAATAGTAAGGATGTCATCCAATAGATCAATTGTGAAGTTCTAACACCCACCCTTCACTCATACACAATTTTCCAAAGTTTGATATGACAGACCAGCAACATGAATATCAGACCTGCTCTCTAATTCTTCAATGAAATGCTCATATCTCACCAAATACCCACCCAAATGAAGTGAAATCAAAAGCTGGAAACTCTAAGAAGTGTGGCGACCAAGATAGGAGACCTCTAACAACTCAAATACCCCGTATTTATTTCCTACACAAATCCCAATGCAAACAGAATGGTACGGCCCAGCAAGAGGGGCGACTTCCTTAGATAAATTCAAGTTCTTCAAAATAAAATCTGCAAATTGGTGGAAAGGGGCGCCCACCCTAGACAAGAAGAAATAAACAACACCCAGAATGATATCTTTTTGTATTTTTGAAATATGAATGAAAACTACAATCAGCTATGTTCTCAGCAACTCCAGAAAATAACATGAAAATGCAAATAACTGAACTACAAATGCATTAACTCACAACAAAGCAATCCTCACTACAAAATTCACTCAAAACAAGCAAACCTCTCCACTAGGTGCTGTCTCACAAGCACGAAGTTGAGCCTAGCTAGGAGGCATTCATTCCTCGAAGCAATCCTCTCACCATTTCGGCAGCATAACTTTACTCAAGATGTTGGATAATGAAAATGAAGACCAAGACCTCCTTTTATAAACTTGTGATGACTTTCCAGAAGCTTCTAGAAACCCTAACTTTCAAATTTGAATTTTCACCTTTCCCTCCAAAGATGGCGTCCCTTTTGTCTTGATGCAATTTTGACTTTTAATTTAAAATAATCTTTCACCAAAGATGGGCGTACCTTTTCAAGCAATTGATTTTGAACCTTAAGGAAATATAAAAATACCTTCATGAGGCGCCACCCCTCAAAGTCCCCTTTTTAAGAACAACTTAAGTTGTTTTCACTAGATCAAGGGGTCACAATATTAAAAGATAACTTTAAAAATATAATATTTTAAATCAACTAGACAAATCTCACCAAAAATGCTTCCCAAGGTCAAGATTGATCAAACCAATTGAAATGTCTGAAGATGAGAGCCAATCGTGCCGAAGCCAACAGGACCACTGCCAGAAATAGAATTTACTAAAAATAGTAAATTCGTGAAAGTGCTCAGAATGCCAAGAAGAACACATCACCGAAAAGCTCACGAAAAACCCAGAAAGAATCTGCAGTTCAATCACCAATCCGTGAGCACAAGAAACCACCAACCAAGAAACCCTAATTTCACCACCGAGAAGCCTACGGGTCTCCAGAATAGGCCAACGGTCAACAGAAGAAGTCAAGCACGAGAAGGGGACATTACAATCACAGTTGGTGAGGATACGCTGCACCGACATAGCGTTCTTCGACAGAGTCTCATGGCTCCAGATAGTGATGCAGTTAACAATCTCATTGAGGGATTGGTTGCTCGAGATCACGGACAGTAAACTTCAATTCCCACCTCTCAGGATAGACATTACACACAGGAGTTAAACTTGGTGTTACCTTCTCAAGTTAGCTCGCTGTCTTGTCTCATGTATATCTATTTTGAGATTAGCTTTACACACTTGGAGTTTCTTTTAGGGTTTTTCGTTAATTGATGATAGTCTTCCAGTTAACTCGCTTTCAATAAGGACGTGCATGCTTGCACAATTGTCCATTTTTAGATTAAATGTTTCGGTTAACTGATGGTAGTTTTCCAGTTAACTGTATAGTTTGCTTAATGTTGGTGTAACAACTAACACCTCTGGAGTAGAAGTTGTTATGAACAACCTATGCACACTACGCAATGAGTGCTCTTCAAATTATGGAGGGGAAGCTCCCTCATTATGCTTTGACAAATGTACTTGCAAAGGAAAATAAGCTAAAACTATGTCCTGTCTTTTTGTTTCAGCTGCTAGAGGCACAAGGCTTTCTTGAAAGAACTTACACGTTGCAGCTGAGTTTTCTCTGGTTTTGCAAATCAACTAAACTACAACTTATATCTATCCAATCTCCTCAGGAAAACAGAGCAAGAGGAAACGGAGTAAGGTTTGACTATCGGACGATAAGCATGTTTAGACTCTGTACTTGAAGGCAAGGTGGCACAACTATCATCTCAATCTAAACAAGCTTATTGGGCACTACAGATTTAAGAATTCACTAAGACGATCTTATGGAACCCTGTGTGGCATAACACTCGATCGAAACAGCAAAGCCTTCACAAAACAGCCTTTATCTTTATAATCTCACGAAACCCTATGTGGCATAACCTTCGATTATATTGATAAAGATTCACAAAACAGATTTATTGCTGCAACTTCTCGAAACCCTATGTGGCATAACGATCGATCACAATGGTAAATTAACACAAAATAGCCTTATCACCTCAATCTCTTGGAACCCTATGTGGCATAACAATTGATTTCAATGATAAAGATATTCAAACAGATATTTCTATACTATGGAAAGAATTCAGCATTACAATCTTTCGAAACCCTATGTGGCATAACAATCAATTGCAATAATGAAGACACATGAACAAATACCATAAAGAGCAATATTGAGGGCAAGGTAGGCGCAGCATATATTTCTCTCTCAAGCAAAAGTTAATTACAAATGAGCAAAGCTCTTATTTATATACATCAAGGTGTAGGGAACCCTAAAATCACCTTGTGTTAACTACAGTCTCGCAAATGCATGCAAG
>VDFB02000003.1:734872480-734886732 GCA_007258455.2 Sequoia sempervirens | reverse complement strand
GAAAAGGAAAGTTGAGCGGAGGGTCTATGTCAAGGGCGTAGAAGACGATGAACATCAGCGACCGCCTCAAGGGAACTCCTCAAAGATTGTTTTATCCTCAAGGATAACGCGGGAAGCATAGCTGGATTTCCTGTGAAGCCGTATACTCGGATGTAGGTGTATGTTGGGAACTGAATAAACCAATCTGCCCATCCATCCATCGCTGCCCTAGCAACCGCCGAGATACGAACATGCAATTCCTGGTCCAAATTCCTCACTGTGTAAGTCAAGAAAGCTTCGTGAACATGCTTGAAATGACGTTCAGCTCTGGTGAACTCAAGCTGATCATAATACTGATAAACCTTCTGAACAGTGAGAATGCCCACGATGTTAAGTCCTCGGAACTGACCCTGATAAGCGATCAAGTACACGAGATATGAACACATGTGAAACTCATGAGCAACCAAGAAACCGGTAATCTGTGTGTGGAGAATGTCACTGATGAAGGATGCCCAGTCATAATGCTCCTGCCCAGAAATGATGCGACCAATAATGTAATACATCCAAGGTTGGAAAACATTTGCATGTTCTTGACCTGAGACACGATTCAGGAGTGTGATTAGAATCGCATACTCATCCTTGTATTCACCGCGACCCACATTGTTTGGCAATCTGTTCTTTGCTTGTTTTAACCATCTTTCTGCCATTTTCTCTTCCATTTGTCCACATCAAGATCAAACGCCATGCACACCGCCTTCCATAGAAACAACTAGGCTGTTCGGATGTTGAGGAATTCCAAAACTCCTCTCGATGTCTACAGGTTTGAGACTGCAAATGACCCGTTTGTCGACTGACGCTATCTCATGAGTAGTCGGATTGTAATGCTTAATGCAAGCCATTACAAACTCAACACAATGAACGGAGATAGGTATGGAAGCGGCCTCTAGTAAACCAGACTGCTCAATATTCTGAATGATTGAACTTCTGATTTTAACTGGGTCTAGTACTGCCTCTGGCAACACTTTGTGAAGGTCTGTCTCAACCACCCTGCGAAAATCATGAGTAAGGACGGTTTTGGTCCTGTATTCAAGCTGAGTGAACTGCATTTTGAAAAATTAGCCTATTGATCGAACTCGGCTATGTTCACAAGATTGAATCTAAAAATAGCCTGCGAGAGTTAAAAATAGCCTTTCGAAGAATTATTTTCAGCGAAAAATCCGAAATATGGGTTTTGTCCAGAAAAGGATTCTAAGACAACCCAGAAGGTCAGATTTGCGAAAATTCAACTTCTACTCGATCGTACAAAGATTTTCACTTGAGAAAATTAGCAATTCGAGAACGAATGTTCTGAAGCTAAAATTCGTGAAAAATCAAGCGCACAAATTCAACTCGAGGAAATTATATGGGAATGATCCAGATACTGACACTTATCAAATTCGCCAATTTCAGGAACATGCACAAGGTATTTTGTGAGAAATCTGAGATTTAAAGGATGCAAAAGACTTTTTTGATGTCTTCTTTTGTGAAAATCGCCCAAGATTTCTTTGAATAACTGATAATTGTGAACTTGAATCTGCAAAAAGATATGTTAGGAAAAATCGCCTCTGTGAATTGATGAAGATTTTGCCTCTGAACTGAAAAAATTCGCCTTGTTTGGGAAAACCACGAATTGCTCCTCTTGAAATTTGCGCCTTTTGAATGAATGAAATTCGAATTTTTCTTGAAGAAAATACGAATTTGTATGAATTTGAGGTTTTTCCTTTGATTGTTAAATACGCCTTTGAATATCAATTCGCCTTTGAAACCTCTGAAGAATTGCGAATTGTTTTGGAAAATTGAATATGCCTTTGAAGATTTGCGAATTGTTTTGAAAATGTGTGCCACTATCCCTTCTGAAGAAATACGAATTTATTCTTGAATTTGCTTTAAACTTCGATTTCCCCTTTGAAGATATGAATTTGCCTTAGAAAAATACGAATTTCATTCAAGATTAATTTTGCTCTTGAGAAATACGAATTCTCTTTGAAAGCTTGTGAAGAACAATGAAGATGGCGCCATGTATAAATAATAATAAATTCGCACTGAATTGTGACTGCAAGAATTCATAAACCCTAACCAGAATAGAAAACCTCTGATTGGTTGCCTTTCAGTTCAATTGCCACTGTCTGAAGTTCATATTTGAAAATAATAATAAAATAATTATTATCATGCAATGGCGCTAAAAATAGACATATTCTGAACTTCAGTTGACAAACTGGTTGAAGCTCTGAGATTCATCTTTTGACTTTACTGATTCGAAAAGTCATCTCTTGAGCACATAGGCGTCCTTTTGCTCAAGATACTTCATTTTTTACTAACTCCCTATTTAATAGTTGTGATCACACGGCCAACTTTGATCGATTCGGATGACGGGTGATGAGAGATTGATCCGAGATAATCGGCGGAAAGCCTAATGAACAAGGAAGAAATGTTCTTGAGACACAACGCAAAATCCATCGTTTAACTCCTTGAAAAATTAGCGCACCTGATTAAATGCTTTACGGGTTTCAGACTTAGCCATTTTCCTAAACTGCCATCTGACGCTTCAAACGGCTGTTGACGGTGAACGGTGAACCCTGCTGATACAAGACGAAGCTCACGACATGACTGGAGATATTCTGCATTTGATGACTGTATGCACGACAACTAAAAGCTGTGTTAAGGGCCTCAAAAGTAAAAGCGCCCCTGGCTCATGGTTGCACTTTTGTCATTTTGGCGAAAGTTGAACGCTCATCCAAGTACCCTACTTTGACGGTTGATATCTGGAGCTGGAATGACCCGATTCAGGCATTATCTGTTTTAACGGACAGCCAGGAGGACCCTTAAGAAAAGTTACTGGAGGTGACGAAGCAAGAAAACTGCTTCTAAGACCTCAAAAATTCCAGTGCGTATTTTAAATAAAATTACCGCTCCCAGACTTGGCCATTTTTCGAACGTCTTCTCTTTGTAGTATTACACTAAAGACCTCGCACGCACGAGCGACTGCGAAACGCTGAAGGCTGACAGCTATGCTCGTTGGGAAGATAAATTGACTACGCTCAATAGTCGTGAAGACTTCGAACGCGAACGGACTCATCTGACCAGCCTAAAGGCTAGGCGCCTTAAGACTATGAAAATGCACTGAAAACTATTTGTTGGTTCGCCCATAAAATTACGTGCTCGGTAGAATCTCTGCCACGACCACCAGGAACGTCGGATCGACAAGTTGAATGATGCGTTGCGGAGCTAGGCTAGTATACTACTGATGTCGTGAAGACTCTATCTGCAAATATTGTCATCTGGAGGGTCCTTTAAGCCAGCGCCCCTGGCTTGTACTTGCAATGGGCATAAACGGAGAAGCTCAGAAACATGAAAACTCCATTTTAAGCTGATCTTTGGATGACTGCCGCCTGGAATCTGAGATTCAGATGACTGCACTTGATATCTCGTCGGATAAGCAGACTAGTTGTGAACGGATTGACTGCATCCGGCAACGAAACTGTAAAGATTTACCCCTGCTTTGAGATGGGCGCCCTCAGGCTAGAGGCGCGCTTTTGCCTGAAAAGAGCAAAATTCTTATCTCCTAAAATTTAGGGATTTTGACTTCTGTCGCTGATAACCGGAGCTGTGGTTCTCGGAATGCTTCGCTGGATAGCTCGACGGATAGCCAGACTAGTTCTGAAGAGATTGACTGGATGCTTGAGCATTTTAACCAGAATCTTGACCTCCAACAAACTGGGCGCCCCTGAGCTATACTTGCGCTTTTGGGCTTTTCCTCTAAGAAATCTCCCTGATTTGATCTTTAAAAACTCTGTTTCGATCATTAACATGACCGTCTGCAATATGAAATGTCGTCGTGAGGTGCTCCTCCATCGTGAAAATCTACATTTTGAGTCTCTGCTTCAGGTTTTGACCAATATAACTGACTTTGACTGACAAACTATTGACAAAAACTCCATGCTCGACATTGCCCAAAACTGTGTTTTACAACAAATTAGCAAGGTTTAGACTTTTAAATGCAAAATGCCTTAATGAAGCAAAAAATTTGGTTTGGGTACAACACTTAATTAGGGCTTAGCAATAAAACTTGCATGCATTGCAAGATTGTAGTTGACTCAAGGTGATTTTAGGGTTCCCTACACCTTGATGTATATAAATAAGAGCTTTTGCTCATTTGTAAATAACTTTTGCTTGAGAGAGAAATATATGCTGTGCCTACCTTGCCCTCAATATTGCTCTTTTGGTATTTGTTCATGCGTCTTTACTATTATGATTAATTGTTATGCCACATAGGGTTTCATGCAATTGTAATGGTGAATTCTTTCCATAGTTTAAATAAATCTGTTTTTGTGTTCAATAAACTTGTTCAGATTGAGATGATAGTTGTGCCCACCTTGCCTTCAAGTAGAGAATCTGCACTTGTTTATTGTGTGTTGTTGTGAACAATAAACTTATTCGGATTGAGATAATAGTTGTGCCACCTTGCCTTCAAGTAGAGAATCCGTATTAAGTTTATCGTGTGATGTTGTTACCAATAAGCGTGTTTAGATTGAGCTGATAGATGTGCCACCTTGCCTTCAAGTTGAGAATCTACCCTCGTTTATCGTCTGATAGTCGAACCTTGCTCCGTTTCCTCATGCTCTGTTTTCTTGAGGAAACTGGATAGAATTTAAGTAATTAAGTTTAGTTGTAGTTAGTGAATCTGCGAAACCAGAAAATTCTCAGCTGCAACGTATATAGTTTTCGAGAAAGCCTTGTACCTCTACAGCTGAAACAAAAAGACAGGATTTAGTTTAGTTTATTTCCAATTTGCAAGTACTTTTGTCAAGCACAACGAGGGAGCTTCCCCTCCTAATTTGAAGAGCACTCATTGCATAGTGTGCATAGCTGCCCGTACCAACTCTTACTCCAGAGGTGCTAGTTGTTATGCCAACAGTACACATGTGGACAATGGCTATACAAATTTCAAGCTTGCGCCACCTTGTTGCTTGAGAAATTTATTTTACACATGGTTTCTCAAGTGATCCCTCTTTTTATGAGTAAGTGGTGTGGGGGTTAGTGTAATTGTAATGTCCCCTTTTTTAGCCTGATGTTGTTTGTGATTGGATTAGCCTATCAGTGGCCCTCGTAGGCTAATAGGGCATGATTTGAGGGTCTTCTTTATTAGTTTTATGATCAGATGTAATGCACAGAAAATTAATTCAAAATCAACACAAAGACACAGCAGATACCCTGGGAAAACCCTCCACTTGAGGGAGAAAAACCCAACAACAATATATCACTTATATATTGAATCAACAATAGAGTCTCCTTTACAATAGGGGCCGATATGAAGGGCTATAACATGCACCACAATCTAATGCAATCACAAAAACAGTATGCTGCAATCTACAGATGAAATCTCAGCCTCCAACACAGTCGATCTGCCTCGAAGAATAATTCGCACTTGCCAAAATATGAATGTAATGTATGAATGCCAAGAGAGATACAATGATGGAGTATATATACAATATGGAATGGATGGACATGACTTTTCAATAAACACAAGTTGGCCTTTAGCAAATAATCGTGCCTCTACACAAGAGGTTGGCTCCTCTAGAAAATCGCGCCACTTCATAATGAGCCTCATAAATAAATATTAATTAATATTAGCAAATGACGTCTCTTCAATTCTTCTCAAGTCGGCCAAGAGCAAGGTATCAAATATAATCACAATTCAAATAGCCGTTAGGCTAGCATTTGAATTGTCTTCATTTGCGCGGACCTGGAAGAAGCAGCTTGACGCTGCTAATAACATCAACACTCCCTCTCAGCTAGGGATGATACTTCCAGTTGCACAAGACATATCACCTCATTGTGATGTCTACCACAATGGCTACATCCATATGTGAAAAAAAAAGAGAGATATCACCTCATCGTGATATCAGATATCTCCTCATCGTGATATCAGATATCACCTCAACATGATATCAATCATAATGGCTACAACCATGTATGGTATGTACAAGTGTTCATCACTTGCGTGATGTTGTCACTTCAACATGACTTTCACCATGCCTCTCCTAGAGGGTGAAACACAAGTACAAGAAAATCATCAAAGACTCTCTCACGTGATGTTGTCATGGAGTCACACACATGACATCCACCATGGCTCTCCTAGAGGGTGGAATCAAGGGATTTCACCTCGAACTTCTCTTCACAGAGAAGAACTCATTAACAAGGGATTTCACCTCAAACTTCTCTCACAGAGAAGAACTCATTAAAGAGGATCACTGATACTAAGACTCCTCAGTTAAGGTTGTAATCTCCACCATACCAAGCTTATTTCGAAAGTACACAAACTTTATCCTGGAGAGAGGCCTGGCGAGAATGTCTGCCATCTGCTCATCAGTGCTGATATACCTCAACTGTATAGCTTTCCTCAATGCCATATCTTTGATATAATGGTATTTGATCTCAACATGTTGGTTTTGTCATGAAACACAAGATTGACAGAAAGCTTCACATAGCTTTGGTTATCACAATGAATGATAGTAGGCTCCATTGATTGTCCAAACAATCCTGCAAGAAGCTTACGAAGCCACACTGCTTCCTAAGCTGCAATGTACTCTGCCTCTGCTATACTCAATGCTACAAATGACTGTTTCCTGCTGCACCAGGATATCATAGCAGATCCCAAATTGAAGCAACATCCAGAGGTGCTCTTTTGATTAGTAACACTCCCTGCCCAATCAGAATCAGTATAACCATGCAGCTCCAAGTCCACATCTGAAGAATATCTCAATTCATATCCAACTGTGCCACACAAGTATCTCAGGATATGTTTTCCTGCAACAAGATGTATCTGTCTCGGTTCACACATGAACTAACTAAGTGCACTCATAGCATAACATATATCTGGTCTAGTGTTAACTAGATACATCAAGGACCTAATCAATTTCCTGTACATCGTAGGATCCATCAAGTCTGAACTAGCTGTAGCCTCTTTTAACTTATGTAGGTTGGTTTCCATAGGTGTAGACATGGATTTGCAATCCATCATGCGAAACCTCTTAAGTATGTCAATAGTATACTTCCCTTGACTTAGAATCATCTCATTTGGCTTCTGCCAAACTTCTAAGCCAAGGAAGTAATGCATGAGCCCAAGGTCCTTCATCTCAAACTCAGAAGCCAACTCCTTCTTACATTTGAGAATGAGGTGATCTTCTCTATTAAGAATCAAATCATCAACATACAAGACTAAAATCAATGCTTCACCATCAATTACCTTAAAATACAGATTTGGATCCGCATCATTCTTAGAGAAACCCAAGCTTGACAAGTAATGATCAATCCTTTGGTACCATGCACGAGGAGCCTGTTGAAGACCATACAAGGCCTTCTTCAGCCTGCAAACATGAGACTCCTTCCCATGTACCTCGAATCCATCAAGTTGCTCAATATAAACTTCTTCCTCAATCACACCATTAAGAAAAGCTATCTTCACATCCATCTGATGAATTTTCCATCGTCTAGATGCAACAATGGCAATAATGGTTTTGACAGAAGTGTAGCGAGCAGCAGGAGAAAATGTTTCTTCATAGTCAACTCCCTCTTTTTGTGAGAACCCTCTAGCCACGAATCTTGCCTTGTACTTCTCAATGCTCCCATCAGCCGCATCCCTGATCTTGAAAAGCCATTTTGAAGATACCACAAATTTGCCTTCGGGTCTAGGAATGATGTCCCAGACATCATTCTTGAGAATTGACTGATACTTCTTTGTCATAGCATCTTTCCAAACTTGTTGACTAGAAGCTTCCTCAACACTGGAAGGCTCAGAATCAATAATTTGACTCATCATAGCAACATAACTAGAGAACTTGTGAGGTCTCTTGCTTTCTCTGAAGGTTCCTCTTGGAGTTGCAAACCTTTCTGCCTCCTCCATTGTTTGCCTAGCCCAAAGAGGTCTTTTCCTCCCAATCACAATATCGGTAGGCCCATTAGTAGGTTCCAAGGGCTCAATTGGATCAATATCTTCCTTTGGATTTGAAATCTCCCTTTGAATATCAGGAGTATGGTCAACTTCCATATCCTGAGGAGACTCTTCATTATCAATCTCCATATGAGTACCCTTGGATCTCTTGAATGCAACATCTTCCTCAAATGTGACATCCCTACTAATCTTGATCAACTTTTGACCTGCTATGTATATCCTGTAGGCTTTTGATGTCTTACTGTAGCCCACAAATATTCCCTTTTTGCCAGAAGGCTCCAACTTTGTTCTCTTTTCTTTTGGAATATGAACATAAACTGGACATCCAAAGATCCTCAAATGACTCACCTTTGGCTTCTTTCCAGTAAAGGATTCTTCAAGAGTCATGTTTTCCAAGATTCTGTGAGGAATTTTATTTTGAACATAGACTGCGGTCCTAGAAGCTTCTGCCCATAGGAAGGTTTGCAGATCCTGGTCATGGATCATGGATTTTGCTGCTTCCATGATCGATTTGTTCTTTCTCTCTGCAACACCGTTTTGTTGAGGATTATAGGGAACATTGAACTCCCTCTTAATCCCAGTTTCAACACAAAAATTCTGAAAGCTGCCAGAAGTGTATTCTCCTCCATTATCAGATCTTAGGACTTTGATTCTTTTCCTGGAAAGGTTCTCTACCTGAGCTTTGAACTTTTTGAACCTTTCTAACACTTCCTCAGACTCTTTAGTTTTCAAAAAATAAATCCAAGTCTTTCTAGAGCAGTCATCAATAAAAAGAATGTAATACAAGA
Source organism: Sequoia sempervirens (assembly GCA_007258455.2). Classification (NCBI taxonomy): domain Eukaryota; kingdom Viridiplantae; phylum Streptophyta; class Pinopsida; order Cupressales; family Cupressaceae; genus Sequoia; species Sequoia sempervirens. Next base: position 734,877,975 of record VDFB02000003.1, on the reverse strand, counting down.
AACCACTTGAGGAAGGAACAAACATTGGACCACATAAATCAGAATGAATGAGATCTAGAATACATTTAGATTTACTCTCTACTATGAAATGGAGCTTTTGTATTCTTACCGATTGCACAGCCTTTGCAAGTACCTTCATGCTCCTGATTGAACTTTGGAAGGCCCGTAACCATCTTCTCCATGATAGGAACATGTCCCTTGCCGTCTTCAACTTGGAGACAATCAGAACAATATGATCTTTAATGGAATCAACCAACATCTTCTTTGCCTTGATGTCTTTCTTTCTCCATTGCAACTTCTCTTCCTCCTCCCCTGGTTCGGGAACTTTGGTCTCCACAAACTCAGCCAAGTCATTCTCTTCCAAGGTGAGCATGATTTTGAACCTCCATGATGTGTAGTTGGATGCTCCCTCGAGTCTATCCTCAATTTTAAGACCGTTCACCATCTTGATTAAAATAGAGATAGACAAAGATATGAAAAAGAGAATAGAAAGTATCGCTGCAATAACAAATCTGATCACGATCTTCTTCAGACCCGCTTTGATACCTTGTTAGTTTTATGATCAGATGTAATGCACAGAAAATTAATTCAAAATCAACACAAAGACACAACAGATACCCTGGGAAAACCCTCCACTTGAGGGAGAAAAACCCAAGAACAATATATCACTTATATATTGAATCAACAATAGAGTCTCCTTTACAATAGGGGCCAATATGAAGGCCTATAGCATGCACCACAATCTAATGCAATCACAGAAACAATATGCTGCAATCTACAGATGAAATCTCAGCCTCCAACACAGTTGATCTGCCTTGAAGAATAATTCGCACTTGCCAAAATATGAATGTAATGTATGAATGCCAAGAGAGATACAATGATGGAGTATATATACAATATGGAATGGATGGACATGACTTTTCAATAAACACAAGTTGGCCTTTAGCAAATAATCGCGCCTCTACACAAGAGGTCGGCTCCTCTAGAAAATTGCGCCACTTCATAATGAGCCTCATAAATAAATATTAATTAATATTAGCAAATGACGTGTCTCTTCAATTCTTCTCAAGTCGGCCAAGAGCAAGGTATCGAATATAATCACAATTCAAATAGCTGTTAGGCTAGCATTTGAATTGTCTTCATTTGCACAGACCTGGAAGAAGCAACCCGACGCTACTAATAACATCAACATTCTTGGTAGTTACCTAGGTTGTGGTTGGCTCACTTCATGGATTTAGGAGTTCATTTGATGTTTCTTATGATATCTTGGATGTTGGATAACACACTGTTTGATAACATAATGTGTTCGAAAACATATCGTTGGATAACATATTGTGTTAGATATCATATTTGCACTTTATGAGTTATATTTTACATTATTATAATGAAGTGTAAATATAATATAATATAATATTGTAATGTTTTATTGGAGACTTCTAGAAGAGGCCGACCTCTTGAGGAGAAAAGAATAAATTGAGGGTGTGGGCTTGCTTCTCAATCATCCAGTTATTGATATTGTATTTGATGAGCATCTTGTGGAGCCAAGGGTTTCTGTAGATTATCAACTTGGTCTTTGGGAACAAAAACTCCCTTAGATTGGCATAACTGAGGTGGTGAGATATCCTCCGAAGGGTTGCAGATTGGGAAGGATATTACAGACCTTTCATTGGTACAAAATTTGTGGCCAAAGGCCAAGTTTGCATAGTTCGATTGGAGAATTTTGTTGGAGACATTTTGGTGATTAAAGTCTTCATTGATTGGGCCATCCCAAGGATTGATTGCATCATATATCATTTTCATTAATTCTGATATCAAATTGCAGTCATCACACCTTCTCATGGAGACTGTGTTTTTCATCATGGAGGCTCATACATCCATTGATTTCATTCTCTAGATGGAGTGCTTAGTTTGTGAAGGTCTTGAGACTATTTTTGGTGCTTGATTGGAGTCTAAGGAGCTGCAAATTATTTTATATTCTCAGTCCTACCTCAGAACAGGGGCGGCTGGTAGAGAGCTTCAATTTGAGCTTGGAGGAGATTCTTTGCATTGGATATTGGCTGCTTCTTCATCTCCAGCATAGGGCGATTTCATAACCAGGTTCCTCATGTCATTTGTAGTAGTTCATATTAGCAATTGAAATCATTAGTGTTGCAGCTGTAGATGGTTATTTTATATATCAGACTTGGCATTGTAATTGCATCCTCAGTGTAAGCCAAGAGTCTTGGTGAATTCACGCTTTTTTGTACTTGGGTTTGCAAATTGAATAAAGGAGTTACAAGTTGGAGTCATTTAGTATTCATCTTGATATGTATTTAGATTGCATGCCAACTGTTTAACATAATGTCACTTGGCTGTAGGTGTTAATTCATGATTGCATAAGTCATCTATTGCATTGGAAAAATACAAAAACAATTGCATCTCATGCTCTACTTGTAGTTTATTCATTTAGCATTCATTTTAAGGCTAGTTGCATCATTTTATGCTCCATTGTTATACATACAAACAAACTGAAACAACATACCAGCAAACTATCACTTTGCACACCAAGTGTTTGACAATATTCCTTGAGGGTCAAAGCAACAAATTTACATCAGATTTATCAAGGGATATTATAGTAATATGCGCCCTTGTTCTACCTTTTTTGTTTGTTTGTTTTGATGTGTTTAATGGAAGTCATATGATCATTGCAAATAATAATAGGGTGAAGTTGACTATCTCCAATCAACCTTCAATCAAACATACATTGCATTTAGCCCACCAATATATATATATATATATATGTATATGCACTCGTTCCTTTTTTAGAATAGAAATTATGTTGTCACCATTGTGAACTGTAATGTCCCCTTCTCGCTCCTGAGCAGTATTGAGACTCAATTAGCCTATTCTAGAGTTCCCGTAGGCTAGTTGATGTGGTTAGGGGACTCAGTTGCCAGCATTGATGTTCAGCGTTGGGTGTTTCTATTTATAGCAGTGGTCGGTCACAGTGTTGCCATCTTCAGTTGGTCACAATTTTGAAATATTCCGAGCCAATTTTTTCGTTTTTTTCAAATTCAAATTACAATCAATGCACCCGTTAAGGTTAGAAGATAAACCAAAACGTGCTGAAGCAACTCTAACCAGAATGTACACCAGGATCCCGATGTGGGCAAGGTGTGAGCATTGGTCAGAGGATCTAAATCAAATTGCTTATGCAGGAACTCTAACCAAGAATGGCGCCGATGATGGCGAGCATGTGGTCAGAGGATCTTCTACTCTAAGTGCTGAAAGGGAACTCGACACCAAGTATGTGCTACCCAATCCAGAATGGAGTGAGGGGCGACCATATGGCGGAGTGTTACAGAGTACAATGCTTGAAAGAAATATTGAAAAGCTGAAAGTACTCAACACCCAGAATGTGCTTGCTAACCCAGAGTGGGAAAGTAGCTACCATAGGGCGGAGATGCATCTATTACAAAACAACTTCATAATGAAAGAGAGCATTACAAATCAGATTTGAACAAGACTGAAAATGACTGCCAGTACTACTGTCAGCTTACAAAATAATAATCATTCGCCTGCCATGAGCATGTAAATATGAAAGCTTATCATTACATCACAAAGAACTCTTCTTAGCTTGGTTAGAAATGCCAAACCAATAAACTTCACAATGATCAAAAATACAATTTCTGTTTTTTTCTGCCAAATCTGCACTTTTGAATTAAAACCAGCAGTCTATGGAATTCATTCATATGCTCATATCTCCCTCTAATCTCATCCAATTAACTTGAAACAAAATGCAACATGCTCTAACAGAGAAGGCGCCTAAGATGGAACATAGAAGGCATATCTAAAAGCCACGAATTAATTATGCACGAAACCCAATGCAAGCAGATGGTACGGCTTCAAGAAGAGGGGCGATCTGCTCTAATAAATCACAGCAATCTCTAAAAATTCTGCAAATTAGAGGAAGAGGACGCCTAGACCTAGCAATGATAATGGGCTAATACCCAGAACAATGTTTTTGTTGTTTTTTGACTTATGATTAAAAACATGAATCTGCTGTATCAAACAATGCAATATGCTGAAAACCACTAATATGCCAAACGGATCTAACAACGCATAAGCTGAATACAATGCACAAACTAAATGCAACTCACAAATTAAGTTATCTCATCACTAGTTGCTGTGTTGCAAGCAAGAAGCAATGCCCGAGCTAGGAGGCCTTCATTCCTCGAAGCAGTTCCAGAGCCAAACCGGCAGCATAACGATACTGTAGACCAAAAGATGCCCAAATGATGATCAAAGTCTTCTTTTTATAATTTCTCGTTGACTTCTCGAAACCCTAAACTCCTCTTCAAGTCAAAAACCCTAATCTCTTTCAAAGATGGCGTCCATTTCCTTCAAGCTCAATATTGACTTTTTAAATAAAATCAATATTTTAATAAATGCGTCCACTTTATAGCTTGATTTGACTTTGGGTAAAATATAAAATATAAAATAATCTTTAATGAAGGTGCCACCTGTTGATGCGGTTTTTGTGACCATACCAAACAGCCGAAGAACAAAATAGTTTGGGGCTACTCCGTTCTCTCTTGATCAAAGTATTCCATGCGCTAAGATTGCGAGAAAGTTCGCATGTTCAACTCCAAGGTTCCTTAAGTGCGAATAGACCCAGATTGGTTGATGTGTTTTGCTGTGTTCGTACGAGGGGACTTATGCAATTGTTCAGATTTCTCACAGTTAGCAGCTGATATGTAGTTTGAAGGGGATTCTTACGTATATGATTTGGCAATGTGGTTCCTTTCCTAAAACTAATTAGAAAGTGCGGAAAGTAAAAGGGGAAAGGGCCTAAGAAACTTATATTCTATTCTAAATGCAAGATATGTGGGGCTTCATTTCAATAGACTTTAACCGGATTTCACCTAGCCTCCGTCGGACAGCCTCAGTAAAATCGGTGCAATCTTCAAAGGGGATAGCAAAAGGTATTCAAGTTATAGTTTAACATACATACACCATCAGAACAACGCATATAAGTATGTAAACCACAACCGAAGTTAAACACAAGATAATGTCCAGTTGACCACACAAGGCGGACTTATCATCAACAAGCCGCTAGTGGTATGGAATAAAGCGAAGCTATCTCAATAAAACACCACACACCTAAGTAAGCTACTTGCATGAATTTAATCTACTTGGATACGAAAGGAAGAAGAAACCTTGCTAGCATTTCATGACAAGACGAATTCCATCATCAATGAAAAGATCTATTATCATAAAATGTGTTACACAACAATCTCCTCAAAAGTTTTCAAAAACTTCCAAATGATGCAAAATGCTCTACAATGCTACGCTATCTAGCTCTAATGCTCTCTCAATGTCTACTCTGATTCTAACTGATCTAATGTTCTAATGCCTTACAAATGAGGGGGACTCCCCCTTTTATAGCTAGCCCAGTCCCAAAGGACGACTAGGGTTACAATCAATAGAGTGGCCAGAATCGTGCCACCTCAGCC